>CM046963.1:65537648-66156770 GCA_025698475.1 Gossypium anomalum
AAGCATAAATGAGCATCTAATTTAGCCACAATCAAGACTAATTCATACCATTTCCAATACTAACAACCAACATGCTTATAACTTATGTTTTACTCAATCAAAACATACCAAAACACATATACAAATCAATTAACCAAGCCTTTACCAAACATTCATCATTTTGCACCAATTCACGAGCACAATTCAAATCTAATATCAAACATATAACATTTATTATATCAATATCCACAAGCCTCATAATATAAGCTATTCACATGTCTATCCATGAACTCAAAATATCAACCATATATGCACATAACCAAATTCAGCAAATTAAGCCATATCTCATGGCTATATTTACAAATCAAACATAAACATTTACAATGCCAATTCATATGGCCAAATTCATTAATAAGTTATAACCAAAATCATTATCATCCCATATTCAAAATGACTCTAAATACCTATACATGCCATATACTTAAATACAAAAGTTCATATGTACCAAAAGATAGGTGGATAGTGTGAAATGATCTCTGACGATCCCCGAATCCGAGCTAACTTTGAATTCACTATAAAACATAAAAAATAAATGATGTAAGTTATAAAGCTTAGTAAGCTCGTATGACATAAATTTGATATAATCATAAACACATACTTCAACCATTGATCATAAGTATAAGAATTCACATCAACTAACAAACCTCTCAATTACTCATTCACAAAACTATATACTTAACCATTTCTTTGATTCAAATCTAATATGGTTTATGCACATACCTATACCATCTCTTACTAATCTCATACACATTCTCTTCTTTCATTTACCCGTTGAACCATTCAGAATAGAAGCCGAATACTCAAAGGTCTCACACGATAAGTACCTATACCATGGCCTGTATCCAAATCAAGGTAACTTATCTCCACAGTACTGAATCAGCCGATATGCATGGCCCAAAGCCAAATCGATATAACTCACACCCGAAGTGCTATATCATGGCCTGAAGCCAACTCAATGTATCCCCTAATGACATGTCGCTATCATCCTAAACTATTCCTAAGGTTCAACCGGGATTTCGAATGCCGAATCGTCATCGAATCACTATTGTTCATATCCACAATCTCATATTCACAATTTATGCAATATCAAAGCACATGAAATACATTTATATTGAAATTTACCACATACAAACTTACCTCGGATGTGAAAAAGACAAAATAAGTCGATTAGTTGATAACTTTCGTTTTCCCCCGATCTAGATCCGAATTTCGCTTTTCTTGACCTAAATATATTCAAAATTAACTTATTTAATCATCTATTTATTCAATTCAATCCAAAACACACATTTAAGCACATTTACACATTTGCCCCTAATGTTTCACCACTTTTACAATTTAGTCCTTATTTCATAAAATCACAAATTCAAGAAATTTCAAAATACCCACGCTTAGCCGAATTACTATTATGCCCCTAACAACCCATATTTTTCATTTATTTCACATTTTATCCTCAAATTTTTAATATTTCTCAATTTAATCCCTACTTTGCAATTTCACTAAAAATCACTTAACAAAACTTGTATATCTATCAACAAGCATTCATAATCTATCAAAAAACTTAAAAATACACATGTATTAATCAATTTTATCATTCAAAGTCTTTACCAATTTTTCAAAATAGTCCCTAGGCTAGCTAGAACTAGTTGCAACGATCACAAAAACATAGAAATCATTAAAAATGGGATAAAAGTCGTACCTTAATAGACAATGAAAGCTTGGCCGATTGAAAAGCCCTAAAAATGGCTTCCAATCTTCTAAAATTCGGCTAAGGATAATGAGAATGGAATAGATTTTTGTTTTTTTATTTAATTAACCTTATTTGACAAATTAACAAATTATCCTTAATAATAAAACATTTATATCATCCATTTCATGTCCATTAATGTCCATTTACCTTAATAATGGTCCATTTACAACATAAGGACCTTAACTTTATGGTTCTATAGCTATTAGATACTTTTAGCTAATAGAACTCTACTTTTACACTTTACGAGATTTAATCCTTTTTGCCGAATTAACCAACCAAACAATAAAATTTCTTAACAACACTTTCACACAATCACATTATCATGCTGTAGACATTAAAATATTAATAAAATAATAATTTTGATTTCAAATTTGTGGTCCCAAAACCACTGTTCTGATTTGACTAAAAACGAGCTGTTACAACTAAGAAGTTTCACAAATTGTCACACATATGCCTAATGTCTGACCCTCAAAATTGTCGATGCAAATAAAGGTGTCAAGGCAATCAGATATTTCTCCACCCTTACCTTTTCCACAAAGATTCAAGGAGGAGCAAGATAAGCAGTACTAACAATTCTTGAACAAACTGAAACAACTTTAGATAAATATTCCTTTAGTAGACGCTCTTGTGCAAATTCTAACTTATGGGAAATTTATGAAGGAACTATTGTCCAAGAAGAAAAAGCTCAGTGGTACGGAAACTATTGCACTCACAGAGGGCTGTAGTGCTCTTTTGATGAATAAGTTGCCCTACAAAATGAAAGATCCTAGTAGCTTTACTATCTCATGTTCGATTGGCAACCATTATTTGGGTAAGGCTTTTTGCGACTTGGGAGCTAGCATCAACCTAATGCCGCTATCAACTTTTAGAAAGTTGGGAATAGGTTACATAAAACCTACTACAATGACATTACAACTAGTTGATCGATCTTTGGCTCAACCTGAAGGACAAATTAAAGATATCTTAGTTCGTGTGAATAAATTCATTTTTCCAGCTAATTTTATCATTCTTGATTGCGAGGCAAATAAGGAGGTTCCCATTATCTTGGGATGACTATTTTTAGCCACTGAAAAAACTCTGATTGATGTTTACAAAGGTAAACTAACCATGCGACTTAATGTTGAACATGTTACCTTTCATGTTTTTGAATCTATTCAAGGCAAGGACAAAGAAGAATGACATATTGTCGATGTGCTAGATGATCTAATTGAGGCAGAACTCAATGACTAATGCATAATACTTTCTGAGGAGTTTCAAGTGACATCTGACGATGAATTTGTAGATAATTGTGATAGCATGGTTGAAGCTAATAATATTGAACTCAGGCATAGATGGTAGATCGAATCCTTAGACTTAGCAAACATAACAGCTCTAATTTTCAAGCTATCTATCAACGAAGCTCCTACTCTAGAATTGAAACCATTACCTACTCACCTTAAATAAGTCTTTCTTGGTGATAATCATACTCTACCAGTTATTGTCTTCGCAACACTGGATGTAGTTCAAGAAGAGAAATTGGTTCATATTCTTAAGCAACATAAATGAGTTATTGCTTAGAGTATTAGCGATATCCAAGGCATTAGTCCAACTTTTTGCATGCACAATATCAATTTAGAAGATAAAGGTAAGTAATCTATTGAGCAACAAAGAAGATTAAATGAGATGATGAAGAAAGTTGTTAAAGAAAGAAATTATAAAATGGTTTGATATTGGAATTATTTACCCTATTACTGATAGCACTTGGGTAAGTCCAGTGCAATACGTTCCTAGGAAGACTGGCACCACTGTGGTTACCGATGACAAAGATGAATTAATTTCTACACGCATTCTTTTGAGGTGGTGAGTCTGTATGGATTATCACAAACTTAATGCGACAACAAGGAAAGACCACCTCCCATTACCTTTCATTGACCAAATGTTGGATAGGCCTACTGGAAAACCCTATCACTGCTTCTTAGACGGCTATTCTGGATACAATCAGATTGTTATTGCACCAGAGGATCAAGAAAAAACTACCTTCACCTGTCCCTTTGGTACTTTCACTTTTTGCGAATGCCTTTTGGTGTTTGCAACGCACTGGCCACATTTCAAAGGTATATGATACCAATATTCTCGGATATGATTGAAGATTCTTTAGAGGTATTTATAGATGATTTCTCAATCTATGGGGATGATTTTGATCATTGTACTGACAATTTGGATAAAGTATTTCAGTGATGTGAAGACACACATCTTGTTCTAAATTGGGAAAAATGACATTTCATGGAAACAAAAGGCATTGTGTTAGACCATCATATCTCTCATCAAGGAATTGAAGTCAATAAAGCTAAAATGGAAATTATTGAAAAATTACGTCTACTGACAAATGTGAAAGGTATTTGCAGTTTTCTTAGGCATGCGGGGTTTCACCAAAGATTTATTAGAGATTTCTTACAAATTGCAAAACCCTTATGCTCATTGCTAGAACAGAATCGAAAATTATTCTTTGGCGATGCATGTCTGGAGGCATTCATTCAATTGAAGATGCAGCTAGTAAATGCACTCATTGTCATTACACCCAATTGGTATCAACCTTTTAAAGTTATGTGCGATGCAAGTGAATTTGCTATGGGTGCTCTTCTAGGACAACTTAAGGGAAAAATATTTCATGCCATCTATTATGCTAGCAAAACTCTTACAGAGGCTCAAATCAAGTATACCACTTCAGAGAAACAATTATTGGTTGTAGTCTTTGCTTTCGACAAGTTTCGTTCTTATCTTGTTGGCGCAAAGGTTAATGTATTTACTAATCACTCGGTGTTGAGATATCTTTTTGTGAAGAATGATACAAAACCAAGATTTCAAGAATTCGACTTCGAGATAAAAGATTGCAATGGTTCAGAGAATCAAGTTGTAGATCATCTGTCTTGATTGAAAATTAGTAGTGAAGATGGAAACATGCTTCAAATTGTCGAGGCATTCCTAGATGAGAAGTTATTTTCTATAGATGCAACCGCTTGGTATGCGGATTTGGTTAATTATCTAGTGTGTCGAAAACTCCCATTGGCTATCATCGGCCGTAAAAAAGAAAGATTTCTTCAGGAAATAGTGAAGTATCATTGGAACGAATTGCATTTATTCATGGTATGCAGTGAAAGCATTATTCGGTGTTGTGTTCTAGAAAAAGAGATGCTTTCAATCCTAATGCAATGTCATGATGCTCCTTTTGGAGGCCATTTTGGTGGGATGCGAACTACTGCCAAGGTTCTCCAATCAGGATTCTATTGGCCTTTATTATTCAAAGACGCTTACAATTTTGTGAATCAATACGATAGGTGTCAGCGCACTGGTTCTATATCCCAATGCAATGAAATGTTGTAGCAGCCAATTATGGAGGTTGAATTATTCGATGTTTAGGGTATGGATTTTAGGGGACTATTTCCAAGTTCATTTGGAAATCTTTTTATATTAGTAGCTATTGACTATGTCTGAAAGTGGGTTGAAGCTGTTACAGTCCCAAAGGATTTTGTAAAAACAGTACTTAAATTTTTTCACAAGCATATATTCACTCGCTTTGGCACACCAAAGGCACTAATTAGTGCTCAGGGTACACACTTTCATTGCAACCAAGTGGCAGCTGCACTGAAAAGATATGGAGTCAATCATAGAATGGCTACTACTTATCATCCG
Organism: Gossypium anomalum; assembly: GCA_025698475.1. Classification (NCBI taxonomy): domain Eukaryota; kingdom Viridiplantae; phylum Streptophyta; class Magnoliopsida; order Malvales; family Malvaceae; genus Gossypium; species Gossypium anomalum. The sequence continues at coordinate 65,543,104 of CM046963.1, forward strand.
CAAACTAATGGACTAGCCGAAGTGTAGAATCGACAACTTAAAAACATGCTTGAGAAGGCTGTGAACCCTTCGAGGAAAGATTGGTCTTCCCGACTGGATGACACTTTATGGGCTTTACGGATAGCATACAAAACTCCATTAGGGATGTCACTATAGTAATTGGTTTTTGGGAAAGCAATGTAGGCAATTAAACAAGTGAAAACGCTGCAATTTACAAGGAAAATACCAAATGATGGCATGACAGAATTATTTTGCAGCGACAATTTATTGCGGGTCAACAAGTTTTATTATTCAATTCTAGACTGAAACATCACTCGGGTAAATTGCGCTCTCATTGGTCTAGACCTTTCGAAGCTGTCAAGGTATTTCCTCATGGTACGGTCAAAATCAGAGATTTACATTATAGACACCAGTTTAAAGTGAATGGCCAGCGATTGAAACATTATCTTGGGAATATTGATCCATAGTAGGCAGAGGCCATTAAATTGGTCAAAAAAATTTAATTCCTATGAAATTTATTATGTCTTTTATTTTTCTTTCTATTCAAGTTTTTTTTTTATTTCTATTTTTTTTTTGCAAAATAATTATTTATTATTGTCGATGCATTTGGGCTTTATTGTCAACGTAGTTCGTACTATTGTGCTGTCACTTCTGACTCAGCAAGAATGAGGGCAGCTCAGGAAATTCAGATCCCACCGTTTGATCGAAAGTCACCTAGCCGTCTGATCCATCTGAGTAGGCATAATTCTTATTGGACGTAATTATTCCTTTTAGCTTTATTTCCCTTCAGAAAACCACGTATTTCCATCTTATTTCACTCACTATGAACCCCTCTTCACTGTGCCGACTGTGAAACACCTAAGAAGCAATTTTTATTCAAATTATCTTCCCCAAGTTTGTACCTTTAATCCATTAAACCATATTCACTCCACAAAACAAGTAAAATATGCCAAGAATGAGAGGATTAATCAAGAAAGCCACCAAGCCTATTAAATAACAATCATCCTCTGCAATTGCAGTTCGTGAGCCAGAATCCTTCATGCCAACGGAGAAAAAGGAGCCGGTGATCTTTTTAACAAAAATAGCCAAAGAACAATTTCAAAATAACATCTTAAAATGAAACTTTCACCCAGAACAAGGCATTCTCCTTTCACAACAACAAGATTTGGGCAAACAAGTATCCAGAACCATCTCTAAGTTGAAGCAGGTGACTTTCTGCACGTATCCTAGTAGTTATTCTCCTTCATTTGTACATGATTTTTACGCTAACCTTTATGCTTTGTTCGAGAAGGTTTAATCCTATAGGATGCTACAAAAATCAATGAACTATACAACACTAAGTTGGATGTCGATGAACACTCCAAGTTTATTGAAGATATCACAGATGAAAAAAGGGACCTGCTAGTGAAGGATTTATGTGTCGAATGAGCACTGTGGACGGGTTTACATCAAAAGAATTATACGATGCATCGCCGCTTCTTGACACTGCAAAGCAAAATCTGGTTTCATTTTGTCAACTGAAACCTACTACCCTCTACTTACAGCACCACAGTTAGCCTTGATAGAATGTGTCTGATACATTCAATTGTCAAGGGCAAAAAGATTAATATCGACACAATACTCCACCAAGAAATTACTGATTGCGCCGTAAGGTAAAATGAGATTTTGGTTTTCTCGTTGTTGGTGATGCTATTGTGCCAGCAGAAAGGGATCGTACCCCATGATAATGATGAGATCTTGGAAAATAAGGGCCCGGTCAATAAAGTGTGTATTGAAAGAATGACTCGTGGCAAAGATACACCGATAATGAATGAGGCAGAGACTAGCAAGACAAGAAAAGGCAAAACCAAAGCAGAAAGTAAGGGAATAAACTTGACTGCAGAGATTACATTGCTACACAAATGAAGGATATTGAGAAGTTGGCCAATTCCATTAGCAATAAGTAGATCAGGCTTGTCACTGCAATAAAGGATATGGATAGATCACAAAATTTGTTCTACACTTATACCAAGGCTTATAACAACTCTATTGTAGCGACATTACGACAGTTAAGCCTGACCCCACTCATAAAATTTCCAGTATTCCCACCGATTATCAGAGAATATGAACCTTCCTCTGAGGAAGATGACCTAGAGGATCGAGACAGATCAGTGGAATCTCCTCCTATTGTGCACGTCTCTAATGTTGAGAAAAAAGATGAATCAAGGGACGTTGATGAGTGCATATGAAGGATTGATAACCTGGTTGAGGGTGAAATCATTGCTGGTAAAGAGGCACCTGCTATTGAAGAGGAAGTTGTTGTGGAAGAGAAGGATATTTGTGTTAAAGTTGTGAAAGAGAAGGCTAAGGAAGAAAATATTGAGACAAAAGCTGCTAAGAAAGAATCTGTTGAGTACATTGTCAATACATTCGAGTTTGTGGATGCAACTAAAGATAATTTAGAGCTAGACTGGCGGAAGCTGCAGAGGTAACAAGTGAGGAGTACCACAATTCATTGGTTATAGTGGTCTACACCGGACCACTCAAGGTGATCCCTACTACACAAGAAGCAGCTGATGATGCTGGGGTAGAGCCAGAACCTGAGGAATGATCTGAGAATCGTGCAAAGCCCAAAGAAAAGAAGAGAAAGTGCTCCAAAGACAAAAAGTAAAAAAAGGAGGAGAAAAAGAGGAGAAAGAAGAAACATCGTGCAGCTACATTGATAGCCGAGGAAAACTGAGTTAGTTTGTTTTAAGTTTTAGCTATAGTATTCATGCATTGCATGTAGTTTTAATTTTCATTTTATTAATGAACATTGTCTCATTGCATTTTAATCTTAGTGCGTTGGGGACAATGCAAACTTTAAGTTTGAGGGAATGCATATGGGGATTGGAAATACACTCACATTTTAAAAAAAACTGAAGCATGCGAGGTTTATTTATGGTTAATGCAAATGTGTTGAAAAAAAATTTTGTTACGTTCGATGCTTAATTCTTGAATCATGTGAACTATCAATGAATGAGTTGGATAAATTTGACTGAATGTTGTATCTTCAACTCTTTGATGAATGATTTAGGCTGCATTAGTAATGGATGACTAGTAGCATTCCTTGAATCTTGAATGAATCTACCTTTTACAGCTACACATATGTATATATAGTTAAGAATAAATGACACTCCAAAGTGGGTGTATTGTGAATTGCTAAAAAGGGAACACTCCAATGCAAGCGTTAGAAAAATGAATCTAATCAAAGGATGTCACTGCATGAGTGTGTACCGATGCAATTACGTACTTATTGAGGGTTTGTTGCACCCCATCGTTACTTCTCAGGAACAAGGGTACAGTAATTCAATGATATCCCTTATTCACAAAAAATATATGTATACAATAAATTATGTATTGGTAGATAGAATTTAAAATTTGAAGCGTGATGCTTGTTTTGGTGAAGATGTAATCTTAGTCATTCATACTTAGATATTGTCGATGCAATGTTCTGTCATTTGAATATGAATCATTCATTGGGATTTTAGGTGATTCAAGTTGCTAGAATGATTATCTGCCTTAGTAAATTCTTGTGTAGCCTTACTAGTTTCTGTTTCACTTAAGGACAAGTAAAAACTCAAGTTTGGGGTGTGATAGTACTAGAAAGAGCATATGTTTTCTCCCTACTTATTGGTTAATTTGTCCCCATTTAGTTATCTTTAGCACATATTTTAGCATTTTCAGTTTAGTAATTTACATTTTATGACTCAGTGGATCTTAACTTATTTATCCTTAATTTTGTCATGTTTTGATACCGATGTCGCTGCATGAGTATTTTCAGATTGTGCCCAGAATTGTCACCGCATCTGACAGCTATCCAGATAGGAACAAAAATACGTGTGCTGTCCAATCTAGTACAACTAACTTATTCATATAGAGGCAGCATGATTCTGACGAAAGGGCACTTAAGCTATTTGGGAAGAAGAAAAATATTCACATAAAAAGGAAAAAAAAGAGGCTTTTTAGAGGATTATTTTCTTCAACCTACCTTTGAAGCTTTCGATTATGTCAGCTTAAGTCTCCTAAGGGTGAACCAACGTGAAAGGGATGTAGACCAGCTTCTGGCAAGGAGCCCTAAGTGCGACACAAGAAGGAATAGAGAGAATCAAGTCGAGTTGTCTAGGAATACTACACATGATTTCTGGGTTAAATGTTATTTTATTCAATCTTGCTTCTACTGTTTAATCTCTGGGTTTGAATGTTTTTAGCGTAGAAGTGTTATTGCAGTCACTAACACTGGAAGGTACAGTTACAGTTCAAGCTAACAAGTATGACAACGGAAGTTGCTTAAGGATTAGAGGAATTTAATCCACTTTTTCTTAAGTGTTCCATTGCCAACATCGGAAGGTGGGGTTAATGTTCATGTTTAAGTCTTAGATTAAATATAGAAGTTAAGCTTGGAAAGATATTCATTGCAATTTAATGCATTGACAATCACTTATACTTTTATACCTTGTGAGCACTTAGCATTCTATTGAATATTCATATTGGGGATCCCAGTTTATCATTAACATATTTTATCTTATTGTTTTCAAGTTATTGTTTCGACACCTATTCTCACAATTTATCTTGTTTCCATCCATTTATTGCACTGACATTGATAAACAAAACACAACCATCCTCATGGGGTCGATATTCGACAGACTCATATCTGTTTACTATACTTGCATCAACAATGTACACTTGCACATTATTGTTGTGATGTTAAACAGCTGATCAATAGACGTCATCAAATAACCACTGCAGGGTTCATTATCATACCACATATTTTCCTAACACTCTACTCGAACCCCTTTATCACCAACCTTTTTTGTCATACATCACTCAATTAACATAACGGACACATTTACATAAATTTCACTCATGCCCATAATAGAATCACACTTCCCAACACATAATTCCCCATGCATGCTTACCACTCATCGTCATATTCATGCAACACATCATACACTTCGTTACATACATACAGATGTTTCACGAGAAACTCACACACACATATACATATAGCAACTCCTCAAGAAGATATGCACAACTACATTGACATCAACCATGAAAAGAATCATCATAAATAACGTATAGGAGTCTGGTTTAGAGACTCATAAAAAACCCACATTTACCTCAGCCCGAAGCTTCTGTTTCGATCTTCCTTCCTACACCAGCAGCAGCAACTACTTAAAAGATCATGGAATTTCCACTAGAATCCCCATTACACATAGTTTACTAATGTTTCAACTATATGTGACCCCCCATAAAGGGCCTTTCTTTCACACCCTACCATTCTTTAATCTTTTAACATCCTTACTCTTCAACAATCGTAACATACAGAGCTATAAGACTTACCAGAAGGTTGAATCATCCACTGATTAAACCAAATCTTAGCTCAATCTTAACAAAGAAGAAGAGAACGTTTAGGTTAGAAAGAAAGACCATAATGTCGAGCAAAAAGAGAAAATCATGTGGAATGTCCCCCTTCCCCTTCACTGTATAATATACTCTAGGTCTCCTGATTTCCCTACCAAATTCGGGGCTATGTAATAGCTCATTTTTGGGTTAAATCGGAGCAGTGGTTTCATGACCAAAATTCCTAAGTAGAAATATTTATATTATTATTTCTTTAAGGTCTACAGCATGATAGAATAATTGTGTGAAAATTAAAAATTTCGTTAAGAAATTTTATCGATTAAGTGCTCAATTTAGCTAGAAGCACTAAATTGCAATAGGTGCAAAACTTGAATTCTATAAGTTAAAGGTGTCTAATTACTATGAATTCTTAAATTAGAGGTCCTTAAATGGTAATTAGACTATTATACTTCTTAGTGGACAAAACTGAATATGGAGTAGGTAAAAATTTCAAAGTTTAAGTAAGGGGTACTTTGGTAATCTAGTAAATAAAGACAAAATAAGTAAAAATAAAAGTGTCCATGTTCTCAAACTAGTCCCCCCATAGCCAAATTTGAAGAAGAAGACATATCTAGGTTTTTGGCCACTTTCAAGCTCAATTGTAAGTCCGTTCTTGCCCCATTTTTAAGGATTTCTATGTTTTTGAAGTTGTCTTAACCTAATCTAGCCTTTCCAAGGACTAATTTGAAGAGGAATTAAAGTTTAAAATTTGACCCATGATGAATATGTGTGTATTTTGATGTTTAATGGTAGAAAAGGTATGTTTGATATTAGATAAACAACATTTACAAAGTGAGTTTTGATGAAAATGTCAAAAATGGGACCTATTTGTAAAAGGTTGTAAAATGTGTGGTAAAATGTGAATAAATGAAAAATGTGGGCTGTTATGAGCATGAAAAAGGTTCAGCTAGGCTTGGGTTGTGAAGAAATTGAAAGAAATTCAATTTACGAGCCTCAGGACTAAATTGTAAAATGTTGAAAAATTAGGGGTAAAAATGTAAATTTTGCCATAAGGTGTTTTTGGGCTGAATTGAATAATGTGATGATTAAATAAGTTAAATATGGTATTATAGATCAATAAAAATGAAGTTCGGATCTAGATCAGGGGAAAATCAAAGTAAATGACGGATAGATCCTTTTGGCCGTTTTTGTAACCGAGGTAAGTTCGTACGTTAAATAAGATTTATATAATTGTATTTTAAATGCTTTAATACCTCATGAATTGTGTAAATGACTCTACGGACATGTTCGACGACGTTTTGGCAAGCGAGAAATCCCGATCGAACCTTAGGAATAGATTAGGACACAAGTGACATGTCACTAGGGTTTTATGTTATGTGATCCAGGTGCTGGTCCTGTACGTCCTACTGGTGGCTAAGTATACAGGCATATGTTGTGGTTACTTGACAGCTTGTGTGAGTAGCACCGAGTAGTCACGTCCTGACTAACAGCTTGTGTGAGCAGGCCCGTTAATGGCTGGAGAGCGAGCATATATGTGTTATGAGATAGAGGTAGCAATGGCTACATATGTGGCACGTTGTGTGCAAGGTTTTCCCGAGTATTCGATATTATTATTTCGAGTGGTTCATTGGGTATAACAATGATGAGACTAAGAATGAAATTATTACGAGATGGTACAGGTACGTACTTAAAGCTTGGTATTATTAATTCGTGAAATGACGATTTCAAGGTAAGTTGTGATGGAAGTGAATTATTATCATGAGATTATGGTAAATTACATTATCTTATGTTATATTACTTGCATGTTAATGTATGGTAAGGTTTGCTTATTTCTTTCATACGAGCTGACTAAGCTATATAGCTTACTCCGTTTTATTTTCTATATTTTATAGTGTCACCAAGCTTGCTCGAGTTGGAGATTATCGAAGTTCGCATCACACTATCAAACTGTTATTTTGGGTACCGATGATTTTAAACATTTTGAAAATATGGCATGTATAGGGACTTGGTCACTTGGCTATATGTGTCATCATGATTTGGCCAAATATATTGGTTTGTAATTGTCAAAGGCTTGATGTGGTATTTGGCTATGTAACTTGGCTCATTTTGGTTGAATTGGTTGTAAACTTATATATATACATATATGCATGCACGTGCAATTATCTCTTGTGTGATGTGGTTTATAAATGCTTGGTAAATGGTTGAATGTGTCTTAATGGTTTTGTTGTTGAGTGGTTAAGATTGGCTCATTAGTATGCTAGTAAAACTAGGTAAAATCATGCATATTATTGGTAGCCATATTAGGACTTGTAGAATGTGAGTTTGGTATGATTTAGTTTGGCAAAATATGATGTTGAAAATATGTTGTGTGGATAATGGAATGGCATGATTTGGCCTTGTTTATGGATGTTTTGGTTGCCTAAATATGCCATGATTTATGCCATTAAGATTGTGGGTGTTTATGTGCAAATGAAGGTAACAAATGGCTTGGTAAATAACCCGTACTTTGTCCACACAGGTAGACACACGGGCTTGTGTCTAGGCCGTGTGTGACATACGGCTTGCCCCACAGGCATGTGTTTTAGCCGTGTGTCCCCTACAGCTTAATTTTGAGAAATAGAATGCTTAAAATTTAGCACACGGGCGTGTGTCTCAGCCGTGTGAGGGACACGACATCAAGCACAAGCGTGTATCCCGACTGTGTGAAGTCTACAACTATTTTATGAAAATTAAATTAACCACACGGCCTAGCACATGGGCATGTGACTTGGCCGTGTGACTTCAATTTGTTCATGCTTTACAAAACAGAGAGATACAAGGGTTAGGGACACGGACGTGTGTGACCACACATGTAACGCCCCTAACTCGTACCCATCGTCAGAATAGGGTTTCGGAGCATTACCAGAACATTCAGAACATTTTTCCATTAAACTACGTAAATTACTATTTATTACCGAGATCATCCATAACGTCCCTTGATCGGGCCCTCGAGGCCCAATATGAGCATTAGAATCGAATCGAGACTTAATCGGGACCTCTAAGAATTTTTCATGAAATTAAAAAATTTTTCCAAGATGCAGGGCTCACACGCCCGTGTGGTCCAAGGGACACGCCCGTGTTGGAGGCCGTGTTCAACCCTGTGTAACTCTCTGACTTGGACACACGGCCATGCCACACACCCGTGTGCTAGGCCGTGTGGTTATTAATTCAATTCAAAATTAGCTGTAGGTCTCACACGGCCAAGACTCACGCTAATGTTTTAGGCCATGTGGCACACACGGCTGAGACACACCCCCGTGTTCTAAGCCGAGTGGCACACACGGCTGAGACATACGCCCAAGTTCTAGGCTATGTGGCACACACAGCTGAGACGCACGCCCGTGTCTCTGCCCATGTGCTTAATTCGGAGCATTCTATTTCTCAAAATTTAGGTGCAGGGGACACACGGCCTAGCCACATGCCCGTGTTACCATGCCGTGTGTCACATACGGTCTAGACACACGCCTGTATCTCTGTCTGTATGGACAAAATGAAGCCATTTCTAGCTCTATTTCTCACCCAAATTTTCACCTAAGACCTGTACTTGAAAAACACATCCAAAACCAACCAATTCAAGCATTCAAATTGGGCAATCCTTATCATTCAACAAGGCATATCACTACATGCATATGTGTATGTAAACTTACCTTGGAATAACTTAGGCATTAGCATCATTTGATCGCATATACATAACATATCGCATATGAATATAACATCATAATCTACTTAATCATACAAAAATAAACCATTACTAGCCATTCCAATGGTTAGGTTACAAAACATCATTTTCAAGCCACTATTGGCCATGTTGTCCTATACATGCCATTATTCACTAAATATACCCAAAATGCTAGTTGATAGTGTAACGATGCTCTAATGATCTTCCAACCTTCACGAGCTTCTGAGCACTATAAAACAAGGGAAAAATAAAACGAAGTAAGCATTACATGCTTAGTGAGTTCGTATAACGAAGACTAAACTTATCAATCTTACTTATTAAATCTAGGCATACAATGTTATGTTCCATCCATTTGGCTAAATTGCCTAATCACATACATTCAATCAAACATGTTAGTCACCAAAATCTTCATATCAATCAAGTAACATAGATGATTTCATCAAGCAATATTCTTTCAAGTCATTATCATATCATATCAAGATTTTCATGCCATGTCAAGAGTTTTATGTCCATTGAATAATTGAATCATTGAATCCCGATAGATGCACATGTAGTACACTCGAAGTATACGATTCGATAATCCCTCAATTTCTTATTCAAGGGTACCCATTAGGGCACTTAACCAAGAAACATTCTCTCGAGCCACACATCATATAATAGGATTACCAGTCCAGGCTAAATCCCTTATATAACATAAGCGTAGATAAGCTCGATTAGGATTACCAGTCCAGGCTAAACCCTAATCATAGCGTATACTCGAGAGATATTATATCGGGATTACCCGTTCGGGCTAAATCCTTTCTATAACAAGGTCATTAGGATTACTCGTCCGAGCAAAATCTCATCCGTAAAAAATGCAGGACCCTATTTGTTTCGAGAAAGCGCATATAATCATCGAATTTCAACATCTAATCCAGACTTAACCCTTTATCACCATTTCAAGCATGTATTAAGCTTCTCATTATAACATTCAAGTAAATTACACCAATATAGATCACATTCTATACAACACAACATTCAATTAAACTTATTTACATATCGGATTAAGTTACACGAACTTACCTCGACACTTGTTTGCGTAAAAGTCTACTAATCTGAAATATTTTCTTTTTCTCGATCTAACCTCGAATTAGTGTTGTCTGGATCTATATAAATGAATTTAACCATCAATTTCACAGTTTTCATATTTAAATGGACTCAATTTACGTCCTAGGAAAAATTATCATTTTGCCCCTAACTTTTCCATAAATTTTGATTTTGTCCCTAGGCCCGGAAAATGAAACTTGTGCAAATTACTCCTTATTCCAAGCCTAACCAAAGCCCCATTACAAACTTTCTAGCACATGTATTCATAAAATTTTAGTATTTTTCATCAAATTTTACAACTTTTCATTTTAGTCCCTAAATCATGTTTCCATCAAAAATCACTTTGTAAAAGTTGTTTTTCTATCAATAATCTTTCATTTTCTACCATAAATTTCTAATTTCTCGCATATACATCCATGACCCATTTTCATACCTTGATAACTTTTCAAATTAATCGCTCAAATAGAGAGATTAAGTTATCCCGGTTACAAAATTACCAAAAGTACTAAAAATGGGACAAGAGAACTTACCCAATTAGGCCTTGAAAGTTTTTTTTCTCTCTCCTAGGGCTTCCATGTTTTTTTAGGTTGAAGATGACATAAAATAAGATGATTTCTTTTATTATCTTTTTAATTAATTAAGTATTTTGGTATTTCCAATTTTGTCCTTGCCCTTTTTCTATAATTCCATGGATGAGTCACCAAGAAAAATCTACATACTTTTCTTAATGGTATAATTATGATATAAGGACCTCTAGTCTTGAATTCCATAGCTATTTGATCCTTATAGCTACTAGAATTCAACTTCTGCATTTTATGCGATTTAATCCTTCTCGTAATTATGCACTAAATCGATAAAATTTTCATATCAAAATTTTCACACGACATATCTATATATTACAGACCATATAATAAAATAAAAATAAATTTATATTTTTGGGTCAGATTTGTGGTCACGAAACCACTGTTCCAGTTTCACTGAAAAATGGGCTATTACAACACAGCCTGCCCACACGAATGTGTCCCAAACCACATGGGCATGTGACCCATGTTCATAGAAAAAAAAAATTTAAGTTTTGTATCATTTTCCTAGGTGCCCGATTTAGTCCCGAACCACTTCTAAAGCATGTTTTGGGTCTCGTAGGCTCGTATTAGGGACTTTATGATTGAATACAAATGGTTTTAATTTGAATGCATATTTATAACTTGATTTGTATGTTTGCTTCATTTGTAAGTTCGATAATGCCTCATATCCTGTTTCGGCATTGAATACGGATAAGGGATGTTATATTTAGTGGTATCAGAGATACGATTTAGTCTATTCTCGGACTAACATAGCGTGTGTGAGGGTCTAGCTATACATGCCATATATAAATTGTGATAGTGTGATGACTCTTGACAATTTAAATTGTGTTTTCATCTAGTAAATGGATCCCAACGAGAATTAGCTGATGATGTTGAAAGTAATGCACCGGCTCCCGCCCAAAGGACAACGCCATCCGAAAGTAGACCAGTAACGGTTAGTCAATGAGGAGAGGCTAGAGAAGTCTTCTTCTAAAGGATGAACGAGTGGTTTGCCGAGTTTGTTCGAACAAATCTGGCTGCCCAACATCCTTCACCCCCACCTAACCCCCAACCGGTTCCCATAGCTCCCTAAGGTGTGGAATTTTTAAGACTGAACATGCCTCCAGTCCATAAGATTCGAAAACAAGGGGCTGAAGAATTTAGAGCCAATATTGATGATGATCCTGAGAGAGCAGAGTTTTGGCCTAAGAACACGATCAGGGTATTTGATGAGCTTTCTTGCACACCGAATGAGTTCTTGATATGTGCTATATCACTTCTGAGGGACTCGGCCTATCAGCGGTGGAATACTCTTGTATCTATAATACCGAAAGAAAGAGTTACCTGGGAATTCTTTCAAGATGAGTTCAGAAAGAAATCTATCAGTCAACGGTTCATTGATCAGAAACACAAAGAGTTTTTAGGCTCAGTAAGTATGCTCAGGAAAGTGTTTCCACTGAGGCCATCATGTGCAAAACATTCGAAGATGGGTTGAATGAGGATATCAAACTGTTAGTGGGGATTTTAGAGTTAAAAGAATTTTTTGTGCTTGTCGACCAAGCTTGCAAAGCTGAAGAGTTGAGCAAAGAAAAGAGAAAAGCTGAGTTTGAGGCTAGAGATTTAAGAAAAAGGCTGATGAATAAGCCATTTCAATCTTCGTCAAAGAAATCGAGGGATTTGTATACTCGATTGAATGCTTTAGCTAGGTATCCCAACAAAAATCATGGGAAGCACTATTCGGATTCTAAGGCCTAAACTACGTCAAAAGCGAGTGTAACACAACTAACCCGTATCCGTCGCCGAACTAGGGTTAAAGGCATTACCGGACAAATCAGACCATTTAACATTCACTTCATAAACATCATAGCATCAGGGATCAAATATCAATATTAAGCCCCTTACATAAGTCATCAAGACCTTAAACATGCATTAGAAAGGGGTCGGGACCAAACCCAACACAAATAAATTTTTTTTTAAAACTTAAACATTTTTCAAAATGATACAGGTCACACGCCCGTGTGAACGCCTGTGTGTCTATGCCATGTCAAAATAGGGCATACATAATAACTTGTTCACATGACCAGAAGACACGCCCGTGTGCCTCGGCCGTGGTCGACACGGACTTGGGTCACACGGCTAGCCACACGCCTGTGTGCATTAGCCGTGGTCGAGCCTGGCTTATAATTGTAGGGTACCACAAGGCACACAAGGCCATGCAACATGACTGTGTGTTGCACACAGCTGAGACACACACCCGTGTCTCTGCCCAAGTGGATAAAAAATAGGTCATTTGAATACCCAATTTGCCACCCCATTTGGGTCAAACCTACAAGCACCAAACCAAGTATATTTGCATAACAATTTCAGCCAATTTCTATACCAAACCATACATCAACCATGACATAACATTATCAATCATTTATATGTTTATAAACCTTACTAATTTATGCCAAAACATAAGACAAAATCATATCGAAACATATGGTTTATAAACCTTAATACACCTCATTCCATCTCATGCTATGAACTTACCAAATTCTCAAATAAACACATAACAAAACATACCAAATTGGCCAACTCTCTTGGCCATATAAAACACATCATACATACCACCATTGCATCATATATCATATATCATTATCCAACCATAAATTCAAACACAATCTAACCATATCACATGGCATGATATATACATTACAAAACATATCAAAACACTTCTAGCCTATACATGCCATACTTCAATATTTACATATTCAAAAGGTGCCAAAATAAGACTCGATAGTGTGGTGACAATCCTTGACGATCCCTGAGCTCCTGATAGCTATGATATCTATAAAATAATGCAAACACACACAAAGTAAGCTTTCAAAAGCTTAGTAAGCCATATACAAATAAACTTATCAACTTAAGCACATAAATATCATAAAATACTTATAATTCATGACCAAAATACTAACATATATCACATAGTTCACATATAATTCATATATTTCCAATCCATTTGTTCATATAACATATTTTCTCATAATTATATCATATGTTCACAAGGTACATGTACTTACTTTTCATTATCAACATAGTGTACAAATCAAACATACCTGAATTGGATACAATTTCACAAAGTCATTCATTTTCTTCGAATGCCTGTTTGAACCGTTTGGAAACATAAGGATACGCGGATATCTCGGAAAGCATATACAATGCCAACGTCCCAGACGTAGTCTTACATGTAATCAAACATCAATGCCACTGTCCTAGACAAGGTTTACACAAAATCAGATACGATGCTAATGTCCCAGACATGGTCTTACACGTAAATAAGAAGTCGATGCCAAAGTCCCAAACGTGGTCTTACACAATAACACATATCGGATCCTATGTCATGACATATGTATCTTAACTATTCCTAGGGTTCGTACGGGGCTTTTCAAACGTCAGAACTTTATTGATACTTTCTCGAATAACACATATATAGTTCGAATATTCATTCACCACAATTCAATATCATATGAATAATAATAATAATTCAATTCAAACACATTTATTTGTATATCGACTTACCTCGTATGGATTCGGATGGACGGAATCGGCTACTCGACGACTTTCGACTTTCCCCGATCTAATTTTGTTTTCTTTAATTCTTGATCTATATAAATTCAAATTTAACTTATTAACTTTCTCATTCATTCAAACCAATCCAAAAACAAATATTTAGGGCACTTTACAAATTAGCCCTCACTTTTTCACAGTTTGACATTTTAGTCCCTAATTCACCAAATCACAAAATACACATAATTTGCTTTTACATAAGTTTAGCCGAATTCTCCTAGTACTCATATAAGTCTACACATTTCATTTATTTCACATTTTAGTCCTTCAAAATATCATTTTCACAATTTATCCCATTATAGTCAAAATCACCAAAAATCCAAAGACAAAAGATATTAACCCAACATCAAGCTTCATATTTTATCATTTAACAACATAAAACTCATGAATTCATCCATGGCATATTTCAAAATCATCATCAAAATTAGAAATTGGGGCATGGGCTTAGTAAAACACAAAGCAACAATCACAAAAACGTAGAAATTATCAAAAACGGATCAAAACTCATACCTTAATCAAAGGAATCAATGGCCGAACCCTAGTGTTCTTTTTCTTTTTCTTTTTCTTATATTTTCGGTTAAGGATGAATATAAAATGGTTTATTCATGCCTTTATTTTATTTTAATTCCTTTAATTAACAATTTACCTTACTAACCATATTATAAATAATAAATAAACATATATTGGATGGTCATTAATGTCCATTCAAATCATTAATGTCCATTCAAACTTCCAATGGTCAAATAACCATATAAGGACCTCACAATTAATAAGCCAAATCAAATAGGCACTTTTAATAAATCGCAAGCAACTTTTACATTTTACGCGATTAGGACTTTTTATCAAATTAAGCACACAAACGATTAAATTTTCATACGAAACTTTCACACATGCTAATTCACATATCATAAGCACGGAAAATAATATTGAAATATTTTTTGACTCAAATTTTTGGTCCCGAAATCACTAGTCTGACTAGGATCTAAACTGGACTGTTACAGTTCTCCCCCCTTAGGGAATTTCGTCCCCGAAAATCTTACCGTTAAACAGTTTCGGATATTGCTATCTCATAACATCTTCAGGCTCCCACATAGCCTCTTCAACACCGTGCTGATGCCACATCACTTTAACTAACTGAATTTTCTTATTTCTTTGATCTTTCACTTCCCGAGCTAAGATACGAATCGGTTCTTCTTCGTAAGTCATACCAAACTGAATCTCAATCTCAGACGGAGGAAACACATGCGAAGGATCGGATCTGTACCATTGAAGCATTGATAAATGAAACACATCATGAATCTTTTCTAGCTCTGGTGGCAACAACAATCTATATGCTACTGGCCCAATACGCTTGGTAATCTCATACGGTCTGATGAACCTCAGACTCAATTTGCCTTTTCTATCGAACAGAAGTATTTTCTTCCACGGAGATACTTTCAACAACACTTTGTCGCCAATCTCAAATTCAATGTCTTTCCATTTCAAATCTGCATATGATTTTTGACTATCGGAAGCTACTTTCAAACTATCTCGGATCACTTTTACTTTTTGTTCAGTTTCTTTTATCAAATCAATCCCGTGAATCTAATTCTCACTGAGCTCAGTCCAATACAAAGGTGTACGGCATTTACGACCATATAAAGCTTCGTACGGTGCCATTTTCATGCTCAATTGAAAACTGTTATTATAAGCGAATTCAATCAAAGGTAGATACTATTCCCGCGTACCTTTAAACTCAAGAATGCAAGATCTTAACATATCCTCGAGGATTTGAATAATCCACTTGGATTGACCATCCGTTTGCGGGGTGAAAAGTAGTATTGAAATGCAATTTCATACCCAGAGCACCTTGCAACTTCTTCCAAAATCGAGATGTAAATCTCAAATCTCTGTCTGCGCAATAGATAATGGCATACCATGCAATCTCACAATATAAAAAATGCATAACTTAGCTAACTTATCAAGTGAGTAATCAGATCGTACCAGAATAAAATGAGCTGATTTCTTCATTCGATCAACCATAACACAAATTGCATCTTTCTTTCTTGGAGATAGGGGCAAACCTGAGACAAAGTCCATTGTCACTCTATCCCATTTCCACTCTACAATCATAATCGACTGTAACAAACCAGATGGTACCTGATGTTCAGCTTTAACATGCTGATAGATCAAACATTTCGAAACAAAATCGGAGATATCTCTTTTCATTCCAAACCACCAATAATGTTGTTTCAGATCATTATACATTTTCATACTACCCGGATGCACAGATAACCGACTATTGTGAGCTTTGTTCCAAATCATCTGAATTAACTCTAGATTTCTAGGAACACAAATTTGATCTCGGTATCTCAAACAATCATCTGTATCAACTCTGAATTCTGAATCAGAATCTAATTCACACTGAGCTCGTTTAGCTAAAATCTCATTATCAAACTTCTGAGCTTTCATAATCTGCTGAATGAATAATGGTCTTGCTTTTAACTCGGCTAAAACTGAGCCATCATCAAACATAACCAAATGAGCATTGATCACACGCAGAGCAAACAATGATTTTTGTCTCAAAGCCTCAGCAACAACATTTGCTTTACCCGGATGATAATCAATCACAAGGTCATAGTCTTTGAGCAGTTCTAACCTTCTTTTTTGACGCAGATTTAGATCTTTCTAAGTCATTAGATATTTCAAACTCTTATGATCAGAATATACGTGACATTTTTAACCAAACAGATAATGACGCCAAATCTTCAAAGCAAACACAATAGCCGCCAATTCCAAATCGTGAGTCGGATAGTTCTTTTCATGAGGTTTTAACTGTCTCAAAGCATAAGCAATTACTTTGCCTTCTTGCATCAAAACACATCCCAGTCCGATCAACGAAGCATCACTATAGATTACAAATTCTTTATCCAATTCGGGTTGCACCAATACCGGAGCTTCAGTCAACAAAGTTTTCAACTGATCAAAGCCTTTCTGACACTTTTTAGACCATTCAAACTTCACATCTTTCTGAAGCAACTTTGTCAACGAAGTCGCAATCATCGAAAAGCCTTTTACGAATCGTCTATTATAACCAGCAAGTCCCAGAAAACTACTGACTTCAGAAACATTTCTCGGAGGCTTCCAATCTAAAATAGAAAAAATTTTGCTCGAATCAACCCGGATAACAGATGTTGATACAATATGGCCTAGAAAACTAACTTCGCGTAACCAGAATTCACATTTACTAAACTTCGCATACAATTGCTTATCACACAAAGTCTATAGCACTATTCTCAGATGCTCGGTATGTTCGGATTCATCACGTGAATAAATCAATATGTCATCAATGAATACAACAACAAATCAATCTAAATACGGTCTAAAAATTCTGTTCATCAAATCCATAAAGATTGCAGGTGCATTAGTTAATCCGAAAGGCATAACTAAGAATTCATAGTGGTCGTACCTCGTTCTGAAAGCAGTTTTCGGAATGTCTAAATCTTTTACTCGCAATTGATAGTAACCCGATCTCAAATCTATTTTTAAAAACACAGCAGCTCATTTCAACTGATCGAACAAATCATCAATTCTGGGCAGAAGATACTTATTCTTGATTGTTACCTTCTTCAACTAACGATAATTAATGCACATTCTCATCGTACATTCTTGCAACTGAGACTTTAATTCTTTTAGTTCTATCGGAGCCATTCTATACGAAGCTATCGAAATTGGAGTAGTTCCCGGTACTAACTCAATGCCAAATTTAACTTCTCGAGTCGGAGGTAATCCCGAAAGTTTTTCAAGAAACACATCAGGGAATTCACAGACAACAGACACTAATTCAACTTTCTTTTTAGATACTTTCGAATCAATCACATAAGTAAAGTAGGCTTCACAACCCTTTCTCACAATACTCAAAGCTTTCATCAAAGATATTACAGCAGGCAATCCATTCAAATTACTAGATTCAATTCGAACTATTTCATCAATCTTGCATCTCAAATCAATAGTTTTCTGTTTGCAGTTTACAACAGCATCATGCAAAGTTAACAAATCCATACCCAAAATTATATCAAACTCATCAAAGGGCAATAATATCAGATCAACCAAAAAACAAGTGTCTCAAAACATTAATGGACAATTCTTGCAGACTTTATCAACCAAAACAAATCTACCTAGGGGGTTCAAAACTCTAATTACAAATTCAGTAGACTCTACAGGCAAAATCTTAATGTTCACTAAGTTCATGCATACATACGAATGTGTTGATCTAGGATCTATCAAAGCAATCACAGAAGTATCATAAAGTGTGAATGTACCCGTAATCACATTTGGAGACGAAGCTTCCTCACGAGCTCGAATGGCATAGGCTTTGGCAGGTACACGAGCCTCGGATCTAATAGCTATGTTTTTTGTTCCTCTCTGACTGCCACTTACATTTCCCGTATTTTTGGGAGGTCTACCACGAGAAGCATTGCCACTTGGCTGCGGATTTTGCACAATCTCTTGCTCAACAGATTCAGGGCAATCACGAATGAAATGGTCTAACAATCCACATTTGAAACAAGCCTGATCAAACAGTCTACAATTTTCGGGATGTATTTTACCATAATGTTTACACTCGGGTCAATCGGATCTAGCATTTCCAACACTACAACAGAAGTAGCTGGAGCTTTGAAGCTCAAATGTGATCTAGCATGATCTCTACTCGAATGTCCTACATTAGCATTTGAACGGCTATTATCATCTCAAAATTTCTTTGATACGGATTGAAATGACTTGTTCGATGTTCTCTTTCGCACTTCTCTAGCTTCTGAATCAGCTTTTCTTTTCTTTTTCCCGAGATCTTCAGCTTTACATGCTCATTCAACAAGCACAATGAATTCTTTAATCTCAAGAATCCTGACTAACAAACGGATATCCTCGTTCAAGCCATCCTCAAATCTTTTGCACATTATTGCCTCGGTAGATACACATTCACGAGCATACTGGCTCAGTCTTACAAGTTCTCGCTCGTATTCTGTAACCGACATACGGTCTTGTTTAAGTTCAAAAAACTCTTTACGTTTCTGATCGATAAATCTCTTACTGATGGATTTCTTCCAAAATTCAGCTTGGAAGAAATTTTAGTTAACTCGCTCACTCGGAACCACTGATATCAAAGTCTTCTACCAGTGGTATGCCGTATCTCTCAGAAGTGAAATGGCACATGTTATGCATTCCTCAGGATTCAAAGACAATTCATCGAACACTCATATCGTGTTCTCTAACTAGAACTCGGCTCTTTCAGCATCATCATTTGTTGTAGCTCGGAACTCTTCGGCCTCATATTTTCTAATCTTATCAACTGGTGGCTTACTTAACTGAATCGGATTCACTGGTGGCATAACAGGAGCCTGTAGAAGATTTACCGGGGGTAGAGGTTGTTGAAAAGCTGGATTAGTTCTCATGTATTGACTAAACCAATCATTCATCATTTGATAAAAGGCTTGTCTAGCCTCACCATCATGGTTACTCGTAGCCGGTCTAGGGTTGAAGGGCACTGTCCTTTGCGCGGGAGCAGGCGCATTGCATTCAACATCGTTAGCTACGGCTCGTTTGGGATCCATTTGCTATATAAAAGCACATTATCAATGTCAGGACTCATCACACTATCGCAGTTCATAAATATGGCATGCATAGCTAGACTCACATATGCTATGGTAGTCCTAGAACTAACTAAACTATAGCTCTGATACAAATAAAATGTAACACCCCTAACCCGTATCTATCACCGAACTAAGGTTAAAGGCATTATCGGACAAATCAAAACATTTAACATTCATTTCATAAAATCATAGCATCAGAGATCAAACATCAATATTAAGTCCCTCACATAAGTCATTAAGACCTTAAACATGCATTAGAAAGGGGTCGGGACTAAACTGAACACATACAATTTTTTTTAAAACTTAAACAATTTTCGAAATGATACAGGTCAACGCCCATGTCAACAGGCTGTGTGCCTTACACGACATAAGACACGTCCATGTGTCTAGGCCGTCTCAAAATAGGGAATACATACTAACTTGTTCACACAGCCACAAGACACGCCCGTGTGCCTTGGCCGTGGTCGACACTGACTTGGGTCACACGGCTAGCCACATGCTCGTGTGCCTCAGCCATGGTCTAGCCAGACTTATAATTGTAGGATACCCTAGGGGACACACGGTCGTGCAACAAAACTCATACCTTAATCAAAGGAATCAATGGTTGAACCCTAGTTTTCTTTTTCTGTTTCTTTTTCTTGTATTTTTGGTCAAGGATGAACATAAAATGGCTTATTTCATGCCTTTATTTTATTTTAATTCCTTTAGTTAAGAATTTACCTTATTAACCTTATTATAAACAATAAATAAACATATATTGGATGGTCATTAATGTCCATTCAAACTTCTAATGGTCAAATAACCATATAAGGACCTCACAATTAATAAGCCAAATTAAATAGGCACTTTTAACAAATAGCAGGCAACTTTTACATTTTACGCGATTAGGTCTTTTTATCAAATTAAGCACACAAACGATTAAATTTTCATACGAAACTTTCACACATGCTAATTCACATATCATAAGCACAGTAAATAATATTTAAATTTTTTTGACTCAAATTTGTGGCCTCAAAACCACTATTTCGATGAGGGCCTAAACTGGACTGTTACAACGAGTGTTGGAAATGCTAGGTCTAATAGACCTGAATGTGAACACTGTGGTAGACGACATCCCGGTGAATGCAGAATGAATAATCGGGCTTGCTTTAAATGTGGCTCCTAAGATCACTTCATTCGAGATTGCCCTGAAATGACTGAGAAAGATAATTTTCAGAATACAAGACCGGGCAACACTGCCACTAGAGGGAGGCCACCGAGAAATACTGGAAATGGGAATAGTAGATGAGGTGCAACAAAAGATTTAACTGCGAGATTTGAGTTCAGAGCACCTGCTAGAACCTACGCTATTCGCACTCGCAAAGGTGCATCATCCCCTGATGTTATCACTGGTACATTTTCTCTCTATGATACTAATGTAGTTGCGTTGATTGATCCTGGATCGACTCATTCTTATGTTTGTATGAATTTGGAATTTTCTTGTTGAGTCTATTGAATATGTGGTTAAAGTGTTGAACCCCTTAGGCAAATATGTTATAGTTGATAAAGTTTACAAGAATTGTCTTTTAGTGATTCAGGCTCACTATTTTTCAGCTGACTTAATGCTTTTACCGTTTGATGAGTTTGATGTAATTCTTGGAATGGATTGGTTGAATCTACATGATGTCGTAGTGAATTGTAGATGAAAGATTATTGAATTGAAATGTCAAAATAATGAAATTCTTCAGATTGAACTGGATGAGTCGAGTAAGTTGCTGATAAACCGTAATTTATACATATTTATAACCTATGCTTAACAACTTTTACGAATGATTTCTCCTTAGATTTGGTGAATTCGATGCTCCTAATGTCTTAATTTCATGTTTTATTCTCAGGTAGGCATAGGAGAACGAAAGGAACGAGAAACGGGCTAAAAACAGAGAAAACGGGCCAAAGCACGAAATCAACACGACCTGGAGCTCCTCACATGGACAGATCACACGGCCGTGTCAATTTGGTAGAATTGAAGCACGATTCACACGGGTATAACACACGCCCGTGTACCTCAAACACGGCCTAAAGTTATTGCACACAGGCGTGTCCTTGCCGAGCCCAAGTTTAGTCCAATTCAGAAAATGCCACTTTTGAGGGTTCTTAAGCACTCTAAAACCTATAAATACACCCTAGAAGAGGAAGAAAAGGAGACGGAGAATAAGGAGTAAGGAATTACTCCAAGAAAGCCGATTGATCCATCTCAGAAGCCGGAGCCATTATCAAGACTGAAGATCTCTCCTCAACTTCCCCTTCAGGAGTTTTGGGTTTTCTTATTGTTTTGTATTTATTATTATTCTGAGATGTTTTCTTGTTTAGTTATGAACTAAACCCATAAATACCTAAGGGGGATGACGAAACCTTGTTATTATTTCTGAATCGTATGATAAATATTTGACTTGTTCTTAATTATGTGTTCTTAATTCTTGTTTTGGTATTTCAGGATATCACTTCAAGTTACTACTCTTAGTTGGAGGAGGAATAGACCCTGACTAGGAGTAACTTTGTCATAATTAAGCAGAGTTGATTGCATGCCTAGAGATAGGGTGACAAGATTTTTCCAGACTAGGGTGAAACCTAATAAGGGAATCCATAGATTGAGTTAATGCAACCTTAGGGTGTTAATTAGAGATAACTCTCGGTTATTCAACCTAGGGATTAGACGTTGTCAGTCTCGAGAGGGATAATAATATACAGTAGGGATTTCTACGGAACAAGTTAAAAGAATAAATCATCCGGTTCAGAGCCAGAATAACAAGTAAAAGTCTAGGTGGATTTTTCCCTAGGTATTGTCTCAATCAATCGCTTTCCCCAACAGTAATTTCCCAACTTCTATTTTCTGCAAGTTCTTAGTTTAATTAATTAGTTAGTTAAAACAAATCTCTTTTCTTTGGCTAGATAATAAGAAGACAGTCATTACTAGTACTCCTAGTTCTTTGGGTTCGACAATCCGGTCTTGCTAAAGCTATACTACTGTTCGATAGGTACACTTGCCTACGTCGTGACAATAGTCAGTTTCAAGAATGATTCATTATAAATTTATAAAACTTATCACGGGAAAATCACGATCAAGTTTTTGGCGCTGTTGCCGGGGACTAAGATATTAGGAACGCTCAATTTTTATTACTTTAGCCATTTATTTTCTTGCAATTTAAATTTAATTTTTATTTTACTAATTTTATTTCTTTTTTTCCTTAGGTTCTTGTAGTTTATGACTAGAAGAAACCCGTTAGGACCATTGCTTTTTTACGAGGAAATTGATTGTACAGCTCGTAAAAACTGACGGGAAATCAGGCGCAACTTAAGATACACAGAAGAAGAGTAAGAGGATGATATCTCAACTACAACTGAGGAGATGGCTGAAGATCAGGACAATCCACTACCTCCAGCCATACCCGCTGAATTAGCAAATCAGAATCCTACTCCTCGTACTATGTATGATTATGCTAAACCTAATTTTACAGGAACTGAGCCAAGTATAGTTAGGCCTGCTATTGCTGCAAATAATTTTGAACTGAAACCTAACACTATTCAGATGATACAGTAATTTGTTCAGTTTGATGGTTTGTAGGATGAGAACCCCAACACTCACTTGGCAAATTTCCTAGAACTGTGCGACACTTTCAAAATTAATGGTGTTTTTGATGATGCCATTCGCCTTCGGTTATTCCCTTTTTCACTGAGGAATAAAGCTAAACAATGGTTGAACTCACTACCACGAGGGTCCATTACCACTTGGGAACAAATGACCGAAAAATTTTTATTAAAATATTTTCCACCGGCAAAAATAGCTAAGTTGCGTAATGATATATCTTTTTGTGTGCAGATGGACTTAGAAACACTTTACGATGCATGGGAGAGATACAAGGACCTTTTGCGAAGATGCCCACACCATGGATTACCTCTATGGCTGCAAGTTCAAACATTCTACAACGGTGTGAACCCTTCGACAAGACAAATGAATGATGCAGCTGCTGGTGGGACCATCAATAACAAAACACCTAAAGAGGCTTCTAAATTTATTGAAGAGATGTCACTGAATAACTATCAGTGGCAAGTTATTAGGACTAAGCCAACGAAAACAGCAGGCGTTTATAACGTCGATTCGGTCACTATGTTGTCAAATCAGGTAGAACTTCTGAATAAGAAAATTAATGGTTTACTTGGTTCTACACAGGTACATCCAGCGATGAGGTGTGATTCAAGTGGAGGAGGTGTGCTTACAGAATACCCACCATTGAATCCTACAACCGAAGAGGAACAAGTCAACTATATGGGTAACAATAATTTTAGATCTCAAAATAACCGATATAGTAATACTTATAATGCAGGTTGGAAGAACCACCCAAATTTCTCTTGGGGCTGTCAAGGAAATCAAAGGCCACAGAATCCTCAGGGTTTTCAACAGCCACCTTATCGACAGGAAAAGAAGCCAAACCTTGAGGAGATGCTATCCAAATTTATCTCGGTATCAGAAACTCATTTCCAGAATACCGAGGCAGCACTCAAAAATCAACAAGCATCAATTTAAAGACTCGAAACTCAGATAGGTCAGCTATCCAAATTAATTTCTGAACGACCACAAGGTAGTTTGCCAAGTAATACTAAACTGAACCCAAGGGAACAGCTCAATGCAATTGATGCTCAAGAAGGATGCGTTGAGACTGAGCTAGAACCAAGGCAAGAAAATGTGGAAAGCAAAGGTGATGGTGAGGTAAGTCATAATAAAACGGTGAATGTAGAACACAAACCTCGTGTGCCATACCCTAACGCGATAAGAAAAGACTGCTCAAATGAACAATTCGGTAAATTCCTTAAACTTTTGAAAAAAATTACATATCAACTTACCGTTTATTGAAGCTCTGTCACAGATGCCAAATGCAATGAAATTTTTAAGAGAGCTTTTAGCAAACAAGAGAAAGTTGGACGAAGCATCGCATGTGGAGCTAAACGCAGTTTGCTCAGCTATTCGACAGAATAAGCTACCCAAAAAATTGAAAGATCCAGGGAGTTTTACAATTCCTTTCTTAATTGGTAGTTTAGATGTGAATAATGCATTAGCTGATTTAGGGGCAAGTATCAATGTCATGCCTTACAAAATGTTTAAGCAACTAGGTCATGGGAAACCTAAACAAACTAGGATGAGCATTCAATTGGCAGATAAAACTATAAGATTTCCTAGGGTTATCATTGAAGATGTACTAGTGAAAGTGGATAAATTCATATTTCCCATTGATTTTGTTGTTTTAGACATAGAGGCGAAGACCAACACCCCTTTGATTTTAGGGAGGCCCTTTTTAGCAACTGCTAAAACAATTATTGATGTTGGCACAGGTGAACTTACACTTCGCGTGGGAGACGAAACGATCACCCTTCAAGCTCGTAATTCTAGCAATACATCAAACATGGAAGGTAATGATCCACACCATCCTACTAAAACTGATAATATGACACAATCCACTATGCAGAAATTAAGTTTGAAAGAAGTACACGAGCCATGTTCCAATAAAAATAGAGGACCTATTCATGAAGAATGAAGGCTACAGATAGAGGAGCTAGATGAATGGCGAGCACACAAACCGAGAGCACCCGATAAACTGAAACTATGCTAAAACAAGTTCGATACCTCTCCAAATCAACTTAAGGTTGGAGATCAAGTCTTATTAGATGTCACAGACCCTCACATTGTCACTCCCAACCCGGATGAAGAAACCCCTCTTACGGTACTTAGTATTTTCCCATTCGGTACTGTGGAGGTAAGTCATCCCAAGTTCGGCACTTTTAAGGTAAACAATTCTCGGCTAAAGCTTTATTTTGATAAGAATGATAGCAGGAATGAGGAGTACGAACTCCTTAAACCACCTTGACCATTCAACAGAGAGGTAAGTCAAGCTTAGACTATAAATAAGCGCTTCTCGAGAGGCAACCCGAGCACTAATTGTACTAACTTTTTAAATTTTAGTGTTTAACACTTGCCATGACTAACAGAGCTCTTGAAAACAGGTTTACCACAGGGACACGGCCAAGCACACGGGCACGTGTAAGACCGTGTAGAAATAGAGCAAGATTTGCCAAAACACCGGCGACGATAAACTGCCACGGCCGTGAGACATGGTCGTGGGTGAACCTGCCAAAACAACACGAGCATGCGACACGCCCGTGCCTTAGGACCATGGTCAAAACACGCCCGTGCCTAACACCCGTGGGCAAACCTGCCAAATTAACATGGGCATGAGGATCTCACAGGCGGGCGTGGGAGAATCAAACAAGGCAAAACACGGTCGTACGACACTATTGTGTGCATCAACACGTCCGAGATACACGGGCGTGTGTCAAATTTCAAACATGACAAAATAGGAAAAACGCGAAACACACGGCCTGAAATTGGGACACACGGGCATGTCCCTTGGCCGTGTGCTCCAAAATCTATAAATACCCTAAACTATTCATTGTCTTCCCCACTCAAAAACCCTAACCCTAGCAGCTGCAAGTCCATACGGCCTCTACGCCATGCCCGTGCGCCGCCTCCAACTGCTTTTTTGACGCATTTTCTCCTCTTTCTAGCGTTTGTTTACTTATTCCTTTTCTATTTTCTTGATTTTTAGGCCTATTTATCATGATTATATGCAAGTTTTTTACTTTATTTCTATATTTTCATCATTTAAATAGCATAATCTAGAATATTCATCATTTGTTTTAAGTCGTTGCCTGCATTCTTTACTCCATTCATTTAGTTAGAAGTAAAACTTTCATGATAAGAGTAGTTGAAATTTTTCATGCATTTTGTGCGTGGCCATTCTCTCATCCATTTAATATATTGTCTTACATTCTTTGTTATTTCTGCTTCAGGCTACAATGCCTAAAGAATGTGTTAATGAATTTTAAATTGTTGTGGCTGAAAATATCTATGCAACTTTCTTCTTACAATCTAGCTTTATTTTATGATGCTCTAAGCCAATTCAATGATTTTTATTGCAGGTTTCTAATATCGTCTTCACGAGGAAAGAAAGCCGCAGTTCTCGCTTCCAAGAAAAAGAAAGGAGCATCATCCTCCTCGAGGCCTACCGCAGAAATTCGCCACCCATTCCTCCAATTTCCCAATGGGCCCCAAAACGAACTTTTTCAAATATTACGGGCCCAACCTGTAATAGCAGCATTTGCATCGACGGGTTCTTTGTCCGAACAAGTCCGATTGGTCGACGCATTCGGGGCCCTCCTTACTACCGATCCATGGGAGCTAATTTTTTGGATCATCGAGCCAACATGATTAGAGTTGACGATGGAGCTATGTTCTACATTTCATCTTCAAACCGTGATGACAAACTACGATGATCTCGGCACAGTACAGTTTCGCTTAGGCGGATTAGTCCGCCAACTATTTCTGAGTTCGGTACCGTTTGGATCTTTATACTGAGGAGTTCAGAGAGGAGAATGATTTACACGCTCTTGACCGCCACATCCATCGTTCTCCCTCACGTTGTTGGGATGCCCTCGTCCCATGTTCGGCCACTTACAACCCTAGTCTCACTAAGGCATCATCTCTCCCTCCATGCCTAAGGTACCTTCACTCTATCTTATCTCACACTCTGACATGACGGAGAGAGAGCACCGACATCGTCACTAGCCACAACGTTTATTATTTATGATGTATGTCCAACGGGCATGTCATCGACCTCGCCTACTTCATTGCCCTTGTCATACGCCACTAGACGGAGCGACATCAGAGGGGGGTCATCTCCATTGGCCCCCACGTGACTTGACTGGCGCGACACTTCAGACTCCTCAACACCGTGCCCTAAGAATCATCTTTGACCTTTATTGGCCAGATGTCCCCACAAGGCATCTCGAGAATGCTGAGCATGAGGATGATCGAGAGGCACCGAGGAACCTACCCTTCCCAATATCATCTCGCTCAAGCTAACGAGGAGGAGGTTTCCGAGGACATTACTGATGATGTCCCTACCCAACATGAGGACCCACTTCCCCAGCCACCACCACCACCTTCTTGGCCAATTCATATGGCGGCTTCATACGCTGACATTTCTGAGCGTCTTCCCAGATTCGAGCAACAATGTTTTCACAGATTTGACAACATTGATGCTACTCTACAGTAGATTTGTCAGCACCTCCACATCTCATTGCCAGTCCCACCTCACGAACCATCTAGCGATGAAGATGTTTAGAAATTTTTGTTTTTTATTTCTTATTTTATGTTTTTATTTTTATTTTCATTTAAGACAGCTTTTTATTTTTCTTTCATTTTATTTTATTAGGATTTATAATATTTATCTAACAATTTTTAATCTCAACTAATCTTTTACAAGTAAATCATTTTTCCTAATCTCCCCTAAACAGTTCCTGCTTTTATCACAGTTATCAAAGAGCTCCAAAAGCTCGCAATCATTTAGGAACTTCAAACTCCGATAGAAAAGGTTCACCATGATTACCATGCCCTACTCAATATATAATATTCTTTTGGCACAGCACTTGTGGTACCCAACCTCTACTACCACCGGAGTATCCTCCTCCACCTTCATAACTCCGAACTAGGACACTCATTCCCCACTCAAGAAGTTTCAATTCTCTCTCTCTCTTATGATCTTGTATTTTCTTATATATCTAACCTTGTACGTTGAGGGCAATGTACATCTTAAGTGTAGGGGGTAATCACTTCATTATTTGAAAATCCCTGAATAGTGTTTTGTTACTTGTGAATCTCTCATATCATGTTTAAGTTGAATTTTGATTGACTGATAATTTTGATTGATATATCTTGAATTAAAACATAGGCATTCATGTATTGATTGTTAAACTCTAAGACACTAGAAAATCAAGCAGGATAAGTTGATTTTTAAGAATTTAAAAGTTTAGGTTGTTTCCCCAAATTTAGGTATTATCTTGAACTGAATCCCACAGATTGAAAAATCAAAAAGCCATAATTTTTGTGAGATTTTTGAGCCTTTTGAGCATTTATTAATTCTTTCATGCTCACTTTTATTATTGCTTTGAGTGTGCCAATATTGAATTGTTATTCTAGAACTTGCTTGATTATGCATGTCAAGACCGCACTATTTGATTTGATATATCAAGATGATAGAGGCACTTAGGATTAACCTACTCATTCCATGAAAAGCCTACCTTCACGATTAACATTTAGTGAACCCCTTTGAGCCTAACAAGCCATTCCTTGTATCACCCTCGATATTAACCATTAACCCATTATTGTTGAAATCCCCTTAAATTAATTTGATCCCCATTTTTTTGTCAAGAATTGATTTGAATAAATTGCTTAACTATGTCTTGTTAATAGTTAATTTATGATTATTTGACTTGTTCTTTTTTTAAAACAAAACCATGTATACATGTCAGTAGTTATCTTTTGCTTGTAGGTCCCATTCCATAGTCAAAGAAGAAAGCTTTGTCGTACACAAGTGATGATTAAATATTTTTCTAGTTAAGAAATTTTTCAAGTCAATCTCGATTCCGACCCTTTCTTTCAGCCTGTGACCACACCCCCTAACTAAACCTCGTTACAACCCTTTAAAGACCTTTGGGTTGATGTATCATCTCGATTTATAGTGGTGGAGATTTGATTTTGATGCAAGCCTATGGTAATAACTTTTCACATTGACTGATGAGTGCTAATTTCATTGTCCTTAAACACTTCGAATGATTTGAGTGAATCTTTAGTGAGGATGTTAAACTCTATGAGATTCTGAATCAATGATAACTACTTAGAGGAGGGGAGATACCTAATTTTTTCATGATTAAAATTTAGAATGTTTGAAGCTCTAATGTTCTTTTAGTTGAATTCACAATGTATGATTACTTATGAGATGGTTTGAGATAATATTGATAGGAATTATAAGTTGAGAAAAAGTAAATTTTAATTGTGATTCGAGGATTTTGCTTGAGGACAAGCAAACACTTAAGTGTAGGGGTATTTGATAAACCATAATTTATACATATTTATAACCCATGCTTAACGCCTTTTATGAATGATTTCTCCTTAGATTTGGTGAATTCGATGCTCCTAATGTCTTAATTTCATGTTTTATTCTCAGGTAGGCATAGGAGAATGAAAGGAACGAGAAACGGGTCGAAAACTAAAAAAATGGGCCAAAGCACGAAATCAACACGGCCTGGAGCTCCTCACACGGGTAGGTCACACGGCCATGTCAATTTGGCAGAATTGAAGCACGATTCACACGGGTATAACACACGCTCGTGTACCTCGAACATGGCCTAAAGTTATCACACATGGGCGTGTCCCTACCGAGCCCAAGTTTAGTCCAATTCAGGAAAGGCCACTTTTGAGGGTTCTTAGGCACTCCAAAGCCTATAAATACACCCCAGAAGAGGAAGAAAAGGGAGACGGAGAATAGGGAGTAAGAAATTACTCCAAGGAAGCCGATTGATCCATCTTAGAAGCTGGAGCCATTATCAAGACTGAAGATCTCTCCTCAACTCCCCCTTCAGGAGTTTTGGGTTTTCTTATTGTTTTGTATTTATTATTATTCTGAGATGTTTTCTTGTTTAGTTATGAACTAAACCCCTAAATACCTAAGGGGGATGAAACCTATGACGAAACCTTGTTATTATTTCTGAATCGTATGATAAATATTTGACTTGTTCTTAATTATGTGTTCTTAATTCTTGTTTTGGTATTTCAGGATATCACTTCAAGTTACTACTCTTAGTTGGAGGAGGAATAGACCCTGACTAGGAGTAACTTTGTCATAATTAAGAGGAGTTGATTGCACGCCTAGAGATAGGGTGACAAGATTTTTCCAGATTAGGGTAAAACCTAATAAGGGAATCCATAGATCGAGTTAATGCAACCGTAGGGTGTTAATTAGAGATAACTCTCGGTTATTCAACCTAGGGATTAGACATTGTTAGTCTCGAGAGGGATAATAATATACAGTAGGGATTTCTACGGAACAAGTTAAAAGAATAAATCATCTGGTTCGGAGCCAGAATAACAAGTAAAAGTCTAGGTGGATTTTTCCTTAGGTATTGTCTTAATCAATCGCTTTCCCCAACAGTAATTTCCCAACTTCTATTTTCTGCAAGTTCTTAGTTTAATTAATTAGTTAGTTAAAACAAATCTCTTTTCTTCGGTTAGATAATAAGAAGACAGTCATTACTAGTACTCCTCCTAGTCCTTTGGGTTCGACAATCCAGTCTTGTTAAAGCTATACTACTGTTCGATAGGTACACTTGCCTACGTCGTGATAATAGTTAGTTTCAAGAATGATTCATTATAAATTTATAAAACTTATCATGGGAAAATCACGATCAGTTGCCTATTATGATGTCGGCTCAGAGGTACGTGAGAAAGAGTTGTGAAGCTTATCTTGCGTATGTACTGAATACAAAAGAGTCTGAATTGAAGATTGAATCTGTGTCGGTAGTTTGTGAATACCCGGATGTGTTTTCGGAAGAGTTGCCTGGATTACCACCGATTAGAGAGGTTGAATTTACTATTGATTTGGTACCGAAGACTTCATCCGATATCAATAGCTCCGTATAGAATGGCTCCAACTGAATTATAAGAATTGCAGCTCCAATTGAATTATAAGAATTGCAGTCTCAATTGCAAGAGTTGACAGATAAGGTTTTCCGAGACCGAGTTTTTCACCTTAGGGTGCACCAGTGTTATTTGTCAAAAAGAAAGACAGATCCATGAGACTTTGTATTAATTATCGTTAACTTAACAAGGTTACGATAAAAAACAAGTATCTTTTACCGAGAATTAATGACTTGTTCGATCAGTTTAAAGAGGCAACAGTGTTCTCAAAGATAGACTTGAGATCAGGCTATTATCAGTTGAGGGTTAAAGATTCGGATGTGCCAAAGACTACATTCAGAACGAGGTATGGGCATTATGAATTTCTTGTTATGCCTTTTGGATTAACTAATGCTCCTGCAATTTTTATGGACCTGATGAATCGAATTTTTCGACCGTATTAGATAAGTTTGTGGTTGTATTTACTGATGACATATTGATTTATTCCTGAGATAAGTCTGAGCATGCCGAACATTTAAGAATCGTATTACAGACTTTGAGAGATAAGAAATTGTTTGCTAAATTCAGTTTTGGCTCTGAGAAGTTGAATTTTTGGGACACGTTATTTCAGCAGAAGGTATACGGGTTGATCCGAGTAAGATTTTGGCAATTGCTGATTGGAAACCACTAAGAAATGTATTCGAATTTAGAAGCTTTTTAGGTTTGGCTGGTTATTATCGACATTTTGTTAAAGAATTTTTGACGATTGCTATGCCTATGACCAGATTATTACAAAAAGATGTGAAATTCGAGTGGTTTGAGAAATGTCAACAGAGTTTCGAGCAGCTGAAAGCATTATTGACTGAGGCACCGGTATTAGTGCAACCTAATTCGGGAAAAGAATTTATGATTTTCAGTGATGCGTCATTAACGGTCTTGGTTGTGTGTTGATGCAAGAGGGAAAAGTGATAGTTTATGCCTCGAGATAGTTGAAACTGCACGAAAAGAATTATCCGATGCACGACTTGGAATTGGTTGCTATTGTGTTCGCTCTAAAAATTTGGAGACACCATTTATTTAGTGAAAAGTGTCACATCTTTACCGATCACAAGAGTTTAAAGTATTTGATGACTCAGAAAGATTTAAATTTGCGACAACGAAGATGGCTCGAGTTGTTGAAAGATTATGAATTAGTGATCGACTATCACCAGGGAAAGCGAACGTAGTCACAGACGCTTTAAGTAGAAATACTTTATTTGATTTGAAGGCGATAAATATGCAGTTAACTTTATCTAATGATGGATCGATTTTGGCCGATTGAAAGCTAGACTGGTATTTCTTCAACAAATTTGCGAAGCTCAGAAAGATGATAATGAGTTGCAAGCTAAAAGAGTTCAGTGCCAATCGAATAATGATTCAGAATATCAAATTAGATCCGATGATTGTTTGAGGTTTCGAGGTAGGATTTGTGTACCGAGAAATACTGAACTGATTTAGAAAATTCTTCATGAGGCACATAATGGTTGTTTATCTTTTCATCTTGGAAGTACAAAGATGTATAATGATTTGAAGGAATTGTATTGGTGGTCAGGCATGAAACGAGACATTTCAGAGTTTGTATCAAGATGTTTGATTTGTCAACAAGTGAAAGCCGAAAATCAAGTGCATTCAGGTTTACTTCAGCCTGTGACCATACCTAAGTGGAAATGAGATAGAGTTATGATGGATTTCGTATCGGGGTTGCCTCTGACTCCGAAGAAGAAAGATGCTATATGGGTCGTTGTTGATAGATTGACAAAATCAGCTCATTTCATTCCCGTACGTACCAATTATTCACTTGATAAACTAGCTGAATTGTACATTGCTAAGATTGTTAGATTGCACGGTGTGCCTACTTCTAGTATTTCAGATAGAGATCCGCGGTTTACGTCGCGATTTTGAAAGAAATTGCAAGAAGCATTGGGTATGAAGTTGAATTTTAGTACCGCATTCCATGCGCAAACCGATGGTCAATCTGAGAGAGTGATCCAAATTCTCAAAGATATGCTTCGTTGTTGTGTTTTAGAATTTGAAGGTAGTTAGGAGAAATATCTACCGTTAGTTGAATTTGCTTATAACAACAATTATCAATCGAGTATATAGATGGCACCGTATGAAGCATTAAATGGCCGCAAGTGTCGAACTCTGTTGTACTAGACTGATCTTAGTGAGAAACAGATTCACGGGGTTGATTTGGTCAGAGAAACTGAAGAGAAGGTAAAAATAATTCGTGATTGTTTAAAAACAGCTTCAGATCGACAAAAATCGTATGCGGATTTGAAACGAAAGGATATTGAATTTCAGGTCGATGACACAGTGTTTCTGAAAGTGTCTCCGTGGAAGAAAACTCTTAGATTTGGTCACAAAGGCAAGTTGGGCCCGTGTTTTATTGCGTCATATGATATTATTGAAAGAATAGTGTCAGTGGCATATCGACTAGCTTTACTGTCAGAGTTTAAAAGAATTCACAATGTATTTCATGTGTCGATGTTGCGACGACATCGATCAAATCCTTCGTATGTAATTTCCCCAACAAAAATTGAGATTCGACCCGATATGATATATGGTGAAGAACTGATCAAAGTGTTAGCTTAAGAGGTTAAACAGTTGAGAAAAAAAAGCATAGCTTTAGTGAAAGTTTTATGGCAACGACACGGGGTCAAAGAGGCTACGTGGAAACCCGAGAAAACTATGAGAAAATAATACCCTAACCTCTTTTCCAGTAAGATTTTCGGGGACGAAAATCCCTAAAAGGGGGAGAGCTGTAACAGCCCATTTTTGGGTCAAATCGAAATAGTGGTTTTGGAACCGCAGATCCAAACTAGAAATATTTATATTATTATTTCTTTAAGGTCTACAGCATGATAGAATGATTATATGAAAATTTCGTTAAGAAATTTTATCAATTGAGTGCTGAATTTAGCTAGGACTAAATTGTAATAGGTGCAAAACTTGAATTCTATAAGTTAAAGGTGTCTAATTGCTATGAATTCATAAATTAGAGGTTCTTAAATGGTAATTTGACCATTATACTTCTTAGTGGACAAAAATAGACATGGAGTAGGTAAAAATTTCAAAGTTTAAATGAGGGTTATTTTGGTAATCTAGAAAATAAAGACAAAATAAGGAAAAATAAAAGTGTCCATCTTCTCAAATTAGTCCCCCATAGCCGAATGTGAAGAATAAGACATAGCTACGGCTTTGGCCACTTTCAAGCTCGATTGTAAGTCCGTTCTTGCCCCATTTTTAATGATTTCTATGTTTTTAAAGTTGTCTTAACCTAATCTAGCCTTTCCAAGGACTAATTTGAAGAAGGATTAAAGTCTAAAATTTGACCCATAATGAATATGTGTGTATTTTGATGTTTAATGGTAGAAAATGTATGTTTGATGTTAGATAAACAACATTTAGAAAGTGATTTTTGATGAAAATGTCAAAAAGGGGACCTATTTGTAAAAAGTTGTAAAATGTGTGGTAAAATATGAATAAATAAAAAATGTGGGCTGTTATGAGCATGAAAAAGGTTTGGCTAGGCTTGGGTTGTGATGAAATTGAAAGAAATTCATTTTACGAGCCTAGAGACTAAATTGTAAAATGTTGAAAAGTTAAGGGCAAAATTATTAATTTTGCCATAATGTGTTTTTGGGCTGAATTGAATAATATGAAGATTAAATAAGTTAAATGTGGTATTATAGATTAAGAAAAACGAAGTTCGAGTCTAGATTGGGGGAAAAACAAAATAATTGACGAATAGATCCTTTTGGCCGTTTTTGTAACCGAGGTAAGTTCGTATGTTAAATAAGCTTTATTATAATTGTATTTTAAATGCTTTAATACTTCATGAATTGTGTAAATGACTCTACGGACACGTTTGACGACATTTTGGCAAGCGAGAAATCCCAATCAAACCTTAGGAATAGATAAGGATACAAGTGACATGTCACTAGGGTTTTATGTTATGTGATCCGGGTGCTGGTCTTGTACGTCCTACCGGTGGCTGAGTATATCGGCATATGTTACGGTTACTTGACAGCTTGTGTGAGCAGCACCGAGTAGTCATGTTGTAACACCCCTTACCCGAGACCGTCGCCGGAGTTGAGCACGAGCCGTTACCGGACTTCGCTTACTAATTTGAGGCATAAAAATTTTCTTTTAAAATTAATTTAGTTTCATTCATTCAATATGTCCCTAAAAAGGGTCCTCGAGACCCTAAAACATGAAATTGAAACGGTTCGGGAACAAACCGGAATCAATAAAAATTTTCCGATCACTTATACAAATCAAAACAATTTATTTCATCTTTCATAAATAAACTGTCCATCTGCGTCATAGTCACTAAATAAATCATAACTCGAGTTACAAAACTCAAAATTCAAATCCATAAATTTTATATGAAACTATACTCATATATCTTCTTACTAAATTTATTTCAGAATTTTTGGTCTAGCCAATTAGTACAGTTTATTAGTTCAAAATTTCCCTTATTTCAGTGTTTGGCTGCTCTGACCTCTATTCACTACGAATTAATTTTCTCCATCTACAGAATTCAAATAACCATGTCGATCCTTTCCCTTAAAATTAGACTCAGTAAGGAATCTATACATATAAATTATAACTCTTTATTATTTATTTACAATTTTTAGTGAATTTCTAAAGTCAAAAAAGGGGATTCAGAAATCACTCAGACCCTATCTCACCAAAATTTAAATATCTCATAAAATACAAATCCTTTATTTACTATATTTCTTTCATATGAAAGTAGACTCAATAATATTTAATTATATATCTCATTCACTATCTAAATCCATTTCTACTATTTTTAGTGATTTTTCAAATTCATGCCATTACTACTATCTGATACTGTTTTAAAGCTAATTTCACCTTTTCAATGATTTCCATGAAATAACTAGCATTTAGGCATACATAACACCAAACATGTCCTTGATTTGCCATTCAAATAGCTAATTATTATCAAGCATTTACATACCATTCATTAGCCATATCATAAGATCATACACACAAAATGGCTACGATGCTATACATGCCATACTCAAAATGAAACGTCTAGCTATACCAAAATAATCCTTGTGATAGTGTGCCCGGACCTCTGACGTACTTTACGATCCCTGAGTTAGCTTGACAAAACTATAAAAAAAATAAAGAAAATAAAGGGGTTAAGCATTAAGCTTATTAAGTTTGCATGCAAATAAATAACAACATTCATAAGAATTATCTTACTACTTGGCATGATACTACTTAATGCAACTTCATTAATTGCCATAGACATATTTTAAACTTCTTCACTTACTCACTTACTTAAATACTTACTTACTTAATCAAATTTATTAATACATTTTACTTACATTTTTCCTTATCTAGCATACATGAACATTATATACTTGCCTTTGCTCTTCTAGCATGAACTTGTCTTACCTTTCTAGTATAACTCGTCTTACCTTACCTTACCTTGATATTCTCTTTAAATTTTCCCGTTGAACCACTTGGAATACTAAGGATACACGGGTACCTTACCATTGCCATGACTTGTCATGGTCTTACATGGTATCCTTACCTTATGAACTCACCAATGCCATGCCTTGGCATGGTCTTACATGGGACTTTTGCCTTATAGTAACTTACCAATGCCATGTCTTGACATAGTCTTACATGATTTCCTTCCCTTAGAAACCTTACCAAATTCCATGCCTTGGCATGGTCTTACATGGTGTCCTTAAACCCTAATGTCATGACATTTCTATCCTACACATTCCTGAGGTTCAACCGGGACTTTCTGAAAATTACTTCTTCGTCAATTCATGCTTGAGTCTTCTTTGAATAATTTCTTAAAATAAATATAAACATGCTGGAAATTAAAAACATTAACATAAAATAATAGAATATTGCATTTATTTACCGCAAACTTACCTCGAAACAAAATACGATCAACTATATCGATTTAGTCCACTATCTTTTTCTTTCCCTAGTCTAACTCCGGCTTTCGTTCTTCTTGATCTATAATAAAAAAATTTAGCTTATTTAATACTCACATTTATTAAAAAAGTCCTTGGCTCAAACTTTGGCAAAATTACATTTTTGTCCCTAAACTTTTACATATTTACACTTTTGCCCCAAGGCTCGAAAATTAAACTTCATCCTATTTTCTTATGTTTTATGACATGCTGGTCATTTTTCCCTTCTATGGAAACATCAAATTCTCACTCTAACATGTACTAATGAACATTAGGTATTTTTACCGATTATGTCGTTTTACTCGTTTTCACGTAAAATCGCTTAGCAAAAGTTATTTAACACAATTTCAAGCTTTATATTTTACCATAAAACATCAAAATAAACACATTTCACCTATGGGTATTTTTCCAAATATAAACCCTAGGTTAAATTATTGCTAGAATAAGCTTAATCAAGTTACCGGGACTCCAAAAACGTAAAGAACATTAAAAATGGGGCTTGGAATCACTTAATATGGAGCTTGGAAACTTGGAAACAAGCCCTAGATATGGAGAACCCTTTACATTCGGCCTAAGGAAGAAGATGAGCACATTTTTGCCATCTTTTTCCCTTTTTTAATCTTTTAATTACTAAATGACTAAAATACCCTTCATTAAAACTTTAGTTATTTTTATCTATGTATGTCCATTTTTGTCCATGAAAACCTAATGGTCTGATTACCATTTAAATACCCCTACTTCAATTATACTCTTCAATTTAATCCCTTAGCATTTAGAACTCATATTTATCAACTTTTGCAATTAAGCCCTAATATGCAAATCGGACATGCAATCACTGAAATTTCTTATCCGTATTCTAACACATGCATCTAATCACTCGGTAAATCATAAAATTAATCACAATAAACTTTTCTATCTCAGATTCATGGTTTCGCAACCACTATTCTGTTTAGGCCCTATTTCGGGATGTTACACACGTCTTGACTGACAGCTTGTGTGAGCAGGCCCGTTAATGGCTCGAGAGTGAGCATATATGTGTTATGAGATAGAGCTAGCAATGGCTACATATGTGGCACCTTGTGTGCAAGGTTTTCCTGAGTATCCGATATTATTATTCCGAGTGGTTCATTGGGTATAACAATGATGAGACTAAGTATGAAATTATTACGAGATGGTACCAGTACGTACTTAAAGCTTGTGATTATTAATTCGTGAAATGACGATTTCAAAGTAAGTTGTAATGGAAGTGAATTATGATCATGAGATTATGGTAAATTACATTATCTTAAGTTATATTACTTGCATGTTAATGTATGGTAAGGTTTGTCTATTTCTTTCATACGAGCTTACTAAGCTATATAGCTTACTCTGTTTTATTTTCCATGTTTTATAGTGTCATCAAGCTAGCTCGGGTTAGAGATTATCGGAGTTCACATCACACTATCAAACTGTTATTTTGGGTACCTATGATTTTAAACATTTTGAGAATATGGCATGTATAAGGACTTGGTCATTTGGTTATATGTGTCATCATGATTTGGCCAAATATATTGGCTTGTAATTGTCAAAGGCTTGATGTGGTATTTGGCCATGTAACTTGGCTCATTTTGGTTGAATTGGTTGTAAGCTTATATATATACAGATATGCATGCAAGTACAATTATCTCTTATGTGATGTGGTTTATATATGGTTGGTAAATGGTTAAATGTGGCTTAATGGTTTTGTTGTTGAATGGTTAAGATTGGCTGATTGGTATGCTAGTAAAACTAGGTAAAATCATGCATATTATTGGTAGCCATATTGGGACTTGTAGAATGTGAGTTTGGTATGATTTGGTTTGACAAAATATGACGTTGCAAATATGTTAAGTGTGGATAATGGAATGACATGATTTGGCCTTGTTTGTGGATATTTTGGTTACCTAAATATGCCATGATTTATGCCATTAAGATTGTGGGTGCGTATGTGCAAATGAGGGTGACAAATGGCTTGGTAA
Source organism: Gossypium anomalum (assembly GCA_025698475.1). NCBI lineage: Eukaryota > Viridiplantae > Streptophyta > Magnoliopsida > Malvales > Malvaceae > Gossypium > Gossypium anomalum. The sequence continues at coordinate 65,582,639 of CM046963.1, forward strand.
ATAGCCCTTACTTTGTCCACAATGGTAGACACACGGGCGTGTGTCTAGGCTGTATGTGACACACGGCTTGCCCTACGGGCATGTGTTTCGGCCGTGTGTCCCCTTCACCTTAATTTTAAGAAATAGAATGCTCGAAATTGAACATACGGGCAGAGACACGGGTGTGTGTCTCAACTGTGTGAGGGACACGGCCTCAAGCACGAGCATGTGTCCCGACCATGTAAAGTCTGCACCTATTTTATGAAAATTAAATTAACCACACAGCCTAGCACACAGGTGTGTGACTTGGCCGTGTGACTTCAATTTATTCATGCTTTGTAAAATAGAGAGTTACACGGGTTAGGGGCACGGGCGTGTGTGACCACACGGCTTGCCCACACGGGCGTGTCCCAAACCACACGAGCGTGTGACCCATGTTCATAGCAAAAATTTTCTAAGTTTTGTAAAATTTTCCTAAGTGCTCGGTTTAGTTCGAACCACTTCCAAAGCATGTTTTGGGCCTCGTAGGCTTGTATTAGGGACTTTATGATTGAATACAAATGGTTTTAATTTGGATACAAATTTATGACTCGATTTGTATGTTTGCTTGCTTTGTAAGTCCAGTCATGCCTTGTATCCTATTCCAGTGTTGAATACGGATGAGGGGTGTTACAGGATAGGTAAAAGAAAATCTGGCGAAGATCTACATTACTGTTTGACTTGTTATGGGGAGGGTCAAATCAATCCAATTGACCCCCAACTAATGTTGTTATGAGAACCAACTTGAACAGTGCTCATGCAAACCGAGCGCACTATACCTTGGCGGTGACTTGCGTATGGCGTAATCTTAAAGACAATTAAGTCTCCTATATCTTTCTCATCCACTTGGTAGGTTCTTCATGCTCAGCTAAAACTTTGGGGTGTACTCTTCCTTAGGCATACTCTTTCTCCGCTTGAAGATACCCTGTAATTAAATCCTTAGATATCACCAACAGACGAATACTTTACGCCAGCATACACTAATACTCTAATGCAAGCCAGTAGAGTGACAGATTATGTTATCATAGTGTGCCAAAATAGTTAACATGCATACCTCATTACCCTTTTTGGATCCACCATTTTTTAGGTTGTGCCACTATCAAAATCATGGTTCCCATCTAATTCTTCATCCTCTTCGTTGTTATTATTTGATGATCCCACCTCATTTGATCTAATGCTTACAGCTGACTAGTCGTTCAAATCGAATTCAACATTCTTGCCCATTTCATAAACCCTCCAACTTGCTGAATCCTTAATCTCCAATTACACTTTTCAATTCCCTATTTCCCAAATACATTATCACACCTTCAAATCTTTACTATTTCTAAATCACTTCCACTCAATTATGAATATTGGAAACAAAGGCAAACCCTTCACTAGAAAATGACAATGGCAAATTTTCTTTTCCCACACTTGCCTTTTCTTCCATTTTGACTAGCATTTGGAGTTTTACATTTACTTTTGTAGATACCATTCCAAGGCACTGTTTCATCTATGCTTTCATGAAAATAAAAATTTTCAAATACTATGGAAAGTGTATAATGTTATCTCCCAGAATTGAATGAAACTAGTTGAAACAATTTTGTAGGTTACTTCCTATAATGCGTGGCATCATCGACGGGCCAATACACCTCATTTTACTCAACAACTAAGATGTTTCGGATCACACCACTAAAATTTACACGATAAACGTACCACAAAATAAGATTATTTTAAGAAAATGATTGTATATAAGATTCTAAATAAATTCTGGCCACATAATTGTAGCCACAATTTCCAAAGAAAATGAAGATATATAATCCATTCAAATCTTGATCATGAAAATCAAAGAAGTGCACACAGCACATGTGACATGTTATGGGGAACAGAAATAGCTAGGCAGTTTTCAGTGTTTGCTCATATCAATCTCATACTCCATAAATACACAGCGGCTCTTGAAGTCGTCAGAAAATAAAGAAACATGTCTATAATAACGTTAACAGACTTGGAAACTACGTGTTTCCTCCTCTAACTGCCCTTAATTGCCAGCCTTGCACTCTGCACTCTACGTTATTGCAGAGCAGAGAGCTAATGTCTACATTTCCCACTTTCTCATCACCATTGAACAGCTCGCCCTTTCATCTGTCTCAGCAGCATGCTATTTAACTGCTAACTACTAGCCCAGGCCTGCTTTATCAGGCTCCAAATGTTCCGTCACTTTTAATTACCATTAATATTGTGAATGAAACCCAAAACTAAAAGCCATGTAAATTTTTGGTGAATGTGGATTCCTTACCATTAAACGCATGATGTTTCCCCCCCACCACCCAATACCCTGGCGCATGTTAGTAGGTCCCATAGCTTACCCCAAAGATACTCTCTTCATGAATCAACCACCACATGATCCTAACCCCCCACCCCATGTTCATATTGCCCACTTATTCTCTTCTCTCCCTTTCTTTTTTTTATTGCATATTCTTCATAAAGAAACCCATGAACATGTACCTTATATCTATTAATATTCATCCTGATTAGGGTTTCCAAGTACTTCCACGATTCCAAGCAAAACCCCATCAGTTCATTAACATATATATCCATCCGCCATAATCATTTTACAATTATCACTGGATCCCTTTCTTTATAATCCGCTTTAAAAATTTAGTATGGGGGTATTATAGGGCAATATATATGCAATTTATATAATACCAGTACTAATAATAATGGATAGAAACAGTTTTATAAGTACAAAACCCTCTTCTTTTCCAGTACTAGGTAAGCTTCTTAACATGTACCGAACCAACATAGCTATAATTTAAGCATAACACTTGTATATCTAATTGTCTTTTAACTGATGTATACATATACACTATATTCCTATCATCTTTTCTCTTCCAACTAAGATATTTCATATCTTTTGCTGTTTCTGTTTCTAATTTCTAGTCTTCTTTTTTTTTCATCTCTTTATTTTTATTACATATGGTGATAATCGAAGGCACTAAGCGGATCAAACACTGCTTTAGCGTGTTTGGAAACCATGATTTCAGAGGCAGCCCAAAGCTTTGCAGCTTCGTTGGAATTCGACCCCAGTTTGGATGTCCATGCTTCGTTGCAGTCTGCAAAGTATTTCCCACTTATATTTAGCAGTCTTGGATGCGTGGCGACGTAACAAGTCGTGGCAGCTGCCTGTACCATCGACAAATGAAAGCCCATTGTCCATCAAAACCACTCACTTCAACTCTCATTAATCAAAAGCTTTAATTACTTAAGATATATTAGTTTACCTGAGGGATGGTTTTCAGGAGCTTGGAAGCCAAAAAGAAAACCAGATCTGCAGGTTAATATATATTAGATTTTAACCAGAGAGAGTTGAAAGTTGAAAACATTAAATAAACTCAAATGGCATCTTCTATATGTATATACCTGTTATCAAGCCCTCACGTTCCCTGGTGAGACGGGTTCTAACAATACCTGGATGAACACAGTTCACAGTCACGTTGGCATCCACTTGCTGCATTATTGAGGGGAGAAGAAAAGATCAACAAGGCCAACATTTTCGAGGAAAATATAAAAACAAAGGAAAACAACAAAATTTCACTTTTATGACCAAATATATAATGAAAAAGATTATTAGTATTGCCTTCAGTCTCTGGGCAAGCTCCTTGGTATGCAAAACGTTAGCGAGCTTCGAGAGAGCATAAGCACGTGTCGCATCGTATTGACTGGGAACAGACAGCCAGACAAAAAACAGACACATGAATTAAAAATCGATAGGAAATATCAAATCCAAAAGAAAAGAAGCCCAATCTTCTGAAACAATCATTTACTCGTATACTATGTTCGATTCTGTTACTGTTAATTTATCATTCTTCACCTTTTGCTTCTGGATATCTGGCCTATATATCGGATCATATCGCCAGAAAACCACCCATGGATACTCGACGACACATTCACTATTCTTCCTGGAACACCTGTTTGTTTAGCCGTCTTCATCATCGTGTTTAGCAACAACTTCGTCAACAAAAAATGACCTAAAAATCACATACCATAAAGTATGACCCATGTTTAGTAAATCAAATACAGGTATAAGATACAATTACGTTGAGTAATAATTACCAAGATAATTAGTGGCAAATGTCATCTCGATTCCATCCTCGGAGATTGCATGTTCATGCGCAAACTTCCCGGCGTTGTTTCTGATATCAAAAAAAAAAAAAAGCTTATTTTTCTAATTAAAAAAATAAAGTAGGAATTAAGGAAACTAAGAGATTAAAGAGTTTACATGAGGATATTGACTGGCAAGTTAAGAGACTCCAACTCCGATACAAAATTTCGAACAGAAGTGAGTGAACTAAGATCAAGAGCCATGACAATAATTTCTGACTCAGGAAACTCGGAAACTATCCTAGCCTTTGCTTCCTCAGCGGCTTTAAGGTTCCGAGCTGGAAGCACCAACCTCGCTCCTCGTTTGGCCAAAACTCTGGCCGTCTCAGCTCCGATCCCCGACGTCGCACCTGTTTCAGTTGAACCACCCACGATCAAAACCCAAAAAGGGAAAAAAAGAAAAAAAGAAAAGGAAGTTTAGCCTCAGGCCGTTGAGGATTCATCAAGTACCTGTGATGATGGCTGTTATAGAGCGGAGATCAGGGCAAGTCTCGGTGACTTCCTCGGCAGTGGACTTAGAGCCGAAGCCGCTGACTCCTGTTGAGCCGATCAGGTACTTCAGAGTCTCTAGCATTTCAACTTCCTTTTCTTTTTCTTTTAGATATGATACAATTTTTGAGAGTTTAAAGTTGGGTGAAGAACACACAAAATGACGTAAAAATCATTTAAGAAAAACAAACAGCAATAAAGGGGTTTGTTTAATCTTGTGGGATTTAAGGTTTACTATAGAAAGAAAAGATTATCAGAAATGAAAATTTTAGGGGAAAGGAGCTAAAAGCTAATCTGTTTCAAGGACAAAAGAGAAAGTGGGATCGGATTTTATAATGGAGCTAGCTTTGGTGGTGGAGAATCCAATTGAGAGAAAGAGAGAGAGAGAGAGAGAATGGATTATATGTTTGTCATTTGATTGATTATATTTAACGATAAATTAACTAATTAATTAAATTATGCATGATTAGGATTTAATGGTGGTGTTTATTTTTTAATAAAAATGATTAAATTATTTATTAATATTAATTGATGATCAATGGGGTTTTTTTTACTGGTGATTCCCATAATTGGTTGGAAATGATCCGCATTGTTGGAGAATTTTAGGCATAGTTTATATGGTCAAAGAGGCACAACAAATGAAGGAGTGCACCCTTCGCTTTAAAATTTTTATTGCCTTCATATGTAGTAACTACAACCGACCTGCTCTACAATCGGCACAATCTCTACATGGGTTAGTTCTAATCATGTTCTGGAATATTCAACTAACTCCGAAGTTACTGTCAAAATTTGAGATATTTTGAGTAAAATATTAAATTCGAAGAATTGGTTTAGATAAAAAAAATTAGGTATATTTAAAATAAGGGTCAAGCTCGAGTTTGAACTTTCAAAGCTCGAACCTGGCCTGGTTTACTTTTAAGTTTGTAATATTTCATATCATGTAATCTTTTATATATTATGTAATTTATAATGCATAAATATTAAATATACAGTAATATATAATATTATTATAATGTAAACATTAAAAAATGTTAAAATAATTAAATATTTTTTTAATAAATAAAAAATTATAAAACCATTAAATATTAAATTAAAATAATATAAATATATTTTAATTTTTTAAAAAATAATATGGGTGGACCTAAAATGGATTTGGTTTAGCTATTTATAAATATGGGCAGACTTAGGCAAAATTTTAAACTCATATTTCGGACTGGGTCGAGTTTAGGCAAGAATAAAGTGTGTTAATATCATACCTAAGCCTAACCCAAGTTCGGTCAGACTTGACCCACGAACATCTCTAGTTAGCTCAAATGATTATTTAATAAATAAATTACAATTTTATTAAAATTTAATTTTGTAATATTTTAATATATTTTATCTTAATATATTTAAGTACGAGTTTAGAGAAATTTTTGAACAGAAAAGAATACACTTTATTTTTATCATATTACTAAACTGACATTTAAAAATATTTAAAAATTAATTTAGAATTATTAGTTACAACGCTTTTTAAAAAAATTGAAATAATTTTATTGGCTCTAAAATAAAGTTATCACTTGAATAAAAAGTTTAGCATACTCATTATTAATAAGTCAAAATAACTAATAATTAAGGTTAACATATTTTTTTTTAAATTTCTAAATTATTTTTTATTTTTTATAAGTAAATCTTTGTACTTTCGTGTTTATTAATGTAATAAAACAAATTTATAACTTAAATAAAAGTCTAAGTATATAAATAGAGATTAATTTTGTCTTTTAATTATCCATTAATTAGTGTTAAAATTATATATTAATTAAAATTTAAGTTTATATCTATAAATATCATCCAATAGTAGCATCTAAGAAAAAATTAGTAGCAACAAGAATGAAAATTATTAGCATTAATAAGTTAATAATATCTCAAAAAGAATGGAGCGTTATAGTAAAATAATGGATCTTTGAAGATGAAGTATCAAATCATAATCGAATAACAATATCATATTAAAATTTTATGGTGAAGAAATATAATATTGTATTATTTTTTTATAAGTTATTTATATTGTATGAAACAAATACTCTTTTATATTTTTTTTTCTTACTATTATACATGAGGTTGTAAGATGAGAAAGATTTAAAAGTGTTTTTTTTTTTTTTTTTTTTGCGGGAATAAGATGTCAATTATTATTTTTAATAATCATTATTAAAAGGCTTTATTAATTTCATGTAAATATTTTTTATATTTAATCAATTTAATGTAAAAATTTTTGTACTTATCCTAAATTATTATTATAATTGATGCATGTTATTTTAATTTTTATGTTAATTTAATATTATAATTTACTTTCTAATATAATTTTAAATTTCTATATTATTTTCAAATTCTTTTTTAATTTAGATATTACTTACATTAAATATGTTATATATATTATTTTTTATTAATTTATAGAAATAAATGTCTTTCTTCACCTACAATGGAGTTTTCTTTTTCTTTTTAACTTAGAATGATTCAACCAAGTCAAGTCTTATAAAAAAGTAATTTATTATTATTCTACTTTACTCATTGATTCATGAATGGTAAGTCCATAAATCTTTTAGTTGAAAAAGTAGAGATTATGAGGATTTTGTTTAAGTCTTTTATGCTTAAATATTATATCTGATTTTTTTATCAGGTTTGTTTATTTTTATTTTTAAAATTTAAATAGATTCTAATTTTTATTCCTATTATTTTTATTAATACATATAGCCAAAAAGAAACTTTAAGGGTGGAATTAAATTGTATATTTTTACGATAGTAAAACTGTAATTTCACTATTTGAGTAGCTTATATTTTTATTATTTTTAAAGAATTAAATTAAAATTTTATTATTTTTTAAAGTTAAAGTGTAATTTTACTATTACTAATTTAAAATTTTATAAATTATAAAAAGACTTAAATAAAAAAAATCATTTTAAGGAATTGGGGCCCTATCAACCCTAATTTTACCAATGATATGTATTATTTGTGATTATATCTATACTTATAAACTCCTTAAAAAAATAAAAATTTATCATGAAGATTAAATGGTGAAATTGTTACCTTGGTATTTGATGAGATTGGAAGCCCTATTTTCCCACATTTGGTGATTTCAATCTTCTAATCCAATTTCAATCTAGGTTTGATTAGTTGAGCTTTTATAGTAAAAGAAAAAGAGCATACATGATTGTAAAGGAGAGGTTCTCATCACTTCTTTTTAGTGCAAAATATTTCTAACATACTTTTGAATGTAAATATTTCAAATATGGGTTCAAAAAAGTCCACATGGACCTCTTTTATTATGCAAGAGTAATTAGAGTCTATTGGAAAGTTGTTTTGATCTTATCAAGAAGAAGATGACAAAATAAGGGAAGAAATTTTCAAAAATGTGGCCTATACATAGCTTAGCCTATTTACAGAATAAGTGAGGGGGATTTCTAATGAAAAAACCAGTCAAGTATTGAGTGAACCGGTGGGTTTTGGGTTGGGCAAGCGTGAACCGTTAGTAGTAAGCTGGTAGTGCGGTTGATGTAATTTTTGCAAGGGATGAAACGAAAGAAACGGTGGCACGAGGGCCAAGGTAAGAACGTCAAAGAGGAATCATTCGCACGTGAGATGAGATGAGGGTCAATTCTAGAACGGCCTCGAGTGTAGCAATTCCTCGGGATGTAGAGCTTACCATTTGGTCAATCATTTTTGCATTCCCCCATATTTCTCTCATTCAAACCTCCAACTTCGTTTTCTCTTTTTATTCAATGCACTTTTGCTTTGTGTTTTTACCTATTTTTTTTAAATATTCCTTAACATGTATCTTAAATTTATTTATGAATTTTGTGACAACACTAATGATTTATGTTGTTTAAATATTTGTTGACTCAATTTCGAGTTCAATTTTAAATATTCTTTCTCACCTTTTTATCAAAAATTAACATTTTATCCTATGATATAATATATAAATTTTAATTTAGTATAACTACATATATAAAAAAAATTTAATTTTAATTTAATTGTATACTTTTAAAATCTATATATCAATTTATTTAATGTTGAATTAATATAATAATTTGTATGAGAAATATGTAAATAAAAAATAATATTATGTTGATAACGGTATTAATAATTTATGAAAATTAAATCAAATCAAAATATCATATATATATATATATATATATAATCGTTTAAAATAGAAATCTATGTATAATTAAAAAATAATATTTTAGTATATTAACAAAAGTAATATTAATTAAAAAAATAAACTTAATTAGATAAAGCCATAGTGATATTCATATATTTCTTTTATCCATATTAATTTATAATTGTTATTTTAGATTAATTATTAATTAATACTACATTTGTATACCATTAAAATTAAGATTTAGTATTATACATAAATGTATTAGGATAAAACAATTATGCATATTCATTTGAGTATTTTAAATATTATCATAATATTATCATATTGATATTTTAAATATAATATTAATCTAAATTTTGAAACTTTAGTTTTAATTTTTAAATTTCAGGTGACCATAATTCAAGAAAACATTATACCATTACAAATTTTTATTTTGAGTCTTCTTTTTATCAATCCGACTTTTTAATATACAAGAATTATTCTTTATTATAAAATTTTCATTTTATTTGATATTCTTGACTTTTATTATTATTTGATTTTTATTAATACTTACTTTACATAATTATAAATTTATTTATTATTTATTTTAATATTTTTTCTATCAACAAATAATATTTTTTATTAATTCAAATTAAATAGACATTGTTAACATCGATAAATTAACATATCTCAAAAAGAAAATAGCATTAAAATAATGGTTCACAAAGAGGAAATATTGAATCACATTTGAATGATAATGGCACCAGACAGATAAAAGAATATCTAAACCTATAATAAAGTAATATTATCATATTACTATCTTAAACATAATATTGTTATATCCCATCCATGTAAGGACATGTGGCAAACCAAAACAACATCCAAACAATAAACCAATTGGCGACAAATTGGGAAGTCACTCATAAGTCCTACCTTCCAACACGCCCATACCGAAAAATGAAAGCAATTTGATACCCAAGTCTCCAAGCTTTCATTGGGAACATGGTGTCGTTGGTCACCAAATATCATGTGGGCTCAACCACTCTATATCATCAAGTCAGAGTAAATGACAGGATCTGTCCCATCATAGACATTCACCCCACGTGCTCCATAATGATGGGTAGATGGTTAGTCCAACACGTTAACATCACCTTACACGAGACCCCGCCTATGTATACCTCTAGGAACAATGAAAATGATCGACTCTCCAAAGATACCAAGCCAATACTCCACCAACTTACATTCAACCTTCAACCTTAGCACCCTCTTCACCTCCACTTTTTACGACCTCTAGCTCTCCTCTCCGATTGGGTGAACCGACTTCTGTGACAACCACCACCCTCTCTTCCATACATTTTCCTTGTTGTATCACTGTATCAAAAAATATTAATCCAAAACACTTTTAATATTTTAAGTTTTTTATTTCAAGAAACCAAGATTCAATTAAGATACTTATACCATTACAAATTCTTATTTGAGTCTTTTTTTAATACGTAGAGTGTGCCCTGCATTTCGGATAAAATAGAGCTGACGTCGAGATGAGGAAGAGCCGACATCCCGACGACACGACACACCACGTCCCGACGAGAAGAACCCGTTGTCTTGACGATGCAATGCTTAGTGTCCTGATGAGCCGATAGCCATGTCACAATGTGGCGACGTGTTCCCTACTTAATTGGGTTTCTTCTCGTAGTTAAACTAAGTAATATTGTATCAGTTAAACTCTGATTATTCTAGGGATGCTTTAGCCATAATTGTACACAAATTTCAACCTATAAATAGACCATTTAGCAACCCTAGGTGAGAGAGAGAATTACAACAACAAAATTAAGAGAGTTTGTGAGAATTTTGGGGAATCTTTGTATTTTGAGTTCAAGGTTTATTTGTTTCTACATATTGTACTCTCCTTTTTGGTTTTGTCGTTTTAGTGAAGCTTTCTCTTACCCGAGGTATTTTATCATTTTCGAAGAGGTTTTTCCACATAAATATTTGTGTCTAATTTTCTTGATTTTCGTCCGTGTTTGTTGTATTATTCGAGTTCGACACAACATAATATATATAGTATTTTTATTTATTTTTAATTTTAAACATTAAAAATATTTTATTAATATATTATTAATTAAAAGTTTAGATAAAAAAATCATCGAATATAATTAACATAAAAATAAATACAATTCGATAAGTTTAGAGTTCAAAATATTATTATATTAGAATAAATAAAATATTTAAAAAAACAAAGTCGAATAAATATTGAATAACATTTTATATCCATAAAAACTATTTCAATGTATTGATAAGCGATATCCTATCATTTTAAATTATTTCTTACTTAAAATGTTTTTATTGTTATATTAAAATTAATAAAAAAAGGTTAATGTGAAATATTGTCATTATATGAATATTCTCACTTTATATTGCTTTGATTGATATTTGTTAGTATTTTTTTAATTAAAGGAAAATTTACCATCAAGCCTTACCTCTATATTGAATTTTTCTTTTTCACTTTTACTTGATTAAATTTTGTTAAATTTTACTATTCAATTTCAATTTTAAATAATTTGAAGAAAAAGTGGAATTGAAGATTATTTTTAATATTTTATTTTTAAATCTAAAATAATAGATTAATAAATATAATATTAAAAATCAATAAACCAATTATTTTATAAAAATAAACTTGAACCTAAAAGGCAATTTTATATATATTTTTATATTTTTATATAAAGTTAATAAAAATCCATATATGATAAAACTTTGAATCCAAAATATTACAATTTTTAAATATTCAACTTTATTATTTCATTTGGTTCATACATAAAAATTCAATACATATATATTTAACACAAATTTTTTTAATCACATAATGAGTATGTGTCATAATCTAGTTATTTAATATAAATATTTTCATTATATTATAACTGATGGCAATATTTATTTCACTTTTATTAAATTATTTTTTATTATAAATATTATTCATCACGTGAAATTTCAATCTCATAATAACATTTTGTAAATATAATAACTAGAATATTTCGATAATCTTTAATTTTAAAATTCATTTTAATCTCTTTTGAAAATCTATATTATTTCTTTCTAAAGGTATCACTCACACTTATATCACCTGTTATAATTATGAGAATCAATATCCTAAAACCTCAAGCTTTTGCATGGTAATTGAATGGGAGTGTAATTATACTCTTTTGTGATTATAAAAATTTGTGTTTTTTTAGACTTGTTTAGTTGATAGAGTGTAGTCATATTTGGTAGAACAAAATGTAATTATACAGTTACATAATTTATTTTAAAAAAATATTAATTACTATAAAAGATATTACTATGATAAAAATAATTTCTAAGCAAGTAACGAAAATTAAAATCAAATCATCATATGTATTATGTTAGTTTAAAAAAGTAGTTGATAATACAATTACTAATAAAAATAACAAGAAAAGTAAATATCATATGCAATTTTATCTAATTATTCTAGTGCATATTTTTTGGGTTATTCCCTCTTTAATATTTAGTATATGCTTCTTATGCTCGTCTGTTGGTTCTTGATTGAGTTTGTCATAATCTGAATTTGAATATGAATCGTTAAAATTATCAATATTTTTTTCTCCCATGTACTCTTCGAAGTACGGATTATCTCAATTCCACTTATGATTGAAGTTATGAAATATATAACATGCTAGTAAGATCTAACATTAGTTTTATGTTATATTATGGTGGTGGTGTTAATATGAAAAATATTTTTAAAACAACAAATGTCTTCTCAACCATAATTTGAAGCCTTAAATGTCTCCAATTAAAAAATTTGCGAGCTATTTATAATACTTGTGCTTGGCACCATTCTCTCAAATGATATCATATCCCACAATATGGTGCAAGAAAATCTTTCTTATTTGCATAATTAGCAAATTATAATATTTGGATTCATAGTCCAAACAATCTATAACTTTAATTATAAAACTTATATAAACTTAATTTGGATAAACACTTATGCTACGTTATATCTTTTTTTTATAATATGTAAATTAAGTAAAAATAAAAATATTTATAATAGGTAACCTTTATAAAAAAATTTATAAATTATCCAAAATTTTCATACCATTTTTATAAATAATATAATTTTTTATCATAACTTTAGAAAAATATTATTTTTATAAACAATTATGACTTAAAAAAACTACAATTTTATGAATTAATATATTATTTTTATAAGATATAGAACAAACACATAAATAAGTTACGTCAAAATTTTTTAGCCATAACTTTTTATAAATATGTATTATAACACTTTTATAACATATAAATTATTTTTTACAATAAACTTTTTTGCCAAAACTTTAGAAACTTTTTAAGATATAAATAATATAATTTTTAAGATTTATAATATATATAATTTTTTTTGCCATAACCATCCTAAACACTTATATGCGTTCATGTTTATAATATAATTTTTATAACGTGTATAAAATAGGATTTGAGTGTAATTACCGAAGTAATTACTCTAATTGTCACCCTTCTCTAAGAATTGGAAAGTGTAATTAAGGTGCTCCAATTACATCTAAATCGATGAGACTTATTAATAACAACAATTATCCAAACATGTGAGCATTATGTAATTAATTAAGAATTAATTGTCAAGTGAAAAACAACAATTCTAAAATTAGTTCAATTCACTAAGCAAATCTCATGTTATGATTAAACTTCATTTACAGTTCCGTTTTATAACTTTAATTAAAGTTTTAGTTACAAAAATATTTAAAAGAATCCAAGTTATTTTCTTTTTATAAGTTCAGCTTGAAAATTGATTAATAACAGCATAATATTTTTTCTTTATTTATTTAATTCTAGCATACCTAGCATCCAACTCAAATCCTTTCATTATTAATTTCTTAATTAACAAACTACTCAATCTATCAAAATACCACATCTCACTCACTCATGCACTCACATGTGGGATTGTGGGTTAATTTTTGGCTCTTATATGGATGAGCTTGTATAATATTATAATTAAATTAGTGCATCTTTAATCAAAATGATAATTAAGTAACTAAAAAAATACCACTTTTCAATCATGAAATTAATTACACAATATACATATATTAAATACAAAGAGATATGGTTTAAATGTACTCTTCATCGTCTCTGCATAGAATGAAGCTGAGCTTATATAATAAAAGCAAAAGTGTAGATGATTTCTTAATGGCACGTTGGCTGCTTGTAATCTGTCATAGTTTTTATTTTTTGATAAAAAAGAAAATCAATAAATAAATAAAGGGTGGGGTTACTCTAAAGATTATTAATACAGAAAAGAAAAAGATAGTCAGGAAAACTCAGCTTTTTGGAGCACTTCATCAAGCGCCCACCACCCCCCATGGGAGGGACCTTGATTGAGTATGACCTCATATTCCTTCTCCACAAATGCAACTTCTTTGTTACTAGAAAATTCATGGCTTTTTTTATATGATTATTTCACAATAGTTTCCCCTTGTAAGCACCAATTAGTGCCACTTGTGCTTCCTATTTCCTGATCGTGGGGGAATTAAGGATATCGGTGAGCATGGGGTTGTTAAAGATTTATATATATATATATATATATGAGTCCCTATATAGCATTGGGATTTAGGATCATATTGTGGCTGGTTTGAGTTTAATAATTTATATCTATTCGCTTTAAAGAGTGTGCCATTATATAGTATCTGATGCATGGGATCATTGGCATGCTGTGACTTGTTTAAGCAAAAAAAGATGTACATCAGATCAGAGATCTCAAATCCTTTTTATCTGCTAGATGATTGTGAGCTCTTCTGTTGGTGCCAAAAGAAAAAGAGTTGGGAAAGTAGGGGCAAAAGATGATCAGAGGAAATAATCATAGTGAGAAATGGGCAAGAACTATGCGCATTTCAAACTGTAGGCCTTCCTTATCAAGTTTAAAAAACAGGCATAGTATGCATAGGCGTGGCCTAAATATATAGTCCTCACTGCCAATAATTTTTGTCACATATGGTCCATATACTGTTAATTTGATGGCATAGGAGAAAAAGAAAAACCACATATGTGAATAGTGAATAATTAAGTGATTTACAGGCCAACATACCGAGTTTGAGGCAATGAAATATGTCCAAAACAAGCACATGGTTATGGGGGCGGGGGGAGGGATTTGACACCCAACAATAGATTCCGCCAGGCAAAACACTGGATGCAGTACATGGAACTCTGAATCTTTGCTATTCTCTGCAAATTTCCAGACTTCCATTGCATCAGCCTGCCCCACTCTTGTCAATAATTTAATTTATATCTGCAAATTTTTATCTGTCTCTCTCCCTTCTATTTTGTTGTTTAGCCCTTTTTGGTCACCAAGGCAAGGCTCAAGAAAGTGTCGTCATATTCTACTTCTCTACTAGCATTCCCCCTGCCTCTTTTATCAGCTTCTTTGTTGTTAATATTTCTTTAAAGTCATTGCCTATAATATCCGAGTTTTAAGAAATTATCTTCATAACCCAATTTTGTTGAATCAAACCAAATAATAAGATGGTTCAATTACTCATTAGTATTTTAGCTCTAAAAGTATTATAGAGATCTATGTAATAGGAGTTTGATTATAATTTGCATTTTTTTATTTAAAAAATAGATAAATTAATTTTTATATGTTAAATTAAAGAGTGAATTAATTTTTCTATTAAAAATTTAATCCAATTCTACTATTAAAAATCGGTCTTTATATGTTAGTTTAAGGTACATGTGGCATGTCATGTGTCACTTTCTAGTTATTCTGTTAGTCACACCAGTTTTTAATAATACAAATGAATGAAATTTTTAACAGAAAAGATGAAATTGCATTTTGCTTTAACATATAAGGACTAATTTGTTTAATTTTTTAATAAATAATGTAAAATACAATATGATTTGTAGTATAAGAATCTCTATAATACTTTTATTATATTTTTACAAATATAAAAATTTGAATCTTACAAATAATCTTATTTTAATAGTTGATCTATAAGTACCACTTTCGACCCTAATAAAAACCAGTGTTATAGGTTGCCTCGCCTACTTTATTATATATAAAAAAAGCCCGAATAGTATTAAATATCCGATTTTTTTACCATCACTTATTATCTCTAAGCTAAGAGACCAGAAAAGTGAACGTCTATGAAGGTTGAACATACCATGCATAGAATTTTGTCAATAAAAAAAAAGTTAGAAATTCCGTATAAGATTATTAAAATTAAATATTTATAACATGAAAAAAAGAAAAAAAAAGACTTCCCTAGATCAAACCTTGAGCCAAAAAGTTGATTTCATTTGGACTGGTCTCATACAAATAAAAACGGATACAGTGATGAATGGGATCAAACCTTGGATTTTGTATAAGATTTTTTAATTATTAATAATAATATTTTAATGCTATAAGAACATAGTCTCTTTCTCCCTCTGGTTTTGTTGTTTGATGATTAGCCAACTCTGTTTGACTAATGAGGCAGCTTGGAAGTGGAACGTGTCTCATGGTACTTATTTAATCGGCACATTTACCCTTTAATTACTAATTCCCACTCACTCATTTCCCATTCTACATGTATATAAATATCAAAAGCATATATATAGATTAATTGTGTGATTGAATAGAATACTACCCATTCTTCAATGATTGTTACACTTTTTCTTTTGGAGAGTAGAATCTTGAAGGGTCCCCTCCATCACTTAAAATTAGGGGTTTGGGGGTTCTAATACTAATTTTTATATAATTAGATTTGAATTGATGAGACTAATCATCTTTCCACCTCCATTTTTATACTAGAATATATAATTTTAGTATTAAATTTTGTTAATGGGTATCTTAGTAGACAAGGTTGTAAACTTCACATTATTCTTGAGAATTTCTAAAAATGCATTCCATCAAATGAAAATCAAAAAGAAGGTAAAAGTGTAAAGGAATATTAGTTAAATTTTAGAATATCAAAGAAAGATGAAGCTCCATATCCTACCTTTCTCTTTCTCTCCTTTCTTCTATTTTTTTTAAGAAAACTATGTGTGGATTAATAAATTTGATTTACTTAGAATTTTGAGGTGGTGATGGTGAATGTGAATGGAGTTGGAACTCAAGTTACATTTAAACACAATGTTAACATATTTTATATTTGTCCAAGTTTGGTTTTACTCGAAATATGAGTTTAAAATTTTGGTCAAGCTTATATTTGTAAATGGTTAGCTTAAGTCTATTTTAGATCCGTCCATACTAATTTTTAAGAATTTTATATTATTTTAAATTTAAATTTTAATAAATATATATTTCATTTATTAAAATTTTATATATAAGCAACTTAAAATTTTCTTAATATTTACATTATAGTATTATATATTGTATAGATTTATTTTTTTTGTGTTGTAATTTATATAATGTATAAAAGTAACATAATATAATATATTAGAAAATGGACCCAATTGGTATGGGCTAGGGTATTGAATGTTCAAATCCGAACTTGACTCATATTTTAAATGAACCTATTTTTTTTTTACCCAAATCCTTTTAAATTTTTAGGAGACTTTTGAACTTAGGCAATAATCTAAATCTTGAAAAATTGTACTTAAATTTTCCTTACATTAATTATAACATTAGCTTAAAAATCAATGTTAGTGTTGTCGGTTTTAAGATTCCATGTAAGCACCATTAATGTTAACCAAGTTATTGATTTAATAAACAAAAAATGGTTAATAATTTAAAGTTTTGGTTTCATTAACTTCCAATCTCTCAATATCCACAATCTTTACTTCTTTTTTAACAGCTTTGTGATTTGTGGACATTGAAACTACCAAGAGATATGCTAAGAAATTTGGTTGCTGAGATACAAAATAGTTGCATTAGAATAAAATCTTGTTGTTGGTGTATGATAATATACCTAACAGAAACGGTATAAAAACTTGGAAAGAATCCAATTGATACCTAATTGAGATCCTTTCATCACTTTTCCCCGCCTATGATTTCCCAAGAAACAAACAAGATATTCTAGTGAAAAACAGCACATTTGAATTAGACTACTCTTCCCCTATCATTAGAGGATCTATCAATACCTAAACCAAAATTAAAGAAGAATCTATCCATGACCCACCACCACCACCCACTGCTTATTTCTCTTTTTTTCCTCCCTAATGCAATGCACCCACATATGAGTTGGAGAGAGTATGTTTATATATACCCAAATGTCCCATCTTTGTAACAACTTATATAATTATGCAATTTGGCATTTCATTAGTTGAAAGATATTGACATAATTAAACTTAGTTAAGGTACTGTTAGGCAACTGACTCCACTGCCTTTGGAACATTATTGAGTTATTATCACCAAAGCCCTTTTCATTCAGTTTTTATAGTGCTTCAAGTCAGGCCAGCATTTGTGTTTTCTTCAAAAAGCCTAATTTCCTGGGGCTTTTCCTCAAGTTTAGTCTGAAATTGCTGACTCCTTCGTTGACCACGACAACAACAACCAAAGCCCTACATTGTTTGTTTTTCTTTCTGAATTTGTTAAGAAGAGATTAAAGATTAATTTAAAGCTAATATTTTCTAATGTTTAGATAATTTTGTGTAAAGTTATTTTTATTGTTTAGTAAGTTTTCTTAATTTTTTTTAAAAGTTATTTTTAATGAAAAAAACACATTATAATTATATTTGTTACAAATGATTGTTGGTGTTTGGGGATAAATTAAACTTATAAAAAAATAACAAAGGCTTTAAAACATGTAACCATGTCACTATCTTTAAGATTCTATTCGATCTTACCTATATTTTTGTATGCAAAAGAGTTAAAATAAATAAATCTCGATGATACAATGAAACCCAACAACCGTCTGCGTTTTGCACTAATGATAATAGTCCACTAAGCAAAGCAAATCTAGAGTATCAAATTCTATAGAGAATTTCTGCAAGAATTCTCTATAAAATAATCTTTGAATATTAAAAGATAGAGGAGAACATAGAAACTTCTTTTTTGAGTTCTTTTTGGTGTACCATACAAATAAAATTTTATTCCTACTTATAAGAGTTATCACGTCTCTTCATAGATACATAACCATTAAATAGATATCTATTTGGATAGTCACATCTATTAAGAATGAAACAAAATTCATTACATATTACTTGAATAATCATAACCATTTTTTTTTGTTAATAATCAAGTAATATAAGTTTTAGTAACAAGAGACATAATCTACCACTATGAATAGTGACAACTCTTGATTAATAACAAAGTAACATAACTTTTGATTACTTATAATTATTCATTTGTAATTATTGGAACACTATATATGTTTTGAAAATGTTTCAACAAATATTATAGTAGCATGTTTGACAATTGAAATATATTTTATAATAACATATATTTTATAGAGTTGATATATGGTTTACTCTTTGAACTTTGTCCATAAGTAACTCATTGGTACTTGAACTTGTGTTTTGTCACCCAAGTTAATATTCCCGCACTAACTCAGTTAGTTTGTGCTATAATAGCACTAACAACCAGTCCAATTATAACACAAAGTAGCCTCAAATTATGTCACATAGCAAATATAAAGTAACATACTTTAAATATATACAAATTAATAGAGAAAAGTGTCGCTAGAATTTTTTTTTTGAAATAATAACTCTCCGACCTTCAACCTTCAAAGTAAACGACAAACCACATAACCTTCAAGTACAAGGAAGAAATGGTTGCTCGGAGTCTTCGTGTACACTTGTGGAACACCAAAACAAATGTATTAAATGAGTCGCACGCTAGGGATGGAAGTAGAGACATGAGACAAGCACAATATTGATGTCTTGATTCTATATACGTGGGTGAAAACAAAATAGTACTACTGCTTTACCCTTGCATCACATGTGATTGGCAAAGCCCGGAAACAAGAAAAACTCATTGTTAGGTGGCACGTCTCTGTAGGGTTTAGGATGGGACATGGGATTCCATTCAGGCTCCACTTTTACCAATTTCCTACTAGATTGTTAAAACACAGTATATATTACGTTTAGATGGAAAGCCATATTAAAATCATAATGTCAGGCACACCATATATAATCTTCATATTTAATGATACGATTAAGCAGACACCGCCAAGGAGCCATGAATCTCACATGGGCTGTGTACTAGATTCTGATACAAGAGCTCAAACTATCTTCAATCTGTGAGGTGCCTTCTGTGGATGAAACTATGAGGTTTAATGGGCCAAAACAAACAACACCTTGTAGGTTGGTGGGGACTTTGAGAGCTAATGGGCCAGAACAAACAACACCTAGACATCCTATTCTAGTTGTATGTTGAGCAATTCATGGGCTCGTGGTATATTAAACCCTAGTTGAATACATCTTAAAAGTTCAATTAGAGATTAATTCACTTATGGTACTTGTTAACCTTAATATAGAGTAAATATACTATTGTATATGTATGATCTGTACGCTTCGATGTGCCAATGGCTAAAGCATCTCAAAAAAGTTAATTACATCCTATTAAAGGCATTTTAACTTTGCTTATAGATAAGAGATCATAGCTCTCACAAAAAAGTTAATTACATCCTATTAAAGGCATTTTATTATTAATATGATTAATGAAAATAAAATATATGGTTTAGGTGGATTATCTATGTAACTATATGGTTAAAAGGACCTTCCTTTTATTGACACATGGACATCCATATTTTTTTTCCATTTTATAAATATGATTTAAGAACACTAATCCAATAAAAAAAAATTTCTATCATGAGTTACAATGCGTTTTTTTTTTTAAATTTACGTAAGCATTTCCAATATAAATTTTTTATTACATCATTACTAAGTGATTTTTGTTTAATTTTAAAATGTTACAACACTGAATTTAACTAAATAATTTAACGGGATAATAACTAAACTTAAATTCTTAAATTTGAAAAGTAGAGAAACTAAATTCCTAAAAAAATAAAATAATGAGACTAAACTTCTGTATGAAATGTATAGGGACTTAGATCATATTTTAACCTTCAAATTTTTACTCCATAATTTGATACAAACAAATAATCAACCTATTTTAAAATGTGTCACCAATGGAATTTTAACAGTGGCAACAATTGGACCTAAATTTTTAAATTCAAAAAGTAAAGTCTAAATCTTTAAGAGTAAAAATAAGATTAGAGTATATTTTAACTTTCAAAATTTTACTCCATAATTTCACACAAATTAATAATCAATCCAATGCAAATCATAGGGATCATACTAATTATTTTAATTATAGTGTATAATGGAACTTTGAGATAAAGTGTTCGAAGTAGGTGAATGTGTAATGCCCAAAATTTTGGTTTCTAAGAAAGGACAAGTATTTTACAGATGAATTAAGTATTTGGAGAGAAATTATGAATAATGAAATTCAGTAAGGAGTAAATTACAAAATTTTGGAAGTTAAAGGATGGTGTAAACTTACTATTTTAAGAAAAAGGGCGGAAATTTAAGAAATATTTTTTTATGAATTTGATATGGATATGTATTGATATGTGGATTTGAAAAATTGAGATATAGACTAAATTGAATAAAGTGGAAAAGTGTAAGGATTAAAACACATTTTTTCCATTTTGTGAGAAACGGGCCTAGATGCGATTTTACCATTATTAATAGATTTTTGGAGACATGATGATGTGATTAAAATTTCCATGCAATGAGGTGTAAAAGAGAGATAAAATTAATGGTAATTAAGCAATAAATGTATTAAAATGTGCTTGGTTGATAAGATGAGGATGAGATTGACAGGAAAAGAAAAGTGTAAAATTTTCTACACAATTAGAAGGCTGAATGGCAGCAGCTTAGGGTAGAAAAAATAAAAAGGAAAGAGAAGAAAGAAAGAAAGAAAGAAGAAAGAAAATGAGAGAAAAAGGAAGAAAAATTTCCATGAATTTTCCTTGAGTTCTACCTTAAACCATAGCTAAATTTCATATCCTAGAATCTTATGGAAACATTTTCTACCATGAAAATCAATTAGCTGAAGGAGAAAGTGAAGGAAAGCATAGGAAAGTGAAGAGAAATGTTGAGTTCAAGTGAAGAAATAGATAAGTAATTAACTGAATTTGAATATTTGAGTATTTAAATTTTAATATGTATACTGAATTTAGTGGTGAATATATAATTAAAGGTATGTTAGGAATGTAAGAAATGATAAAGTGATAATTTAGTGATTAGTGAATTTTATGAAATTAAGGATTAAATTATAAAGAGTGATTTTTTTTTGTTTGCCATAAATTGATAAGTGAATAGATGTAATATAGTGAAATTCCTATAAAGAGGACTAAATTGTATAGTGTATAAAAGGTGTTATGTGAAACCAATGTTGTGATTAAAGACTTAAATGAAGTGTTATGTAATAATAATTAGGTGTAAAGTAGTATAATACTTATTGAATTTTCTTGAATTTAAGGATTAAATTGTAAAATGTTCAAATGTTATTGTGTGTGTTAAAATAATGAAATAAAATATTTAGGTGAAGTGTTATAAGAAAGTAAAGTGTTTAATGATAGTGAATTTAAATCTAAAATGTTAAGTGTTGTGAATATATGTTATGTTTAAATTATGAATTTTGAAAAAAGTGAGCACGTGAAATAAAAATGTAGTGAATCTGTTTATGTTATTCAAAGTGAATAAGTACTATGATATAAAGTGATATATGTATGATATATCAAGTTTGTTATAAAAGTGATATGTGAATAAATGCCTTAGTGAGATCATAGGATATATGATATGTGATACTTAAATGATTTTGGAGTTGAGAGGGGCCAAGGGTTCGAATGAGAACTAGGTTGGTGTTGCGGAGTGTAACACCCTATACCCGGTCTGATCGCTTGACCTAAGCTATAAGGATTACCACTGTAAAATATTAACATTTTTCACTAACCAGTCATAAATAACCAAATAATTCATTTCATAATTCAATTACAATCATTTCCATGTTATTCAATCATATCCAGACCTAAATCAAGCTTATGGGGCATTTAAAACAAGCCGGGAACAATTGTAGACTAAATTGAAACTATTATGTGAAAACAAGGGTCACACGGCCGTGTGGCCAGACAATGTGACAGAGCTCAGCCCGTGTGGCTCAAGAACAATGTCGTGTGGCCTAACCATGTAACAAACTGTGACTATGTGGACATCCTACATTAAAAATCAAAGAAACCACATGGCTGTGTCATACAACCGTGTGAGGCGTACGACTATATAGCAAATCGTGTGTGCCCCAAAACACCTTTAAATAAAAGCCCTGTCACATACCAAAACTTAGACTCCCAGAACCAACTTTCAAACCTATTTAAAATGTGCCTGTAGCGACGTAAAAATTTGGTTTTCGGTCGTTAATTGTGGCGATTTATTAAAAATCTGAAAATGGAATCTTGGTTTTATAAAAAGGAGGAGTCGCCACCGATCCTTTCTCCTAGGTGTGATCGGACACCTAATAAATCATCTTTTTTAAAAGACATTTACATTTTTTCTTTTTTTTTTAAATGAAGGCCAAAATTAGGTCTACGTGAAAATCCAGAGAAAAATTAGGGTTCAGGAGTCGGTTACGCGCGAGGAAGGTATTAGCACCCTCGCGACGCCAAAATTGGTATCTTATAAACATGTGTTGTCTTAATTTTTAAAAATACAGGTTCAATATAAGATTTAATCGTGATCCAATTGAAAAGACGAGAAATTTCAATTTTTGATTTTTGAGAAGGACACCGTTTTGACACGAGTCGATTGATATTCACCCAACATAGCGATGAAATCGGCGACTTAGTGTTAAACCGATACATTGCCTTACGTGTTGAAATTAATTAAAAAAAACAAGAATAATATTTTCGAAATAATGTAAAGCGAATTGATAAAAATAAATAGATGACAGAGCTAGAAATATATTGAAGTAAATAACAAATATGACAATAATGTAAAAAAAAACAAAAACAACACATGCAAGATTAAATGTAATTATAGTATCAAATACTAGAACACAATGGATATACATAAAAAATGACATTGAGAGTATGTACATAATATATATTTATACATATAAGTATATATAATTAGTAATAATGTTGGAAATACACTATATATAATGTTTGAAATGAAGTGATAAAAATATATATAACTATTAATATTAAAATATATACATAATATATACATATGTGTTTAAAATGAATATTGAAAAATGTATGTACATAACATATATGAAGAATATATATACATGACATAGTATGAAAAATATAATAGCATTTGAAATATATGCATGATATATGAAAATACAATATTAAAAAGTATATACACGTGAAAATGCATATATAATATAACACTTAAATTTTTACATAATATATACACATATGCGTATACATAAAAATTACATAATAATAATAAAAAACGTACATACTATACATATACATGTTAGAATTAAGTGACCCGAATTCTTATTTAAATAAAATACGATGGAAAATAAAATAAAAGTAAAATCCATATAGAACTAGACTTCTTTTATTTTATTTTAGAATAAGGTTTTTAAACCTTATTAAACTCCATCTATTTTATATTTATTAGGATAAGGTGTTTCAATCCTACTAGAATATGGCTTTACAAGCCTATAAATAGACATAGTCTATTCCTCTTGTATTGATTCAAAAAATTTTTGACATAGTGAATTTTTCTTCTCCTCTGCCCGTGGTTTTTCCCGAAAGGGTTTCCATGTAAAATTTGTGTGTTCTTTATTTTATTTTATTTTATTTTATTTTTCACAAATTGGTATCTGAGCTTCAGGGTTGTTCATCTCGATCACGATAATGGCGTCTTTGAAATATAAAATTCCACTGTTGGATCGCAACACAATTTTTGCGTTGTGGCAGATTAAGATGCAAGCAGTTCTTGCGCAGATGGATCTGGAGGATGCCCTGCTAGGGATAGATAAGATGCCTTCGACATTAACAGATGAAGAGAAGAAGCGTAAGGATTGAAAGGCATTAACACAATTACATCTGTATTTGTCCAACGAAATTTTACAGGATGTGATGAAAGAGAAGACTGCCGCTGCATTATGGAAGAGGCTAGAACAAATATGTATGTCGAAAACTCTAACAAGCAAGTTGCATATGAAGCAGCGACTTTATGCTCATCGTTTGGAGGAAGGTGCGTCTGTACATGAACACTTAATAGTGTTTAAAGAAATTCTCTCAAACTTGGAGGCCATGGAGGTTCAGTATGATAAGGAAGACCTAGGGTTGATTCTACTTTGTTCGTTGCCTCCGTCTTATTCAACCTTTAGAGACACGATTTTATATAGCCGCGAGTCTCTCACAGTTGATGAGGTTTATGATTCTTTAACCTCGTATGATAAGATGAAACATCTTGTGGTTAAACCCGACTCTCAGGGAGACAGTCTCATTGTTCGTGGGAGACAAGATCGGAATGCTGATGATGATCGTGGTAGGATACAGGAACGAAATCCTCGTGGTAAATCTAAGGGTAGATCAAGTCTTCAAATAGAGGTAAAACTTGTAACTCTACGTAAGAAGAAAGGGCACATTAAATCGAGTGCTATAAGCTACAAAATAAGATTAAAGGGAGAGTCTGCGAATCAAAAGGAAAACAAACGAGAAAATTCGGTGAAGCGATGTTGTAGAAGACTACAGCGATGGTGAACTTCTAGTCGCACACGTCAATGATTCTAAAGTAAGTGAGAGTGGATACTTGATTCAGCTGCACCTTCCATATGAGTCCCAATCGGGATTGGTTTACAACTTACAAAGCGATTATGCGAAGGTGTTATTTTTATAGGAAGTAATGCTTTGTATAAGATCGCAGGTGTTGGAACAATTAAAGTTAAGATGTTTGATGGAGTTGTCAGAACAATTAGTGACGTACAACATGTTCCAGAATTGAAAAGAAATTTAATTTTGGTTGAATACTCTTGATTCAAAAGGGTACAGATACACAGCTGAAAGTGGGGTTTTAAAGATTTCTAAAGGGTCCCTTGTTGTGATGAAAGGGCGGAGAAAAATTGCCAAGTTATATGTTTTTGTGGTTTCTACTGTTATCTTGGTGATGCATTGTTCGCTTCCTCTTCCTTGTCAGATGATGATATTACTAAACTTTGGCATATGCGCCTAAGGCATATGAGTGAGAATGGCATGACAGAATTGAGCAAAAGAGGACTTCTTGATGGGCAAGGAATTTGCAAACTGAATTTCTGTGAGCACTGTGTTTTTGGGAAGCAAAAGAGAGTTCTATTCAATAGAGGAATCCATAACAAGAAGGGAACGTTGGAGTATATTCATTCTGATCTGTGGGGGCCATCCAAAGTGCCTTCGAGAGGTGGAGCTAATTATATGCTAACCTTTATTGATGATTTTTCTAGAAAAGTTTGGGCGTTCTTCCTGAAGCAGAAAAGAGATGTGTTTTCCGCATTTAAGTCTTGGAAAATTATGATTGAAAAACAGACGGGAAAATAGATAAAATACCTCCGTACAGAAAATGGCTTAGAGTTCTGTTCTGATGAGTTTAATAGATTATGCAAGTTAGAAGGGATCATGAGACACTTGACAGTTCGTCATACTCCAGAGCAAAACGACGTTGCAGAATGAATGAACAGAACGATCATAGAGAAGGTTCGATGTATGTTGTCAAATGGCAACTTACCAAAGTCATTTTGGGCAGAAGCAGCCTCTACTGCATGTTTTTTGATCAACCGATCTTCATCCGTTGCCATTGAGAAAAAGACTCCACAAGAGGTATGGTCTGGTAATCCTGCTAATTATTCTGATTTAAAGATTTTTGGGTGTCCTGCGTATACTCATGTTGATAATGGAAAATTGGAACCGAGATCTATTAAATGCGTTTTTCTTGGTTATAAAGCTGGTGTAAAAGGCTATAAGTTATGGTGTCCTGAAAATAGAAAAGTTGTGATTAGCAGTAATGTTGTTTTTGATGAAACTGCTATGATAGCTAACTTATCTCTTAAAAACTCTTCCAATAAAGAAAACCAAAAGCAGGTGGAGCATCAGATTAATACAGAGTCAACTCCTCAAGCCATAACAAAAATTGATAATAGAGTTGCTTCTTCACCACAATACTCTATTGCCAAAAACAGAACTAGAAGAGAAATTAAACCTCCAAAGAAGTATGCCGAAGCTGATTTAGTTACTTATGCTTTAAATGTGGCTGAAGATATAGATGCGAATCAAAAGCCATCTAATTATTCTGAGGCGGTTAGCTATGAAGACTCAAAAAAGTGGATGTTTGCTATGCAAGAAGAGATGGAATCACTCTACAAAAATAGAACATGGGACCTTGTGAAACTTCCTAAAGGTAAAAAGACTGTTCGTTGTAAATGGGTGTTTAAAAGGAAAGAAGGGACTCCAGAAGTTGAAGAACCCAGATATAAAACAAGGCTTGTTGCAAAAGGTTATAGTCAAATTCCAGGAGTGGACTTCACAGATGTGTTCTCTCTAGTTGTTAAGCATAGTTCGATTCGAGCTTTGCTTGGTATTGTAGCCATGCATGATTTGGAGCTTGAGCAGTTAGATGTAAAAACTGCATTTCTGCATGGAGAACTTGAGGAGGATATTTACATGCAACAACCAGAGGGTTTTATATTCTCAGAAAAAGAGAACTATGTTTGCTTGCTGAGAAAGTCACTTTACGGTTTGAAACAGTCATCAAGACAGTGGTACAAGAGATTTGATTCCTTTATGACTTCTCATGATTTCAAAAGAAGTAGTTTAGACAGTTGTGTTTACTTCAAGAAAAATAGTGACGGTTCTTTTGTGTATCTACTTCTTTATGTTGATGACATGTTGATAGCAGCAAAAGATAAATGAGAGATAAGAAAGGTCAAAGCCCAACTAAGTGAAGAATTTGAGATGAAAGATTTAGGACCAGCAAAGAAGATACTTGGTATGGAGATTCTCAGAGATAGAAAAGTAAGTAAATTGTACCTAAGTCAGAAGGGGTACATTGAAAAAGGTTCAATATGCAGAGTGCTAAGCCTGTTAGTACTCCTTTAGCAGCCCATTTCAGACTTTCATCGGCTTTGTCTCCACAATCAAATGATGAGATTGAGTACATGTCACATGTTCCATATTCTAGTGCAGTGGGATCTCTCATGTATGCTATGGTTTGCTCAGGTCAAGATTTATCATATGCAGTCAGTGCAGTTAGCAGATACATGGAAAATCCTGGTAAAGAACATTGGAAAGCAGTTCAGTGGGTTTTAAGATACTTACGAGGCACTCACCGATGTTTGCTTACAGATTTAGAAGAACTAAAGATGGAGTCATAGGGTATGTTAATGCTGATTTTCTTTGGAGACCTTGATAGAAGAAGATCTCTCACGAGTTACGTCTTTACAATCGGAGGTTGTGCAATTAGTTGGAAAGCCACTTTGCAAACTACTGATCGCTTTGTCTACCACTGAAGAAAGCCGAGTACATGGCGATTCATCGAGGCTTGTAAAGAAGCTATTTGGTTGAAGGGACTATTTAGTGAACTCAATGAAGACCTTCAAATCAGTACAATATTTTGTGACAGTCAGAGTGCCATGTTCCTTACAAAAGATCAAATGTTTCATGAGAGAACAAAACATATTGATGTTCGGTATCATTTTGTTCGTGATATTATTGCTCGTGGTGATATTGTTGTGAGAAAAATTAGTACTCATGAAAATCCTGCAGATATGATGACTAAGTCACTTCCTATAACCAAGTTTGAGCATTGCTTAGACTTAGTTGGTGTTCATTGTTGAAGTTAAACCCTTAAGGGGTTTTATGGAAGAGGTGGAGAACTTGTTCGCGATGAAGAACTAGTTCATTGAGAATTTGTTTCAAGGTGGAGATTGTTAGAATTAAGTGACCCGAATTCTTATTTAAATAAAATACGATGGAAAATAAAATAAAAGTAAAATCCATATAGAACTAGACTTCTTTTATTTTATTTTAGAATAAGGTTTTTAAACCTTATTAAACTCCATCTATTTTATATTTATTAGGATAAGGTGTTTCAATCCTACTAGAATATGGCTTTACAAGCCTATAAATAGACATAGTCTATTCCTCTTGTATTGATTCAAAAAATTTTCGACATAGTGAAAATTTTCTTCTCCTCTACCCGTGGTTTTTCCCGAAAGGGTTTCCATGTAAAATTTGTGTGTTCTTTATTTTATTTTATTTTATTTTTCACAATACATATAATATAGTTATTAAGAAAATTTATACAACGTATAAATTAAGAATATATAATAATACGGTATTTAAAAAAATGCATATATAACATGGTATTTAAGAACGTATACATAAGATGATACAAAATACATACATGGAATAGTATAAGGGACCTATAACTAATGATATTAAATATATATAAACATAATATGTACACATTGGGAATAATGATGTAAAAGAACCTATCACAATGTTACATAAATATATACCTATATATATATACTAAAGATATATACATATAATAAGACCTATACTAAGATTAACAACAATGATAAAGATAATATATATACATGAAATAATATAAATATATATAACTAACAATAAATAAATAAATAATAAAAATAAAAATAAAAGAAACATACATGATATGTACATAAACATATACGATATATTTATTAGAAATGATAATAATGTATAAACTATTAACACAATACATAAATACGTACATAAAGCATACACTAATACATAATAATAATAATAATAATAATAATAATAATAAATTAAAGTAGAATAGCGAAAAAATAAGAAAAAGGACAAAATTGAATTGAAAAACTAGTTATTGGGGCCGATTTGAAATAAAAATAAAAAGAAGAGGACGAAATTACAAAACGCGCCTAACCTGGAAGGGCTAAAAGCATAATAAACCCCTTGGTCAAACTTTGTGCAAAGACGGGGACTAAATTAAAAAGCATTTGAAAATCCGGGCCGAATTAAAAAATGAAGAAACTTGATTGTAGAATCCCAGAAAAGCGGAAGGGCTAAAAGCACAATTAGCCCTTCTGCTTTAAAAAACACGTGGATCCTGTTAGGAGTGAGTCGGGTCGACCCGACCTGGGGCCAAAACGGTGCCGTTTTATGTTAAATGGGGGGGACCAAAACGGTGCATTTTGGTCCCCTATAAAAGATAAAAAATTTGAAAAAAATTCATTTGAAAGAGGAAAGGAAAAAAAAAAAAGAAAAGAGAAAGAAGAGAGAAGGGAAGGAGAAGGGGCTCTGGCCAGAGGGGACACCGGTCCGATCGTTGGCCCATCGCACAGCGTGCACACACTAGCCACCCACCATCTGTGATGGCGGAGAAGGTAAAAATCTCTTTTTTTTATTTTTTTATTTTTACGTTTTATAATATTATTTATTTATTTATTTAGATGTTAGAAAAATATTCGAAAATAAAACTAAAAAAATAAATAATAGAATATTCACCTTAGGATTTCGATTTGATTCAATGCTTATTCTACTGCCTTGGTGTTTTGAATTATTTTTGTATTTTATTCTCTAGTAAAAACCAAGAGGAATTCTCTGTATTGAAAGAAAAAATCCAACCCTTTTACATTTGTTTTCAATGGCTTTTATAGCCTTTACAAATCTGTTTCTTTGTATTTTCTATCTCTTCATTGCTGCTTGCAGGGGATGGGTGGTACTGCAGAGCTGGTGGTAGATGTGACCAGTGGCAGAAGCAAGTGGGGGTGACAGAGGGTCGGTGATGGTAGAGGGCAGGTGGAGAAATAGGGTTTCGGTGGGTTTTGGACTGTCAGTTGATGGGTTTGGGTAATTGGGCTAGCTTAGGTGCTGGGCTACTGTAATTGGGTTGAATGGGTAGTTAGGTTAGTAGTATTTGGGTTTGGGTTGTAAGTGTATTTGGGTTTAATAATTTGTTGGGTTTTGGGTTAGGGATATTGGGTAGGGGTTTAATGGGTCAACCAGGTTTTGTAATGGGTTTAATTATTGGGCTCCGAGTTATTTTAAAAAAAGTGGCCCAAAATTGGCCTATAATAGCTGCCCTTCTTTGCTCATTGTCGTGTAACGAGAATAGAGCAAAGACATAAAGAAAGGCCAATTTTGCCCAGTCTTGCCGAGTCTTGACTTCATTGGTGCTCTTCTTGTTCAGATAGTCTCCTTTCAGTCCACTGCATCTTGTAGCTTTGGTTCAACCCACTGCACTTTATGATATATGCCTTGTAGCTTCAATCTACTCCAATGTAACTTCAAGGATATGAAATTTGTGGCTTCGATCTCCTTCATTGTAACTTCAGAAAGATAAGATCTTCAACTTCAATCTGCTCTTCTACCACTTCAGGGATATAAGGTTTGTGGTCTTCTCTTCTGCAACTTTAGAAAGGCAAGATCTGATATCCTCGATCAGTTCCACTGCAACTTCGGGGAGACAAAATCTGGTGTCTTCAGTCAGCTCCAATATTTATGCTTTACTCGGCAGGTGATCCTGAGCTCAACTCATTTCTCGCAATATGAATTGACTCTTTAAAGAGACATTAAAAATAGAAATTCAAAATAGCTCAGCACGTGAGACAAGGCTCAACTCACCTCTCGCAATATGAGTTGATTTTTTTTGAAAAAAACAGAAATTAAAAGGCTCAACTCACCTCTCGTAATATGAGTTGATTTTTGAACAACATAAATTGAAAACAGAAATTGAAAATACCTCAGCGTGTCCTGAGGCTCAACTCACTTCTTGTAATATGAGTTGATTTTTGAAAAACATAAATTGAAAACAGAGATTGAAAATACCTCAGCGTGTCCTGAGGCTCAACTCACTTCTTGCAATATGAGTTGATTTTTGAAAAACATAAATTGAAAACAGAAATTGAAAATACCTCAGCGTGTCCTGAGGCTCACTTCTCGCAATATGAGTTAATTTTTTTGAAAAAAATTAAAATACCTTGACATGTGATCTAAGGCTCAACTCACCTCTCGAAATATGAGTTGATTTTTTTGAAAACAGAAATAAATGCATCGAAATACCAAAACCTGTCATTTGGTGGAACTCAGGTGTCTTTTTCTTTGATTCGGTATAACTATCATTCAAAATTTCTTGCTCTGCTGGAGTACCTGTATATGTCATGCATGATATTATCATGATATGCATATGTTTGTCTGAAATGCCTTTATGCCTACATGATTATGCTATGCGCCTTAGGCCTGTTTGTCGTATGTTCTTTCTTGTCACGATTTTCGTGATGATCTGCATTCATTACTTCGGCTCTTGACTTTCTCTTTAGGCCCTGTACCCATCCTTAAACTTCACGAGTAATCAACGTTTCTCAGATATCACTCTTTTGCCCCTGGTTGAATTTTGTCCTTGCTTTGAGACTCTTGTACTTATCAAATTCTTATCCGAGTAATGCTTAACATTCCTTTTGTTTAGAGTATGTCATTTCACTATTTATCATGTAAATAAATCACATAATGAGATGCATGAAAAAGGTCAGGTAGGGACAAAATGATATCTCATATTCATTTATTTCAAATGTGGCAAACAAAGAAAGTTAACCAATGATAGTAATAAATGTCAAAAAGAGAGAAGGGATCGTATTCAACGGATACAAATGCTCTAGATATTCAACATATGAACCCTTCCACATTCCTCAATCAAGAATCTTTTCGAGCATGGCTTCTTGCGTAGAAGATTTCGAGCTTTCAGAAATGCTTCAAATACTGTAGTCTCGCTGTTCGACCCACCGTTTAAATCACCTTGCTCTTTAAGCCCGGGTTTGCTTCATTAGGACGCCTTCTCAGGTTTTCATCCTAATCCTTTGCGTTAATCAAGACGCCCTTTTCGGGTTTTCACCTTGATCCCTTTTTTTTTAAGCATAATATTTCTTCACAGCGTCTGAGTTCACTGGATTAGGTAACTCCTTCCCATCCATCTCTGTGAGAATCAAAGCTCCACCCGAGAATGCCTTCTTTACAACGTATGGTCCATCCCAATTAGGTGCCCATTTTCCTCACAGGTCTTTTTGTATTGGGAGAATTTTTCTTAGCACGAGTTCTCCTTCATGGAATTCTCTTAGCCGTACCTTCTTGTCATGGGCCGTGATCATTCTCTTCTGGTACATCTGCCCATGACAGATTGCCTTTAAACATTTTTCTTCAATAAGGTTTAACTGGTCATATCGAGCTTGAACCCATTCTGCTTCCTCTAATTTCGATTCCATTAAGACTCGTAGAGAAGGGGTCTCAACTTCGATAGGTAACACAGCTTCCATTCCATAGACCAGAGAAAAAGGTGTTGCTCCCGTAGATGTCCGTATAAATGTGCGATATGCATACAAAGCGAACGGTAGCTTCTAGTGCTAATCTTTATATGTCTCGGTCATTTTCCCAATGGTCCTCTTGATATTTTTGTTGGCTGCTTCAACAGCTCCGTTCATCTTTGGGCGATAGGGCGAGGAGTTATGATGCTTTATTTGAAATTGCTCACACACTTCTTTCATCATCTTGTTATTCAGATTCAAGGTGTTATCTGAAATGATTCTTTCAGGCAAACCATATCGGCAAATGATTTCCTTTTTCAAAAACTTGCAAACTGCAGTCTTTGTCACATTGGCAAACGAAGCGGCTTCTATCCATTTTGTGAAGTAATCAATAACCATAAAAATGAATCGATGTCCATTTGAAGCTTTTAGGGAAATTGGCCCTATAACATCCATGCCCCACATAGAAAATGGCCACGGAGAAGTCATGACATGAAGGGCCGAAGGGGCTACATGAATCTTATCGCCATAAATTTGACATTTGTGACATTTTCTTGCATAACCAATACAGTCACTTTCCATCGTTAGCCAGTAATAACCGAGTCTCATAATCTTTCTAGCTATAGTAAAGCCATTGGCATGCGTCCCACAAATTCCTTCATGGACATCTTCAAGTATTTGTCTAGCTTCAACATCATCCACGCATCTCAAGAGCACGTGATCTTTCCCTCTTTTGTACAGGATGTCCCCATCAAGAATAAATCCCGTTGCCATTCTTCTGATTGTTCTTTTGTCATTCTCATTTGCTTGTTCGAGATACCTTTGATTCTTGACATATTCTAAGACATCATGGAACTATGGCTGTCCATCTGGCTCTTTTTCAATGCTGAAACAATGTGCGGGGACCTCGTATATGCTCATTTTGAAGGGCATTACTTCTGCTTCTCTACTTGCTTTGAACATGGAAGCTAAAGTGGCAAGGGCATCAGCCAATTGGTTTTCTTCTCGTAGGAAGTAATGAAAAGTTATTTCATTGAATTCCTTGATCAATTCAGCCACTAAATCACTATATTTAATCAATTTCGGGTCCCTCACTTCCCAATCTCCACGGATTTGGTAAACCACTAAGGCTGAGTCCCCGTACACCTCTAAGATTTTGATGTTTCATTCAATAGCTGTGCGAAGTCCCATGATACAGACCTCATATTCTGCTATATTATTGGTACAGAAGAAGTTCAGTCTTGCAGTGAATGGATAATGATTCCCATCTGGTGATATTAAGATTGCTTGAATTCCATGCCCCAAAGCATTCGACGCACCATCAAAACTCATCTTCCATGGCTTCTCTTTTCATGACTCGGATTCCTTTTCTGTGATGCACATTAAGTCTTCATCTGGGAAATCAAACCTTAATGGCTCGTATTCCTTCGTTGTTCAAGTTGCTAAGAAGTCAGCTATTGCGCTTCCTTTTATCTACTTTTGGCTTACATAGACAATGTCGTACTCCGATAGTAAGATCTGCCATCGTGCCATTCTTCCTGAGAGTGCAGGTGATTCCATCATGTATTTTGTTAGGTCCAGCTTCGAAATTAGCCAAGTCGTGTGATACAACATATATTGCCTGAGTCTCCGAGCTACCCAAACCAGAGCGCAACAGTATTTCTCAATGGACGAGTACTTTGCCTTACATTCAGTGAACTTTTTGCTGAGGTAGTAGATCACTTTTTCTTTCTTTCCTGACTTGTCGTGTTGCCCCAGTACACAACCCATTGAATTTTCGAACACAGTCAAAAACAATATCAATGGTCTTCCCGGAGTTGGCAGTACTAGTACTGGAGGACTAGACAAATATTGTTTTATCTTATCAAAGGCCACCTGGCATTCCTCATTCCATTCTCCCGAGTTATGTTTTCGAAGAAGCCGAAAGATTGAGTCGCATTGGTTGGTAAGTTGAGCGATGAATCAGGCGATGTAATTTAACCTTCTTAAAAATCCTCTGACTTCCTTTTGCGTGCGCGGAGGTGGTAACTCTTGAATGGCTTTTATTTTATCTGGATCAACCTCGATACCTTTTTCACTGACAATGAAGCCTAGCAACTTTCCTGAGGTAGCCCCAAACGTACATTTGGCTGGATTAAGCTTTAGCTGAAACTTTCTCAGCCTTCCGATCAACTTCTTGAGGTTCACTACATGCTCTTCTTCCCCTCGGGATTTAGCAATCATATCATCAACGTAGAACTCTATTTCTATATGCATCATGTCATGGAATAACGTCACCATAGCCCTCTGATATGTTGCCCTAGCATTCTTTAACCCAAATGGCATCACCTTGTAGCAGAATGTTCCCCACATTGTTACAAAGGTAGTTTTCTCCATATCCTCAAGGGCCATCTTGATCTGATTATACCCCGAGAATCTATCCATGAAAGAAAATAATGAATGTTTTACTGTGTTGTCCGCCAACGTATCAATATGTGGTAAGGGAAAATTATCTTTAGGGCTTGCTCGATTCAGGTCACGATAATCCACGCACATTCGTACTTTGCCATCTTTCTTTGGTACCAGGACTATGTTAGCAACCCATTCTGGATACTTGGAGGCTTGTAGGAAGCCAGCATCAAATTGCTTCTTGACTTCCTCTTTTATTTTCAACAGCATTTCGGGTCTCATCCGTCTTAACTTTTGCTGAATGAGTTTGCACTCTGGCTTTAATGGGAGCTTATGGACCACTACATCCTTATCCAATCCTGGCATGTCCTGATATGACCATGTTAATACATCTTTATACTCGCGGAGCAAAGTAATCAAATTATCCCTGGTGCCCCCTGAAATAGAGGTCCCAATCTTCACTTCTTACTTCCTTTCTTCAGTGCCCAAATTTATTATTTCAACAGATTCTTAATGAGGTAAAATCTGTTTATCCTCTTGTTCGACCATTCTTAGCAGGTCAGGAGGTGAGACATAATCTTCAGCATTTTCTTCGGCTTCGAATTCTCCAAAACAAACAGCCTTCTCAAAATCGATTTCAGGACTCGTAACGAGTTTGTTCATACCGTTGATATCTAAGCACCTGAAAGTTGAATGGAAAAGGAAACTATAGAGGGGCATCCAAGTATTGGAACCAACAAACGAAATGTTATGGCATGGCATGATGCAAATGTAAGAATAGGCTATGAAATGAGAAAATGATTATAAAATTAGTGATAATGCGAAAGATCGTGACAAAATGCATCTTCATTGATATTCATTTGAATGATAAAGAGCGAATGCAAGCTCTTACAAAAGAATTCTATTATATCTAAGGACAGAATAGAGGGTTAACGTTCGAGCATTACTCTCAAGACTTATAAACTACAAGAAGGTCCTCGGCAGTCCAATTGTTCAACATGAAACCCGGGGGACAAGGGCGTATCCCTGAGACGTCTTTACTCGCATCAACCCCTTTGTCAATGACATTTATACTGACACTTTGAAGACCCCTTTTAATTAACGAAAACATGTTTCATGGATTATCTTGCTCGGGGTATATTATTCCTGTAGATGTAAATGTTTTTGACAAAGGAGGGTATGTTATGGGCTCCCGTTCTAATTCTCAGCCTAAGGTTTTCGCGATCCTTCTTTCCTGATCTTTCTTCCATTGTTTTCTTCTTTGACGTGCGTCTGGCTGGAAACCTAAATCGTATCGGGCCTTGTGGTGTACTGGCTTTAGAGCCCTAACTATTCCTTACTGAAAATTTCCCAAACCTTTCCTCGCTCGGGCTCCTCTCTCCACAGTCAGCTTGATACCCATCTTGGTATTTCTCGACAACTTAGGCACAGGAATTCTATTTCCCTCGGGAACAAATGTGGCATTGACAAATTCGAGGGATCGGAAGGAACATTCCACTACGTCTTTGCTTACTTTAAGGTACGGCGCATCAGCAAAGATTGATGCGACAATGTCTTCTTCTCCCTCAACAGTGACCAAACAGCCATCCATGATAAACTTCACTTTTTGATGGAGAGAGGACGGAACTGCTCCAGCAGAATGGATCCAAGGTCTTCCCAAGAGGCAATTGTATGATGGTGTAATGTCCATGACTTGAAATTCAACATCGTATACATAAGGGCCCACTTCCAGAGGGATCTCAATCTTTCCCATGACATCTCGCCTCGTTCCATCGAATGCCCTTACTGTAGAATGCCAGGGCCTTAAATAGGACAGATCCATCGAAATTTTGAAAAGCGTGGCCAAAGGCATGACGTTGAGTGCTGACCCATTATCGATGAGCACGTTTGGTATTATGTAGCCCTTGCAGCGAGTCGTAATATGCAATGCTTTCACTGAGCCTCTACCGTTTGGCGGTATCTCATCATCACTAAAAGAGATGAAATTTTTTACGTTCAGATTGTTCACCCACCTATCAAGCTTCTCAACAGATATGTTGTTTGCTACATAAGCTTGATTTAACACCTTCAACAAAGCGTTCCGGTGTGGCTCTGAATTTAACAGTAGAGATAAAACTGAGATTCATGCTGGCTGCTTATTCAATTGTTCCACTACATTATACTCACTATGCTTGATAAATTTTAAGAATTCCTGTGCTTCCTCCTCGTCCACAGGCTTTTTGGCTTCTTATTCAGGCACAGTTTCATGCTCATCTTCGGTCACGTGCATCGGTACTTTTCCTTTCTGATTCAAGTCACTGTTTTTCTTTGTCGGCTTGCTCTCTTTAGAATAACAACGCCCACTGCAGGTAAAATGGCCTACCTCCCCAACATCTCCAATTGTGGCTTTAGGCTTTTCACCTTCAGGTGTGACGATGTTGACATCGTACTTCCATGGTACTGTTTTATTGTCCTTATAGGGGAAAAGGAGATGGTACTTCGATTATCACCTTTGGTTTCACTGGCTCCTTCTTTGCGTTGTAATAAATTATTAATGGTCGATCGGCGCTATACGGGAAACCTGATGATTGATTGTCAGAGGCACATATTTCCCTTCTATCAGCCTCTTTGGCTTTATAAAAAATCCCAATCTCCTTATTATCCATCATACTTTGCAGTAATCTCCTGAACTCCTCGCAGGGCTGAATGTCGTGCCCTTCAATACCATGGAACTCACAAAAACTGTGACCTTTTGCATTTCTTCCTTCGAATACTCCGTTGAGATGACAGAACAACCCTTTTTCAACTAGTACCTCTCAGACTTTCTGCAGAGGTGTTCTTATTTTAGAAACCCATCTTCTACTTTGCCGTTTGTCCTCCTCTCCCATTGCGCTCACATTCCCTTCAGTGTGGTTTGGGAATGGGTTCCCGGCCGTACCACCAGTACCATCAAATCGCAAAATGCCTGCATCGATGAGTCCTTGAACTCTCCTTTTGAAGGTAAGGCAGTTCTCTGTAGAATGCCCCTGGTTTCTAGCATGGTATACACAACTGGCGTTAGGATCGTACTATTTCAGGTACGGGGGTTTCAGAGGTGCCATATAATGGGGAGATAGTAATGGCTTTTCTAAGAGTTTTGGGTATAGTTCCCCATACGACACAGGAATAGGAGTAAATACGGTTTCTCAGGATTGGGCCTTGCTGGTCTTGGTTCATTTCTGGGTTGGCTTTGAACAGGTACAGTGTTTTGTGGGAATGTGGCAACAGGTCTTTGATTGTTCGTGGCGTATGCAGGGTAGGAAAGAGGTGGTGTTTGGTAGTAAGGGGTTTGAGGAGGGTAATAGAAATTTGGGGGTGGATAATTTCGAGGTCGGGGTTGGTTTGGATACGTATTAGGGGTGTAATGGCTTCCCATTCCCACTATGTGGGCTTCTAGCTCTTTCTTCCTTACGGGTGCTGCCTTTTTTGAACTTTCTGAACCTTCCATCCTCTCACTTTTAATGGCACTCTCAATAAGTTCTCCGGATATTACGATATCCGAAAAATCCTTCGTAACACTTCCCACCAGCTTTTCATAAAATGGTGCTCTCAGAGTATTGATGAAAAGAATCGTTATCTCAGTCTTCGTCAGTGGAGGCTCCACTTGGGCCGAGATATCTCTCCACCTTTGAGCGTATTGCCTGAAGTTCTCCGTTGGTTTCTTCTCCATCATTTGTAGAGTCATTCGATCAGGCACCATATCCGACACATGTTTGTACTGCTCACAGAATGCTGATGCCAAGTCCTTCCAGGATCGGATCTTTTCCCTACTAAGCTGGTTGTACCATCGAAGAGCTGATCCTACTAGACTATC
Source organism: Gossypium anomalum (assembly GCA_025698475.1). Taxonomy (NCBI): domain Eukaryota; kingdom Viridiplantae; phylum Streptophyta; class Magnoliopsida; order Malvales; family Malvaceae; genus Gossypium; species Gossypium anomalum. The sequence continues at coordinate 65,621,843 of CM046963.1, forward strand.
CTGAAAACAATGTATGAGTAGCTTATCTTCATTCACGTAACCGGTCATTTTTTGGCAAAACATGACAAGATGCGCTTTTGGACATCTTGTCCCATCATACTTTTCAAAATCAGGCACTTTGAACTTTGGAGGGAGAATTAGATCGGGTACCAAACTGAGTTCTTTAGCACCTAGTGCAGAGAAGACTTCAGTGCCTTCTATTGCCTTAAATCTTTCTTCCAAGCTCCTATGCTTCTCTTGAGCCTCGTGATCATCCATTTTCAACCTGGCTATCTCTGCAGGATCGTCCAAATCTGGAACGAGTGGATCAACAGGACTAGCCCCTAGGTTTGATACAAACATTCCTTGCCCCAAATGAGCAGGTGGCATCGGCCGTTGCTCTAGGACTATGGGTTCCTCTTGGGTGTACCCTCTTTGTGTTGCGTGGGCGTGCGGTGGAGTGAATCCCCGGGGATAGATCGGGTCTTGATTGTGATTAACTCTTGACCGAGGTTCTTCAATGTCAGGGTTGATAGGTCCCTTTTCGTTAACTAAAGCTGACATTATTTCCTTCATCTTGGCCATTTGATCCTTCTGTTCGAGCGATTCTACTCGATATCTCACCATTAAGTCTCTTGTCTCTTGCTGCGACTTGGCCAACTGCTCTTGTAATTCCCTTTGGATTCTTTCCATCCTTTCAATCCTTTCATTGAATCCAGGCTCCATTACTCTAGCTTGTCGGTGCATTTTATACGAATGGCGTGATTCCAGATTTGAAGAATTGCAACTGCGAATTATATGATTCTGACATTAGCGAATGATTATGGGATATACAATGAATGAATGAATGAATGCATAAATGTCAAATGAATGTTAGTCATGAATGAATATGCAAGAATTTAGTGTTGATTTCAAGACGGCCCCTATTTAGGCATTTCATTTATCAAAAGAGTCCATTACAAAATATTTTGTCATTTTCGATTCAGCTATTACACAAACTTCCTAGCTATATCGCCATATTCCTTTACTCGTGCTAAGAACTCTGATATGTTTGATATTCGACTTGGAGGGAATTGGAAAATGAGAATTTCAGCTTCTTTCGACAGTTGTACCACGTGCATGGCTACCCCACGAATCTCATTGATCAGATAGCTAAGTTGCATTTCTTTTTCTTGGAGACCCTCTTTGTAAGCACGAACGTCTCTATCATACTGATTATATTTTTCTTCCAAATCTTTCAAGAGAGTATCTAACTGTTGTTGACGATCTTGCAGCATACCTTCTAAATCTCGTATCCTCTCTTTTAGTTCTTGACGTTTAGATCGACTAGTCATTACCTCAGCAGACACAACTTCATATTCGGCGTTCTTCTTCCTTAGCTCTATCATAGCCCGCGCGGCCTTTTTTTCTTCTTTTTTCACTTTTCCTTTCCAAAATTCCATCTCGACTTTGATGTTGCTTAATTCTTCTTTCCATTCCACCGATGACTTGCCCAGCCCACTATTCTTGATAGTGACTCTTAACTTCTTATTTTCCAGATGGAGGTCCCTTAAATCATTTCTTACGACTTCAACTTCTTTTTGCACTTTATCGGTTCTAAATCTTTCAATCTGAACGTCAATCTTCAGTTGGTAGATTTCCTCTTGAAGAGCGCTAAGGTCCCGAGACATCTTGGCCTTTTCTCGTTCAAATTCTTGTCTTGCCATTTCTAGCTCAGATGGCACTTCTTCCGAGAAAGGATTCTGGATGGTGTAATTTGTCGACGAGACGTGCTGACTATTCACTCATTGTTTTCTCCATATGACATAATCTTGGGTGAGAGTGTCAGCTTACAGAGCTAATTCCATGAGATGAATTCTCTTCTAAGATTTTGCGGTATCTCTGACCCTCTTCATATATCCTTCACCCATGAAAGCGAACTCGGACTGTGCTAATCTTCCGGTGGCGGGTATGAATTTTCGTGAAGAGAATTGCCTTTGGACCATTAACGGAGCATAACCAACTCCTCCCCATAATCCAAGCAGAGGCACCCAATCTTGGTTTCCCACCTTGTATAACAGAACCGAAGGGCGTATCCACGGTGCTCTCCAAGTTACATCTTCAGCACGAAGATTCTGAAAAACTAAAACCCAATGCTGTTCGGTCCTCCTTTGGCCATTCTTTCTCGAGATAAGCTTCTAACGGGGCGAATGTCTTAGAAAACATATGGAACGGTGTGCGCTCTACCTTCCAGAAGTGGCTCAGAATCCAAACATTGAGTAACTGCGCGCATCCGATGAAACGACCTTCCCTTTTTCTCCTACAGATGCTTAGTGATCTGAAGGTTTCAGCCAGGATAGTTGGGACAGGGTTGATTCCTTGTTTTAACCTTTCAAAGAAATCTACTACTGCAACTTCTATATGTCCAAGAACTTTTAGGAAAACGATCAGACCGTAAATGGCCAAAGTGAATAGATTTACCCTCTTCAACATGTCGGGATGGTTTAAAACCAAATCTCGCAGGGAAAACCATGGAATACAGCTGGTTTCATTCTTCTTTTTTATCTATTTTTCGGTCTATGTGTCGGTCATGTCTGTCAATCTCATTAACTTTTTCTTGAAGGTCATCAGCTTGGGCTCTTTCACGTATATTTTGTAGAATTGCACATTATCGATACGAAGCAAAGCAGCATATTCTTTTATAGTCGGGGTCATGTCTTCTTGATTGAAGGTGAAACACTGGTAAGCTGGATCCCAGAATCTGACCATGGCTTGAATCAGTCGTTCGTCAACGTTGATGGCAATCAAGTTGGCTATATCCCCGTATCTTTCAGTGAAGATTCCTCTAGTGTCTGAGTCCCACTGATTCCAAATTCGAACCAAGTCTTCCAGATTATTCTGACGAATATTCACAGTTACGTGCTCGGGTAGATTAGAAGCACATCCTTCTATTAAACTATCCCCTTTTTCTTTCTGGGTTTTCAAAGACCAATCCCAGACCACGACATTTTTCTCGGTTGTTTGTATAATCAACTCTTCCATCAGAAACCCATTTTTGGCAACCGATCTCTAGTCAACACTTTTCTAATATGATGCCTATAATGCATGATGAAAAATAAAGCAAAGATGAACAACCCTGGTTAGTAGTCAAATATAGGCAGAAAAATCAAGGAAAATTTATCAAATTACGCTACCCGATCTAGTTTATTAAACCGACCTGATCCCCTTACGTACAAAGCGAAAGTGAAAAAGGTACGAGGCGTTTCTCCCACGTACTTATTTTGGTGACTACTAAACGAGCGGAGGTTCGGTATGGCTCTAGTTAGGGGGCTCGTACGATTCACTATATGCGGTTTTGGTTCTAGGTGGGTACTCGAATTGTTCGCACTATCGTCTACTAAGATTAGTACGAAACCTCGGTCGTAGCCCATCAGAGGCTCACGAGATCAATTCGAGGGGTTACATTTACTTATGCCTATACGGAGAGACAAGTTACTCACGAAAGCATAAATCATATGTAACCCGAAAGTATTCACTAGCCTGTACAGAGGGACGAGTTAACTCACGAAGGCGTAGCATTTACTTTCACTTAAACGGACGGAGCCCGATTATAGAGCTCATGTTATGCAAAGATGCACGTGCACGGTGTGTGGGGAGAAACTCACAAACCTTTTGTTTTATTTAAAAGAACTACAAAACCAAAACTATAAAACTTAAAGCTGAAAAACAAAAAGACAAAACGAGTTAGAAAAACATTTACAACATAATGTGAATACATGACTTTTTGAAAACAAAAATTTGAGGATCACGACTAAATGCTAATTTGAACAAGGAACTTTGAAAATTTTGACAACGCGAGTTTAATTCCAGACACGACTCTCAAAAATGTGTCCCCAGTGGAGTCGCCAGCTGTAGCGACGTAAAAATTTGGTTTTCGGTCGCTAATTGTGGCGATTTATTAAAAATCTGAAAATGGAATCTTGGTTTTATAAAAAGGGGGAGTCGCCACCGATCCTTTCTCCTAGGTGTGATCGGACACCTAATAAATCATATTTTTTAAAAGACATTTACATTTTTTCTTTTTCTTTTTTTTAAAATGAAGGCCAAAATTAGGTCTACGTGAAAATCCAGAGAAAAATTAGGGTTCGGGAGTCGGTTACGCGCGAGGAAGGTATTAGCACCCTCGCGACGCCCAAAATTGGTATCTTATAAACATGTGTTGTCTTAATTTTCAAAAATACGGGTTCAATATAAGAGTTAATCGTGATCCAATTGAAAAGACGAGAAATTTCAATTTTTGATTTTTGAGAAGGACATACCGTTTTGACACGAGTAGATTGATATTCATCCAACATAGCGATGAAATCGGCGACGTAGTGTTAAACCGATACATTGCCTTACGTGTTGAAATTAATTAAAAAAACAAGAACAATATTTTCGAAATAATGTAAAGCGAATTGATAAAAATAAGTAGATGACAGAGCTAGAAATATATTGAAGCAAATAACAAATATGACAATAATGTAAAAAAAAAAAAAAACAACGCATGCAAGATTGAATGTAATTATAGTATCAAATACGAGAACACGATGGATATACATAAAAAATGACATTGAGAGTATGTACATAATATATATTTATACATATAAGTATATATAATTAGTAATAATGTTGGAAATACACTATATATAATGTTTGAAATGAAGTGATAAAAATATATATAACTATTAATATTAAAATATATACATAATATATACATATGTATAAAATGAATATTGAAAAATGTATGTACATAACATATATGAAGAATATATATATATGACATAGTATGAAAAATATAATAGCATTTGAAATATATACATGATATATGAAAATACAATATTAAAAAGTATATACACGTGAAAATGCATATATAATATAACACTTAAATTTTTACATAATATATACACATATACGTATACATAAAAATTACATAATAATAATAAAAAATGTACATACTATATATATACATATAATATAGTTATTAAGAAAATTTATACAACGTATAAATTAAGAATATATAATAATACGGTATTTAAAAAAAAGCATATATAACATGGTATTTAAGAACGTATACATAAGATGATACAAAATACATACATGGAATAGTATAAGGGACCTATAACTAATGATATTAAATATATATATAAACATAATATGTACACATTGGGAATAATGATGTAAAAGAACCTATCACAATGTTACATAAATATATACCTATATATATACTAAAGATATATACATATAATAAGACCTATACTAAGATTAACAACAATGATAAAGATAATATATATACATGAAATAATATAAATATATATAACTAACAATAAATAAATAAATAAATAATAAAAATAAAAATAAAAATAAAAGAAACATACATGATATGTAAATAAACATATACGATATATTTATTAGAAATGATAATAATGTATAAACTATTAACACAATACATAAATACGTACATAAAGCATACACTAATACATAATAATAATAATAATAATAATAATAATAATAATAATTATTAAAGTAGAATAGCGAAAAAATAAGAAAAATGACAAAATTGAATTGAAAAACTAGTTATTGGGGCCGATTTGAAATAAAAATAAAAATAAGAGGACGAAATTACAAAACGCGCCTAACCTGGAAGGGCTAAAAGCATAATAAACCCCTTGGTCAAACGCAGCGCAGCACGGGGGACTAAATTAAAAAGCGCTAAAAAATCCAGGGCCGAATTAAAAAATAAAGAAACTTGATTGTAGAATCCCAGAAAAGTGGAAGGGCTAAAAGTGCAATTAGCCCTTCTGCTTTAAAAAACACTCGGATCCTGTTTGGAGCGGGTCGGGTCCACCTGACCCGGGGCCAAAATGGCGCCGTTTTATGTTAAATGGGGGGGGACCAAAACAGTGCGTTTTGGTCCCCTATAAAAGATAAAAAAATTTGAAAAAAATTCATTTGAGAGAGGAAAGGAAAAAAAAAAAGAAGAGAGAAAGAAGAGAGAAGGGAAGGAGAAGGGCTCCGGCTGAAAGGGGCGCTGGTCCGATCGTTTACCCGTCGCCAAGATGGCGACAGCCACACCACTGCTGCAGTGGCCGGAGAAGGTAAAAATCTCATTTTTTTATTTCTTTTTTTTACGTTTTATAATATTGTTATTTATTTATTTATTTAGATGTTAGAAAAAAGATTCGAAAATAAAACTAAAAAAATAAATAATAGAATATTCACCTTAGGATTTCGATTTGATTCAATGCTTATTCTACTGCCTTGGTGTTTTGAATTATTTTTGTAATTTATTCTCTAGTAAAAACCAAGAGGAATTCTCTGTATTGAAAGAAAAAATCCAACCCTTTTACATTTGTTTTCAATGGCTTTTATAGCCTTTACAAATCTATTTCTTTGTATTTTCTGTCTCTTCATTCTTCGCTATGAGGATAGGTGGTCTTTGCAGAGTGGTGGTGGCGACGTGACCGATTAAGCGAGAAGCAAGTGGGGGTGACAGAGGGTCGGTGATGGCAGAGGGCAGGTGGGGAACTAGGGTTTCGGTGGGTTTTGGGCTGTTAGTTGATGGGTTTGGTAATTGGGCTAGCTTAGGTGCTAGGCTACTGTAATTGGGTTGAATGGGTAGTTAGGTTAGTAGTATTTGGGTTTGGGTTGTAAATGTATTTGGGTTTAATAATTTGTTGGGTTTTGGGTTAGGGATATTGGGTAGGGGTTTAATGGATCAACCGGGTTTTGTAATGGGTTTAATTATTGGGCTCTGAGTTATTTTAAAAAAAATGGCCCAAAATTGGCCTATAACAATGCCAAAACATAATAATTTACAATCAACTTATGTGCCTAACCGATATGCCCTCATTGGCACCACAGTTCAAATATAAACAACAATCATTTCAGCCAAAACATAATCAAATTTCTTATAACCATACATTACCAAACCCTATCTACATACCACTAATAATCAAGCCAAAATAAACAATTAGCTACCAAAAGAGTTGACGAATAGTGTGATCTCCAAAAGTAATCCAATTGATAGCTCATATCCGATGATCTACAAAGAAGAAAAAACAAATAGAGTAAGCTTAAGTAAAGCTTAGTAAGTTCGTATTAAACTTAAAATTTGACTTACTATAATTGTTGTAACTAAAATATTTCGCAATTAATTTCATAAACAAGGTCATTAGTTCATTTATTTCCTATACACACAAAAAATCTCACAAGGTTAGTAAGTTCACATATATTGTAATAGCCCGTTTTTAGGTCAAATCGGAATCGTGTTTTTGGGACAACATATTCGAAGTCAAAATATTTATTTTAATATTTTAATAATGTTTACAACATGATATATTATTAATGTGAAAGTTTCGTAAAGAAATTTTACCGTTTAAATGCTCAATTCGGTAAAAAAGACTAAATCGCGTAACGCATAAAAGTTGAGTTCTATTGTTTAAAGGTATTATATGGCTATAGCTTGAAATGTGGGAGTCCTTGCATGTCAAATAGACCATTATAAGGGTTAGTGGATGTTGTTAGCTTGGTAAATTTGAAATTTTTAAAGTTTAATAAGGTTAAAAAGGTAAATTGATTAATAATGTTAATTATAATAAAAATAAAACCAAAATTTTCATTTTGTTCATCTTCTTGCCAAAAAAATAGGGTGAAAAAACACCATTTTTTCTTCATACATTTGGCTACCTTCAATCCTTGATTAAGGTACAGTTTTAGCTCGGTTTTTAATAATTTCTACATTTTTGAGCTCGTTGTAGCTTAATCTAGCTAGCCCGTACCTTCGTTTTCAAAACTGTTATAGATTTTGAAATGTTCCATTGTTTAATACTTGAGTTCTTTGAAGTTTAATGATAGATTATGGAAGCTTGATGATAGTTATACAAGTTTTATAAAGTGATTTTTAACAAAAATGAGAATTAGGGATTAAATTGTAAAAGATAGAAATGTTGTGGTAGAAATTGTGAAAAAATGAAAATATCAGTTGTTATGTGACTAGGTGAAATTCAGCTAAGGTAAATTCTGGTTAAAAATGTGTAATTTGCCATTTTGTGTATAAAGGACTAAATCGTAAAGTAGTCAAAAGTCTAGGGGTAAATTTGTAATTAGCCAGAAATGTGTGTTTTAGGATAAATTGAATTGAATGAAAGTTTGAATGAGTAGGTCAAGATAAGTAAATACCAGAATTAGAACAGGGGAAACGAAAAGTAGACGAGTAGTCGACGGTTATTTGAGCAACTTGAGGTAACTTCGTCTAATTAGAATCAAACTATACTATACTTGAAATGGTTGAATTGAATGTATATACTTGAATTATTTGAGATACGGATGCTTTGATGATATATTGAATCTATTACCGAGCTTTAGTTAAACTATCTGAATTCATTGGATACGAGGGACGTGTTACTGTACTTACCGAAATGGTTGAGCTCCTGCATTTGTTGCGGACTCACCATAGCTCGTATGAGCTTACTGATTCAGCTTGAAAGAGTTTACTGTTCAGCTCAATAGAGTTATTGTTAACAGCTCATGAAGAGCTTACTGGCCATGTCTCGAAAGAGCATGTATAATGATAAATTGACGGATTATGGACATTGTTCACTCAGTTATCCTTTGAAGTTCTAATAGATTCAACGGGTATAAATAAAGTTATATGAACAAGTTACAGTTTATGTATTAGTTAAATGACTAACATGTTATGATATTGTGTAATTAGGGTTGCTTATATTGAATGGTTGGCATTATACTATTGCTTTGATTAATTTAATGGTACGTTTAATTCTGAATTATACGAGCTTACTAAGCTTAGAAGCTTACTATGTTTCTGTTTCTATGTCTTATAGAGGTTCGTTAGCTCCCTTGTTCCGGAAAAGTCGGAGTTGCACATCACACTAATCAAATTTCCATTTGGTATTTTGAACTTATAAACTTATATAAATATGGCATGTATAGGCTAGTTTGATAGTAAAAGTTAGATAGTAAAAGTTATGTTTTGGAATCATGGTTTGAGTATGAAATTGTATATAAGTTAAGCCATGTGATTTGGCTTATTTGGTACCATGTTTTGGTTGTATATAAATGTGTTTAAATATGGTATGTTTTGGTATGATAATGGTTGAATGAAATTATGTAAAGGTAGTCTTGATGTATGGAAGTTAAATGGATAACTTATATATGATGTTATATAGGTATATAGACATGTGAATGGTAAGTTTGGTTATGGCTTATAATGTGTATTGAATTGGTTCATTTGGTTGCGAATTGAGTTGTTTAAATATGGTCAAAGTTGAATGTATATGCTTATGTTTTAGGGTGGCAAATTTGGCTATTCAAATGGTCTATTTTTGTCCATACGGGTAGAGACACAGGCGTGTGTCCCTTGGGGTACCCTATGAATTAAAGTCAATATACCCTCCAGTTTTGACACGGCCTAGACACACGGGTAGAGACACAGGCGTGTGTCCCTTGGGGTACCCTATGAATTAAAGTCAATATACCCTCTAGTTTTGACACGGCCTAGACACACGAGCGTGTCTAGTGGTCCTGTATGGCACATGGGCTGGCACACGGGCATGTCTTGTGGCTGTGTAGACAAGACAGTATGTATGCCCTGTTTTGCCACGGCTTAGGCACACGGACGTGCCTCACACGGCCTGTTCACACGGGCGTGTGACCTTTGAAAAGTTAAAAATTTTTCTAAGTTTTGAATCTTTCATATGATACCGATTTGGTCCCGAATGCATGTTTTAAGTATTGTATGCTTGATTTTAAGTTCTTATTGAATGTGAATGACTGACATTTACTGTATTGAGATGATATTCGATATATGATTATTCTGAATTGAGTCACAAGTCCAGTAATGCCTGTTAACCTATTCCGGCGACGGTTTTGTCGATTTTAGGACTAACGTAGCATATGTGAGTCTAGCTATACGTGCCATATATAAAACTGTGATAGTGTGACGACTCCTGACGTTCTTAAATGTGTTTTTATATATAGTAATGGATCCTAAACGAGCTGTAGCGGACGATGTAGAAAGTAACGCGCTAGCTCCTATTCAAGGAGCAACGCCTACTGAATCTAAACCTATGACGAGTAGTCACGAGGGTGAGGCTAAAGAAACCTTCTTTCATATATTAAATGAATGGTTCACACAGTTTATACATACGAACCCAGCTATTTTGCAACCTCCACCCCCACCTGTTCCCCAATCGATTCTAGTAGTTCCTCAAGGTATTGATCTTCTGTGATTGAATAAACCACCTGTTGATAGAATACGGAAACATGGGGCTGAATAATTTAGAGCTACTGCTAATGATGACCCTAAAAAGGCTGAATTTTGGCTCCAGAACACGATTCGGGTATTCGATGAATTATCCTGCACACCCGAAGAATGTATGAAGTGTATAGTATCGTTGTTAAGAGATATTGCGTATTAGTGGTGGAATACCTTAATATCTGTAGTTCCGCCAGAACAAGTCACTTGGGATTTCTTCCAAGTTAAATTTAGAAAGAAATACATTAGCCAAAGATTCATCGACCAGAAGAGAAAAGAATTTCTTGAATTGAAGCACGGCCGTATGTCAGTTACAGAATATGAACGAGAGTTTGTACGACTCAGCAAATATGCCCGTGAATGTGTATCGTCTGAAGCTATAATGTGTAAATAATTCGAGGATGGATTAAATGAAGAAATCAAATTGTTGGTGGGAATTCTTGAGCTAAAAGAGTTTATTGTTATGTTTGATCAAGCTTGTAAGGCCGAAGATCTGTGAAAAGGCTGATTCTGAGGCTAGAGAGTCTAGAAAAAGATTTACGGGTAAATCACATCAATCAACATCAAAAAAATTTAAAGAATATCACCCTCGTTCTATAGCTTCTGCGGGAATTTCTATCAAAGACAAAGATGTTAGACAATCAAGTTCAAAAGCTCAAGCAACATCTGTGGCTAGTGCAGGAAGTGTTAGAAATGCTGCATTTTAATGTAAACATTGCAATAAGAGATATTACAGTGAATGCAAATTAGTGAGCAGAGCTTGTTTTAAATGTGGAAATTTGGATCATTTTCTCCGTAATTGTCCAAAAAAGTTCACAGCTAAAAGAGAACAACTAGTGAAAACAAGTAACACGACTGCTAGAGGGAGACCGCCCCAAAACACCAAAAATGTGAATGGTAATCGAGGTGTCACAAGAGATTCGACTGTGAGATCTGAGGCAATAGCACCCGCCAGGGCTTATGCTATACGTGAACGAGAGGAAGCATCATCACCAGACGTTATCACCGATAATTTTTCTCTTTTTGATACTGATATAGTTGTGCTGATAGATCCTGGATCAACCCATTCATATATTTGTATGAATTTAGTATCTAAAAAGAGTTTACATGTTGAGTCTACAGAATTTGTAATTAAAGTATTGAACCTCTTAGACAAGTTTGTTTTAGTTGATAAAATTTGTAAGAATTGTCCTCTGATGATCTGCGGTTACTATTTTTGGGCTGATTTGATACTTCTACCGTTCGATAAGTTTGATGTGATTTTGGGTATAGACTGGCTGACTATGCACGATGCAATTGTGAATTGTAGACAGAAGATAATAGAATTGAAATGTCAAGATGGTGAGATCCTTCAGATTGAGTCTAGTGATTCGAATGAATTGCCTACTGTAATATCGTCTATGTTAGCTCAGAAATACTTGAGAAAGGGCTATGATGCATATCTTGCATATATATTGGATTCAAAGATGTTAGAATCAAATATTGAACCCATACATGTTATTTGTGAGTTTCCGGATGTATTTCAAGAAGAATTACCGAGATTACCGCCGATCAGAGAAGTCGAATTTGGTATTGAGTTAATACCGGGAACAACTCCGATATCGATAGCTCCGTACATAATGGCTCCAATAGAATTAAAAGAGTTGAAAGCTCAGTTGCAAGAATTGACAGACAGAGGTTTTGTACAGTCGAGTTATTCTCCTTGGGGTGCACCAATACTATTTGTGAAAAAGAAAGATGGCTCGATGCGCATGTGTATTGACTATAGACAGTTGAACAAAGTGACTATAAAGAAAAAAATACCCTCTACCGAGAATTGATGACTTATTTGATCAGTTGAAAGGGGCTACAGTATTTTCAAAGATTGATCTGAGATCGAGTTACTATCAGTTGTGAGTTAAAGAGTCGAATGTGCCGAAAACCACTTTTAGAACAAGGTATGGCGATTATGAATTCCTTGTTATGCCTTTCGGTTTAACTAATGCTCCTGCCATTTTATGGACTTGATGAATCGTATATTCAGACTGTATTTAGACAGATTTGTTGTAGTATTCAATTACGATATTCTGATCTATTCATGACATGAATTTGAGCATACCGAGCACTTGAAAATTGTGTTACAAACTCTACGTGATAAGCAGTTATTTGCAAAGTTCGATAAATATGAGTTCTGGCTAAAAGAGGTTGGATTTTTGGGACATATTGTTTCAACCGACGGTATTAGAGTTGATCCGAGCAAGATTTCTGCTATTGTTGATTGGAAACCTTGGAGAAACATATCTAAAGTCCATAGCTTTTTGGGCTTAGCGGGTTATTATCGAAGATTTGTGAAAGGCTTCTCAATGATTGCAACACCAATGACTCAATTGCTACAAAAAGATGTAAAGTTTGAATGGTCAGAAAGGTGTCAGCAGAGTTTTGAACAGTTGAAGGCACTGTTAACAGAAGCACCAATTTTGGTTCAACCTGAATCGAGTAAAGAATTCATGATTTATAGTGATGCATCGCTGAATGGATTGGGTTGTGTTTTAATGTAAGAAGGAAAAGTTATAGCTTATGCTTCCTGACAGTTGAAACCACATGAAAAGAATTATCCAACGCATGATTTAGAACTGGCTGCGATTGTGTTTGCATTAAAGATTTGGCGATACTATTTATATGGTGAAAAATGCCACATTTATACGGATCATAAAAGCTTGAAATATCTGATGCCTCAGAAAGATCTGGATCTGCAGCAACGAAGATGGCTTGAGTTATTAAAAGATTATGACTTTTTGATTGATTATCACTCGGGAAAAGCTAATGTAGTTGTTGATGCTTTGAGCAGAAAATCATTGTTTGCGTTACGAGCTATGAATACTCAGTTGATGATATGTGATGATGGGTCTATTTTAGCTAAATTGAAAGCTAAACCGATATTTCTGCAACAAATTTGTGAAGCTCAGAAGAATGATCGTGGAATGCAAGCTAAACAAATTCAATGTGAGTCTATTTCTGATTTAGAATTTCATATTGGGATTGATGATTGTTTAATGTTCCGAAATAGGATTTGTGTACCAAAACATATAGAGCTTATTTAGAAAATTTTGCATGAAGCACACAGTAGTCGCTTTTCTATTCATCCGGGTAGTACTAAGATGTATAATGATTTGAAACAGCAGTATTGGTGGTCAGGAATGAAACAGGATATATCAGAGTTTGTATCGAAATGTTTGATTTGTCAACAAGTGAAAGCTGAACATCAAGTACCATTTGGTTTACTGCAGCCTGTATTGATTCCTGAATGAAAATGGGATAGAGTCACTATGGATTTTGTATCGGGACTGCCCCTAACTCCGAAAAAGAAAGATGCTATTTGGGTTGTCATGGATCGACTAAAAAATCTGCTCATTTCATACCAGTATGTATGGATTACTCTCTGGATAGGCTAGCTGAATTGTACTTGTCTGAAATCGTACGATTACATGGTGTACCACTGTCTATTATCTCCTATAGAGACCCAAGATTTACATCAATATTCTGAAAGAAATTACAAGAAACTCTTGGAACGAAATTGAATTTCAGTACAGCTTTTCATCCCTAGACAAACGGTAAATCCGAAAGAGTTATGCAGATACTTGAGGATATGTTGCATTGTTGCATTCTCGAGTTTGAAAGTAACTGGGAGAAATATTTGCCTCTGATTGAATTTGCGTCTAACAATAGTTTTCAAACGAGTATAAAGATGGCACCGTATGAAGCATTATATGGTCACAAGTGTTGAACACCATTATATTGGACTAAATTGAGCGAGAAAAAGATTCACGGTTGATTTAATCAAAGAAACAGAGGAAAAAGTGCAAACGATTTGAGATAGTTTAAAAGCAGCTTTAGATCGATAGAAATCCTATGCAGATTTGAAACGTAGAGAGATTGAATTTCAATTCGGAGACAAAATGTTTCTGAAAGTGTCACCATGGAAAAAGATTCTTCGATTCGGTCGTAAAGGAAAGTTAAGTCCGCGATTTATCAGGCTGTATGAGATTGTTGAAAGAATAGGACCGGTAGCCTATCGACTTGCTTTACCATCAGAACTAGAAAAGATACATAATGTTTTTCATGTTTCGATGCTACGTCGGTATATATCGGATCCGTCAATTGTGATTTCTCCCGTTATGTTGAGATACAGTTTGATTTATCGTAAAACGAAGAACCGATCAGGATTCTAGCTCGGGAGATCAAAAAATTGAGAAATAAACGTATAACTGTAACATCCCGAAATAGGGCCTAAACGGAATAGTGGTTGCGAAACCACAATTCGAGGTAGAAAAATTTATTTTATTATTATTTTGAGGTCTATGATATGTTTGCATGATTGTGTGAAAAGTTCGTGAAGAAATTCTATGCATAAAGTACTTAATTTGAAATTAGGGACTAAATTGAATAAATTGCAAAACTTGTGTTCTAGAAGTATTTTGCATAAAATTGAATTAGAATATTAATTAGGAGGTCTTAAATAGAATTTGACCAATTTTAAGTTCATGGACAAAATTAGGACATGGAAGGAATTTTTGAAAGTTTAGTAGTAAGGGCATTTTGGTCATTTAGGGGTAAAATGAATTAAAATACAAAATTAAAAGCCAATTTTGCTCATCTTCTTCATGGAGGCCGAAATTAGCATGGGGGAAGCCATGGCTAGGGTTTTCAAGCTTTCCAAGCTCAATAGTAAGTGATTCCAAGCCCCGTTTTTAATGTTCTTTACGTTTTTGGAATCCAGAAGAGTTCGATTAAGCTTATGCTAGTAATAAGTCAACCTAGGGTTCATATTTGGAAAAATACCCATAGGTGAAATTTGTGTATTTTGGTGTTTTATGATAGAATATGAGGTTTTAAATTATGTTAGACAATTTGTACTACTCGGTTTTAAGCAAAACGAGTAAAAGGACTTAACCGGTAAAAATACCTAATAGTCATAAGTGCATGTTAGAGTATGAATTTGATGCTGCCATAGAAGGGGAAAATGACCAGCATGTCATAAAACATAAGAAAATAGGCTGAAGTTTAATTTACGAGCTTTGGGGCAAAAGTGTAAATATGCAAAAGTTTAGGGGCAAAAATGTAATTTTTGCAAAGTTTGAGTAAAGGACTGTTTTGATAAATTTTGATATTAAATAAGTTAAATTTGCTATTATAGATCAAGAAGAGTGAAATTCGGGAGTAGATCTGGGAAAAGAAAAGTAAAGGACTAAATTGTAAAGTTTAGTCACATTTTGTATCGAGGTAAGTTCTGAAGAAATAAATGCAATGTTCTTTTATTTTACATTATTATTGTTAATTTCAGAATTTATATACTTATTTTATGAGGATATTTAAAGTCGAATTAAAGTAAGTGACAGAGAAAAAGCATTAGGAAGCCCTGTTTTAACCTTAGGAATGTTAGGATATTGGGGTTGGACAGGACAGATGATGAGCAATGAAATGAGCCATGTAAGTCCATATCAGATATATGGCTTTGGAGATAGGAATGAGCCATGTAAGCCCATATTATATATATATGGCATTGGAGACAGGAATAATTCATGTAAGTCCATGTCGAAGACATGGCATTGTGAGATATTGATAGACAGAAACGACCCTAATATCCTTAGTATTCCGAGTGGTTCAACGGGTCAGGATATGAGTTAGATTACAGTGAATTAACAGCAAAGGAAAAGTAGATTATATTTATGAAAAAGGAAAGGTCAGATAAGAAAGAAGGTAAAGGAATAAAGAAGAAGATAGAAATTGAGAAGTAAAGAAATTTATGATGTTAGATGATATTATGCATAATTATCCAATATGTTGAATGTTGTGATTTAATTGCTTGTAAGCTTACTAAGCCTAGTGCTTACTCTCTTTATTTTCTTTTTCTTATAGTTTTTATCAAGCCACTCGGGGATCGAAGGAAACGTCGGAGACCCGATCACACTATCGAAGAAATCACATTGGTATAGTTAGACGTTTAGTTTTGTGTATGGCATGTATAGGAACTTGG
Source organism: Gossypium anomalum (assembly GCA_025698475.1). Classification (NCBI taxonomy): domain Eukaryota; kingdom Viridiplantae; phylum Streptophyta; class Magnoliopsida; order Malvales; family Malvaceae; genus Gossypium; species Gossypium anomalum. The sequence goes on from CM046963.1 coordinate 65,638,129, forward strand.
TTTCTTTTGATATGATATGATCAATGAATGATGTGTAAATACTTGCTAGTGATTAGCTAATAGAATGGCTGATGATATACATGTTTAATTGTATGTATGAATAAGTAGTAACTATCACATGAAAACTAAGAAAAATGTGAAAGTAACTTAAAAATAGATTCAAGTATCAGAAATAATGTGATTTTGAAAAATCACTAAAAATCGTAGAGACATGGTTTGATGGTGAATAATATATGAAATTAAAGCTTATTATGTCTATTTTCTTATGGAATAAGAAAAACAGGTAAAGGTATTATATTTTATGAGATATCTGAGTTTTAGTGAAACAGGGTTAGAGAAAATTCTAGATCCCCTGTTTCAACTTTGGAAATTCCCCATAAATTGTAAAAAAATAATTAGGTGATGAAATTTATATGGTTAGAATCCTTATTGAATCTAGTTTTAATATAAATAAACAGTATAGTTATATTAATTTTGTATAGGGAGAAAAGTGGTTCGTAGTAAGTAGAGGTCAGTGCAGTCAAATTCTAAAACAGGGGTAACTTTAACTAATAAACTGTACTAATTGGCTAAGTCAAAAATTCTAGAAAAAAATTTGTAGATAGATATATGAGTCTAATTTCAGGAAAAATTTACAGATCTTAATTTCAAGTTTTGAAACTCGAGAAATGAATTTTTAAGCAGCTACGACGCAGAAAAATAGTTTATTCCGAAAATTAGAATAAGTGGTTTAGAGTTGTTTAAAAGGTAAGATAAGTTTAGTAACACCTCAAGCTTGACTCCGGTGACCGTTTCGGGCGTGGGGGCGTTACATTTATTGGTATCAGAGCAGGTTTAGTCGGTTCTCGGAATAGTTAGTGTGAGTAAATGTCTAGCTATACATGCCATACCTGTATTTTGATAGTGTGACAACTCCTGACGATTTTTAAATATTTTGTTTTATTGTAATGGATCCCGAGCGAGCTGGTGATGATGATGTAGAAAGTAATGCGCCTACTCCGCGGAAGGGGTAGCGCCATCTGAGAATAGGCCAGTAACAGTTAATCAGGGAGGAGTGACTCGAGAAGCTCTCTTCCAAGCTTTGAATAATTGGTTTGCCGAGTTCGTTCGTACGAATCCGGTAGTTAGACCTCCACCCCCTCATGACTCTCAGGCTACCCATGTAGCTCAAGCTTCCCAGTCACAGGTACAATGATAAGAGAAAAGCCACCGATTGATAGAATCGGAAACAAGAGGCGAGAAGAGTTCGAGCAACAAAACATGATGATGCAGAAAGAGCAAAATTTTGGTTAGAAAATACTATCAGAGTCTTTGATGAATTATCTTGTACACCCGAGGAATGTATGAAATGTGTAATATCACTTCTTAGAGACTCAGCCTACTACTAGTGGAAGACACTTGTATCAGTTGTACCAAAGGAGAGGATCACTTGGGATTTCCTTCAGGAGGAATTTCGTAAAAAGTACATCAGTCAGGGGTTTATTGACCAGAAGAGAAAGGAATTCCTGGAATTGAAACAAGGGAGCTACTGTGTTCTCCAAGATAGATTTGAGATCCGGATACTATCGGTTATGAGTTAAAGAGTCGATGTCCCAAGACTGCATTCCGGACTAGGTGAGGTATTAAGGTTGATCCGAGCAAGATTTGACCATTGTTGATTGGAAGCCTCCTAGAAATGTATCGAAGTTAGAAGTTTTCTTGGTCTTCTGAGGATATTTTAGAGGATTTTCCATGATAGCTACCCGTTGACAAGATTTCTGCGAAAGGATATCAAGTTTGAATGGATTGAGAAGTGTCAACAGAGTTTTGACAAGTTAAAAGCATTATTGACTAAAGCTTCATTTTAGTACAACGAGAAACTGTAAGGAGTTTGTGATTTACAGTGATGCGTCCATGAATGGACTTGGTTGTGTACTTATGCAGGAAGGGAAGGTAATTGCTTATGCCTCTAGATAGCTAAAGCCACATGAGAAGAACTATCCGATACATGATTTAGAGCTATTTGCCATTATTTTTTGCGTTGAAGATTTGGAGACATCATTTGTACGGTGAGAAGTGCCACATATTCACCGATCACAAAAGTTTAAAATTGAAGCAAAGAAGATGGCTAGAGTTGATTAAAGATTATGAGCTAGTGATTGATTATCACCTGGGTATGTGTACCAGAAGAATGATGAGCTTATTGAAAGATCTTACAGAGAAGCACATAGTAGTTTTTTTTGTCTATTCATCCAGGTAGTACAAAGATGTATAATGATTTGAAGAAAATGTCTTGGTGGGTAGGAATAAAAAGGACATTTTTGAGTTTGTTTCTAGATGTTTGATCTGTCAACAGTAAAGGCCGAACATCGGTACCTTGAGTTTATTGCACTGTGCTAGTCCACGAGTGGAAATGGAATCGAGTTATTATAGATTTTGTGACAGGATTGCCGTTACACCGAGAAAGAAAGATGCAGTATGGGTTGTGATTGATAAGTTAACGAAGTCGGCTCATTTTATCCCGATTCGTATGGATTTTTCACTTGACAAGTTGGCGAGTTGTATATTTGAGAGATAGTCGACTACATGGGGTAGACGAGGCTACATGGGAACTCAAGAGGCTATGTGAAAACAGTACCCAAATCTCTTCACAGTGTAAGATTTTCTGGGGACGAAAATCCCTAAAGGGGGAGAAATGTAACATCCCGAAATAGGGCCTAAGCGGAATAAAGTGGTTGCGAAACCACAATTCGAGGTAGAAAAATTTATTTTATTATTATTTTGAGGTCTATGATATGTTTGCATGATTGTGTGAAAAGTTCGTGAAGAAATTCTATGCATAAAGTACTTAATTTGAAATTAGGGACTAAATTGAATAAATTGCAAAACTTGTGTTCTAGAAGTATTTTGCATAAAATTGAATTAGAATATTAATTAGGAGGTCTTAAATAGAATTTGACCAATTTTAAGTTCATGGACAAAATTAGGACATGGAAGGAATTTTTGAAAGTTTAGTAGTAAGGGCATTTTGGTCATTTAGGGTAAAATGAATTAAAATACAAAATTAAAAGCCAATTTTGCTCATCTTCTTCATGGAGGCCGAAATTAGCATGGGGAAGCCATGGCTAGGGTTTTCAAGCTTTCAAGCTCAATAGTAAGTGATTCCAAGCCCGTTTTTAATGTTCTTTACGTTTTTGGAATCCCAAAGAGCTCGATTAAGCTTATGCTAGTAATAAGTCAACCTAGGGTTCATATTTGGAAAAATACTCATAGGTGAAATTTGTGTATTTTGGTGTTTTATGATAGAATATGAGGTTTTAAATTATGTTAGACAATTTGTACTACTCGGTTTTAAGCAAAAGCGAGTAAAAGGACTTAAGGTAAAAATACCTAATAGTCATAAGTGCATGTTAGAGTATGAATTTGATGCTGCCATAGAAGGGGAAAATGACCAGCATGTCATAAAACATAAGAAAATAGGCTGAAGTTTAATTTACGAGCTTTGGGGCAAAAGTGTAAATATGCAAAAGTTTAGGGGCAAAAATGTAATTTTGCAAAGTTTGAGTAAAGGACTGTTTTGATAAATTTTGATATTAAATAAGTTAAATTTGCTATTATAGATCAAGAAAGAGAAATTCGGGAGTAGATCGGGAAAAGAAAAAGTAAAGGACTAAATTGTAAAGTTTAGTCACATTTTGTATCGAGGTAAGTTTCTGAAGAAATAAATGCAATGTTCTTTTATTTTACATTATTATTGTTAATTTCAGAATTTATATACTTATTTTATGAGGATATTTAAAGTCGAATTAAAGGCAAAGTGATGAGAGAAAAAGCATTAGGAAGCCCTGTTTTAACCTTAGGAATGTTAGGATATTGGGGTTGTGGTGACAGATGTAATGTGAAATGAGCCATGTAAGTCCATATCAGATATATGGCTTTGGAGACAGGAATGAGCCATGTAAGCCCATATTATATATATATGGCATTGGAGACAGGAATAATTCATGTAAGTCCATGTCGAAGACATGGCATTGGCAGGATATTGATAGACAGAAACGACCCTAATATCCTTAGTATTCCGAGTGGTTCAACGGGTCAGGATATGAGTTAGATTACAGTGAATTAACAGCAAAGGAAAAGTAGATTATATTTATATGAAAAGGAAAGGTCAGATAAGAAAGAAGGTAAAGGAATAAAGAAGAAGATAGAAATTGAGAAGTAAAGAAATTTATGATGTTAGATGATATTATGCATAATTATCCAATATGTTGAATGTTGTGATTTAATTGCTTGTAAGCTTACTAAGCCTAGTGCTTACTCTCTTTATTTTCTTTTTCTTATAGTTTTTATCAAGCCACTCGGGGATCGAAGGAAACGTCGGAGACCCGATCACACTATCGAAGAAATCACATTGGTATAGTTAGACGTTTAGTTTTGTGTATGGCATGTATAGGAACTTGGTTTCTTTTGATATGATATGATCAATGAATGATGTGTAAATACTTGCTAGTGATTAGCTAATAGAATGGCTGATGATATACATGTTTAATTGTATGTATGAATAAGTAGTAACTATCACATGAAAACTAAGAAAAATGTGAAAGTAACTTAAAAACAGATTCAAGTATCAGAAATAATGTGATTTTGAAAAATCACTAAAAATCGTAGAGACATGGTTTGATGGTGAATAATATATGAAATTAAATCTTATTATGTCTATTTTCTTATGGAATAAGCAAAATAGGTAAAGGTATTATATTTTATGAGATATCTGAGTTTTAGTGAAACAGGGTTAGAGAAAATTCTAGATCCCCTGTTTCAACTTTGGAAATTCACCATAAATTGTAAAAAAATAATTAGGTGGTGAAATTTATATGGTTAGAATCCTTATTGAATCTAGTTTTAATATAAATAAACAGTATAGTTATATTAATTTTTTATAGGGAGAAAAGTGGTTCGTAGTAAGTAGAGGTCAGTGCAGTCAAATTCTAAAACAGGGGTAACTTTAACTAATAAACTGTACTAATTGGCTAAGTCAAAAATTCTAGAAAAAAATTTGTAGATAGATATATGAGTCTAGTTTCAGGAAAAATTTACGGATCTGAATTTCGAGTTTTGAAACTTGAGAAATGAATTTTTAAGCAGCTACGACGCAGAAAAACAGTTTATTCCGAAAATTAGAATAAGTGGTTTAGAGTTGTTTAAAAGGTAAGATAAGTTTAGTAACACCTCAAGCTTGACTCCGGTGACGGTTTCGGGCGTGGGGGCGTTACAATAACACTTGTGAAGGTTCTTTAGTATAAACATAGAATTGAGGAAGCAACGTGGGAACCCGAGGAAGCTATGCAAAAACAGTACCCTAATCTTTTTACCGGTAATATTTTCGAGGACGAAAATCCCTATAGGGGGAGAGTTGTAACAGCCCGTTTTTAGGTCAAATCGAAACCGTGGTTTTGGGACCACATATCTGAAGTCAAAATATTTATTTTAATATTTTAATAATTTTTACAGCATGATAGATTATTTATGTGAAAGTTTCGTAAAGAAACGTTACCGTTTAAATGCTTAATTTGGTAAAAAGGACTAAATCGCGTAACGCGTAAAAGTTGAGTTCTATTGTTTAAAGGTATTATATGGCTATAGCTTCAAATGTGGGAGTCCTTGCATGTCAAATAGACCATTATAAGGGTTAGTGGAAGTTGTTAGCTTGGTAAATTTGAAAATTTTAAAGTTTAATAAGGATAAAAAGGTAAATTGATTAATAATGTTAATTATAATAAAAATAAAACCAAAATTTTCATTTTGTTCATCTTCTTGCCGAAAAAATAGGGTGAATAAACACCATTTTTGCTTCATACATTGGGCTACCTTCAATCCTTGATTAAGGTACAGTTTTAACTCGGTTTTTAATGATTTCTACGTTTTTGAGCTCGTTGTAGCTTAATCTAGCTAGCCCGTACCTTCATTTTCAAAACTGTTATAGATTTTGAAATGTGCCATTATTTAATACTTGAGTTCTTTGAAGTTTAATGATAGATTATGGACGCTTGATGATAGTTATACAAGTTTTATAAAGTGATTTTTGACAAAAATGAGAATTAGGGATTAAATTGTAAAAGATAGAAATGTTGTGGTTGAAATTGTGAAAAAAATGAAAATATCAGCTGTTATGTGACCAGGTGAAATTCGGCTAAGTTAAATTCTGGTTAAAAATGTGTAATTTGCCATTTTGTGTATAAAGGACTAAATTGCAAAGTAGTCGAAAGTCTAGGGGTAAATTTCTAATTTGGCCAAAAATGTGTGTTTTAGGCTAAATTGAATTGAATGAAAGTTTGAATGAGTTAAATTGATGTCATATAGATCAAGATAAGTAAATACCAAAATTAGATCGGGGGAAACGAAAAGTAGACGAGTAGTTAACGGTTATTCGAACAACTGGAGGTAAGTTCGTATAATTAGAATCGAACTATACTAGACTTGCAATGGTTGAATTGAATGTATATACTTGAATTATTTGAGATACGGATGCTTTGATGATATATTGAATCTATTACTGAGCTTTAGTTGAACTATGTGAATTCATTGGATACGAGTGACGTGTTACTGTACTTACCAAAACGGTCGAGCTCCTGCATTTGTTGCGGACTCACCATAGCTCATATGAGCTTACTAATTCAGCTCAAAAGAGTTTACTGTTCAGCTCAATAAAGCTTCCCGTTTTCAGTTCAATAAAGCTTATTGTTAACAGCTCATGAAGAGCTTACTGGCCATGTCTCGAAAGAGCATGTATGATGATGAATTGACGGATTATGGACATTGTTCACTCGGTTGTCCTTTAAACTTCTAATAGATTCAACGGGCATAAATAATGTTATATGAACAAGTTACGATTTATGTATTAGTTAAATGACTAACATGTTATGATATTGTGTAATTAGGAGTAATTAGGATTGCTTATATTGAATGGTTGGCATTATACTATTGCTTTGATTAATTTAATGGTAAGTTTAATTCTGAATTATACGAGCTTACTAAGCTTAGAAGCTTATTATGTTTCTGTTTCTATGTCTTATAGAGGTTCGTTAGCTCCCTCGTTCCGGACAAGTCGGAGTTGCACGTCACACTAATCAAATTTCCATTTGGTATTTTGAACTTATGAACTTATGTAAATATGGCATGTATAGGCTAGTTTGATAGTAAAAGTTATGTTTTGGAATCATGGTTTGAGTATGAAATCGTATATAAGTTAAGTCATGTGATTTGGCTTATTTGGTACCATGTTTTGGTTGTATATAAATGTGTTTGAATATGGTATGTTTTGGTATGATAATGGTTGAATGAAATTATGCAAAGGTAGTCTTGATTTATGGAAGTTAAATGGATAAATTGTATATGATGTTATATAGGTATATGGACACGTGAATGGTAAGTTTGGTTATGGCTTATAATGTATATTGAATTGGTTCATTTGGTTGCAAATTGAGTTGTTTAAATGTGGTCAAAGTTGAATGTATATGCTTATGTTTTAGTGTGTCAAATTTGGCTATTCAAATGGCCTATTTTTGTCCACAAGGGCAGAGACACGAGCATGTGTCTCAGCCGTGTGTGACATACGGTCACGTTACACAGCCGTGTGTTTCTTGGGGTTCCCTACGAATTAAAGTCAGTATACCCTCTAGTTTTGACAAGGCCTAGACACACAAGCGTGTCTATTGGTCGTGTGTGGCACACGGGTTGGCACACGGGTGTGTGGTCAGCCTTGTGGCCAAGTGAGTAGCCTCCTTAATTTTCACACGGCCTGGCACACGAGCGTGTCTTGTGGCCGTGTGGACAAGTCAGTATGTATGCCCTGTTTTGCTACGGCTTAAACACACGGGCGTGTCTAAGGCCGTGTGAGGCACACGGCCCATTCACACGGGCGGTGACTTTTGAATAGTTAAAAATTTTTCTAAGTTCTGAATCTTTTATATGATACTGATTTGGTCCCGAATGCATGTTTTAAGTATTGTATGCTCGATTTTAAGTTCTTATTGAATGTGAATGATTGGCATTTACTGTACTGAGATGATATTCGATATATGATTGTTCTGAACTGAGGCACAAGTCCGGTAATGCCTCTTAACCTATTTCGGTGATGGTTACGGGTTAGGGGTGTTACATATACGAAACATATAACTTTATCATGTCATAAACATTACAAGTAAACACATTTAAACTCAATTCAACCATCACCTATTCATTTAACAACTCACGTTTCACTTCAAATATCTATATCCAGTGTTCTATTTCATATATCTATTTCCATATAACCAATTCATATAACCAATTCATATATCATTTTTCATATAATCGATTCGTATAACCATTTCATATATCATTTTTCATATAATCGATTTGTATAACCATTTCATATATCATTTTTCATATAACCGATTCATATAACCGTTTCATATATCATTCTTCACATAACCGATTTGTATAACCATTTCATATATCATTCTTCACATAACCGATTCATATTACCATTTCATATATCATTCTTCACCCGATGAACCAAATGAACTAATATCAGATACGTGGGAATGATGCTCACACAAGTTGTAAAATGGGCCTGCTCACACGAGCTATGTGTCAAGATGGTAGGCTACACGATGCTACTCATATGAGTTGTGGAGAATTCGCAACAAATGCAGGACCTCAGCCATCGATAGGACATATAAGACCAGCACTCGAAACTTTAATAACTCTAATGACATGTCATTCGTATCCTAAGGATTCACGAGGTTCATACGGGTGGTGTTTCATATCTATATCATTTAGCCATATACACATTATTTCATAACAAGAATTTATTCATGTAGTTTTTGTAACAACCCATTTTTAGTGAAATCGAAACAGTGGTTTTAGAACCACAAATATTATAGTGAAATATTTATTCTTTTGTTATTTTATTATCTACAGCATGATAGTAGTACCGTATAAAAATTTCATTAAGAAATTTTACCGTTTGATTGCTTAATTTGATAAAAAGGATTAAATCGCGTAAAGTGCAAAAGTTGAGTTCTAGTAGCTAAAGGTATTAAATAGCTATATAACCTTAAAGTATGAGTCCTTATGTAGTAAGTAGACCATAAATTTTGATAGTGAAATATGATGGCTTGGTATAAGTGAAATTTGTAAGGTTTTTAAAGGCTATAAAAGTAATTTAGTAAATAATGATAAATTAAGTAAATAAATCTAAGTTATCATCTTTATTCCATAACCTTCAACCGAAAATTAGAGCTTGGGAAGCCATTTTTGAGCTTTAGCATTTGGTCTCCAATCCTTGCTTGATTGGTATGTATTTTTGTCCCATTTTTAATGATTTCTATGTTTTCGAGATTGTTGTAGCTTAATCTAGCTAGCCTGGGACTAATTTGTGAGATTGTTAAACTATTATGGTTTTTCCATTAATGAATATGTATAAGTTTTGATGATTTATGAAAGAAAATGATTAGTTTTTGTTAGATAAATAACTTTTGTTAAGTGATTTTTTATGAAATTGTCAAATAGGGATTAAATTGAAAAATAGAAAAATATACATGGTGAAATTGTGAAATAAATGAAATATAAGGCTTGCTAGGGACCTATTTGATATTCGGTTATGATGGGTTGTGGTTAAATTGCATGAATTTCCATTTTTATGAGCTAGGGACTAAATTGAAAATAAATAAAAAGTATAAGGGAAAAATTATAATTTTGCTAAAATATGAATTTGGGTTAAATTGAACAGAATAATTATTGAATTGAGCTGAATTTATCCATTTAGATCAAAACAAACCTTGTACGGCTTTAGATCGGGGCAAAGATAAAGTTTCGGATAGTCACCTCCGTATCTACGTTTACTTGTTGAGGTAAGTTCATGTAATTATATTGTATTTATATGTTTTCAATTGAATTATACATGTATTTTGAATTGCCATAAATAAATACCGATCGCATATCCAATGACGTACGACGATTATTGAGCCCCATTTGAACCTTAGGAATTTGTAGAATACAAATGACATGTCATTAGGGTTTACATGATTCGGGTGCTAGTCTTGAACGTTTTACCGATGGCTGAGGTCCGGCATGTGTTGTGGATACTCCATAGCTCGTGTGAGCAACATCGTGTAGCTACGTTCTGACCCATAGCTCATGTGAGTAGGCCCATTTTCACAGCTCGTGTGAGCCTTCTAATTCACAACTCGTGTGAGCATGCATGTATAGGATTTGACGGATTACAATTATATGAGTTAGCACACTATGTGTGAGCTATCCTGAGTATCCAATGGTATTCTAAATGGTTCAACGAGTATGATTTGAAAAGAGGACAATAAGAGTTCGATATGAACTATGAAATAATCACATATGAATTTTATTGAAATGGTAATACATGGTATATTGAGAGTTGATATGGATGATATATGAATTTGATACATGATAAAATGTTGTGCTCATCCAAAATCATATTGCCTATGTTATATGTTTAAATGGCTAACATGTTTGGTGTGCATGCTTAGGATTTGGCCAAAATGTGGTTGGAATATGCCAAGTTAATTTACCTATTATGTGATTAAATGGTAAGTTGTGTTTTACATTATACGAACTTACTAAGAAATTATGCTTACTATGTGTTATTTTTAGTGTTTTATACTGAATCAGAAGCTCTTTCAGATTGGAAGCTTGTTAGAGTTATACCACACTATCCATCGGCTATATTGGTACTTTTGGATGTTTCTAAGTTCAGTTATAATGGCATGTATAGGTATTTTGGTTGTTGAAGTAGCCATTTGTTTTGGCCAATGTGTTTTGACTTGAGAATTTGGTATTTTGAATGTTTGAAATGGTTGAATATATTGTTATATGTATGTGGCCTTATAATGGTTGAGTTTATAGTTTATGGATGGTTAGATGATGGAAGTGAATATAGTCATTTTGGTGTGAAAATGTAGTTGGCATATATGAGTTATGATGCTATTTGCTAAATGGTAATTTGGTACTTGTAGATGTGAATTTGGTATGTGATCAAAGTGATAATTGTTGGTTAAATGATGCACATGGTTATATATGTTTATAAGTTGTCATTAAGGTTCCTTTGGGCATATTGGTTGTATGCAAATGCATAGTGTTTGGTTAGGTTGATTATGCATGGTTTTGATGCATTTTGATGGCTTGTTCAATTATGCAAAAGTGATTGTTGGTACATACATGAATAGGTGAGAAAAATGGCTTGGAAATTGCCTATTTTTCGTCCACATGGTTAGAGACATGGGCGTGTGTCTCAGCCGTGTGTAACACATGGCCATGTGTCCCCTGTAGCTTTCAAAGGGTTGCAAGTCAAGCTGTTACATGGCCTATCACACGGCCTGGTGCACGGGTGTGTGAGGTCATTTCGAAGGGTACACGGCTTGGCACACGGGTGTGTGGCTTGGCCATGTGACCCAAGTCAGTGAGTTACCTGGGCACAGACACTGGCTGGGGCACGACCGTGTGTCCCTACTTTGAATGGCCACACGGCCGTGTAACCCCTGCAGTTTTGAAAATTTTCATTGTTTTCTGAAAAATTCTATAAGTTTTCGATTTAGTCTCAACTTGTTTCTAAAGTGTTTTTAGGGCCTCGAGGGCTTATATAAGGGACTATATGTATGTTATTGATTGCTTTTTCTATAATTAATGATATGAATTGAAATGTTTAAAATTTTTGTTAGTTTGAATCATAAACTCTATTAATGCTCCGTAATACTGTTTCAGCAATGGGTACGAGTTAGGGGTGTTACAACAGTTTCCTATTTTCAAACATATCCTTTAATTTAATTAACATTACAACTTATTCCATTTTATCTTTTACCATTTAACAAGTAAATGAACTCAATCACAAAATATGTAGATAAATATTATATCACAAAAACAAAAACTAATTAGTTCAACCAATTATAAACTTACCTAATCACAATAACTATGAACACTTCAATGACGACTTTTCCTTTCCTACAATTATCAACCAACTGATCCGTTTCCTGATTCATTTCTTGATCTAAATATAATATTTTCATTCAATTAACCAATTCAAATACTATAAAAAACTTAAATTCACATATATAACCATTTATCAACATTTTACACTTTTACCTTAAACTTTTACCTTTTGTTCAATTTAGTTCCTAAACTTGAAACTTTTACAATTATCACAATTAAGCCCAAAACCAAGCTAGCCGAATTTTTACTTATACATATAAAACCCATAACTATTGAAATTTCACAATAATTTCATGCTAAATTTATCATTTCATCAATTTAGTCATTAAACTTACAACTAACCAGAATCACTTTACAAAATAGTTCTATTTAAATACCAAGCTTGAAAATCTACCATCAAACTTCAAAAACATCATAAAATCATCAATGGTATAACACAAAATATTTAACAGTTTTACGAATTAGTCTCTGGGTTAGCTAGATTAAGCTACAACAATCTCAAAAACATAAAATTTACGAAAAACAGATAGCCGAAAGACTTACATGCATGAATAAAAGCAAGACCGAAACTTGGAGAAGTTGAAACTCTGGAGTTTCAGAGAGGGAGACTTCAATTGGGAAAGATGACAACAATTCACTTATGTTTTACTTTTAATATTATTATTATTTTTAACATTTTAACATATATAATTAAAAGAACATGTAATTTATTTAATTTCAAATCATAAATCTTACATCATGCTAAATTATGGTCAAATTACTATTTTAATCCTCCCACTTTGATTATATAAGTCATTTAATTAATAAAATCTAATAACGATTAATTTTTGCAACTTTTATGATTTAATCTTTTTTTACCTTAATTAACTATCTGAACGTCAAAATTTTGCAGATCAAAATTCAATATACCTATTTTATAACTCTGTAAATATTTTAAATAAATTTACGAGCTCGGTTTATAGAAATAAAGTCCCAATACCTCATTTTTCAAAGCCACTTGACGTTAGGGACAAACCATTTGAACTTAACTATTTGTCCAATTAACAAAAATTATCAAATCAAAATTTAATATAATACTATATTTCAGTCATAAATATTAAATAATATTATTTATGAACTCACTCGTCAGATTTGTGGTCCCGAAACCACTGGTTCCAACACCACTGAAAAATAGGCTGTTACACGGAGGTTCAAAGGGGATTATGAGAGGAATATTTGGCAATGTGATTTGTTTATTGGAGTTCCCGTATATTTTTTCTAAAGTTCCCATTATTAGAGTTTCTTTATAGACTGGGAGTTCATGTTTGACCTGGATCTTTGTGATGTATCAAAATTATTGAACTCCTTTAAGATTCACTAAGGATTACAAAAGTGATATGTGAAAGTACAAGTATTATGATGATATATGTATTTCAGTAATACATGTGAGTTAGGTGTTAAGTGAAATATATGAACTAATAGCACGTTTGGTTGGAGGGAATGGCTATTCAATTCCCATAACTAACAATAATTCCTTCGTTTTTTTGGGTTAGATATTTAGCACTGAATTCTATATCACTTAATGTGCTATTCAGTGATTTTGTTGAATGTCTATTTTAAGCACACACCCAAGAATAGCCATTACAAGTGATACTGAATTTGGATAAAATATTTAAGACGATTTTAACCTCCATAATTTTCCACAAACATTTTTTTATTGTCAATTTTTAGATAAGCTAGCATCTACCTGATCTTCAAAAGTGTTAGGCCCGAAAATACTAAGAGGGAGGTGAATTGGTATTTTAAAATTCTTTGCAAACTTTTCTAAAGGATTAGGAAATTGAAAGAAAAACTTGAACACTTTGATTTATAATAGTTCGACCCCAATTGCTTACTTCCATTACCTTGATATACCTCACCCAAGGATTTCCCAATTCACTATACTTGAACTGATACCTTTCAAGGAAAAGATATAACTTTTACAATCCCTATCCCTTTTCACAAGGCTAAGATAGAACCTTCTCCTTAGTTTTTATGGTTTAACTAGAACCCTTGCTAGTTTTTGTGGGTCAATTAAAACCCACCTAATTTACAATTGGTGAAATGAAAGAGAGTAAACAAAGAGACATTTACAAGGTGTGCGTTTACAAAAATTAAGCTCTCAAAACAAAGATATGTAAATGATAAAAGATTTGACACTAATCTCTTAAAGAATATTTCCAAAAGAAATGAAATAATAAAAATTTGAATACTTTTCTCTCGATCTTGATGCTTGGATATCTCTCTCTCTTTTGTTTTAAAGTGTTCTTGAAGTGTTTTTATACCAAGGAACAAGTTTGTAGACGTTTATGATCGTTAGGGATGGATTTTAGCCGACATGAGCATTTGTTTCATGCATTTAATGCAACCTATAGTAGTTTGTCTTTGAGATATAAACCCATTGTCTCAAGACAAGAAAGAAAATATGACCGTTATATAGTTGTTGGTAGGCAGTGTCTCAAGATAGTGCTAGTATGTTTCAAGGCATCTAGTCGAAGTCTCTCGAGACGATTACTCGAATGTCTCGAGACATGGCTTCCTTAAAGCAACCCTTAGCTTTGATGTCTGTCTGTCTTGAGAAAAACATGCTTATGTCTCGAGACATGCATGTTGCCTTGATACAATACTCACTTTGTCTCGATACCAAAGTCTTTAAAATAGAATTTTGCATTAAAATTTTCATGTCTCGAGACTTGCATGCCAAAGTCCCTTAAAAGTATTTAAATACCTTAGAACACTTTGTTATTAACCCAAGAAAATTTAGATAAATTAAAACCCATTTAAAACATGTTTTTTAATATATTGCAAGCCTTTGAAAATACTTTGAAAGTGTTTGCTAAAATTTTCAACTATATTTTCACAAAATGGTTTAGGAAATATAATACATATAAATTTTATCTTAAATGTTGTTATATCAAAATCTTGGTACATCAAAGCTAACAAGCTCCCCCTTTTTGATATAACAAAAATTTAAGAGAAATTTGCATTTTAAGAAATCTCATTCTAAATCATTTAGTCATTTTCACAACATAACATGCTTAAATCAAAGATTCACTTGGTGACCTCTTTTTTTTTGTGAGCAAAAAGCATCTTAAACCAAAATACTAAGTGAAGCATAAAGCTAACACTCTCCAACACACCAAACATGTCCTGTTGAATGGAGCTTAGCTCACATTCCTTTATCTCTCCAACCTGTCCTAGGGCCTCAATGCCCAAAAACACAATACATATAAGTAATTACCTACAATCTTATGGCATGCCAACTATATCAACGGTTTGAAAAGATCACAGGGCTAAAATATCCACAATTACATAATTTTAATTACTGATTTAATGCACATAATCTCTGTTCATATTCATCAATTCGCTTAACAGTCCCTTACACATTACACACTTATTGAATTATCATTTATTTACACTTTAAGTGCCACAATAATGCTCATTGAGCTATCACATATCCAACCACATATGTGTGCATTAAAATCAGTACATCATGTTTCACATACAAGTATTCTTACATATTACCTATCATAATAATACCACATTCTACAATTCAACACATATGTACTTTCCGAAATGTCGCTTACTTCCACTACATATTTGCATTATTAGCATATCATTATCACTATTATTTGGTATGTATATCATGCCCACAACACAACACAATTCACAATAGTTATCACATATGTCTCATATCACAATATCGCATCATAATAATCAATCCACAATTATTCACATAATCACATAATTTTCCAAAATAAAGCAAGGGAAAAAGAAAGCTTACACTCGAAACTTAGGATAGGGGAACTCCCAATTAAAACTATGAATCGTGTCTACAAGTAGTGATTCCAAACACTTACTGGTCATGTTTTTGCCTAATTGCCAAAAGCTTAAACTAGCTTTTCTTTGCCTTTTACCTTGCTCATAGAAGGCTCCAACAGTTCTAATGCTTCACACATAATAACCACACAATATGAGCAATCAAAAATTAGCCAAAGAATTACTTCAAACAATCAAAGCACAAGCATAATGTAACACCCCTTACCCGTATCCGATGCCGGGACAGGGTTCGAGGTGTTACTAAACTTAAACGTACACAATTTCTTGAAATCAGGCCATAAAATTTCATTGAAATTAAAAACATTCAATCACATGCATAATGTCCCTTGCACGAGCTACCGAGGCTCTAAACATGCATTAAAGGCTGTTTGGGACTAAGCCGAGAACTTTGGAAAGTTTTTGGAAAACTTAGAATTTTTTTTCATGAAACAGGGTCACACGCCCATGTGGACATAGGGACACGCCCATGCGTCTTCAATACGCTTGTGTCCTCAGGTCGTGTAACTCTCTATTTATGACATCAATAAAACGAATTGAACCACACGGCCAGGCCACACGCCCTTGTACTAGGCTGTGTCCTCCATACGGCTAAGACATATGGTCGTGTCTCTGCCCGTGTGGCTAGCACTTAGGCTATTTTCCAAGCCTTTTTGTTACCATTAATACCTCACATACTTAAATACATTATATACACATATAATGTAGCATCAAGTAAATAAATAAACATCCTCCATTAAGACTCAATTGTAACATTCATATGTCATCATACATGTGTTTTGCTTACTCATTCTATACTAAGTCTAAACACACCAATTCACAATCAATTGAACGTGTCATTTTGATTATCACTTATACACTTATACCATGCTTGCCTAAGTCATTCCACACCAATTTCATGTTCAAGCGTTATTGACTTATTGCCATATCACATTTTTATTCTTTGATTATAACCACTTTGTTTGGTCATAAGAAATTCATCAAGAATACATACCGTAATACTAACCATTCATATCAAACAAATATAATCACATGACCACATCACAAGGCATCAATACATAGCTTGGATAAATAGGCTTTCAAGCCATGACCATCATAAGCCACATCTCATGGCTATATACAATGTACTAATATAAGCCAACATCTTGGCCAAATTATAAAAACACATATCAATAACTAAGTCCCTATACATGCCACTCACTTGAAGCCATTTAAGATTTATCAATACCCTGAAAGTGATGGCTTGATAGTGTGATGTTGCCTCCGACGATCTCCGACCTCGAACTAACCTGACAACAGTAAAAGAAATGGAAAGGAGTGGGGTAAGCTTTATAGCTTTGTAAGTCCATATGAAAATAATGAGCAATTTATTAACATGCTTTTACCAAATTCTTACGGCATGTTCTCATTGTAACACAATCAAATTTACACACAATTCCACTATTTGCTCATATTCCAGTCAAGCTGTCTACTTGAATCATAGTCGCTAAAATATTTATTACTTGAGCTACGAAACTCTAAATTAAGATCCGCTAATTTTTCTTGAAACTAGACTCACATATCTTCTTCCCATAAAATTTTTAAAATTTTTGGCCAAGCCAATAAGTACAGTTTATTCTTTAAAGTCATCTCTGTTCTGCTGTTTAACAGTTCCGACCCTTATTCACTAAAAAATAATTAACTCCTCATACAGGATTCAGATGATGTTCCCATTTGTTTCTTTTGAAACCATACTCATTAAAGATTATAAGCATATAAATTATAACCGATAATTTTTTTTTAAAATTTGTGATGATTTTCCTAAGTCAGAACAGGGGATGTCGAAATCATTCTAACTCTATCTCACGAAAATTCAAATATATCATAACCTGGTATTATTTTTCTTAAAACCGTTTCTTCTATGTGAAACTAGGCTTAATAAGATTTAATTACATATTTTATTCAATCTCTAACTCACTTTCTACTATTTTTGGTGTATTTTCAAATTCGGACTACTGCTACTGTCAAAAACTATTTTAGTGCAATAGGATGATAACTATCATAAGTTCATTTTCAACTAGTCATGAACTCACCATTTCGCGGATTCCATGTTCAATTACCCAAAGACATAATAACATAACCATAAAGATTATTCATCATTCAAGTATTTTTGCATACTTATCATATGTTCATATATATACATATACATAAACTTTCTCACCATACGTCATTCTTCATCAAGGCACTGCTCATGAGTTTAGCGTACATACTTGTACTCACTCATAGTATATCACATAACCATACCTTCTTTAACATGCCCTCCTTAGGTCTTTCATCACATTATCCATTGCATTACCCCTTGAACACTCAGAATACTATTGGATACACGGGAAGTTTGCACCTAAGTGCCATGTAAGTAGCCAGAGCTACCTCATACTATGTAATGCTCGCATTTCGAGCTACTCACGGGCCTATTCATCAGTTAGTACCCGGACCCCATGGCACTATCATGTAACATCCGCTCATTGAGCTACTCACGGGTCTGTACACAAAGTCAGCACCTAGACCCATACAGTGTTGACATGAAACGCTCGCTCAATGAATTACTCACGGGTTTGGTCACGAAGTCAGTACCCGGACCCATATTACATATAACATTTATCTCATGAACTCAAACTCACTCATGAGTTCAGACCACCTAAATTTTCATGACTTACCTTTTGAACCCTATACTATTTTCGAGGTTCAACGAAATTTCGTATCTAACCTGATGTTGTCGCACTTATTCATAATGTAGGTTACTCTTATATCACATTATTTATACTTCCATTGTATCAAATAAGATTATGATACATGATAACAATTAAACATTTAAACATATATATATATATATCACTTATTTCATATATCACTTGTCATATATCATCGTTTTCTTGCCTTTCATGTAACATTCTTCCATGTCATATTTCCACATCATGTACACCATTCCATCAACTTTTCCAATGTATTCAATCATACAATTTATGTAATAATAGTAAATAATTACAATTCAAACATAACATTGCATTATTATTATCATACGAACTTACCTCGAATCCGAGCACGGCTAATTATTTCATTTTAGTCCATAATCTCGTACTTTCTGATTTAAGCTCAAATCTCGATTTTCTTGATGTAACATGATGAAATTCACTCATTTAATCATTACAATAATTAAAACATTATATAATTCACAATTTGGAAAAATGACAGTTTTGCCCTTAGTCTTTACAAAAATTACGATTTTGCCCTTAGGCTCGTAAATCAATTTTTATCGAATTTCCTCCTTTTCCCAGCCTAGCCGAATTCTTTTTATAACTATAGCAACTCCCAATTTCAATTATTTCACACATTTACAACTTATTTTACAAACTTTACAAAATAGCCTTTTTAGGTGTTTTCATGCAAACTTTTTTCACAAAAGTTGTTTATTACACAACCATGACTCATTTTCTTCCATAAAAATTCAGCAAACAACATGAGTATTCAAATGGAAAAACCCTAGACTCTCAACCATTTTGCAAAATAGTCCCCTCATTAGCTAGCCTATGCTACAAGGGTCTCAAAAGTATGAAAATCATCAAGAAAAGTTATGAAAATTACTTACTTGCAAGAGGATAACCTAGCTGAAATTTTAAAGCTTAAAAAACCCCCCTATTTGCTGGTATTTTTAGTGGAGAAAGAGATGAGAAGAAGATGATATCATTTCCTCTTTATTTTATTTTATTTTTAGTCAAATAAGCCACCAAATTCCACCTAACTTTGAAAATTGTCTTATTTTTGTCTCTATGGCCGGCTAGCCTATATTTAAGGGTTTATTTTCACTTTAAAGACCTAAAATTATGGTTCTCTAGCTATTTAACACATTTAGCTTGCAAAACAAAACTTTTACCCTTTATGCGAGGTAGTCATTTTTCTCAATTAAGCTCACAATCGCTAAAATTAATTCACCAAAATTTTCATATACTTATATAATCATGCTATGACAAATAAAATAATATTAAAAATAATTTCTCTGGCCTCAGAATAGTGGTTCCAAAACCACTGTTCTGATAAAGCCCAAAATCGGGCTGTTACACATAAGCTAAATTCTCTAATAATCGAAATGTTCGACATAGGAAACTTGAATTTGAATTATCTTAGTCTATACTTAATATTTTTGCCCAGAACTAATTCTGTTCATCTAACTATTCACCTACGACAGATTCTCAACCTTTAAACTACTCAAAACTACCCAATTCATGTTATCAAAATTTTTGACATGTTTATGATAATTTTCACGAAAATTCATTAAAACATTGGAAATCTTCAATGAAACTTTAAATTAAAATTAGAAACCTTCTAATCATATCAAAAATAATTGAAAAACACTTTGAAACCATATTTTTATTCAAAATCCCAAAACCCACCATTAACGACCCAATTTTAAGCTTTTATTTGAAACATGCGAGTTAATGGTTCAAAACTCTATTTAAAAGACTAGATAACATTAAAAACAAATAGAAAAATTATTTTTTACCTTTGGTGGAAGAAAAATGAGCTTTTGGTTAAAAACCTGAAAAACGCGCAAGCTTGGGAGATGACAAAATCTATGGTGTTTTGGATGTTTTTCTTGAAGTTCTATGGAGTTTTAATGATTGGGTGATGATAGAAATCAAAGGAATAAAGTTTAGGAATCAAAATTGAATGAGACAAGCTTTTGAAGAGCAAGGGATGAGAACACAAAACAAAGATGAAGAAGTTAACTGACTAATATAGATGGATGGGGGAAATAGGGTATTTGAAAACTTTGGTATAATTGCTTTATAACTACTTCTAATTTGAACCCTTTTACAAAACAATCTTTATTTTAAAATTGAAAGTCTTTTTAACCTTATTTTCAAAAATTGTTTTAATTTTCAAAATGCCATAGACAAAAATAACTTCGGGTTACCACAATTCAAAATTTCTGAACCCATTCTGACATAAAATTCCTAATTTACCCTCAAAATTTTTAGGCTCAATTTTGGGGTGTGACACCTTGGGTTCGATCCTCGAAATACTTCTCGGTGTTCTATTGTAACACTTATATATTACAATTTGACCTATTCATTTGTATATACCACACTTAATTTATATATATTTATTTCCAGGTTAGGAGTTCCAACTTCTCATGTTGCATCTTGAGAAGTTTGTGCTACACTCAAGTGTCGATCCTAAGGTTGTCGGGTTGCTAAATACACATCCTACACACTCAATTAAATAGATTAAAACCTTAAGGCTTGAATTGGCCATCATAGGTCAATAACATCAAGTATTACATAAAAACACTTATTTTGCAAATAATTAAACCTAAACTTTAAAAGCTAAAAATGTGATAGTTAATTATAAAACAACTAGAAAACAAGCCTCCTAAATGTCGAAATGTATTGAAACTGCCACCATATTTGGCAACAGGTTAATCAACTACGTGACTTATTGGCGTTAGGGTTGCAAAAGATGACTTCTTTCATAAAAATATGTTCGGGAATGAATGCCTCGTCGATATCGTCAATATAAGGCTTGCGGTCATCTCCTTCCATCATTTTCTTCCTCTGCTTTTGGTCTTATCTTTTTTCCTCTTGTTTCACTCATTGGTGGAAGATAACACATGGATTCACCAACCAATGTCGGACATCCAACCCATGTTGCAAGGCATAGTGGTCAACGTATGGCTGAAATGTGGGCATCCACTGGGTGACGTGCCATATAGTTTCAACCACCTCATCTTTCGGCGATTCCTTGCCTTTAGGTGCCTTTTTTGGAAGGCCTGGTGGCATCTCTATTTTGTACTTACACCGTTGGTTCCATTTGTAACGACCAGAAAGTTTGGGGTGTTGGGAAATATATTTCTGGAATCCGTTTCTATAAACTGCGCTCATAAGATAAAATATTTATGGGATTACATTAGAAGTGAATTGAATGTTAGTTAGATAATTTTAATTATTTGGTGATCAATTAAAGTACAGGGACTAATTCAAGAAGGTAATAAAAGTAGTGATTAATACTAAATTACATGGTGAGACTAGGGTGAGGGACTTATTAAATAAATAGACCAGTAACTATATAAGTATTGATAGTGGATGATTATTATGGATATTATTTACTATATGTTAATTATATCATAACTAATAAATTAATAAATTATGTTAACATAAAAGTAAAAATGAAATAATAAAATATAAGAAACAAATTGGAGAGCTTCATCTTTTTGCATGTCGAATTTGGGAAAGATGGTAGCATTTTCTACCATTGTTCTCTAATCTTCCAAGCTCAATTTGGTTGGTATTCTTTGGTCCTTTTTGCATAAATTTTATGTTTTTCGTACTTTTAAATCATAAGCTAGATTGCCCATGTTTGAATTTTTAGAATTGTTAATGTTGTGGTGGATGTCATCTTAGAGAAATTTAAGCTTTTGGAGTTGTTTTGATAGATTGTGGGGTTGGAAGTTAAGTGAGACTACCTTGTTGAGTGAATTTAGGAAGTTTTTGTATTAAGGACTAATTTATATAAAAAAATTACTGATTGAGGGGCTAAATGGATAAATTATGATAAATATAAGGACTTTTTTAAGACTATTTATTTTGTTGGAAATTGTTGGTTGGGTTATTAAATTGTATGGTATGAGAAATTATTACTTTAAGTAGTGATTTAGTTAGTATAACCTTTAAAGGAGTTAAGTGCTATAAATTAAAATGTCATGGTGTTAAATTAAAATTTTCAAGAATTTAATGACTGTTAGTGAATTATATGTATATTTAGGTAGCTATGGAAATTAAATGAGAATGAGATGAGGTTAATTTTTATGTTAAGGACTGAGTTGTTTAATGGCCAATTATTAAGGTTTAAATGTTGAAATATGATTTTATAAGTGATTGTTTAAATTGAATTATTGTGGTTTTGAGTTAGTTAAATTGAATTAGCTTATTGTATTTAGATCAAGATATAAGTAAAACAGTCGTTAACTAAGAGAAGGAGAAAGTTGTCGATTAATCAACTTCGATCACCAGAAACTATTGTAAATTCAGTAAGTTCGTAGTCCTTGAATCGAACTCCTTATTTTAATCTAATTAGTATAGTTGTATACAATATTAAATTCTATCCTTTAATATGATCGATTAATTCTATTGAATGAAGTATTATGGAATACAATATGTATGAATATGAAATAGATTAAAGATGTTCACATGATTGTTGTGGTGATTGATTAAATTATGAAATGTAGTACGAAGGACTTAATTCTTGTTAAGCAACTTTTTTCAATCTATCTGACTAGTGCGGGGCACATCATTATATCTGTCAATTTATTCGACAAGCATTGGGCACAACTTTTGTCAATTTATCTGACTAGTGCTGGGCACAACATTATATTTGTCAGTTTATCTGACTAGCGCTGGGCACAAATCTTCATCAGTTTATCTAACTAGTGCTGGGCACACTCTCTATATATTTGTCAATTTATCTGACTAGTGCTGGGCACAAATCTTTATCAGTTTATCTAACTAGTGCTAGGCACACTCCTTATATATCTATCGATTTATCCGACTAGCGTTGGTCTCAAAACTTATTTATGATTTAACCGTTAGGCACCGGGTTCCATTTATTGGATGGCTTGTATAGACAAGGAATAATAAATCCATTGGAGAAAATTGGCTTGAGAAGGATGACATGGAAGATATACAATATGAATTATTGAGTAGTATGGTAAATTCCATATAAATAAACTTATATATATTGAAATGTAAAAATTTAGGTCACTAGGTGTAAGTGTGATTCTTTGAATGAATGAGTTTGTTTAAAAGTTTGAACCTTTCTTTGAATGCAGATTAGGTACTTACTTTTGTTCAACGACTCAACATCCATGACAAAACCCAAACTCAATGTTAGGGATGTACTTCTTTTTGTATCTTGTCATGTACCTAGGTTGTTTGGTTAGATATGGTCATTTTGATGTTTAAATGTTCCATTAAAGGTAACTTGTTTAAAGATGATGTTGTGTAAACTTGTTAAATGTTTTGCTTAAAGTAAACAATTGTATATAGTTATGTATGCTTGTGGATATGTTAGTTTTGATTTTTATTTATTTATTTATGAAGCATGTTCATAAATGGAAGGTTAGTGTCATGAATTTTCTTAGTTTGTTTTGTCAAATGGTTGATATTGTTTGAGGTGCCTTTGAATGACATATTGGTAAGGTATAGTATGAATGAATTTTTGGCTTGTAATTGATGATTTAAATGTGGTGTCAATGAGGGTACATTGGTTAGGCGTATGAAATTGGCATGTTTTGAGTTGTTTTGAAGAGTATTTGATGATGTTTAGAGGATGGTTTTAGGCTTAAATTGTTAACCAAGATATGTGTGGTAATTGCCTTGTATTAGAAGCAAATTATGGTACACACGGCTTAGGACATGGGCTGACACAATGTCGTGTGTCACACACAGTCTAACCACACAATTTTGTGTTTTATTGTATCAAGGTGCAGGTTTCACACGGCCTGTGACACAGCCATGTGCCTTAAAATAGTTTGTTACACGGTCTAAGACACGACTAGCGACACGGCTATGTGACTCAACATTGAATAGACATAAGGGTAGGCACACGGCCTACGAACTGTGTGACCTTAATTCAAATATACGCATAGGTGGACACATAGGCTGGGACATGGCTGTGTGTCCAGACTTCGAATGTCCACACGGTCTGGGTTGTGGCACACGACTATGTGTCCCCTATTTTTTGTTTCAAAATTTTCAAAATTTTTCGAACTTTTTCATTTTGTTTCAAATTAACCCTAGAATGTTTTCAATCTATTTTTAGGGCCCTGTAAACTCGATTTAAGGCCTGTAAGTGTATGTTTATTGTGAATGGATTGTGATTTCATAAATTGTAATTATAATTCAATATTTGTTTTATAAGTAGTTTTAAATGTTAGAAATGTTATCGTAATACTTTGTAACCCCAATCCAGCGATAGAGACGAGTTAAGGGTGTTACACCATTCTTGGATTTTTTTTTGTAGCTCTCAAAATTGGTGAATCATGGAATCATCAATTATGCTTCGAACGGGGCATGGAATTGCCTGGTTGTCTCTAGAACCACCCAGGCTTTACAACATAATTCTATAACTAGGTGTGGTAAATAGATACCAATCGTGCCTCCAGTCGCACACTTCTTCGTGTGTTTGTTGATCCATTTCCCTAGAGAAACATGCTTGCGTTGCAAAATAGAATACAACAAAACAACTCGAAAAACATTAGTTGTGTTAGCGTTAGGCACAAGGAAAACACAAGTACAAATTAGTTGCATCCACATTTTTGCAATATAGAACATGATATCCTAATCAAATGAGAAAGGAAAGTTATTCTGAACCTCTTGCTTCCATTCTCCTCTATTTTTAGTTAAGTAAGCCATTATGGTATCCCTATTGACATTGTGAAAATGTTTTAAAGCAGTTGAAGCAATATCGTCTTATTCATAAAATGGGACAGCATAGTGGTCACAAATGGCCTTAGGAGAGAAGTCTACTTTTTGGGGCCGTACTTACACTTATTTTTTATCAGTAAATTTTAGGTTGGAGTAAAACTCCAAAAAAACAAGTATAATCCTAGGTGTTTTTGGCAAGAGGCAAAAGTTATGCCACTTATGGAACCGAACTAGATCTCATATCTCATTACACAAAAAGGAGGCTGAGTCAAAACCATGTTCAAGGATGAATGTTTGTCCTTGAAGTGTTAGGAAAAGCTTTTTGGCCTAATTGGTTTTAATTTTTTTCATAACATACTCCAACGAC
Organism: Gossypium anomalum; assembly: GCA_025698475.1. Taxonomy (NCBI): domain Eukaryota; kingdom Viridiplantae; phylum Streptophyta; class Magnoliopsida; order Malvales; family Malvaceae; genus Gossypium; species Gossypium anomalum. The sequence goes on from CM046963.1 coordinate 65,663,788, forward strand.
AAAGGTGGTTCCGATTGGGATCGAGTCTGCTTGTTTTTTCTAGGGGGCATGGTTCTATTTTCCTCACTATTCAAACAAGCACAAATTTCTTAAACTAATCTAACCAACTAACCACAAAATATTTAAGTACATGCAAATAGTTAAATCAACATGAAATGAAATATTTTGCAAGTATAACAAGATAATTGAAGAATAAGGGAGTTGGAATGCCTAACCTTCACAATCTTTTGTTGTTGAAAGCAAGATGGATTAACTCCTTTTTTGTGCAAATATTTCCCAACCAAAAAGAGAACCTGAAAGAATAAGAGAAGAAACAATAAATAATGCATAAAAATTGAAAGAGAAGAGATTAGAATATTATCTTGAAAGGGAAAAGAAATTTAGGATTTATGAATGAAACTGAGTGAAATGGGTGTTTTGGAGGAGTTTTCGGTTGTTAAATAGGATAAAATAAGGGCGGGTCATGACTTTCAAACATGTATTTCTCAAAACTCGATAGGGGTGTTGCAACATTGAGGTTGTGGCATTGCGACACTAAGGGAAAATTAGCCCTTGTGTCGTGACTTCCACCCTTTGATGTCGCAACATCCCTGCACATTTTGAAACAAATATTTTCCCGCATCTGTTTCGTGTGTTGCGACAACAAGGGGTGAATTTTGCAACATTGAAAATGATTTTAGGCTCCCCCAACACCTTATGGTTAGTATCTTGATATCACTATAGCATGCAAAAGATTTCTTAGTTTTTCAGTCTCGAACACCTATCTACACTAAAGTATACATAGTAAATACTAATCCTAAGCATGAAATAAAGTTAAAAATAAAATAAAATAGAGTCTCTACTCAAATAATTAAATTATTTACAAAAAATATCAATTTTTTAATGGCAAACAAAATAATATTATTATTGTAGGAGTCCCACCAACATTACACTTCTCGATAATACGGCACAACCCCTCGACATCATCATTTTCCTCACTTGTTTAGTTGTCTGTTTTATCTCAATAGAGGCCACAATTCAAGTACTAGAATTCCTTGAATTTGTCCATTGTGTCTCCTAAATATGATTCCACCATTTTCCCATTTACTAAGAATAGCTAACCATATTTTGTTGTGAGTTCGTTTGCTCTAATAGTTAATACAAGGCTGACGGTGTATAGCCCAGATCACCAGGATATTAACTTCTCAAGAAAGAATTTAAGACAAGAATTGAACAAAAGCATTTGTTGACCCAACATGAAGTTCTTCCGTTTGATCATTGCATCATGGCAGAGTTTACTTTTTTCCTTATACAACTTAGCGCTCTCGTACGCTAGAAACTGAAACTCTTCCATCTCATGCAATTGAAACAGACGAGCTTCCTTCACTAAGCCAAGGTTTAAATTCAACTCTTTAATTTCACAATATGTCTACTTCTCTAATTCCATAGAAAAATATCAATTTTTCCTGTAGATGATGCGATATGGGGACATCCCTAATAGGGTTTTGTAAGCTGTCCGAAAAGCCCATAAGGCGTTATCCAATCAAATCGACCAATCCTCCTGAGTTGGATTCATTATCTTCTCAAGGATTTGCTTAATCTCCTGGTTTAATACTTTCTCTTAACCGCTAGCTTGAGGATGGTAGGTAGTGGTAATTCAAAGTCTCACACTATAGTTTGAGAGAGCATTTTCCAATTTTTTACTGCAAAAGTGTGACCCTTCATCATTGATAAGAGCCCGAGAAGATGTTCTTGCATAGAAGTTCTTGCATAGAAACTTCATACTACTTTCATGTCATTTTTTGGTAAAGCCATTGCTTCAATCCACTTAGAAACATAATCCAATGCCAATAGAATGTACCGATTCCTGAAAAAGTTTGGAAATGGTCCCATGAAGTGGATCTGCCAGACATAAAAAATTTCAATCTCCAAAATTCCTTTTTGAAACATCTCATCTCGTTTGAAAATGTTCTTGGTTTGTGGACAGTGGTCACACATTGCAAATTCATATACATCTTTGATCATCATCAATCAATAAAATCCAAATTGTAGAATCTTCTAATCAGTTCTCTTTCCTCCGACATGGCCCTACAAGGGGAAGCATGACACCCTACTAGAATATCTTCGATTTCCTCTTCAGCCATGCATCATCGAGTAAGCTTGTCTACATACTATCAAAAGGTATATGGCTCCCCTCAAATATCATATTTAGTATCATAAGCAATCTTCTTCTTTTGTTGACTCAAAGCCTCGACTGAAAAAATGCCTTGTAACACCTCTAACCCGTATCCGTCTTCGGAACAGGGTTACAGAGCATTGCCAAAAGTTTCAGAACATTTGCAGATATTTCAAGCAAGCTACTATTCAAATTTTGAAATCATTCATAACGTCCCTTAAATGGACCTTCGAGGTCCAATGTAACACCCCACACCCATACCCACGCCGGGTCGGAATATGAGGTATTTCTTGACTTAAACTTATGCATACAAACGTTTTCATAACACCAAACATGGTCAAATTAAAACTTTTTCAATTTTATTTATAAACTCCTTAATAAGAGCCTACGGGGCTCAAAACATCCATGGGAACCCATTCAGAATCAATCCAGGTCCTTAAATGAACTTTGAAAATAACACCTAACACAGGGGCACACGCCCTTGTGACCATTTCAACATGGTCGTACTATTGGCCCGTGTGGCTCACACTGCCTAAACAAGACAGTGACACTCCCGTGTCCCATACCTGTGTGGAATTAATTCTAAATGCACACCTACAGGGGTTTTCACACGGCCTGGCACATGCCCGTGTCCCTGGCCCGTGTCCTTCACACGGCCATGACACGCCCGTGTACTAGCCCATGTGCAAAAACCTGGACATTTTGTTTCTAACGTCAACAATCCTTAAGTGCCACAAAGCCAAGGCACACGCCCGTGTGCTAGGGGTCGTGCCCTTCACATAGCTGAGACACACGGCCGTGTCTCTGCCCTTGTGTTTACTACCATGCATACTGACTTGAAATTTTTACGTGCAGGGGACACATGGCTAAACAATACGCCCATGGGGCTGACCGTGTGTCACACACGGCCTAAACACACTCCCGTATGTCTACCCGTGTGGACAAAATAAGGCTATTTACCAAGCCTCTTTGCCACCCTTACCAACACCTATTTATATAAGATTTGTGCATAACCAAAACAACCATAACCATTAGAAATTTGCATCATTGCATTGAATAATAATTAGCATTAGTCAACATTCATGACCTATACAAAATGAGTATCATAGTTCACATATGAGCCAACACATTTTGGCTACTTGACAAAATGCTAAACAAAAGACTCGAGTCCCTATATATGCCAGTAAACAAAGAAACTAAACTAGCTATACCAAGGTCTTGAGTGATAGTGTGATCGAAGCTTTTGACGTCACTGGATTCCCGATGCTAGCTTGGCGGCACTAGAAGGAAAGAAAAGAAAGGACGGTAAGCATGGGAGCTTAGTAAGTACATATATGCAATTAAAGGGTACACAAAAGAAAACATATTCGTCAAATGATAAATTGACATGCATAAAGGATGTAAATCATGTTAGACTTCTCGATCTTATTCTTCCTTTCATTCATGTATACTTAAAGGCATCTCATCACAGGCTCAGGCCCTATCCATGGGTTCAGTCTATGTGCCTCATCAAATTTTCACCAACTCAATCTTTGTATTACCCATTGAACTCTTGGAATGCATAAGGATACGTGGGGAGTTTTCGTCTAAACACCATATAAATAGTTTGGGCTATCTCGTGCTATGAAACGCTCACATTTGAGCTACTCATAGGCCTTTTTATCAAGTAAAAACCCGGACCCCATGGCTATCATGTAACATTCGCTCATTGAGCCACTCACGGGTCTATACACAAAGCCAATACCCAAACCCACGTTACCTATAACAATCATCTCACGAGCTCAGACTCAACTCATGAGTTCAGACCACATAAATTTCATAACCTACCCCTTCGTATCCTATGCTATATCGAAGTTTCAACGGGATTTCATATCTAACCGAATAGCATCGCATTTGTTCGAAATGTAATTTACTCACATAACAAGTAGAATTTAGGTACATAACAACAATAAATTAAGTACACATGTATATTATCAAAATGTTCCAAAATAAACTTCAATAACACATTATTCACATATGTACTTACCTCGATACAAAATGATGAAGACGAGTTTAATCCTCGTAAACTTTATTCTTACCCCAATCAAGACCCGAATCACGTTTCTCTTGATCTAAATTAATAAAATTCATTTATTTCATCAGCACATCAATTTATACACTCAAAATTTCATAATTGGGTAAAATGACTATTTTGCCCCTAGGCTTTCACAAAATAACCATTTTACCCCTATGCTCGAAAATTAATTTTTATCGAATTTCTTCATATTATAAGCCTAGCCAAAGCCTTTTCTACTCTTATAGCAATCCAAAATTACTACTATTTCACACATTTATCAATTATTTTACAACTTATGCCAAATGGTCCTTTTAGATGTTTTCCATGAAAACTCCTTCACAAAAGTTGTTTATTCAACAACCTAGACTCATTTTATTTCATAAACTTTTAGAAAACACCCTAAATGCTCTCATGGCAAAACCTTAGAGTTTCAACCATTTTGGAAAATAGTCCCCTCATTTAAAAGCTCATGCTACAAGGGTTCTAAAAATGCAAAAATCTTTAACAAAGGGTATGGAAATCACTTACTTTAAAGATGATAAGTTGCTGCAAGATTTCAAGCTTCAACACCCTCCTATGGCTGGTATTTTCGGTCAAGAAGGAAAGAAGAAAATGAAAAAGATGAAGGCTAAACTCTTAGGGTATTATTATAATACATATTATGTCATCACATACCTAATGTTGACTTTTCAACCCCTTTTTGTCTCCTATGGCCTGCCAAGCTCTTAGGAAAGGGTCTAATTGCCCTTTAAAGACCCCCAAATTAAGGTTCATGGCAATTTAACACCCTTAGCTACCAATTTAAGACTTTTTCACTTTATGCGATTTAGTCCTTTTTCGCAATTAAGCAAGCAATCGCTAAAATTAATTCACCAAAATTCTCATGTGCTTATCTAATCATGCTACAATACATAAAATAATATTAAAAATAATTTCTTCAACCTTGGGTTAGTGGTCTCGAAACCACTATTCTAACTAGCCCTAAAATCGGGTTGTTATATCCAATACAAGCATTAGAATAGAGTTAGGACTTAATCGAAACCTCTAAGAATTTTTCGCAACATTTCAAAATTTTTCCAAGGTGCAGGGCTCACACGCCCGTGTGGTCCAAGGGACACGCCTGTGCTGGAGGCCGTGCTCGACCCCGTGTAACTCTCTAACTTGTGCATACAGCCATGTCACATGCCCGTGTGCTAGGCCGTGTGGTTAATTAATTCATTTTGAATTTAGGTCAAGGTTTCACATGTCCAAGACACACGCCCATGTTCTAGGCCATGTAGCACACACGGCTAAGACACACGTCCGTGTCTCTGCCCAGGTGCTCAATTCTAAGCATTCTGTTTTCTCAAAATTAAGGTGCATAAGACATACGGCCTAACTATACGGCCATGTACCTGGCCATGTGTCACACACGGTCTAGACACACGCCCGTGTGGACAAAATAAAGCCATTTCTAGCTTCATTTCTCACCCAAATTCACACCAATGACCTGCACTTAAACCCACATCCATAAACCAACCAATTCAAGCATTCAAATTTAGCAAATTCCATTATTCATCATGGCATATCATTTCATGCATACATGTCTACAATCATACCTTAGTTCAATCCATGTATTAAACATGATTTGATCAACTACTTAACATATATGTAGCTACCATAGTTTGACATTACAAGTATATTTAAACAAACCATTGCTAGTCATTCAATTGGCTAGATTACAAGCATCGTTTACATTTACATGCCAATATGGCCAATATATCCTATACATGCTATTACAACCATATTTGATTTACCATATTGTACCGACATGGACCGATGGATAGTGTGAGTTATCTCTGCCGAGCTTCCAATCCAACGAGCTTTTAATTTACTCTAAAACAAGGAAATAAAACTAAGTAAGCATAAAATGCTTAGTAAGTTCGTATAACATGGAACTTAACTTACCATTCATTCTATTTTGAGGTAACTATGTAAGGTATAATCAATCCGTTTGATCTCAAGCCCTACACACATTCTCATTGCCCTTATTAGTCATGTATTCCATATTAACATTAAAACATATATGGGCTCAACAACAATCAAGTTTCCAAGCACATATGCTTACCACAACATGTATTCATTCAACATGCATAATTCATCTCATTATTTCAAGTATAATTTCATAATAGTTCATTTCGAGTTTAGATCATTTCATATCAAAACTTTACTCATATTACTCAAAACATCAAGGTCACGATTAGTACACTCAAGGTGTACAGGTCTATAATCAAGAATGAACATATATTTATCAAATAAAGTCCATGTACAAATATCATCATCTCATGTTTTCATATATCATATGTCATGTATCATCATTTACTTGTATTTCAGCCAGATACGTGTAATAACTCATTTTTTATCCGTATCTTTTCATAACAAGATTTTTACCCATTGAATTTATCTGAAATATCGATGGTTACATAGGTAGAACACTCAAGGTGTCCGAATCAAGATCCATCAATTCATGTCCAATGGTGCCCATAGGATACTATATCGGAGAGTACACTCTCGAGCCACACATGTATACGGCAGGATTACTAGTTCGGGCTAAATCTTTTTTTATGACATATGCTCTAAAGAGCTTAATCTGGATTACCCGTCCGGGCTAAATCTAATTCATAACATATGTTCGAGAGGATTTATATTGGAATTACCCATCCGGGCTAAATCCTTTCATAAATGGGGTCAATAGGGTTACTCATCCAAGCTAAATCTTGTAAGCAACAAATGCAGGACCTCATTCATTTCGAGAAATCACATATCCATCGATATTCATTTATTCAACGAGATTTAACATTTTCAAGCATTTCCCGGCATGTAATTATTTCATACATTTATAAAATTCATATAATTTAAATGATCACATTCCACAATCGTTCCAAGCATAAAAATACCATTTTTCTCGTTTATCCTTTATCAGGCATTTTTGTTAATCGTGCTTTGTCAGGTATATTTTCAACGTCATATACATATATGATATTTATACAATTCACAAACACAACACTTAATTCAAGCATAAAAACATATAAAATTTAGTTACACGAACTTACCTCGACAATTGTTCATGTACGAAAAATCTACTAATCCGACTTTTTCCTCTTTTCTTCGTTCTAGCTTGAAATTTGGTTTATCCGGATCTATACGAGTAAATTTGACATCAATTTATCATATTTTATATTCAAGTGGACTCAATTTTTATCCTAGGCAAAATTAACATTTTGTCCCTAACTTTTCCATAAATTCTCATTTCGTCCCTAGGCTCGGAAAATAAAATTTGTGCAATTTACTCCCTATTCCAAGCCTAACCAAAATCCCATTACAAAATTTACAGCACATGTATTCATAAAAATTCAGCATTTTTCTTCAATTTCACAACTTTACATTTTAGCCCCTAAATCAAATTTCCATAAATTGCCTTGTAAAAGTTGTTTATCTATTAACAACATTTCATTTTCTACCATAAATTTCATATTTCCAGCATATTCATCCATGACCCAGATTTTTTACTTTGATAACTTTTCAAATTAATCGCCCAATTAGATAGATTAGACTATCCCGGTTTCAAAAATATAAAAATTACTAAAAACGGGGCTTGATTACTTACCCAAATAAGCTTGATAAGTCTTCTTCCTCTCTTCTAGGGTTTCCATGGAAATATTTGGGGAAGATGATATGAAATTATTTTCTTTTTCATTTAATTAAATTGTCATTTAATAACTTTTCATCTTTCCAATTTAGTTATTAGCCTTTTTTTTATTTTTCCATGGATGAGTCATACCAAAATATCTACATACTTTCTTTAATGGTCTAATTACCATATAAGGACCTTAAGTTTTGAATTTCATAGCTATTTGATCCTTCTAGCTACTAGAATCCAACTTTTGCATTTTATGCAATTGGGTCCTTCCCGTAATTAAACACTTAATCGATAATATTTTCTTATTAAAATTTTCACATAACATGTGTATCATAGTACGAACTATATAATAAAATAAAAATAAATTTTATTTTTTGACTCGGGCTTAGTGAACTCAATCATTTAACAACAAAGCTATATAGCCATAAATAAGTATATAGCGAACCATTACAAAACACATAAACAAAAGGCTTTGACACATATACTTATATAAATAGGCTTACGACCATTTTAGCCAAAATAAGCCAATTACACGGCTAAATACCAAATCACCTTAAACAAATATAAGCCAACACATTTGGCCAAATTCATAATGACACATATACCAGAATGACCAAGTCCCTATGCCATATACTCAAAATGTTTACTATTGTTGATACCCAAAATGATAGTTTGATAGTATGATGCGGTCTCCGACGATCTCCAATCCAAGCTAGCTTGGTAACACTATAAAACATGGAGAAATAAAACGGAGTAAGCTATATAGCTTAGTAAGCTCGTATGAAAGAAATAAGCAAATCTTACCATACATTTAACATTTAAGTAATATAATATAAGATAATGTAATTTACCATAATATCATGACCATAATTCATTCCATCACAAACTGACCTTGAAATCATCATTTCACGAATTTAATAATCATAAGCTTTATATATGTACATGTACCATCTCGTAATAATTTCATATTTATTCTTATCGTTGACATACCCAATGAACCACTCGAAATAATAATATCAGATACTCAAGAAACCTTGCACACAAGGTGTCACATATGTAGCCATTGCTACCTCTATCTCATAACACATATATGCTCGCTCTCAAGCCATCAACAGGCCTACTCATACAAGCTGCCAGTCAAGACGTAGCTGCACGGTGCTGCTTATACAAGCTGTCAAGTAACCGTAACATATGTCGGTATATTTAGCCACCGGTAGGACGTACAGGACCAGCACCTAAATCACATAACATAATACCCTAGTGGCATGTTACTTGTATCCTAATCTATTCCTAAAGTTCGATTGGGATTTCTCACTTGCCAGAACGTCTGTTGAACGTACTCGTAGAGTCGTTCACACAATTCATGTAAAAATTAAAGCATTTAAAATATAATTATTTACATACGAACTTACCTGGAATGCAAAAACGACAAAAGGGATCTATTTGTCAATTATTTTGTTTTTCCCCCGATCTAGATTCGAACCTCCTTTTTCTCGATCTATAATGTCAAATTTAACTTATTTAATCATCAGATTATTCAATGTAGCCCAAAAAAACACATTATGGCAAAAATTATATTTTTTCCCATAACATTTCAATATTTTACAATTTAGTCCCTAGACTCGTAAAATGAATTTCATTCAACTTCATCACAACCCAAGTCTAGCCGAATATTACTAGTACTCATAACAGCCCACATTTTTCATTTATTCACACTTTTCTACACTTTTTATAACCTTTTATAAATAAGTCCTTATTTGATTTTTTATCGAAAATCACTTTACAAATGTTGTTTATCTAACAACAAACATGCATTTTCTATCATCAAACATCAAAATACAAGCACTCCAACATGGGTAAAATTTTAGAATTTAACTTTCTTTCAAATTAGTCCTTGAAATAGCTAGATCAAGTTAACACGATCTCAAAAATATAGAAATAATTAAAAACGGGACAAGAACGGACTTACAATCGAGCTTAAAAGTTGGCCAAACCCTAGCTATGTCTTCTAAAAATTTCGGCTAGGGGGACTAAATTGATGAAGATGAACATCTTTTATTTAGTTAATTTGTCTTTATTTACCAATTTACCTTTCACTTAAACTTTATAAATTCACTTACTCCATGCCCATTTTTGTCCACCCTAAGTATAATGGTCTAATTGCCACTTAAGGACTTCTAATTAAAAATTCATAACAATTTACTACCTTTAACTAAGGGAACTCAAGTTTTGCACCTATTGCAATTTAGTCCTTCTAGTCAAATTGAGCACCCAATCGATAAAATTTCTTAACGGAACTTTCACACAATTATTCTGTCATGCTGTAGACCTTAAAATAGTAATAAAGTGAATATTTCTACTTTGAATTTGTGGTCTCAAAACTACTGTTCTGATTTAACCCTAAAATGGGCTATTACAATATTCGTGAACACCTTCACCCCAAACCGGTCTGGATTGTGAGGCTGAAAGATAAGTAGTCCTTGCTGACTCATTATTCTAGTGGACTTATCGGAAGATCTTGCTAGGATATCGACTAGTTGATTGACGAGGAACTCGAAGTAGTAGTTGAGGAAGATTACCAAAGCAGGCTAATCACCTATAACCAGATTTGATCTATTTCACTTTTCAATTTCTCAATACTTATTTCCTTATCATATTTTTATTATTATAAAAACCCTAAAAATATTAATTATCTATATTTTCATAATATAACCTATTTTAAGTACTAATTAGATCTTTTGGTGTTGACAACCTCTAGACGTATTAATGTCCAGAGTGTGAATATTGTAATATAGTTACAATGGAGTAAGTGGGTACTTCGAGGATCGTACCCAAAAGGAGGCTAGTGCTAGATCAATTTTAACCTAAACACCAAAAGATCTAATTAGTACTTTGAAATAGGTTATATTACGCTAATATAAATAAAAGAAGTTTTTTAAGATTTTTATACTAATAAAATATAATATAGAAAGAAATAACTATCAAAAGATCGAAAAGTAGAATTAATCAAATTTGGTTGTGGGTGATTAGTTCGTTTTGGTAATCTTCATCAACTGTCACATAGGGTTCCTCGTCAATCAACTAGTCACTATCCCAGCAGGATATTTCGATATTCCACTAAAATAACAAGTTGCCAAGGACTATTTATCTTCCAACCTCACAATCCATATCAACTTGGGGTGAAGGTGTTCACAAATAGGCCATACCACTTTTGGAATAATCCCCACCTTGATGACTTTCTAGGGTTGTCAGGCCTAGGGTTTAGGTTCTTCCTCTCTCAAATAGTTGATCCGTTGAGTAACCCTATAAAATAGTTAATAGATCATACCTCTACTCACTAATCCCCCGTAAAAGAATTAGTTCCTCATGGTTTTCATAAACAATATAAAATCAATATAAAGAGTAAACATGATAAATGAATCGAAACTATAGAGTTTAAGAAAAAGCCTGATTTGTATTAAGAATGAATGTGAATCCACAAAGTTTGATTGTCTCCACAAATTAGATATCTTGAGATAAAATAAAGAATAAACTGAAAGTAAATCTAAAACCTAAAAAAAGAGAAAAACTAAACTGAAATTAAAAGAAAAATTCTAAGCTAAGTAATTGGTGTCCATAATGTGTGACAACTGAGCCTATTTATGAATATCAGGTGGTTGTTGTCCTTAACCCTAAATTAGTTGACGTTCTTGAATTTTAAGTTTGATTGTGTGAACCAAAACACCCTCTGACTTGTGTTAATTCTAGTCCAGAGTCGATGTCGTGACACATCAAGACCTGTGTCGTGGCATAGGAGTTAGTATATTCCTCTTAAGATGTCTTCAAGGGTATGCCGTGACACCCTTCAGTTGTGTCGCAACATCGAAGGTGGTTTCATGAGTTCTCCATTCTGCTCCCTATGTTGTGACATTGATCATTATGTGTTGCGACGTAGTAACCAGTATCGGTTTAGTATGCCTTCTAATGGTCTCTTGCACACTTACGAAGTTCACTAGCTCACCTTTAAGCCTCATTCAGTCATTAAGGTCAATAAAAAACTTAATTTGCACATTTTATTGACTTTAAGAAAACTTACAAAAACATAATTAGAACCTAATGATAATGCTTGTTTTCAAGCTCCTAAAGTGCGAAAATTAGTTTAATTTGCTACATCAAATTATGACAGATTAGATGTTTAGGTTAAAATTGGTCTAGTACTAGCCCCTTTTGGGTACGATCTTCAGAGTACTCACCTATTCGATTGTACCTATATTACAACTTGTTCCCTATACTTGCAGATATCGCATCACTTTTATATATCTTTTAGTGTAGGATTCACACTCTAGATGTTAGTATGTCCGGGGGCAATCATAATTAAACTTGTGAATTGTTGCTTATTACTCTGTGTTTAAATTTCTCATTTATTTTTAGCATACTTAGTTGATTTTTAGTTAATTTAATTAGTTAATTCAATCTACTCATAATTAATTCCATCACCAATTTGCTAAGATTTTATTTTCACAATATTTGCCTATATAGTCCCTATTGAGATGATAATTTTTACTTACTACTTTATTACTTGTTGATGACTATGTACACTTGTACATCATTCAAATTATTTGTGAAATTTATTGTTTTGCAATTTGGTTTATTTTTCTATTAGTTTTAATTTAACTATTTTCTGTGGCTTTTCAGGTGTTTATGAACACACTTTTAGGCAGAAGAGAAGACAATAGGAAACTATGAGACGAACTAAAGAAATGAATTCCAATCAAAGAGAAGAAGCAACTAGTAAAACTCAAAATCTGATCATTGTTGCTGATGACAAAAACGATGCCATTCATCATTATGCTATGCCACTTTTTCATGAGTTTAGTCCGGGAATTGTAAGACCCAAAATTAAGGCACCGCAGTTTGAGTTGAAGCTAGTAATGTTCCAAATGCGTCAAACGGCAGGCCAATTTAGTGGGATGCCTATTAGGGATCCATACATTCATTTTCGATTATTCATGGAGGTCAGAGTAATAGAAGACGCACAAAGATTGAAGTTATGTTCATACTCATTAAGGGATAGAGCACGAGGATGGTTAAACTCTTTACCACCTAGTTTAGTAAGTACATGGCAAGAATTGGGTAAGCAATTCTTAATGAAGTACTTCCCACCATGTAAGAATTCCAAGCTTAGGAATGAGATCACCACATTCCAACAGTTCGATGATGAATCCTTATATGAGTCTTAGGAACGATTCAAGTAATTATTACAAAAGTGCTCTCACTATAGGATTCCCTATTGCATCTAGTTAGAGACATTTTACAATGGTCTCAATGCACACACTAGAATGGTGGTAGATGTTTCTGCAAATGAAGCTATTCTTTTTAGGTCTTACAATGAGGCTTATAAAATTATTGAAAGAATTGCTAGAAATAATTACTAGTTGCCAACCAACCAAACAACCACAGGAAGAAGAGTGACAAGACTACATGAAGATGCTCTTACATCGCTTGCAGTTCAGGTATCTTCTATGTCCTCAATGCTGAAGAATTTTACTATTAACGGTTCCAATAACAGTATGTCAGGTCAGTAGCTTAGTCAATTCGAAAATATCTCATGTGTATACTGTGGAGATGGACACATGTTTGAAAATTTCCCATCGAACCCAAAGTCTATCTATTACATGGGTAATCAAAATCAGAATAGAAGTGGATCAAGACCGTAGTCAAACTTTTATAATCTCTCATGGAAAATCCACCTAAACTTCTCATGGAGTAATCAAAGAGTGGGTGTTTACCTTCTTATAACTTAGCTTGTGCATATACCTTCTTTTAAAGGAAGACTCACTTACTGACATCCTCGTATGTGGCTCTTAAATATAAGATTTGGTTGGTAGTTAAGCACCACTCTTCCCTTATGAAATGTACTAGTGAGATAATCTCACAGGACTTTCCCACTTCAGAACGTCCGAATAGATATTCCCAACAATAAATAGTCCCCAACGGACTATCTCTTCCTTAGATTGTCTTTGGCGAACTTCCACATTAAATAGTTCTTGTCAGACTTCCCAACACTAGATAGTTCTAACAATTGTCCTCTTCCTTTTTTTAATCCTGACGAATATTCCACCCAAGATAGCCTTTGACGGGTATTCCACTTAAGATGGTCCTTGATGGACATTCTACTGAAGATAGTCTTTAGCGAACTTGTAACACCTAGTTTTGGCGGGTCTTGAGATGACAAGTAAACAAGAGTAATTTGAGTGGCAAAATCTTATTCGCCCAATTGATGCTTTTGGTGGATAGAGCAGGCTCATAATTAACTATAGATTATCATGAAAGAATTGTTCTATGAATGTATTAAGTCATGAAGAAGACGAGAAGAAGGTTAAGGATTCATGGGTAATTTGGGTTATTGCCAAAGGTATTGTACGCTAGTTTATTGAGTTACGTTCTAGTCACATTCTAGCGAGATAGTTAGAAAGGAATGAAAGGGTGAACCAAATATATGTAATTATTAGATTTCCTTTTACAAATATAAACCATTTGTAAAGATAGTCTTCAAAGTTTGTGACACATGTCAAATACCACTATGAGAATAAGGGTTTTATATTGTGGGCTTAGGAAGATCGAGTTTTCTTTTTTCTTTTATTTCAAAATGCTATAATGGTTTTATCTAGAAGCTGAAAAAGGATCTCCCTCTTGTTAAGCTGAAACCAAAGAGTAAGTTTGTTTTATAGGTATGAAGGATTTTTTTGGTTACAGATGATTGTAAAAGTTGAATGAATGAGTTTTAATGATGTTTCTATGTTGGTTGTTGAAAAATTTTCGTTATATGCTGAATTTGGAGTTCCAACTACTATTTATGGGTATCAGATGAGTCCCTAGATGGACTCTTGCATGTGTAGAAACTTCTATACTAAGTGACCAAAGTATGAGATTGAAACTAGTAAAGTATGATGTGACGAATCTAATAAGAAATGTAAGACTTATGAATCTGAATGACTATGGTTGCTTACGTTTGGAAGTAAGAACGAGTCTGATAAAAAGTGCATGTGTCTAGTAAGCAAAAGAATATGTGTCATGAGTAATTCGATGCATGATGAGTCTGTATCTATCTTCAGATTCATTTAAGGGGTCTATCGGAACTAAAAACATGAAGTCCATGGTCATAGCGCTAAAGACCATATCGTATAAGACCATACCTAGTGGGTTATGGCATCACATAAAACTAAGACCATATCATGTAAGATTGTAACCGGTGGGTTATGGCATCACATAAAACTAAGACCATATCATGTAAGATTGTAACCGGTGGGTTATGGCATCATATGGAAAAATTTAAGGAAGGTTATTACCTAATGTGGTTCTTTGTATGTCCTGGAATGATGAGGGCAAAGCTCACTAAGTTTGAGTTTAGGCAGATCTCTATCATTTTAAACTTTAGTAAAGGATAGGCTTTATGGCAAAACTTTAAAACTGTAAGCATTAGTGGCGAACTTGTTAAAGTACAGCCTTTGTAGTGAGATTTTGAAAGGAAAACCTTTGTGTTAACTACTTAATGAAAAGGACACATTTGTGGCAACCTCTGTTAAAGGAAACATTTGTGGCAATCTTTGTTAAAAAAAGGCTTTGTGGCTATCTTGGAAAAAGGAACACCTTTGTGGTGCAATCTAAGGAATAGCCCTTGTGGTAAATATTTGAAGGAAAATTATGTGCGATGAACTCTATAAGAATGATATGTATAAAGGAATGGTAAGTATGGTAAACTATGAAAGTATGATATATAGATATGGTGAACCCTAAAGGAACAGTATGACAAAATCTGAAGAAATGGCTTTGTAAAGTATGACAAAGTGAATCCTGCATAATATGAGATATGAACATTAAAGTTGAAATGTACTAGGTGTGTGTGGCAAATCAAGAGCGTTTTGTCTATATAGTCCTCTGTAACAGGAAAGGTTAAAGATTCATGAATGGATAAGACAAAGAACGTGAACAATGTAACAATGAGGTGAAAGGCAAGTTATAATCGTTGTGTTAGGTATGAAAACTACGGCATGATGAATAGAATATTGGAGACATATTTGCCAGAGTCAAGCTAAAAAATAAGAACAAGGAGATAGATATTCTTGACTCAGGTAAATTAGGGCTTACTCACTAAGTTCTATTGAACTTACCTCTGTGTCTTTTTGTCACATGTGGGCAGATTAGGGGGCTACGCCAAGAGAAACGACACCAAGGCTATGCCAAGGGAGTGGATAGAATGGACTATGATGCATATAGAGTAAGGGGAACGGCATATTCAAGTCTGATAAAAATACAGTTAATAAATTACGAAAATTGTTCACAAGTCTTTTAGCGTGTAAAGAATATGTTACTATTATAAACACTCCTAGTAATATTTCTTAGAGGCAAAATAAGTAGAGTAATGTAAATAAGCAAGATATATGTAATTGTAAGAACTCGTGGAGTGAAAAGTCTTGTTCAATGGTTGTAAGTACACTTTGTACGCTTAGACGAATTAGTTGGGCAATATTATTAACATGTATTGTTGAAAATTGTATGTGTTGGTTAAGAATAAGTTTGTGTTAGAGTGGTAATACCCGAGATCCAGATCTAAAAATCGCATCGGGTTGAGGGCGTTACAGGACTTCCCTTTTCTAGTGACCTCTTTGCCAATAAATACTTAGAATTAAAATCTGAAAAATCGTATCAATTTCTCATAACTAATGTTGGCTTATTCATCATCTCAAATGGACTCTTAATGCGGATACTTATTCTTAAATACTTTGAAAGAAATACCCCTTTCATTCGCATATATCTCTGTCAGGACACTTCCACATGTTCCTCTTACTTTCTCATTTTGGCGGGACCTCTTATTAGTACGCTTGCTTGCATTCCCATTTGCCATAACCTTTATGAAGAACTTTTCATCACGCGAGTCATAATGTGGTTTCTTGATATACGCCCTGACGACTTTCCTATTTACTATCTTGGTGAATTTCTTTTTGCGATAAGGGTAAACATGTCCCTAACAGGGTTATACCATAGCTAGTCATGGGCTTCCAACTTCATAGAGTCAGGAAACCATTTTCATGGTGTCACTCCGTAGATCCGGTAGATTATTTATTCAACAAAACCTCTTTATATTCCCCTTTCAATCCACCCATTCCTCCATTACACCAGTTTTCTCTTCAGCTAACCCACTAAATATTTCCCTCCATACTCTACATTTTATAGTCATGCATAACAAGCACGTCATTACAGCCAATACTACTTATTCCTACTATATTATGGAGTACGCCACATACCAGTTCATCAATACATAGTTCTATCATGCAGATCAAAGATCATACTTGCAAACATTCATGTATTTACACAGCTTTGTGCATGCATAACTTTTTCATTCACTGTAATCATATACAACCATGGAACTCAAACTAAACTCAGTGCAGACATACAAGCAAAACATGCAAGCAGAACAACAGCCTACAAACATACAAAGGTGGAGTACTGAAACTCACCTATTATCCTTCATCCTTTCTAGCATAGCCTTTCCAAATGTCAGAGTCTCCTTTATCCTAGCAGCTAAGCACGACAACTCATATACCAATTAAACTGAAAGTATTCAAACTTTAAAAAACCCAAAACCTAGTATCATGTAAAAGTTTTTTAAAGATTTCATAAATCTTTCTCTTTTTTCTCAAATTTATGAATATAGAGAGATTAAAGAAACTTACTAGTTCACTAGATTCTCTACTTTCCAGACTCAACCCTCACGACCATTGCCCTATGTAGAGTTTTCTTTAAATTTCTCTTCTTCAAAGCAACTAAAGAAGATGATGTAAGAGAGAAGAAAATAAAACAGATATGAGGAGAATTCTACCTCCAGAATAATCCTTCTCACACATATAAGTAACCCTTCACACACGGCTATCAAAGCCCTAAATAACCATACATCACTAGCCATTATGTTTCCCACTAAGGAACTAGTTAGTTCCAACTTAATTGAACCAGAATTGAGGCTCAACTAATTACCATTCAGCCATTAAAATATCTAGAATTCTTAATAAAGTTCACCGATCTTACTATCTCTTTCAACTAACTCCTAATATTCCTTAATTTTCAAACCTTAGTGGAAATCGAGTGTAACAACCTGAACTTGGATTTTAGTATAAATTGCTACTTGAACTTGACTTCATAGTTTAAATTGATTTAAATAAGTCATTTATCATAAGTACTAATTTGGACAAAAAAATCAAGTTCAAACACTAATTTGAACCAAGTCAACTAAAATTTACAAACAATTAACTTTAATTGCTTAAAAATATTTAAAATTTATTTTGTATATCAAAATATTAATAATTAGTTACAATAATTTTTATTTTTTTTTGAAATATCACAATATTAACGAATTCAATCATCATTTAGATCCATATTTTTGTTTTGCTACATCATATTTAAAATGAATATTTTATTTCTCAAAAATACTTTTTGACAACAATACTAAACATTTAAATCTTAAATCAAACTTTTCAAAATCACTTTTAACATCCCTTTCAAAAGCATTTTTCAAAGTAATGTTAAACTAGCCAAAACTAGCCATAAGTGAAGTTAGAGGAGGTAGAAATGATAAGGTTCTAACCCATTTGCATGTACCTCTTTACCACAAGTTCACTTTTAAAGGTTTTAAA
Source organism: Gossypium anomalum (assembly GCA_025698475.1). Lineage (NCBI taxonomy): Eukaryota > Viridiplantae > Streptophyta > Magnoliopsida > Malvales > Malvaceae > Gossypium > Gossypium anomalum. Next base: position 65,682,345 of record CM046963.1, read on the forward strand.
CTTTTTTTTTCATTTATTTTCAAGCCAATTAGCATCCTATGAGTTTTATCGTTCTCGAAAATTTCACAAGATCCCGTACAAGATTACATTTCATAGAATTTATTTCACCATTCATAGCCCTTTTCCAAAGCTCAAAATCAATCTTCTGCATAGTTTCGTCATAAGTGGTTGCCTCATGTTTGATGGCCTTCGTTAAATCAACCTAACCATCAAATACAAGGAAATTCAGTCTCCGAGAGAGAACTATGTCAACATTCCCTATGCTTTCAATTGTTTGCAAGAGTTTCATTTGAAATGGAATCCTTGGTCAAAACCTATGAAATTATTTTATCACTTGAGAAAACATTGTATATTGGTTTATTAGAAGGCTTGAAGTCATTCTTGTAACTTCTCTTAAGATACAAACCTTGTATATCGATTTATTAGAAGACTTGAAGTCATTCTTGTAATTTCTGTTAAGATACATTTCATGAGTTAATTCTATGACCATTTAGTGTTTCGATACCCACAAACAAGCACAATTCTAATTGTAATCCCAGCTCTTTTGCCTCACTATCCAATATAAGTGTTGGGTAACTTCATATTATCATATGGCTAAGTTGGGTTTCTTGTCATTCCACAATTCATATGGAGTCGTAATTGACTTAGTACACCATTTAGAATAGCCATTTGTTGTACATGTACCTAAATGGGTGGTAGAAAATATGAATAACTCAACATAGACTAAATTATTTCTTACAAGGTTTTAATCTTTCTGTCCACTAGTCCAAGTTATTGTAGAGTTCTCGATTTAATTAATTGGAATAAAATTCCATTTTACTATGAAGTGATCTATAAACTTGTTTGACAAGTATTGACCTCTCCATTTGAGTTGCAGTGTTTTTATGGATAAATTTGCTTTTCCACTTCAGCATGAAATTTTTTAAATCGCTCTCACTTTAGGTACGCATGCATACTGCAAATAATCATCTATGAAGGTTATGTGATACTCATACGCTCCCTAAGCACTAATACGTATGAAGCTCATACATCAGTGCGTGGTATAAAGATACCAGAGGACATAGGGAATGACCCATTAACCAGAATGGTCAGCACACAGCCACGTTGGAATTCTGAAAAATAATGTGTTTGGCTCCATTAATGAAGGCAATCTTGTATCTTCATCATTTAGCATCCTAACCCAATATGAACACCACCTCTAGCTCAATTTCGTACAGCCAGCTGGATTAAAATTAGGAGAATCATATTAGATTATATTGTAATTAGACTGATTGGTTTAGATTAGATAGATCTAGAGCTAGTTATTGACATTCAAAGAAAAGCATTCACCATACAGGAGAATTTGGATCCACACTACAGAGCTTTAAAACAAAAATATTCCTAAGAGATACGAGTATTTCTAACTTCGTAGATATTATTGAACTTTGTGAGGTGATGCGAACTAAACTTCTGAATTTTGGATTTCTGATGAATTTTATTATGAAATCCTGATTGATTGTTTAAGGTTAACTTTGGATTTATCATTCTATGTTGTTTGGCTATTGGACTTGATACGGAAGAGTTGATTGAATGAGAAATAACTTCAAATAAATAAAATACCTAAAAATCTTATTTGTTAATATCAAGAGAGTTGAGAATGCCAAGAAACAAGAGAAAACTGACTCTAGCGTAGATGGAATAACTTAATATTAAGAGTTAACAATACCAAGGAACAAGGACGAGGGGACTTTAGTATGGAATTCCAAGAAAGCATTGCTTAATTACCTTAGGATAGTGGAACAGGATGTGCTACTCTCCCATTTATCTAGTGAGGAGGCTGGTAATATCGGCGCAAAAGTTGATGACTAAAGATATGATTCGAGTTCATTGAGTTTGACTAATCAGAGAATTCATAACTACAAATTCATCCACTCAACTTGGTTTCTTCAAAAGAAGCTTTACTTAGATTGCTAACTTAATTTCACTTTGCTCAATTCATAATCAATGGTGTAAATACAGATGTCTTGGTAATTAGTTGTATCTAGTAAAACTCTTTTAAAAGTCAAATTTTGCATTCAGTTCTCTGGAAACACTTCCGTTCCTCGAAAACACACTTTCCACCCTTAGCACAACCTTGGCCGTTTACCATCCTTAAGCTCACAATCAGTCCAGTTACAAGCGAATTGATAGGGAGGGATCCACATAATGAACAATTTTACTCCAAATGTAGAATTCCTCTAAAAAACAAGGAGGTACTGTGCATTTGAATTCCTCGAAAAACATGACATTCCTACATGATTCTTCTTCTTCTTTTTTAGTTTAGAAGACAACAGCATCAACTGTTCAGCTGGCCTTGATAGACGGTTCAATATCATGTTAAGACTCTTAAGGGAGATCTACAAAGCAGATGAACATAATTTAGAGAGTGAGAAAGAAGGTGGATATGCCCCTCAGAGTGAGTTCAGCTCCACAATGAAGCATTCAGAAATTGGAACGACTTAGCAGCATTTCATACTCATCACCGGAGCCCTTCAAATACAGATTCTCTTTTACCAACAACAAAACAAGAACCATAAATACTCGCAAACTCAGAGACAAGGGTAACGCCTAGTCGCCGGCTACTACTTGTGATTAGGGTTTCAGTTCTGTTTTTAAAAAAAGGACGAGGATGGGGGTTGGGGCCTTTGGGCTTTCCTCCTTAGGGCTGGCCCACAAGGCCCAATTACCTTGAAATTTGTATAACGAGGGCAACCTCACATACACTACTGGTATTACTCTCCAATAGAAATTAGATTTCTTACATCCATAGAAGACTCGAGAAAAAGAACCCATTCCCAACTCTTAATATAACAATCACAAAGCAAAATTGCAGGAATTGGAAATTTTGTTTCATTGCATAAATAGAGATGATCTATTTATTTACTATAGCTATTATATTATCAGAGGTTCCAGCATTTTCTGAAAATTGCATTCTGCTATTTACTTAAATTCATGAGCAAGGAGAGGTCATTCATAAATCTAATAATAGCAGAGATAAGAGGAGAGTAGATAAAGAAATCGCTGTTCAAACTATTCAACTATCTAGAAAGTTATATGGTCCATGGATCATTTGTGGAGTAAATCCTGGGAAAAGTGAAGTATCCTTGTTAGATGAAGCGACAAATAATCCAAAAGTCCGGATGACAGACCAATATTTAAGTAGTTAAGTGCCAAAAAAACCCCGCTCCTTGGTTCAAAGCAAAGGCACAGTCAAGTCCTGACGTCTTTGCAGCTCCAAATTTTAATGAGAAGGAAATAAAGTTTCTTAGTTACTGCTATAGAAGAGAGAAGTGATTATATAAATGTGTTAAACTGGGGATACGGTGTCATAGCATAAGCAAAACCAGGACAAAGTTGATGGAAACGTCTCCACAAAAGCAGGCCAAAGTTAAGGTACCTAAGAGTAAGACTTTGAAGGGAAAGAGGGCAAGGTTGTATATCATTCGCCGTTGCATATTCATGCTGCTTTGTTGGAAGGATCAGGGAGACAAAAATCTTGGGTAATCTCAAACATTCATGCTATATAATGTTATTTAGGCATTTAGATTACAACAAAACTATGCAATATTTGTATAAGAACCAGATAGCATGGGCTAAAATACACAAGTTCATTTGCTAGAAATGCTAAAGAAGGCAACAGAAAATACAGTCTCTCTCTCTTTTTCCTTTTTCTCCTTTTTCTTACTCAGCAAAAAATAATTGGCTTTTTTCTTTTGCCAAGCATAGTTATTAGTTACCTGCATCCATCTAATCTTCTTAGGTTTATTTTGCTTAGAAAGTAAATAAGAGTCTGAATAAGAAAGCAAGACTAAGCCATTGCGATAGCAACATGCATATTTCTTCAGTAAACATCCAAGTTCAGAATACACGTGCATTCAAATAGAAGAAAATGACCTAGGAATAAGTACCTAACTGCAAATATAATCATATAACAGCTTAAGGTTGACATATCGTTAAAGCTATAACTTTCCCTGTGGCTAATAACAGGCCAATGTATTGTACAAGGACATGTAAATATAAAGCTCTCTTGTGAACCATGACAGAATTTGAAATGAGCTTAGAGACGGACAATTCTAAGGGCCCAATAGGCCCCCAATTTACAGGAACATATTGCTCAATTTGAAGATAAGAAGGGACTTATAGCTAAATGCCTAATTAGACACCTGATCTTCATTTCTCAAGTTCCTTTCCATTAGTCAGAAGCCAATTGAAAGGAAAGGAGAAACCTCTGTAGTTAAAAACGTAGTTCTATGTCTGGGAAGCCCTAAATCCATATGCCTGCTTACGAAGGCCCTAAATTAACTTTTATTTTCTCATCAAAGACCAAAAGCTGCCTACCACTCCCAAATTAAGCAACGAGATTGTATACGAACCAACATGGTGAATCCAGGAGCTGCACCTTTTGGCAAGCAAAGACAAGGCATGGGTAGTCAATCCAAGTCTGCAATCGGATCTTAATGAAACACCCTAAAAAGAAAATGTGAACTCTCTCCTTCATGAAAAATGCACATAGTTTTGAAAGATTCCGAAGAACTGATTAAACCAATCTCCATCAATCATCTTAATATGAACTCATTGCATAGCTTCAAAAGATTACAATTCAATATTTAAAACACACACACACACACACAGAGTAACTCCTTCAACTGATAAGGAAAAGACAGTTCCATAACGAAACCTAGGAATCAAATTCAAGCTCCATATTGTTCGATCGAGGGTTTTGACTTGTGACTTTTGAGAAAACACAGCACCAACAGACTTAGATGATTAAATATCCAAAAAAAAAAAAAAGGCCTTTATTACACAGGAGTTCCCTTTTCAATCAGGAGGACCAACACATATAGAGCATTTAAAGTTTCCTTAATACTTTTTTCTTGTTTCTGTATACGAAGACCCTAAATCAAGAGAAAGCAAGAGAGTATATGACGTGGCAAGTACCGAGAGAGATATTCAGGAGTAGGTGAGAGGGCGGTCCTTGGCCTCGTCGAGATTGTCGTCATCGTCAGGGTCGTTGGTGGAGAGGTTAACGCAGGAGAAGCGCTCGAGAGAGGAGAAAAAGGCGGAGACCACAGTGGCGCTGACCCAGGTTGCCACCTCTCCCAACTTCTCACGAGAGATCAAGCTGGGGGAATTGTTGCCCTCGCTGTTATCCATTCTTATTCTACTTCTTGTTCTGAAATCGATTGGATTACCGAGATTTGAAGCCTGCTCAAGGAGGATTCTCACTTTATCTCTTGTCGGTGAAGGAGGCAAAGCCGCCAAGGGGCATTCTAGAAGGCTTTTAAAATAATATAGAAAGTATAAAAAGTAAGGTCCAATCAAGGGTCGCGCCTCCAGTGTAGTGGTATCATAGTACCCTCCCACGGTACTGACCGGGGTTCGATTCCCCGGATGCGCAATTATCATAGTTTGCTATTTAAACAACATCACAACCCTGTATTTGACACACTTTATATGTTGCATTCTTTTGGGAAAAAGTAGCCGAAAACATGGTTGACCAGGGCTTGGATTTGATATTCTAATGCACTCGAATGCCTGAATATTTATTTTTTAAAGAACCCCCTTGTGCTTAGGCATGCCATGCTTTTCACTTGCATTTCAAGTCGTCTATGGAGTCCAATTGGAAACCCCAAAAAAAAATCTGGTCATTGAAGCTCGTATTTTTAACTATTAGCAGCAAATATTAAATATATATTTACATAAAAACTGTTTAGTATTTGAATTGATAGCCAAGCCCAAAAAAAATGCTGTGCTGTAGGTATAGACCTCATAGCGCAAAGATGAAGATTCAAGTAATCTCATGAGAATCAATAACAAAAGCAAACGAATAAGCTTTATCCCTCAAATTGAGAAAGACAATCATAGTTTAACATTTTTTTTTTACTTCAATTTCCATACCCAGAAATCCCTCTTATTGCATTTGAACAAAAAAAACTTTTTTCCCCAAAAAGAAACAAGGAATTTGCTCTAAACCTCGAATTACCTTCATGTAGAAAATTTGATATCCGATAACAGTTTTAGGAAGAGGACTGGAGGAGCTTCTTATAGTCCTGGAAAGTTCCATGGAAAGGGTTCACCCTCCCCTCAGACACCACCCACAGTTCATCTACACTTCCAGATATCAGATGTTCATCATGACTAACCTGCAGGAGCCATCACACACAATTCCATCTCAGAATTTCGAAATAGGACCAAAATAATCTTAATATTTATTTATTGTGCAAACTAAAATGACAAAGACAACACGACTTATACCATCAGAATCCCTCCTTGGAACAAGACAAGGCCTTGAATTAGTGCCTCCACAGCATCCAAATCCTAATTTCAGTGTCACAGTCAGTGGTTATAAAACTTTCCATGCAAATCCTGGAATTATTGAAGACTTAACCATATCTTAATATCAAGAAATATGGAGAGAAAAATATTACGACTTACAAGATGATTGGATGGCTCATCAAGCAATATTATGTGTGGTTTCTTGAAAGTTATCTTTGCAAAAGCAACTCTACTTTTTTGACCACCTAGCATTGGCAATCAAAGCAATTAGAAACATGTCTGGGCATATGTAAAGGATAAATCAAAATCCCAGCCAACAGCCATGTGATGTATTGTAAAAGTACTGGACTTTTGGACCCAATGATCAGGACTCACTCGTTTGTAGCCTCAAATACCAAAAAAAAAAAAAAAAAAAAAAAAAAGACAATTCAAAAACCAACTCTTTTATAACAGCAAGAAACAACATTCTGCTGTTTTTCATAGTAGGCCTTCAATTAGCCAGTATCAAAACCTTTTGAGATCCAAAGTTCAGTCTCATTACCGATTTATAGAAACAAACTTCAAATTATCCATTATATCCTAACATGATAAGAAAGTAAACATACCAGACAAAGTATACATTGGCTGCAGTGCAAGATTTCCAGTCACACCAAAAGAACCCAAGTGTCCACGAAGTTTTTGTTCAGGCACTCCCTGCAAGACAGAAACATCAAACAAGGGATTCAACCACATCCAGTCACCTAAAGCACTGTAGATGGTTCTCACACCACAGTTAAGGACTCAGAAGAACACAAAACTTACTGGATAGCAGCGCATCATATATAGCAGGGGATTTGAGGACAGGTCTAGCCCATCAACATGGTGTTGACTGAACACAGCAATGCGAACCTGTTTGATATAAGAATGTCAGTTTTCTTGAGCATAACATGCCAAGACCAATATTAGCTTTCACCAATGCGACAGTTGATGTAGTAATGTCAGTCTCCTTCAACCAAACATGTATACAACCACTAGTGGTTTTTGTTAAGCTGACCAGTTTGTTATCAATCGTATGTCACATAATGTCAGCACCATTTAAAATGCAAAAATGTATCACTGTCCTTGAGCATAACATGTCAAGACCAATATTAGCTTTCACCAATGCGACAGCTGATGTAGTAATGTCAGTCTCCTTCAACCAAACATATATACAACCACTAGTGGTTCTTTTGTTAAGCTGACCAGTTTGTTATCAACCGTATGTCACATATGTCAGCCCCATTTAAAATGCAAAAATATATCACTGTACTTTGTGTATAACTGGTACTTAATCCAATTTTGAATATCCAAATCCCCTTAAAATTAATGTCATTTTTCACCAACGCAAGGGAGCAATGATTAAGCCCCTTGTTTGGCACCCCAATGACCAATGTTCAAACCCTGCTGACGTAACCCCCCCCCCCAATTTGTAATGTACCAAAAAAAAGTCACTTTTCTACAGTATAATATTTAATTAGTGCTATTTCTCTTTTTTTCAATTTTTTTAAACTTGAGACCCTTGGAGATTGGTATTATTGGAGAATTTTGAATTTTCTATGCGAGAAAACAAAAAATGTTAAACAGCATTACAGTTCCTAAAAAGCACTATTGTCAGGCACAAGACTCAATCAAAGGGTGAAAGGAGTAGTTTATGATACAGTACAGAACCCGAATGTGGAATAAATAATTAATGGATTCTCTTATCAATGAACAATCATTTTAGGGCAATCTGAAACTTAAAGACAGACAAATATTATGGGATGAAGGAGTCTAAAACTGACTATGATGCAGATTAATAAGGTGAGAGCCTAGTAATGTATTTGGTACAGGATAGATCTCAGAATGTTGAAACCTATGAGAAATTATGGTGAGTGGTTAGTTCTGAAAATGAAGAATTAAGAGAATGGGCCATAAGAAAGCCTATAGATAAAGCATGCTACCAATTTCCATTGCTTGAAGCAGTATGGTCTTAGATGTTATAAAAGAAGAAAATATTTAAGTGACGATGAATGAGTAGAAGGAATTAAGTATTTATAGTCAAAGTATAGAAGTAGGTCTATGACAGAGAGACCCCGGAAACAGTACAAGAACTAGTTAAATCCAACTCCAGAAGACTAAAATGTCATATAATAGAGAAGGAAAAAGATCAAGCATATTGGAAGAAAAAAGAAGCAACATTATTAGAATTTGATTCATTAGTAGTAAGTGAACTGAGAAAGAATATGTAACATACAGAAAATCAATTATAGGAAAATGGAAAATTTAAGCTACCTTAGCCGAACGAAAAACTGTCCCAGAGATTGGTTGTAGTTCCCCAGCAATTAGTTTAAGTATTGTTGACTTTCCAATCCCATTTGGACCAACCACTGCAAAATAATCCACAAGCATAATGGTGGAAATAGGGGTTAAAAACGAACCATATAAATGGCACATATCCAAAATATGACAGTAAAGGCATTAATTGCTTGAATATCCGTGATTGCTTAAAAATGGGCATTTAGAGACACCATAAATTGGAATCACATCTTCATCTAGTTTTTCCTATAAGTAAATTACATCTGGTACAAGCATTTCTTTTATTTATTCAAACACTTAAAGAGACCTTTTTTCTTTCTTTTTCTTTTGTTTTCCTTTGGGGTAAGTGTGCCGTATAAGGATTAGGAAAAAGAGAAAGGAACATGGATTAGGTTCCACAGTCGAAAAGTTTAAATGAAAAAAAAATTAAAAACTCAAGGAGCAATTATCCTTACTTGCTATGCGGCTGTCTAGATCTATACCAAAATTGAGATTCTTAAACAATACTGGGCCCCCAGGATAGCCAAATGATGCATCACTGCAAACATTGCAACAAACATCAATACTGAACAATAAGCAGCCGGTCCTAAACACTTCAAGAAGTCAACTTGATAAAAGTCAAAATAATTATACACAGATGTCAGAACCTGAGCCACAAAGTAAGACAAGTCAAATGTAAAGTACCAAATAGCCATTTGGCACTTGACGTTTCACGACTGATATCATTATTCCAAATTCTTCTAAAGAACTGAAAACAAACCTGAAACTTATGATAGGAGGCCCTGGTCTATCATCTGGGGTTGGGAACTCAAATTTGTAACTGCATAACAAAATGGCCAACTCAGTTATAAAAAAATAAACCCCAATGGAATCTAAAAGCCAACTCAAGGGTCATAAAATTGATAAGACTAAAGCACTGAAGGAGATATACTCGGGGTCATTAACAATTTCATCTACATGCTCCATCCGCTCCAATGCCTATAGAAGTAAAGGGAACCAATCAGCTCGGGCATATACAGAGAGAATTGGACCGATATAAGTATAACTACATAAAATTATCCCAAATTATATATAAAACTGACCTTGATTCTGGACTGAACAAGCGATGCTCTTTTTGCATTATACCTAAATTTATCAATAAAGGCCTGCAGAAAAAACATTTTAAAAAAATCAACAAGATTTATATGCCAAACGAGATGTAATACTATAATTCATGAAAAACAAAAAGAAATATATCAGTAAAAGCATCTATTATTTTAACAATGGAAAAAATTATCATAAAAAGATAGAGGGGTTTACTGGAAACCATGAATGAAATGTCATTAATATGCCAAATTAGTAGGACAGAGATTTATAAATAACCCAAGCCTTCTCTGGCATGAAACAGAATAGAAGCAGACTTGTCATTTTCACTATGGTCGATATGATGGTATTAAAGGAGGAGGGAGGGGGTGAGAGAAGAACTAGTCATAGATTGAAATATGCTCTAAATGACTAACTACCAACGTGTTGCATAAAAACATCAATTAACAAAAGAATAGTATTGATTTAATTTTATTAAGATGACCGTACACAAGAAAATGCAGCAGCAATTTGTATTGTTTAAGTTCAGTTCAACGGAGAAGACCTGCATGTGGGATCTTGCTCGTTCATTTGCCTCAACGGCTTTCTGTTGGTTCTTAATCTGTTCCTGTCTTGTCTTCTCAAAGGTATCATAATTTCCTTTGTAGGCTGTCAACTTTTGTCCTTGTAGATGAATAATATCAGTAACCACCTGAAAATAAAAACAACATTGTAAAGAGAAACAGAAAATTATTATGTCAATTGGTAAATGTAGAAAGGATGAACTAGAAAACAAATAGCAGAAGGGCAATACCAAATTCAAGAATTCTCTAGCATGAGACACAACTATAAATGTTTTTGGCCACTTCACCAGGTAAGATTCCAGCCACAGGACAGCATGAAGATCAAGATGATTCTGAAAAGAATATAAAAATTACATCCTATCAGGTTCCAGAAAAAATGCATGCCACAAAACAATGTAAGACAAATAATTTACTGTAGGTTCATCAAGAAGCAACAAATCAGGTTCTATAAATAGTGCACGGGCTAGAGCAATTCGCATTCTCCATCCTCCAGAAAATGTTTTTGTTGCCCTCTGCTGCATTTCTGGAGAGAAACTGAGACCCTGGAAATTTTTCAGCATGAGAGATTATAATTAACATGAATGAATTTGTCCATTATGCAACTAAATACAACATTGTAAAAACAACCTGCATGCTATTTATTATTTAGATTACATGCTATGTGTAGTTAATGAGGACCAAGAAAGAAAGCAAACAACATTTGAGAAATTATATAACTTCAGTGGTTTGAATCCCATCCAAAGCCCTTATCACGCTTTGCCTATAGCACACTTGTTCTACAACGGAAGTCCAGGGGTAAATTTCCCTCACAATAAGACTTGGATGGATTTAAACCGGCTGCAAGCAGAACAGACAGAAAGATTCTTTTTTTCTTTCAGGATATTTAGGATGTCACTTCAAGTAACTAGGGGACTCAGAACCCCTCCCCACAAAGGATACCTCCCAGAGAAGCTTGATGATAACTACTCAACCGCCTCCTCCAGCATCTGACTAGTCAAAGCATCCCAGAAACAAACACCTGTCCAAAGCCACAACTTTCTACTCTTTCCAAGTCCAAGACAAAATACCTAGTTATAGGGAGTGGGAGTGCACCACCGACTTTGTCACCTTTTAGGAGCATGGTTTCAGACAACTGACGCCCATAATGAAGTCTCTCTTCTTAGCCGAATAAGTGGAATGCGGAACTTTTCATAAAATACAACAGCCAAGACTCCATTCACTTCATAAGCAGTTTGATCCTTAAAAACAAATGTATTACTTTTTTCATCTAGTAGCAGTAGCTTTCCTGATCATGAGATTAGGAGGCTAGAATCATGGACTTAAATTGCGGTCATGGATGCGTTTTCAGTTGCATCATGTTTTTTTACGGTTGCAGACATAACCAATATTGCCATCAGTTTCCGTATGAATATCAGCAACGATGGGGAGCCAAAGCATATAATAACAGAAGTAACATTGCATTATGGTTTGTACTTAGCACACATAACAAGGATCAAAAAAGCAAACAACTAACTTGAGTGGGTTGAAAATCCATCCTAGGCCTTTTTCATGATTTGTCTTGTACCAGTAACTTTTCCTATCATGAGATTAGGAGGTTAGCACACATTGACCAACACATGTCTACAACCTGACTTCCTTAAATAAAATAAAATTTTAAAAAAGAAAGGTTTTTCTTCCTCTGCTTCTTTTTACTTATTAAAATCTTGACTTATTGTCTCATTTTCATTGCAATTACTTTATCTCCTATCAAGCATAGCATGCACTGTTAGGTCACCAACCAAAGACATTCTTTGAGAACTTACAGCAAGAATAGAAGCTGCACGAGACTCTGCAGAATCTGCATCGATGACCTCAAGCCTTTTGTATATCTGTTCGAGTCTTTGCGAGATGGCATCTTTATCAGGCATCCCATTTAGATCTCCTCCACTCTTTCCATTTTCATCTTCAAGGTCCAATTCTTTCTAAAGAGAAACAATAAAGCTATCAGAAAGATCACAAGAAAAAGGACATAAAGAGTGATGTGAATCAATACAAAGATACATTGTTTTCCTAGATAAAAAAGTTAATTGCTTCAACCTGTCGTGCAAGTAAATTAGCTTCCTCTTGCAAAAGCTGGGTTCTTTCGATATCAGAGTTAAGAACACACTGCAAGGCTGTTGTATCATCACCAACTACTTCTTGCTCAACATGTAGAATCTGGCAGTTTGAAGGAATTCCTTCAATAGCATGCATGGCCATGTACCTAAGGAATGTTGTCTTCCCTGTACCATTTCTTCCCACAAGACCTGCAAAGAGAATGGCATAATAGATCAGAAACAACTCGCAAGATAATGATGCAAGAAGTCAACAAGGCATTGTCAAGGGAACAATATCCATGTCTCTTCATAAAGTTCTTAAATTTCTTTCTTTCCCTATTCTTGGTACTAGAGCAACTCTATGCAAACATGGAACATAACCCACCATAATGCCTTCCAAAAGAAAGTGTAACTGAACCATCAACAATAAGATCACGACCACCAACTGAAACATTGAAGTTCTCCATATGAATATCCCTAACAGCTGGGCCGCCACTAGAGTCATGATTCACACAAACAACAGGCATTCCTTCCCTAGCTGCTTCCATCTCTGCTAGATGCATTTGGTATTGTGCCTGCACATCACATGACAGAAGAACACAAACAATTAAATAGTTTCTTAGTTGTTTCACATTACTGCACATCATAATTGATTTGACTAGTCATACCTCTCTTTGGCGCTCCTCCTTTCTCTTCCTCCTCTCGAGCTTCATTTTATCGCGTTCAGACAGTAATGGACCATCAACTGGTTCTGGCTTTTTCTTTGGAGCCGCCTCCTCCATACCTTCATTCATCCTAAATGGCGTTGCTAGGCTCCGGACAGTTGGCTTCGGTTTAACCAACCCATGCTTTCCGAATTTCTCAGATAGTGTACTACAAACCTGCCATGAATTCCACAAGAAATTTACCAATTGAATTCAGTTTATTTCTTTCTTTCTTCCAACCAGTATTATCCATGTATAATATGGAATTAGAAAATAAGAGAAACGATGGAAGCTATACCTTGCGGCACTCAGAAAAGTCAGAAACGCATTCGGCGGCAACTAGGAGCTCACCGATGGCCTCGAAGGCGCCATCACCGTCCTCTCCGAAGTCGAAATCTTCGTCAGCGAGGACGTTGATGATGTAATCAATGATTGGTTTATCCACATCCTCGGCTCTGCGCCCTAGCACCTCGTGCACTACAGAGCTTGCCACTTCAGTCATGGCAATTCCTGATCTCTTCTTTGTCCCCTTTGTTTCGTTCAAAGAATCGAATTATGGAAGGAAATGGGAAGGGAAATGAATGCCCTTTCTTGATTTTTTTTTTATGTGTAAAGTTTTCGGGTTTTGCTGCTACCAGAGTAGATTTTACGAGTATTGTAACGTTAGGGTTTAATCGACGGTATTTCCTTTTTTTGGGTGGAGAGGGGGGGTGTTTTGAGGTATTTCCTTTTCTTTCTTAAAACAAAATGTAAATTACACTCTCTTTTTTTTTTCTTTTTTTTCTTTTTTAATTCTAAAGGGTAAACTTCATTAGAGGTGTGCATGGCCGGGTTGGATTTGAGCTGAGCTTAATTAAGAATTTAGGCCCGTTTATTAGGTTTGGGCTCGACTTGGCTTAAAATATGAGTCTAAAATTTTACTCAAATCCAACTTAGACAAAAATGTTAAAATCCAGGCTCAACCCGACCAGTCCATATTAATTTTTATATTAATTTTTATATAATTTTAAAATATATATAATACATCAAAAATACTAAAAACATTAAAATAAATATTATACTTAAATAAGACTAAGATAGATACAACTTAACAAGCAAATGTCTTTAAAATAATAACAAAATTAACAATAAAATAAGTTTAATATAATATCCAAATAATAACAACATAATAGTAGCAACATAATAGTAAAATGGTAGCAAAATGAGGGGAAAACAATAAGAAAATAATATTAAAAAACAAAAAAAAAAATTGTCCTTTAATGAATTCGAACGGGCCCATGCCAAAAATACCTTACCAGAAGTCCGGCCCTTTTTTAAACGGGCCTTATATTTTTGTCCAAGTCTATTTTTCGGGCCTATATTTTTGTCCAAACCCTCCCACATTTCGGGCGAGCCTTCGAGCCGGGCCAGGTGGCTCGACCATGAACAGGTCTTAACTTCACAATTAGTCACTGATCGTGATTTTTCGTGATAAGTTTTATAAATTTATAATTAATCGTTCTTGAAACTAACTATTATCACGACGTAGGCAAGTGTACCTATTGAACAGTAGTTTAGCTTTAGCAAGACCGGATTGTCGAACCCAAAGGAACTAAAAGTACTAGTATTAACTGTCTTTTTATTATCTAGCCTAAAAATACAAGGGTTTGTTTTAATTAACTAATTAACTAAACTAAGAAATCACAGAAAATATAGGTGGGGAATTACTTTTGGAAAAATGATTGATTTAAGACAGTACCAAAGGAAAAATCCACCTAGACTTTACTTGTTATTTTGACTTCGAATCGGACGATTTATTCATTTAACTTGTTCCGTAGAAATCCCTGAGTTATGTTACTAGCCCTATTAATAATTGAAATCTCTTTCTAATTAACACCCTAAGGTTGCATTAACTCGATCTATGGATCCTCTTATTAGGTTTCACCCTAATCCGACAAAATCTTGTCACCCTATCTCTAGGCACGCAATCAATTCCGCTTAATTATGACAAAGTTACTCTTAGAAAGGGACTATTCATCCTCCAAATAAGAGCACTAACTTGAATCAATATCCTGAAATATCGAGACAAGAATTAAGAACACATAATTAAGAACAAGTTAAATATTTATCATACAATTCAGAAAAGAATAACAAGATTCGTCTTAGGTTTCATTCGCCTTAGGTATTTAGGGGGTTTAATTCATAACTAAATAGGAAAACATCTCAGAAGAATAATGAATACAAAACATAAAGAAAACCCAAAACTCCTAAAGGGAAATTGAGGAGAGATCTTCAGTCTTGATGATGAATCCAGCTTCTGAGATGGATCAATGGGCTTTCTTAGAGTAATTCCTTGCTCCCTACTCACCGTATCCTTTTTAGTCCTCCTCTAGGGTGTTTAAATAGGCTTTAGAATGCCTAAAAGCCCTCCAACTCGCCGTTTTCCGAATAGAACTTAACTAGGGCTCGGCAGGGACACGCTCGTGTGACACGTCCGTGCGCTATTGCTTCAAGCCGTGGTCAAGGCTGAGAGATCAACACGCCCGTGCTGAGGTTGCTTTAGGCCGTGGTCGAGCCTGTTAGAATGGCACGGGTATGTGTTCTGCCCGTGTGAGGAAGTCCAGGCCGTGTTGTTTTCCCACGTCGACCCATTTTCTTCGTTTTTGGCCCGTTTCTTATTCTTTTTGCTCCCCTATGCTCACCGAAGTATAAAAAATGAAATTAAAGGATTAGGAGCACCAAATTCACCAAATCTAAGGAGAATTCATTCATAAATGTGTTAAGCATGGGATAAAAATATGTATAAATTACGGTTTATCAGTCACTAAATTATAGGTAAGTTTTCGTTTTGGTCACTTAAATAAAAAAGTTACAATTTGGTTACCGAACTATTCAAAAGTTTTAATTTAAGTCACTGGAATGTTAAAATCCATATTATATTAACACTGCTTACACCAATCGAAAGCTCTTTTTTCTTTCTTTTTTATAGGTTAGTTTTTTTTCATTAAACAATTTTGGACGTTATAAATTTGCGAACCAAAATTTAAATAGTTATTTTCTCTGATATCCGAAATTGACTATCAGATCAACTTTGAATCTCAGGTATGTTCTTTTACTCGTCAATAGATACTGATCTACCATATAGATCATTGAATTGTCACTTAAGCTTTGCTAACAGAACTTTAAAAAAAAAAAAACCTTAATAGCCCAATGACTTAAATAAAAACTTTTAAATAGTTCAGTGACTTAAATGAAAACTTTTGATTAGTTCAGTAATAAAATTCTAACTTTTTTAATTAAATGACCAAAACAAAAACTTATCTATAGTTTAGTGACTAACTGTATAATTTACCCTTTTGTTAATTATGAAAATAAAACAAATAGGTATAGACTAAACTTTAAAACTTGTCTATGAATCTTCAAAATATCAGTACTACATTAATTAAATCTTTTTGCTAATTTAACTATCAATTTGGGTACTGTATCTTACCTGTAACATATTTAGAACATATTAATTAAATTTTAAACATGCCTAAACATACCACATGCACAATTTGAATAAAATGTATAAAAAAAATAAAGGCATAAACATAACACATACACAATTTGGATGTAATGTATAAAAAAATAAAGGAATAATGGCATATTATGATTTTTTTTTTTCAATTTGACAACGATCTAGCTTTTAATCTTTCAAAAAAAATCAAATAAGATAAATTGGGACAAAAATATTAACGTGGTCATTAGCTAATTAACAATCTATTGAAATCTAGTGCCTTTAGTATAGTGATTATGACTATGTACTTTTAATTTTTCGAACAAACTGGTTTAATAAAACATCATCATTATCATTAATAACTTTTTTGTTATGAATATTTTATTATTAAGTGGATGTCCATCAAGATCAATATAAGTTTTTGATGTACTTTAAATTCTAATAGTTATTAATAGTAAAGTTCTATTTCATTTATACTTCTTATATCTATAAATATAGAACTTGGAGAAGTACTGTAGATTATTTCGATTGATCAATAAAATACACACTCTCTTTTGCTCTCTCATTTTCTTTGTTCTTTAATCTTTGTCTTTTTATTTTATAACACATTATCAAAACGATTCTCCTTTAATTATTTTTCTCCATAAGTCACAAAAATATCCCTAAATTTACTGTTGTTGATTGCCTTTTAGAGTTACTGCTATTTCAATTGAGGTTTACGATCTATGGAATTGAAATATAGCAATGCGCCCAAGGCCTTCCAACAAACAGTTCGAGAAAGGAGGAAGAACTGATGGTTTTGTTAATGGTGTCAATAAATTTAAATAGAAAGAAAATTCATTTAATCATGCGTCGTGTTTTCCTATCATTGACCATAATAGTGCTTTCTTATTATCCTCTTGTGGCTTCTATTAAAGTATCTACATGCCCAAACTTTAAGTTAATCTTAATCATTTTCCTACTTAATTTTTATTACAGTACCAAGAAATTTGAATAATTTAATCGTAGTTGATATTTTGTGCAAAGCATCGAAGGAAACTCTATGCTCAAACTTTGGTAACAAAATTTCAAATCTTTAATATTATTAATTGCAAAAGAAAATATATTTGGAAGCAGTGGAATGTTTCTGTCAAAAGATTTTTTTTTATGTTGAATTTAATGTTTTTGTGAATGCTAAATTGTTATTTAAGAAATGTAGTGTAACAACCCAATTTCAGTGGTTTCGAGACCACAACTCCGACGAGTTACTTAATGTCTATGGGATTATTTTAAGGTCGTATTAACTTTTCATTAGAAAATTTTATAGTTTAAAAGGTTAATTCGGTGAAAAGGACTAAATTGAAAAATGTGAAAAAATTAAATTCTATTAAATAAATGAATTAAGTGGCTTTGGAAATGAAACTTAATGGACTAATTGATAATTATACCATAGTGTAAGTTAGTGGATGATGTTGGATTGGTTATGGTGTATTTTATTAGTTTTTAAAAGGTTAAATTAGTAAATGAAAAATTATGTTAAAAGATTAAGTAAAACAAAAAGAAAATTTGTGTCATCTTCTCAAAAGGATCTAGCCAAAACCATTTCTCCATTTTTGTAGAGAAAAAACATTCGGCCAAACTTCTTTTGATGCATGGTATGTGATTTTGATTCCGTTTTTAGTGATTTTTTATGTTTTTGAGCTTGTTTTAGCTTAGTTTACTTAGCCCAGGGGTTAATTTGCAAAATTTTTAAAGGTTGAGGGACTTGCCATGATGGTTTTTGAATGTGTCTTGATGTTAATTGATAGATTATTAGTCTTAGTTATTAAACAAACATGTTTTGTTAAGTAATTTTTAGTGAATTTAGGGTTTAAGGACTTATTCATGAAAATAGTAAAATTTCATGGTAACATTATGAAATGATGATTTAAGTGGGTTGATATAGGTCCCTAAGAAGTTCAGCTAACATGTATGGATGGTTAAAATAGTTAAATTTCAAGTTACGAGCTTAAGGACTAAATTATGAAAAAGTTAAAAATAGGAGGGGTAATTTTGTGATTATATGAATAATAGATTGAATTGAATATGTGAGGTTATTTGAAGTACTTAATTGAATGAAATTATCTATTTAGATCAAGATAAACAACAACTGGATTTAAATCGAAGAAAGGCGAAAGCTTTGGATTAGTCTCCAACTTTACTTCTACGACTATAGTTATTGAGGTAAGTTCATATAAATTATAATATTATTAATGATAGTTTGATTTATTATCGGTTATGTTGTGTTAATTATAAACTGTCTAGAAAATGCATATATATCGATGTTTTGAGTAATTGACGAATATATAATCCCGTTTGAACCTTAAGAATTCTTAGAATATGAATGACTTGTCATTAGGGATTTCATATGTAACACCCTCTAACCCCAAGCCGTTACCAGAATAGGGATACGAGGTATTACCGGACTTAAACACTAACATTTATACAAAATTGAGTCGTAAAATTTACATTCTAAATCAATATTCATCAAACTTCATCATAAAGTCCCTAATATGGGCCTACGGGGCCCAATACATGCTTTAGAAGTAATTCGGGATTAAATCGGCAACTTTGGAAGCTTTACCATGAAGATAGGGGCACACGCCCGTGTGACCTGGAACATGCCCGTGTCGCCTGCCCGTGGGGCTCAACATGGCCGTGGGGCCAGGCCATGGGCAGATTCTGCCAAATTCATACGGCCTGGGCACACGCCCATGTGTCTTGGCCGTCTGAAAACATGGTTTTTGACCATTTTTAAGCTATTTTCACATGTTAAACACATCTATTTCATGCCCAAACAATTACTAATAGTTCTTAAAACAAAAATCATTCATTATGCCATTCAAACTTATCAAATATTCATTCATTCACTTCAAAACCTCTTAAGAATTATGTACCACAATTCATTTCAAAATTATACAACATTATCATACTAGTCAAAACTCATGTAAGTTTAACTTCCAAAATATGCATGTTATATACCATGCTTCAACAACTTTCATGTTTATACATTATCATATGCAAATTAACACCTTAACAACCTAGATACATGCCATTTTACCAAAAGAAAAGTATTCACCACTTTGAGTCCGGGATTGGCTTGGATGCTGGGTCCTTAACTTTCTTTTGTACCTAACCTGCGCACGGAAACAACCGTACGCTAAGTATGCACTCAGTGGTATTTCTATAAACTAATATTTAAAACAATAATAAGCTATGTATATACGTTGTAACGTAACTTTTTGTTTCATAATCTTATTAGCTTCATCACTTACCTTTAACTTATAGCTCATAAATGTATTTAAACAATTCTTTTATACTTTTCATATAATTCAATATCTTCCAATACTTGTATAACAGTCATAGTCACATAATCAATAGCAGTCAGTCTTTGTCTTTAGTACTTTCAATTACCCCTATTAACATAACTCGGACCTAAACGGATACGCGGATCCAACCCACACACTGGGGATAGTATACAATGTTTCATCGGCCGAAGTCGGAATACAACGCAATAGTAATAATAATAAAGAATATGAATATGATCCGCGAATAAGCGGTACACAAAGTACCTCATCAGAACGAATCCGGAATAGTCACAGTAGTCGACACATATAGTGTCTCATCGACATAAAGTCGGAATATCCCTGAACACTTCCAATCCTATGGCATGCCAATTGCATCCGACTAGCCCGACACTGTTAATAGGGTATTCAAATCGTTTCATTTCAATACAGCAGTAGTAACAGTTTCCATCATACCATTCATACACATTCTAACTATAAAAAAATAACAATTACATTGTATTAAAACATTAAGCATAGTTTATAGAAATACAAATCGAATTTCTTGAGTTTACTCGATATCCTCGTTCACTTTCTCCTTTCCCTTTTTCGATGATGTTTCCGGTGCTATCTTGGCTACATAAAATTTAACATTTAAAATTATCAATATATATATTATTTAATAATACACTCTTGAGTTTCCATGTATCTTTTACTTAAATTCCAATTTAGTCCTTCCACCATAAGCATTCTTTTTCTTCAAAATAAATCCTATATTTTCATTCAATTATCATTTTAAAGTATTCCAACTCTTAAAATTCAGCATAAAACACTTATTATAACATCTTTTCAATTCAATCCCTATTATTGCAAAACCTATATTTTCTTTCACAATTTAATCATTCTCCCACTTCTAACTTGAATTTCCATCAAATTAACACTTAATTCTTCCATTTATTCAACTTAATTAACATCTAAAAATTTAGTAACTTTCTAAATTTCAACATAACTCAAGTAGTATTCTTTCCTAGGATTCCATAGACATCAAAATTACAAGAAAAAGGATCAAATTGACTTACCAATCAAGCTTGGAACTCTAAAACCCTAAATTTTCCTTTTCTTTTTCTTTCCCTTTTTCTTTCTTTCTTTCCCTGCTAACCGTGGCCTTCTTTCTTTCCTTTTTCTTTGTTTCATTTCTTTATTTCTTTTATTTTAATTACTTTATAATATTATAGTAATATAATATACTTTAATTATTATTATTTTACTTATATATTAAGTAACTACACATGTATAATACAAGTGTACCATTTATATTTGTACACATCTAACCTATTTTAACCATACATTTGTCACCTTATGGCCTAATTGCTAATTTAGTCCCTTAAATTTTCTCTATTCTATAATTAAACTTTTACACTATATTCAATCTAGTCCTTTCACTAAATTAACCTTAATTCAAGCTAATTCACTTAACCAAAATTTAATTAACTACATTACTAACTTCGTAAGTATTTCTAATAAATATTTACGAATTTATTTTACGAAAATTATAACTCAGAACTCAATTTTCGATGACTTTAAAATTTGGGTCGTTACATTTCTCCCCCTTAATAAATTTCGTTCTCAAAATTTACCTGTAAAGAGATGGGGGTACTATGATCTTATTGTATCTTCCGGTTCCCATGTTGCTTCTTCAATATTGTGACTTCTTCATAACACTTTTACTAAGGGAACTCATTTATTACGTAATTCCTTTATCTCATGTGCCAGTATTTTAACCGGTTCTTCTTCATATGACAAATCTGGTCGAATCTCTATATTTTCAGTTGAAATCACATGAGATGGTCTGACCGTTATCTTCTTAACATAGAAACATGGAAAACATCATGAATCTTCTGTAATTCAGGAGGCAGAGCTAAACAATATGCCACCGGTCCAATTCTTTCTATAACCTCATACGATCCAATGTATCGCGGACTCAATTTACCCTTTCAACCAAATCTCAAGATTTTCTTCCAAGGAGAAACTTTAAGAAATACTTTGTCTCCGACTAAGTACTCAATGTCTCGTCGTTTCAGATTTGCGTACGATTTCTGTCTATCAAAAGCTGCCTTCAATCTTTCGCGAATCTTTTTAACAGTCTTTCTGTTTCTTGAATCAATTCTGGACCAACCACTTTTCTTTCATTCAATTCCGTCCAACACACTGGTGATCGACATCTCCGACCATACAAAGCTTCATACGGTGCCATTTGAATACTTGATTGGTAACTATTGTTATATACAGACTCAGCCAATGGTAAATAACATTCCCAACCTGATTCAAAATCAATGATACAAGCTCGGAGCATGTCTTCTAAAATCTGAATAACCTGTTCCGATTGTCGATCAGTTTGTGGATGAAAAGCTGTACTAAAATGAAGTCGTGTACTGAGAGACTCATGCAACTGTTTCCAGAACCTCGATGTGAATCGTGGATCCTGGCCAGAAATTACCGATACAGGAATACCATGTAACCTTACAATTTCCCGGATATAAGTTTCTGCCAACCTTTGAAGTGACCAATCTGTTCTAACTGTTATAAAATGAGCTGAATTTTAAGCCGATCAACAATCACCCAAATAGCATTTTTCTTACTTGCTGACAATGATAACCCGGTTACAAAGTCCATCGTGATGCAATCCCATTTCCATTCAGGAATATTAATAAGTTGAAGTAATCCAGTTGGAACCTGATGTTCAACTTTAACTCGTTGACATGTTAAACATTTAACCACATATTCCACTATATCTCTTTTCATACCTGGCCACCAATACAGTTCCCGTAAATCACGATACATCTTCGTTCTTCCGGGATGTAATGCAAAAAGACTGTCATGTGCTTCTCGAAGTATTAATTCTTTAAACTCTGAAGTAGTTGGAATACAAAGTTGATTCTGATATCTCAAACAATCATGCTCATCAATGCTAAAATTTCTTGTTGTACCGTTCTGTACTGTCTCCCTCTTCTTCATTAACTTTTCATCTTTTAACTGTGCTGTTCTGATTTGATCAAACGTTACTGGTTTTACTATCAATTCAGCTAAAATACTTTCATCATCAATAATACTGAACTATGCAAACATTGCTCTCAACTCAGTTGCAGCCTTCCTACTTAATGCGTCAGCTACCACATTAGCTTTACCTGGATGATAGTCAATAATACAATCATAATCTTTTAAAAGTTCTATCTACCGACGCTATCTCAAATTCAATTCTTTCTGTGACAGAAGATACTTGAGACTTTTGCGATCAGTGTAGATATAACATTCTCACCATATAGATAATGTCTCCAAATCTTTAGAGTAAAAATCACCGCTGCTAATTCCAGATCATGAGTCGAATAATTACATTCATGCGGTTTCAATTGTCGTGAAGCATAAGCAATTACCTTTCCATTTTGCATCAGTACACATCTGAGACCATTTAAAGAAGCATCACTGTACACGATGAAATCTTTTCTCGACTCTGGCAAAGTCAATATTGGTGCTTCTGTCAACATTTGCTTCAACATTTCAAAACTTTTCTGACACTGCTCGCTCCAAACAAATGGAACATTCTTTTGTAGTAATTTTGTCATTAGTAAAGCTATCTTTGAAAATCCATTCACAAACCTTCGATAATATCCAGCTAACCCAAGAAAACTACGTACCTCTAACACATTTCTGGGAACTTTCCACTGAAGTATGGCTTCAATCTTCTTTGGATCTACTCTTATCCCATCTGTTGATACTACATGACCAAGGAATACAACCTCCGTTAACCAAAACTCACACTTACTCAATTTTCCATATAATTGCTTCTCTCGCAATATTTGCAAAACCATTTGAAAATGTTGTTCATGCTCAGTTTCAGACTTCGAGTATACCAGGATGTCATCGATAAAAACCACTACAAACTGATCCAAATATGGTTGAAAAATTCGATTCATAAGATCCATAAAAGCAGCTGGAGCATTTGTTAACCCAAATGGCATTACCAAAAATTCATAATGTCCATACCGTGTACGGAATGCTGTCTTTGGTACATCACTCTCCTTTACCTTCAGCTGATAATATCCCGACCTCAAATCAATTTTTGAAAACACAGAAGCTCTTTTTAGTTGATTAAATAAGTCATCAATACGAGGTAACGGGTATTTATTCTTAACAGTTACCTTGTTCAACTATCGGTAATCAATACACAACCGCATCGAACCATCTTTCTTTTTAACGAATAATACTGGGGCTCCCCACTGTGACGTACTAGGTCGTATAAACCCTCGATCCAATAAGTCTTGTAGTTGTACCTTCAAATCCTTCAACTCAGTAGGTGACATCGATATGGAGGTATTGACACTGGATCTGTACCCGGGTATACTTCAATCGCAAATTCAACTTCCCGATCAGGAGGTAATCCAGGTAATTCTTCAGGAAACACATCAGGAAATTCACATACAGTCTGAATTTTACTACACTGACTCTCAGCTAAATCGGAGTTACTAACATAGGCTAAGAAAGTAGCACATCCTTGGTAAAGAAGCTTACTAGCTTTAACTGCAGAAATGATTCGAGTTGAACCACTAGTCCTTATACCATTTACTTCAATCTGTTTACCATCTTCATTTTGAATAGTAAATTTCTTTTTATAATAGTTCAAAATTATCCATGTTCTGACAACCAGTCCATACCTAGTATAATGTCAAAATCACCGAATGGCATAATCAACAGATCAACAGAAAAGATTCTATCTTGAATCATCAACGGACATCTTCGACATATTTGATTTACTAACACAGTTTGCCCCAATGGACTAGACACTTCTATCGTTATTCTAGATAGTTCAGATTTTAAATTTCCCGTCTCAACTAAATTTGTATTTACATAGGAATGTGACGATCCTAGATCTATTAAAGCATATACGGGTTCTTAATGTAATAAGAATATACCTGTCACTACATCATGAGCATCCCCCTCGTCTCGAGTTCTTACAACATATGCTCGGGCCGGAGCTCTTACTTCAAATTGTTGGGTAGTATTTTCACTTGTTCTTCTAGTACCTCCTCTAGCAACTGGACCACTTCGACCCGATCCTCGACCTCTAGAAGCTGATTCAGATCTTTTTGATACCATTGGTGCTGACTTACCAGTCTTCGGACAATCCTTAACAAAATAATCAACGGATCCACATAGGAAACAACCCCCAGTTAACTTTCTATATTCTTCTCTATGTCTGTTTCCACAATACTCACATTCTGAAATTTCAGTATTCTAAGCTGGGCTTCTGATACTGCCAGTAGATACAATAGTTTGTCTCTTTCGACTTTTGTCTCCTCTTTCTGATCTTGAAAACTGAATCTTCCACCACCACGAGATTCCCTCGATATTTGAATTGTTGATTTGAACTAGCAGTTCCAGGATGTTTTTCAGCTGAACGAACAATTTCAGACTTTTTGCTCTTTCCCAATACTTGTTCAATCATTTTAGCTCTTTCTACTAGATCTGCAAACTTTGTAATCCGTAGAGGCATCAATTGCAGTTGGAATTTATCTCGCAGTCCTCTTAGAAATCGCCTGCATCTGTCAGCTTCAGTTGGTACAAATTCAATTGCATATCTGCTCAATCTCAGAAATTCCCGTTCATAATCCACTATAGACATATCTCTCTGTTTCAGCATCAAAAACTCCTGTTTCTGGTCTTCCATATATGTCTCCCCCAAATACTTTTTCTGAAATTCCCATTGAAAGAATTCCCAGTTTACCTGTTCTTCCAGTATATTCTGAATCTCTGATTCCCACCATATATAAGCCTCCTCTTGTAACAAAGAAACAACACATAGTAAACTTTCTTGTGTTGTGCATTTTAATTGCTTCAAAATTCTCTTGGTAGTCTCTAACCAATTTTCAGCTGTTGTTGAATCAGTTCCCTTTGATCCCATAAATTCTGTAGCTCCATACTTTCACAATTCCTTAATAGGGGCTCTTCGGGTAGCGAGGGTAGAAGTAGTAGCAGGCATACTTCCTACTTCTCTTTGAAGAGCTTCGGCAATCATTCTAAATATCTTTGTATTATCCCTTCTAGTTTTCAGTGGTTGATTACCTACCGGGTTTACACTTGGGGTTGCAGATTCAGATTCATTTACATCATATGATTCATCTCTACTGTGCATTTCCTGATCAGTACCCTTGATACTTTCGTTAGACATCCTTTTTACACTATAAAACAAATAAATTTATCAGTATATATAAATCAGCATCCAATCCTGACTCAAAGTTAACATAAAAATGGCATGTATCTCTAGACTCAATTTCGAACTTTATTTAGTCCTAGAATTGACTGAACCTAAATAGCTCTGATACCACTAAATGTAACACCCCCAAACCTCAAGCCGTTACCGAAATAGGGCTACGAGGTATTACCGGACTTAAACACTAACATTTATACAAAACTGAGTCGTAAACTTTACATTCTAAATCAATATTCATCAAACTTCATCATAAAGTCCCTAATATGGGCCTACGGGGCCCAATAAATGCTTTAGAAGTAATTCAGGATTAAACCGGCAACTTTGAAAGCTTTACCTTGAAGATAGGGGCACACGCTCGTGTGACCTGGAACATGCCCATGTGGCCTGCCCGTGGGGCTCAACATGGCCGTTGGGTCAGGCCATGGGCAGATTCTGCCAAATTCACACGGCCTGGGCACACGCCTATGTGTCTTGGCCGTGTGAAAACATGGTTTTTGACCATTTTAAAGCTATTTTCACATGTTAAACACATCTATTTCATGCCCAAACAATTACTAATAGTTCTTAAAACAAAAATCATTTATTATGCCATTCAAACTTATCAAATATTCATTCATTCACTTCAATACCTCTTAAGAATTATGTAGCACAATTCATTTCAAAATTATACAACATTATCATACTAGTCAAAACTCATGTAAGTTTAACTTCCAAAATATGCATGTTATATACCATGCTTCAACAACTTTCATGTTTATACACTATCATATGCAAATTAACACCTTAAAAACCTAGGTACATGCCATTTTACCAAAAGAAAAGTATTCACCACTTTGAGTCCGGGATTGGCTTGGATGCTGAGTCCTTAACTTTCTTTTGTACCTAACCTGCGCACAAAAACAATCGTACGCTGAGTATGCACTCAGTGGTATTTCTATAAACTAATACTTAAAACAATAATAAGCTATGTATATACGTTGTAACATAACTTTTTGTTTCATAATCTTATTAGCTTCATCACTTACCTCTAACTTATAGCTCATAAATGTATTTAAACAATTCTTTTATACTTTTCATATCATTCAATATCTTCCAATACTTGTATAACAATCATAGTCACATAATCAATAGCAGTCAGTCTTTGTCTTTAGTACTTTCAATTACCCCTATTAACATAACTCGGACCTAAACGGATACGCGGATCCAACCCACACACCGGGGATAGTATACATTGTTTCATCATCGAAAAAGTGGAATACAGCGCAACGATAATTGATAACAATAATGATCCACGATGCGGTACACAAAGTACCTCATCGGAACGAATCCAGAATAGTCACAGTAGTCGACACGTATAGTGTCTCATTGACACAAAGTCGGAATATCCCTGAACACTTCCAATCCTATGGCATGCCAATTGTATCCGACTAGCCCGACACTGTTAATAGGGTATTCAAATCGTTTCATTTCAATACAGCAGTAGTAACAGTTTCCATCATACCATTCATACACATTCTAACTATAAAAAATAATAACAATTACATTGTATTAAAACATTAAGCATAGTTTATAGAAATACAAACCGAATTTCTCGAGTTTACTCGATATCCTCGTTCACTTTCTCCTTTCCCTTTTTGATGATGTTTCTGGTGCTACGTTGTCTACATAAAATTTAACATTTAAAATTATCAATATATATATATATTATTTAATAACAGACTCTTGAATTTCCATGTATCTTTTACTTAAATTCCAATTTAGTCATTCCACCATAACCATTCTTTTTCTTCAAAATAAATCCTATATTTTCATTCAATTATCATTTTAAACTATTCCAACTCTTAAAATTCAGCATAAAATACTAATTATAACATCTTTTCAATTCAATCCCTATTATTGCAAAACCTATATTTTTTTTCACAATTTAATCATTCTTCCACTTCTAACTTGAATTTCCATCAAATTAACACTTAATTCTTCCATTTATTCAACTTGATCAACATCTAAAAATTTAGTAACTTTCTAAATTTTAACATAACTCAAGTAGTATTCTTTCCTAGGATTCCATGGACATCAAAATTACAAGAAAAGGGATCAAATTGACTTACCAATCAAGCTTGGAACTCTAAAACCCTAAATTTTCCTTTTCTTTTTCTTTCTGTCTTTCCCTGCTAACTGTGGCCTTCTTTCTTTCCTTTTTCTTTATTTCATTTCTTTATTTCTTTTATTTTAATTACTTTATAATATTATATTAATATAATATACTTTAATTATTATTATTTTACTTATATAATAAGTAAATACACATGTATAATACATGTGTACCATTTATATTTGTACACATCTAACCTATTTTAACCATACATTTGTCACCTTATGGCCTAATTGCTAATTTAGTCCCTTAAATTTTCTCTATTCTACAATTAAACTTTTACACTACATTCAATCTAGTCCTTTCACTAAATTAACCTTAATTCAAGCTAACTCACTTAACCAAAATCTAATTAACTACACTACTAACTTCATAAATATTTCTAATAAATATTTACAAATTTATTTTACGAAAATTATAACTCGGAACTCAATTTTCGATGACTTTAAAATTTGGGTCGTTACATCATGTTTCAAGTGCTGGTCTTGAATGTCCTACCGATGGATGATGGTATATTATGGTTTGATTTTGAGATGATGAAATGGTATGTTTTGAGGCATGAAGTAGATGATAATATACCATCTTCCAAGAAATAATATACCATCTTCCAAAATATAAGACAACTTATACATCACATAATATTATCAAACACATAATTCAAACCAACTTAATTGGCCAAATTCATACCAACATTTACATTATTTGCAAGTCAAATCTCATGGCTAATATCATATTTGAAAACTTATCATCAACTCAATAGCCTATACATGCCATATACGATATTTACAAGCATCCAAAAGTACTAACAAGTAGTCGATAGTGTGATGACGATTCCCGATGATCCCCGATGTCTGAGCTAGCTTCAATAATCTAAAAAATAGTGAAAGAACACACGAAGTAAGCTTCAAAAGCTTAGTAAGCCATATACAAATAAATTACCACATGCATCAACATCATTTCCATTAATAGGCAAACTATGAGTAAGCATTTATAAGTTCACAAACCTGTCTCATTATACACATAATCAATATCATAGTTGAATTCATCAATTACTTTCCTTTTCAAAGCTTGTATGAATCTCGTACGTACCTCAGTCACTTAACTTTTTCACACATTTTTTCTCGACTTGACTTTGCCCATTGAATCTTTTGGAATCGTTAAGGATACTCAGAAATCACATAAAGCTCGTACAATGCCATATCCCAGATATGGTCTTACATGTTATAACATATCGATGCCACTGTCCCAGACAGGGTCTTACACGAAATTATATAGCGATGCAAATGTCCCAGACATGGTCTTACACATAATCAGAATACAATGCCAATGTCCCAGACATGGTCTTACATGTAATCACATCTCGGTAATCCTAATGTCATGACATTCGTATCCTATACTTTTCCTAATGTTCATACGGGACTTTCGGATATCGTAACTTCATCGATTCTTGCTCGTAATTGCTTGATCAACATCCATAGCAATTCATCAACAAATAAACATATATAAATCAATTAAAAGACGTTTATTTGCATATGAACTTACCTCATATTAAGGATTGACGTATTGGGTCGACTATTCAATAACTTTCGATTTCCCCCGATCTAAATTTGATTTCTTTCTTTCAGGATCTATATGAATTCAAAATTAACTCATTTGTTCATTGATCCATTCAATTCAGTCGAAAAACACATATTTAAGCAAATTTGCACTTTGGCCCTAAACTTTCACATTTCTTACAATTTAGTCCTTATTTCAATAAACACAAAATTACACCAATTCAATTCAAACCCATGTGTGTCGAATTACTATAGTACCCTTAGCCATCCATATTTCACATTTCAACCCCATATTTTCATCTTTTCACAATTTAATCCCTAATTTGTATTTTCTCTAAAAATCACTTAACAAAACATATTAATCTATCAACAATTATTCATTTTCCATCATCAACATTCAAAAAAATAACGCTATCATCAATGGAAACTCACAAATTCATCAACAAATTTAGAAATTAGGGTACGAGCTAGCTAGGTTACTAAGCAACGATCTCAAAAATGTAAAAATCATCAAAAACCAAACAAAGAACATTACTTAATCTAGCTACCAAGGTGCCGAATGCATGATAGCTTTAAAACCTTGTTTTATTTTCTTAATTTCGGTTAACAAAGATGAATGAAGAAGATATTTTAACTTTGTTTTATTTTAATTACCTTAATAAATTAAATTAAACATTTAACCTTAATGAAACCATTATAAAATCACCTAATATATGCCCATTTATGTCTATTCCCACTATCAATGATCTAATAACATTATAAGGACATTTGGTTTAATAAACCATAGCAAATAGACACTCTTAACTTATAGCATGCTACTTTTGTATTTTACGCGATTCAGTCCTTTTGTCAAATTAAGTATTCAAATGCTAAAATTATTTCACGAAAATTTCACACATAATTATTCACATGCTATAAACACAAAAAATAACTTAAAATAATTTTTTGACCTCAGATTTGTGGTTCTAAAACCACTATTCTGATTTACTAAAATCGGGCTATTACATGTCTTTTGACCACTTTTAAGTTCTTATAATATATGGTCATTTTGGTATGTTTGTGGTGAAATATGAATGGTTAAAATAATGTCATTAGGGAACTAAATTGACTATGTTTTGTGCTTAATATGTTGTATTATAGTCTTGTTTGATTGAAGTTGTTTTGGTATAAATGTGGTGCCTTTAAATGGAATATTGGTTAGATGCAATAGGATGTTTGAATTGGTATGTTTAGATCTGTTTGAACGGTGTTTAGGTCTGTTGAATGTATGCACAAATGGAATGGTTGATTGAGTAAATTTTGGTCTTAAGATGACTTGTTTTTAGGGTCAAATTACGGAGCACAAGGTTTGGGACACGGGTTGTCAAACGGCTACGTGACCTAACTCAGTGAGTTACACGGTTTAAAACACGGGCTGGGACATAGCCATGTGTCCCTTTGTTCAACTGTTACACGGTTTGGGCTATGTCACACGGCCGTGTGACCTCTGTTTTCAAAATTTTTAACTTTTTCCCAAATTTTATGATTTGTTTTGATTTAGTCCCGAATTGTTCCCAAATTGATTTTAGGGCCTTGAAAGCCCGATTTAAGGCCCAAATGTACATGTTTTCTAGGTTTATAATGAGATTTTAAATAATTATTGTTAAATGAAATTAATGATATATTTTGATACTAATTGTTCCAATTTGTACGGTACTGCTCCGTAACCCTAATCCAACGACGGAGAGGAGTTAGGGGTATTACATGTAGAATACCTTAACCTTTGAATTTGATACGAAAACTATTGAGGTTTATGCATAAATTAATCCTCATATATTAATTTGGGTCAGTTATTATAATCGTATGTTAGCATGATTAAAATACATATTATGCATGAAAACTTATATCTATTAGATGAGGTGATTTGATGCTTTACAAATGTTGTATGTATAAATACACTATGTCTTTGCTTATAAACTTTAATTATAAGTACTTTATGTATTTAATATGCATCCCCTTTAATTTTCATCATAATATGATCCCTACTTTTTCATTATAGATATCATTCGCGTATAAAATAGAGAAAAATATAGTTTACGAATTGTTTTATTATACACACTTTATATTATGATTAAATTGTTTTTTTATTATAAATCTATAAATGTTATCATTAATGCAAATCTATTTTAATACTTGTAATAACACTCGTGATAATAACTAGAGCGAAGACGACGGTGATTATGAAATAAAAAATCAATTGAGACGTTTATAAGTCCGTCTTACTAAATCTATTGCATTTCTCGAAGTGAACGCAAGCATAAAAGAAATTTTAAACCAATATTATTTCAATATTTGGTAGTACAAAATTAGTCGAAAACTCTAGAAGAGCTAATATACCAATATCTAAAAATAACAAAATTTGTGATGGTTAATGCATTTGTTTTAAAATATATTTATTGTAATCAATCTTATACTGAGATTGTGAATGAGGAAAAGATTATATTTCATATGAATCACTATTGCTATAAATATCTATTTTGAAAGGATGAGAAAAGAGACGATTGAGTTATTGATTTATATATGTTACTCTTGTTATTAAATTGAATTGATTGTGACTATCTTTATGATCTTTTTTTGTTATCATCATCATTAAGGGATTGAAAGAAAAATATTTAACTGTGAAATATCTACTTAAATTGTGGAATAATTTAAAAGAAAAATATGAGTAATTGAATATGGTAATTCTATCTAAAGCTCGTTATGGTCGGATGCACCTGAAGTTGAAAGTTTTTTAAAATTGTGAGTATAACTCTACAGTATTCAAAATAAGTTCTCAATTAAAATTACGTGAAAATATTACTGATGAGAGCTTACAAGAGAACTTATTCAACTTTTCATGCTTCAAATGTACTCATGTTTACTTATGATTGAACAAAAGTTCTTAATCACAAAAATTAACCATTCCTTGAAGAGAATGTAATAATATGTAATAAATTCGAAAGACATGATATTTGATGTGGATGTAGTAAGTTGGACTATAATAATAATCATAGGTGATGGTCGTAATAAATTTTCTCACCGCCAAAAGTGGAAAAATGAAGAAAGCAAGAAAAGAACAAGAATTCTCAATAAATCTTTAAGAAGAGAGACAACTTATGTATGAAAAGTTATTGGTTATATACTTGTGCACTTGGAAAATAAGATCCACTCTCAAAGTTTGCTATTAATAAATTTTGATTGAGTTCAAAGTCTACTACTGGAGTTTAATTTGTTTACTTCTTGATAAAATTGTCAAGACTCAATGTAGAACAAAAAAGGTACATCTTTAAATATTAAATCAACTTGATATATGGTTTAAATATTTGAGATGATTTTCTTTTTAAGTTTTGATTACAAGAGTTACATATTGTTTTAAGCATCTCATTTGTTCATGAAAATGAATATTAACTGATTTATTTATGTCGCTATAGTAGATTTTATAATTAAATAGTATATTTGATTAAAACATATCTAGTATGCAAATTTGTGTTAATAAACCAATAAATTTTATTCGGATTTGATTTAGTTCAAAGAATTGTTAAAGGTAGTGGCTCATATGTTTTATATTATTCCATTTGTTTTTTATTTAGACAAATGACATGAGCAATTGTAAATGAAAAGTTCTATGAGTATGAATGGTTAAATTTTGAATTAAATTTCATGCATGTTTACGATGATGATTATGAGTTTCATGTTTAAGATGTGACTTTTATTCATATATTTAATTTAGGCTTGTTTCTATACATGACCTAGATAGCTATTCTTAGTAGTGAATTGATTATGCATAACCTTGTTAAAAGGACTTTAAAAGTATTTTTAATTGATCTCATATCTCCTTATGGATAAATAAAATAACAAGCTATTTGTTCTACCAATTTTGCTCCATTCTCCAAAGTGGATGTAGCAATATATAACAATTATGAAAATGTAACTTATTTCCATTATTGACAAATAGATAAAAAGAAGATGGATGATTCAAAATGTTGCCAAATGTTTATTCTTAGTATAGAATGCTCAATTATTTATACTAATTTATCATTCCTTGAAGCAAATGATAAATATATAATCTTATTGTTAAGAAATATGATATATGATCACATTATTGTCTGAATTACTTTTTGCACATTCTTTGAAGTGAATGTTTACAATAAATATAATAAATTTTATAATCATTATTTTTATCATTAAACTCAATTTTAAAATTTGAAGATTTTGGCATATTCCCTGAAACGAATATTGCATATAATTATTTGGAAATTAAATTTATTTTGTTGACTTAGTGGCATTATAGACTTCACATTGATTTAGACATTTCCAGAAGTAAATGTCACAATAGTACTTATATGTGGATACAAAGTAAAATGAATGACAGTAAAATTATCAATTTGTCACAATTTATATCGACATTATTTGTACAATTGAAGTGCATGTTAAAGTAAAACTAGAAGTTTACTGATACAAATACATTTACTACTTGGCGTGACCAATTAGACCATCCTGAATCATATATGATACGAAAATTAATTGGGAATTCATATGGACATTCATTAAAGAAGCAAAAGATTCTTTAATTTAAAGAATTCTCATTTGTTGTTTGTTCTCAATGAAAATTTATTATTAGAAATTTACTAGCTAAAGTTGAGATTTAATGTCTTCTATTTTTGAAATGAATATGGGCTCATTCATCCACCATGTGGATGATTTTGATATTATATGATTTTGGTAGATGCATCTACAAGATAATCACACATGTCTTATCAATTTTCAACCTATCATTTGCAAGGTTGTTTGTTTAAATAATTAATTTTAGATTATGCAATTAAGATAATTTATCTTGCTAATACTGATGAGTTTATATCCTAGTCTTTTATTGATTGTTGTATATGAGTTTGAATTTTTTTTGTAAAAGCTTGTTATTTATGCGCTTAATGGTTTAAAGAAATTATTGACTGAACGTCTCTAATTAATATCTAAACCATTACTTATGAGAACTAAACTTCCTATTTCAACATGAGATTATGTTGATTTACATGTTGTACGTATCAAACCAATAAGTTATAAATACTCTCCATTACAATTTGTTTTTGGTCGAGAGCTAAATATTTCCAATCTTTGAATTTTTGTATGTGCATGTATGTTCCAATTGCTCTACCACAATGCATAAAGATGAGTGAGTCCTCAAAAAAAGTTAGGAATATATATTAATTACGAGTCTCCTTGTATTGTTAGATGTTTTGATTGTATTGGAGATTCAATTATGACATGGTTTGTGATTAATATTTTGATTTAATAGTTTTCCCCACATTAAGGGGAGAGAAATAATAGTTGAATGAAATCACTGCTTGTAATGAGTTATCATTATCTAGATCCTTATAGAGAGTAATTTGAACCAGAAGTTCAAAAAAGATAACTCACTTTATTACAGCTAACAGTTAGATGTATTCACAAATTTAATGAGAATAACCATGTGTTATATATCATTGAATATTTTAATTTGAATCAAAGTCCAGTAAGGCAATCAACTAGAATAAGTGATAGATTGACCAGTTCCAAAGATGAAAATTCTTCTAGGTGGTTATATACTGGAGGCAAGTGCTCTAAAATAGGCCCAAGACATAACTAATAACTAAATCTCCAGAAGAGATTCAGGTACCTAAAACTAAAGATTAAAATAGTGAAAATAAAGAAATCTCGATAAGTTATGTCAGTTCAAGAAAATGTGGAACCAATAATAAAAGTGGTTGACAATGGTTTTGCATGCAATATTATTGTTGAAATAATGAATAAACGGAGAATCTTGAATAAATCTATTGGGAAATATAGATATGGGATGAATTGGTTAAAATAGAAAGATGCAACTCAAGTACAATTAAATTCGTGGAGTTTTTAGACCAATAGCCCAAATATCTAAAGTATAAAGCCAATGATGATACAAATGAAGTAGTTTTGCAAAAAAATGGAATAAAAAGATGAAGTTTTTCGCTAAGTCCAGGTATTATATAATAGTATTTTGTGGTGGATGCAATAACCTTTAGATATATTATTGAACAGACAGTTCATAAAAGATTTAACTTGCGTCTAATGGTTGTTGTTACAACCTTTCATGAATCACTATATAGTAAAGTTTATATTAAAATCCTTGAAGGATTTAGAATGCTAGAAGCATATTGAAATTCTTGGAAAATTGTTCATTTATATGAATTGAAATAATTTGAACATATGTGATAAATTTGGCTTAGTGAATAGTAGTTGAAGGAGGATTATAAAATGATCCAAAATACCTATTTATATTTTTATAGAAGAATCATGATTAAAGTTTCCTATGATTATTGTTGAAACTCCTGAAGAGATCAAAATATATTTCTCCAAAATTTTCCTCACTTATGACTTTCAAAAGAATGGTGATATAAATGCTTAGCAAATATGTTCAAATGGTCATTTGAAAAGCTAGTATTCAAGATTGAATACATAGAATATGAGATATTATGGATGTTTTCATGAGGGGGAGTAAATACGTGTTGTACTCTTTTTTCTTTATCGAGGTTTTGTCCTATTGGGTTTTCTTGGTAAGGTTTTTAATGAGGCAGCATATTATGTGTATTATAAATATGTATACTTTTTTTCCTGCACTAGGAAATTTTTTTCCTCCAGGGTTTTTATCTTAATAATGTTTTAATGAGACGTATTATTACCAATGGACATTCAAGGGAGAATGTTATTAATATTTTATTATTAAGTGGATGTCCATCAAGATTAAGATAAGTTTTGATGTACTTTAAATTCTAATAGTAATTAGAAGTAGAGTTCTATTTCATTTATACTTCTTATGTTTATAAAAATATACTT
Organism: Gossypium anomalum; assembly: GCA_025698475.1. Classification (NCBI taxonomy): domain Eukaryota; kingdom Viridiplantae; phylum Streptophyta; class Magnoliopsida; order Malvales; family Malvaceae; genus Gossypium; species Gossypium anomalum. The sequence continues at coordinate 65,718,991 of CM046963.1, forward strand.
TGGAGAAGTACTGTAGATTTTTCCAATTGATCAATAAAATACGCTCTCTCATTTTCTTTGTTATTTACTCTCTATCTTTTTATTTTATGACAATTTTTTATATTGTCTTCAATAGTTTTTACATGCAAAGCAAAATGAAAGAAAATATTGGCTCACTAGTTATCTAATATTTAATTAATATTAAGCGACATTACGTGATCAGATCGTAATGCGAGAAGACAACTTATATTATTAAATAATCTGAACATGTCATTAGTCTAATTGAAATTGAACAAGTCAATTAAAAGACTAGTATGTTGTCTATCAAGTCCAATTACGGAGATATCTTGTATTGGTTAATAGAACAGACAACTCCAAAAGATAGAGACATAGTTGTGACTAACTAAACTGACAGTACATCAAATAAGACCCAAGCAGAATAGATCCTAGATTTGTTTATGAATTTATTCACTTATGATGTTCATAATGTGACTTATCTTAATCCTGAGTAAGGGTGTGCATTTAGCTGGTTCAGCCGGTTTGATTTTTTTATATAAAAAACTGAATTATCATTGTAAACCAAATAAACCGACCCAACCTAGGGAGAAATTTTGAATAAATATTTTTGGTTCAGTTCAGTTTGGTTTTTAAATTTTTTTAGTTGGAAAAAAACTTCTAATTCATGTTCTTATAATTTTATTTCCTTTAAAATTTTCACATTATTGTCTTTTGCTTTAATTTAGTATATTTTATTAATTTTAATTTTAATTTTATTTCAATTTCATTATAAAAATATTAAAAATTAAATAAAACAATTTTAATGAACTCAAAAGATATCTATTTTCTTACATGGCCAACATACAATTTCCATGTATTCTATTATTCTTAATGGGTATATATCAATTTAAGGTTTTTATATATTAAATAAAAAAATTAAAATGAATATCATAAATTAATTAAATTATCAATTTGGGTTTTAAATATTAATGGGTTTAGGCTTGTAAGAGTATTAGGTTTTAATAGATATTTTAGTTTAAGGTATAAATTTGGGTTTGATTATGTAAATGTTTTATAGGCATCGAAAACCGACCAAATAAACCAATTAAATTAAACATGAAAACCAATTAAACTGAAAAATCGAATAAATTGAAAAAAATCAATTTTTGGTTCGGCTCACTTCGGTTTAGATTTTTTTTTTGTTTGCACACCTCTAATTCTGAGTAAGTGATTAACTATGTATACGTGACTTGTATACTTTGATATGTTGATAGTCTATATTTAATTGTTAATAGAGCCAAAAAGTTAGTACGTTGGGTATACGACTTCACTTGCAATAGTGGAATTCATAACCCAATAAAGGGTAAACGATATCCTCTCATCGGCATTACATGATAGATGGAAAGTAACACGACCATGAGTTATTTGCCTTAAAATAAATGATTTAATTACTATTTGTTAGTAATTGACTTTTCATGAAGGAAAATGTAATAATTACCATGAGATAAAATAGGATCATATTGGGAGAACAGATTTATTCCAAAAAGATAAAAGATTTTATATGAGAGTAACACACATATGACAAGATCATTGGACAAACAATTAGTAAAGTAGCTTTTATAATGGTATATAATGGGATAACTTAGTCATGATACTTTAGTAAAATAACTTCATGACTAAATAATGTTATAATTAATAAACGAAAAGTCAGGACTTAATGACAAACTATTTGAGCCCTAATTATATATGTCTAGTTGGTCCCTCTGCTAGCTCGATATAACCTTGAAGGTTTGTATTAATTGATGAAATGAAAAATGTGAAACAACGAACTAGAGAAATAGATCACATGTATCACTATCCACAATCAATACGTTTTCTCGCCATGAACAAGAAATTACTTGAGAATTAATTTATGTTTTTGAATTATTATTTAATTTGAAATTAAATAATTGAAGTTCAGAGTAAAAATTAAATTAATGAAGTCATCATAGTTTCATGAGAACAAGTTAATTAAATTAATTTGCTCATAGGTTCTACTACAGTAAAGTCATTATGACTTTAATGAAATTAGAATTGGGTTGAAAAAAAATTAATTAGTATAATTGATTATTTCAATTAATTAAAAACAATAAATAATATTTTGGGCATAGGAAAATATATTTATCGGGTTTGGATAAATTATATGAGTTGATTTAAAGACCAAATAGCACATATAATTGACTCGATACATGAAGAGGCCCAACAAGCCCAATTTAATAACAAAGGGTGGTAAACCTCTATCCTAAAAGAGGGTTGTCGCCGCCCCTTTAGTAGTTTCCTAATAGGAGTTGTATTTTCCTATTTATATATTATTATTCAGTTAATACTTGTTCGATTGAAACTCTTGTTATCCTTTTTATAAATAGAAACCAAGGGCTAGGTCAAAAACACACCTCATATACTTCAATATTCTATCAAAATATAGAAAGGTTATTTTCCTAAATAAATTGCATTTTTTAAGGTTATTTTCCTAAATAAATTTTATTTTTTTGACAAGAATTTGTCTTTCAGTTTCTAGCTCCTTAAATTTTCACAATAAAGTTTTCATTGATTTGCTTATAGAGCCCTCCAGTAAGCTGAGGTCAAGGATAGCGGAGAAGATTGAGTGGTCAAAATCTAGAAACGATTTAGTTCGCCTCAAACAAAACACAAGTACTGTAACACCCCGATACCCGACCCGATCATTGGGTTCGAGCTACAATGTGCCACATTCATTGCTGGAGTAGTTACGGTAAAATTACATTCGATTTTAAACCATTATACATTCAAATATAAATAAACATGTGTATAAAATGATACATACTCATTTCTAGGTCTTATGCGAGCTTACGAAAGCTCTTTTGCTAATCCAAGATCAAAATAGGACCAAATTGTAAAGATTTCAAAGTTTTGAGTTGACATTGCGACTTCAAGGATTCTTCATCGTGACGCAACTCACTGACACAGGCTTGTCATGACCTTGAGCATGCATCGCCATGACATAATTCTCTGACTTAATCTCGTTGCAACATGAATCACTATTTCTAAGTGGTTCATTTTGGTAGAAGATTTAAAACTTCTGAAATAAGGTTTAGACATTTCAATACCTGCCAATTCAATATCACAATATTTTCATTCATACCAAAACATACCAAAATGTCAAACCAAGTTGACATATACTAACAATTTTTCAAAATGATTGTTTGAGATATAAAAACTGGGTTAAACCTTAGGTACATGTCATGTACTAATGAAAAGAGAACTTTACAAAATTTGCTGAGTCGAAAAATTGCTTCTTGGATGCTGAAACTACTTATCGTATTCTCAAGGATCATCTATACCTATTTACAGAGAAAACAAATCGTACGCTAAGCAATAGGGCTCAGTGGTACATTCATGATTCAAGATATATATGACAAAGCATCAACAAAATGGTTCAAGATAAAATTTGAATATGTGCAGCAAGTATCCAACCAATTTGTGATCCAAATTGTCAAGCAGCATACTTATGTTAATACCAAAACAACCTATCCAACATTGCAACATATACAATCAACTCCAACTTGTTTAACAATTAACAAGCATTCAATATATATCAATTCCATATCATTCAAAAATCAAATATTCATTTATGCACCTTAACAATGTGTCGTTATCATTAAACCATTTATGATCCATGGGACTTATCTCTTTTACTTTAATTTCATACCATTATACTTATTCCTAGAGTTTATCAACTCATTCGTATTCATTTCAGCCCCCAGGGTTTGTGTTCATTTGATTTGCTCAATCAGCGGTATAATTTAAATATTCCACTCACATTTATACATAATTCAATCCAATAGCATCAATTGATATCACATTCATATTGTTTACCGATTATACATTTTGCAACCCCTATTAACCTAAATAGGATTCGGACAGATACTCGGATCGTCCAATCAACACACCAAACTGTCACCAAAGTGCATCATTAGATAAACTGAAGGAGGGTAATTAGCACACAATGTGCATACTTGTGTACAAAAGGCATCCTAGTGCACAAAGCGCATACTAGCACATAAAGTGCATCCTAGCACACAAAGCGTATATTTGGCACACGTGGTGCATCCTGACAAATTAAGTGCATCCCAACGCATAAGTGCATAATCCTGTACGCAAACCAATTCTATGGCATGCCAACTATGTAACACCCTATACCCGACCCGTTTTACCAGACCTGGATATAGGATGCCACAATACCTAAATTCTTAACAAATTTTTACAACTAGAGAAAACAATACTAAATATTCTTCTTATTTATTTATTTATTTTCTTTTCTAAGTCAAAAGATTTTAAAAGAAACGTTTATTGATTACAACAAATTCTCAAAACAGTATAAGACATTATGGCTTAAATCTTTGTTAAACTAGACTTAATCATGGCGTAGAGTACTATATCTCATATTCCCAAAAGTGCCCTTCTGTATGCATAATATCGCTCTTCGAACCTCCAACTTGTCTCATTCCTAGCTTGGTCCTTCCTGGTGCACTGGTTCAATACCAAGAACTTACATTACAAATAGACGCTTGTAAGTTCAATGGAACTTAGTGAGTCTCAACCAATATTACCTCTAACGTCGTTGTTGGATTCCTTTTCTTGAAGATTCTGGACTTCCCTTCAAACTTTGACGAATACTTTCCTGATTTTTGGCGGATAACCATACACCCATCTCTACACTTAACCACCTTATACACATTCCGCTCGATGAACGGATCAAAAACTTCACACCATAATGCAGATCCTATTTCACAACCCCTTTTGAAGATAGAAGTTGGATGCATTTCTCAGAATGATATACATACGAATACTACTCTTGGCAGATTCTTATACTGGCTTTGGTGGCTGACAAAATTCCAGTCACACCATATCTTTAAGTCAATCTAGACAATAAAATTAATCCAATGAATGCGATGTTTTAGATCATCCAATAGAATCCCAGATGACTTCAATACATAACGAGAGAGCTTCCAGATTTGGCGGGCACTTACCCCACCTATAATTACAAATATGCCAAGCTCCCTATCCTGACTGGCTGCTATGGAGCATTCATTAGTCGAATACATTCCCGAGAACTCTTTCAGAGAATGCCTTAAAGGCATTCCTAGATCTTGTCACAAAGGTAGACTAGCAACTCACCACTTAGATGTTACAGAATTCGCCATACAGGCTTTCCAGATTACTTGCCACAAAAGGTTTTTCCAGATAATACACTATATAAGCTTTTCAGTTAATATGCCACATAGGCTTTCTAGATAATACACCATATACATTTTTCAGATAACTTGCCTCAAAGGCTTTCCAGATAATACGCCACATAGGCTTTTCAGATAACTTACCACAAAGGCACCGCATAAACTATCTTGTTTGGTGATATGGATTTTCCTAAACTCAGCATCCCCTGAGCTTTACATATCATCGCCCCCGGGACACGCAGAAACCTTAGTAGATAAATGTCGCTCATCCGCCATTCCCAGAACATGCCATGGCCATGGTTTTTCAACATCTCTTATTTTCATGTTTACTATCCCGATGGACGTCATCAAAGTACCACTGTGGGGTCAATTATCATATCACATATTTTCTCGATACTCTGATCGAACCCCCTTATTGCAAACCATACTTTGTCATGCATCACTCAAATAGCATAATGGCCACATTTGCATAGATTTCACTCATACCCATAATAGAGTCATACTCTTCAACACATAATTTCTTATGCATGCTTACCACACATTGTCATATTCATGCAACACATTTTATACTGCATTTACATACTTGCAGATGCTTCACAGAATATACACATACATATACATACAATATCTCCTCAAGTATAAGTATAGGAACATCAACCATACAAGGAATCATCATAAAATATCATACGAGTCGGGTCTAGAGACTTACTAGAGACCCACATTTACCTTGGCCCAGAGCTTCTGTTCCAGTCGTCCTTTCCAGTCCAGTAACAAAAATCATTTAAAAGATCATGGAATTTCCATTAGAATCCCCATTACAAATAGTTTACTATTGTTTTAACTATATGCGACCCTTATGCAGAGCCTTCCACTCACACCCTATTGTTCTTACATCTTTTAACATCCTTACTCCTCAATAATCGTAACATACAAAGCTATAAGATTTACTAGAAGGTTGCATCATCCACTGATTAATCAAAATCTTAGCTCTTTCTTAACAAAAAAGAAGAGAACATTTGTTAGAAAGAAGGACTAGAATGTCGAGCAGAAAGAAAAACCATCTAGAATGTTCCCTTCCCTTTACTTTATGTACTCCTAGCCCTCCTGATTTCCCTACCAAACTCGGGGGTAGGTAAAAAAAATCTGGCAAAGACTTACGTTACTGTTTAAACAGTCATGGAGAGGGTCAAATCAATCTAATTGACTCCTAACTAATCTTGTAACAAGAACCAACTTAAATAGTGCTCATGTAAACCGAGTGCACTATACCTTAGTGGTGACTCGTATATGGCGTGGTCTTCAAGATAATTAAGTCTCCTACAACTTTCTTATACACTTAGTAGGCTCTTCATGCTCAACCAAAACTATTAGGCGTACTGTTCCTTAGGTGTACTTTTTCTTCACCTGAAGACACCCTGTAATTAAATCCTTAGATACTACTAGCGAGCAAATACTTTAATGCTAGTATGCGCCAATACTTTAATTCATCGGCAAGCCAACAAGGTGGTGAGTTATGCTACTATAGTGTGCCAAAACAGTTAAAATGCATGCCTGACTCGCCTTTTTGGATCCGTCATTTTTGGGGTGTGACAAAATATATCCGACACAGCCAAAAAAGCTAATAGGGTACCAATATTCAATTCATTCACATTTTAGTACATATATAATTTCTCAACCATATTCACTATCACAATCCGTTTTATCATCATATTACATATATTTCATGTCATTCAATATATTTCCATTCAATTTCATAGCACACATCATATTTCAAAACTTTTCATGCAACTTTACATTTTATTCATTTTAGTCCTCTATTTCGGCAGTTCATATTAAAGCTCAACCCAAAGGTTCATATTATGACTATCTACTCACCTTGAAGCCTTCAAATGCAGTTAATATGTTTATGCAACAATTCAAAATGGCCCCAAATCATAAATGTACAAACCAGAGTTTTTGGGTCACTCCTCCATCACTTTCTTTTTTCCTTTCCCTCTCAAAGGTTCCGCGTCGATGTTGCTACAAATAGTCACAAAACATATCACATAATCAATTACCAACCAATTTATAACAAAATATCAGTTTATGCATATTTTGAAATTTATTCAATTTACTCCCTAAAATCAGGACAACTATAACTTTCAATCAAGAGCTTCAGATTAAAATTTGATTTCATATATATTCATTAGTGAGCAACTACTTTTTAATCCTACCGAAATTTCATGTCAATTTTTCATTTTATTTAATTTGGTCCCTAATGTAAGAAACTAACAATTAAGATTTACAATTTAGTCATTTTTCTTAATCTAAGCTTAATTTCTAACAATTTCACACCAATTTCATCTATTTCTCAATAGTGAAAACATTCAAAAACTTTAACAGTTTCACAAATTTGTACATGGGCTAGCTAAATCAAGCTTTTATGACCTCAAATCTATAAAAAATAAAGAAAAATGACTAGGGACTTACTTGAAACCTAGGGTTGAATGTTCCAACTAGATTTTAAGCTTTCTTTCTTCTTCCAATATGATGAAAGGTGGTTTTAGGAAGAAGATGACAACTTTTTTCATCTTTTTTCCACTTATTTAAGTTATATATTAATTAATTTTAATTAGTTAGCTTAATTATGATTAATTAGGCTTAAATATTTAATTAACCTAATCTAATGATAATTAACATCACATGTAACAACCTGAAAGCCAGTGGTGTCGAGAACGGTGGTTTCGGTTCCTTATTCTCTGATGATCGAGTCCATAAATGTTATTAATTAATATTTACGAGTCAATTATAATATTATATTGAACTTTGGTCTAACGAATTTGTTAATTGGATAGTTGGTTAAAATACAAGCATATTGACCCTAAAGTCAGTGGTATCGAAAAATAAGATATCAGGACCTTGTTTTCGTAAACCAAGCCCGTAAATATTTTTATGAAATATTTATGGAGTTATTGTATAGGAAAATTGAATTTTGGATAGGTAATTTCACCGAATTAGTAACTAATTAAGGTACAACGACTAAATCGTGAAAGTGGTAAAAGTTAATTGCTAGAGATTTTTAAGTAACCGAGGGACCAACTGAGTAATTGACCCCTTTTAATTATGAAAGGCGGCAGTGGAGATGAATTATAATACACTAAAATGGATTAAAAATGTTTAAGATATTATTAAATTATTATTTAATTAGGTTTAATTAACTAAGCTAATTATATATACATGCATTTGGTGGGAAGTGAGAGAAGACTTCATCTTTTCCACCGAAATTGAAGAAACTCCATGGCTGAATCTTTAAGGTTTTAAACAAAAAAACAAAATTGGTTAGTGCAATTTAGTCCTTTTCTTATAATTTTTATGTTTTTGAGATCCCGAGAGCTTGATTTAGCTAGCATGTGTGCTAATTTTCAAAAATTTTAAAGTTTATAAATATTTACATTGTTTAATTTTGAAGCTTTTGGTGTTATTAGGTTAGATTTTAAGCCTAGATATGAAAAATGACTAATTTCTAATGTTAAAACTGTTAATTTTGAACATAAGGACTAAAGTGTAAATATTTGGAAATTGGTATGTTATTTTTGTAATGTTAGTTAATAGAAAGTTATAGAAGGATGAAATTGAGATTGGCTTCAAAATCGAGGCTCAAATTTGAATGTTATAGTAATTTTAATTTTAGGGGTTAAATTGAATAAAATGTAAAACTGTAGGGGGCATTTGAATAATGAAATTCAACTGATACATTTTTATAATTGGATGAAATAAGAGGTTGAAATTTATAAATTGAATTGAATCATTTTATAGATCGGGAATTGGACGAAATCGAAATTAATTAGGGAAAAAGGCAAATTTGCTTATTAGTCCTTAGAGAAGTGATCGTTTGTTGTTTTGACCTTGTAAGTTCATATGGTATGTTTGTGTTAATTTGTTATGTTTTAAAACTTATAATTGTAAATATGTTTAATTGAAAATTTGATTGTTTATGATTGGGTACAAAAAGGTGAGATATGGATTAAATCATAAAGAAATGACAAATTGACTGATAAAATGAATATACTGGGTTGTAATCTGAGATTTTTTAGCTTAGTTGAATCAAATTGATATGATTATGTTTGATCTTTGAGATAGTGGACTAAATTGAATAGATTTGGAAATATTGTATATTGTTACAATCGCATAATTGGCTTTATGATAAGATAAGTTATAGTGTTATGCATAAAAATTGAGAATTGGTTGATGAAATGAAAACATTGAATTGAGAAATTGGCTTATAAATGAAATTGAATAAATTGCTATCGTATTATCTGTTTGGGCAAATTCAGACATAGTTAGCATGCCAGAGGATATGAAGAGTTCAGGGTTACTTCGACTAAGTGTTGGTGAGGCACTGGGTGCCAAATTACTTCGGCTATGTAACACCCCAAACCCGACCTAGATGTTATGGCCGAATTTGGTGATGTCACATGGAAAGATTTTGAAAACAGGTCGATTGATTAACTAGACATTCATAAAACCCACATTCCTTCGTGTTTAATATAGAAAACATTATTTTAACAGTTTATTTACCAATTACTTATTACAGCGGAAGCTTTAACCATTCATGTTTGAAGACGCAGTCGTGTTTTTAGGAAAATCATTGCTACATAAAACTATTGTTTTTAATAAAATGTTTTACCAAAGTAATTAAATCAGAACTAACCAGTTAAAAATTTAACAGTCCAGAGAGTCCCCCAAATTTACAACTCTCAAAACAATTACCAAAACATAGATAAACCATAAATAAATGAATTTAAGCAGTTTTATGAATATGTGGTCATTGCTGAGTCCCTGCAGCACCAGTCCGCCTAAGACTGTGGATTACCTGACAAAATAAACAAACAGACGTGAGTTTATGTAAACTCAATGTGTAACCCATAGAATTAAGCATGCAAACATACAAAATTACAATCACAGACAGAAACAGATACAAATCCAGTTTCAGATATCATATTATAGAATTAAATTCAGAAATAAAAAATCTTACCCCCATTCTCTACACACCATTTCCGACCATCTTATCGCACCCTGTAGGGTTAAAAACACCCATCTATCCCTACACACCACGTTGTGCCATGAAGGCACATAATTAGAAAATAAGCAGTCAAGTTGCCAAAAAATGGGTGATTAATGCCGTACAACATACTTCCTCCTCATATATCAATCCCACCGCGAACAGTTATAGAGCACACATATAGAGTTCAGACAGATCATGCTTAACATCATCATATAAACAAATATCAGATATTTATAACATAGACATGCTCAAGACTATATTTCAGTCTAACATATCACATATTTTTAGGGTTTAGTTAGCTTTTACCGACCTTATGGTAGGCCCACAGTCGATTAGGACGACCCGTGTGACCCTATGGATTATTTCAGTATAATGCGCCCACATGCCCATGTGGGCCCACACGTCCGTGTGGCCCACACACCCAGATTGACCTTACCCGTGTGGCCCACACATCCTAGCCCAAATCCACAAGCCCGTGTGGGCCCACATGCCCAGATTGGCCTTGCCCGTGTGGCTCACACGGCCACACTCGAGCCACCACATGGTCATGTGCTGCGCACGACCATGCCTTCATCGACCACACGGCCGTGTACTCACACACGACCTACCATACAGGTGACCATACGCTCGTGTGGCGTCGACAGATTCATTTTTTGGCTTTTGCCATGCAACACCCCAAACCCAGCCTGGACGTTATGGCCGAATCTGGCAATGTCACATGATAGGGTGATTGAAAACTAAGTTGACGATAAAACCATTTCCACCTATAAACATTTAATTAACTCAAAAAAATGCGTGTTCACTATTTTGACTCAAACGTATCTTTTTAGCGGAAGCTTTGCAAATCACTTATTTTAAGTAGAACAGTTCATTTTATGGAAAACCTTAGTTTTTAGGAAATTCATAATTTCGTTAAGTGGTAGTTGTAATTTCGTAAAAGCAGGTAAAATTCCCAAAGTTAAAACAAAATAGTCCATAAAGTTCAACTACATAATAAAAATACCCCATAATTAGGTAAAACCATAAACGAAAGTAAAATAGTTTAAAATATGTGTGGCCACCATCGAGTCATCTGCTGTACCGAACCGTCAAATCTGGGGATTACCTGTACAAATTAAACAAAAGGTGTGAGTTTACATAAAATCAGTGCGTAACCCCACAGAAAACATGCATACAGGCAATTAGCAGTAAATAGTCAAATGCGGTCTGGGGCCTAAGCCCATTACAATTTCAGTAGTAGTTTGGGCCTTAGCCCATTTGATCGAAGATCGATATGCATTAGGGCTTGACCATCACGAGATCGATGAAGGTAAATAGTAATTAGTAACAGAGTCCTACCCACCAGCCTCTACACACCATCTCTATCCATCCTTACACTCTATGTAGGGTTTAAAACTCCCACCGATCCCTACACTCCAAGTAGTACTGAATGCGACACATATTCAGTATATTACAGCTGAGCTGCTAGATAAATAGGCTTAAAGTCTTTTAGTACACTTCCTCTAAATATCATCATCCCAACCCAATGCAATGCAAACATACAATATGTCATGCTTTTATGCAACCATCAGTCATTCGTATACATATATATATTAGTAATCATGCATAATTTATCATGCATCACATACACTCAGATCATATATTTAGGAGTCTAGGTAACACTTACTGACCCTATAGTAGGTTCACAATCGACTTGGGCGTCCCGTGCAACCCATGGAATCATTTCAGATAAATGGGCTCACACGCCCATGCGGCTCGCCCGTCCGTGTGGCCCCACACGTCCGTGTGGCCCACACGTCCGTATGGCCCACACGGCCCAAACTAGCCTTGGCCGTGTAGATTACACGGCCTGGCTCAAAATCCCACACGCCCCGTGTGGAATACTCATGTGGGCCCACACGCCTGTATGGCCTACACAACCCAAATCAGTATAGCCCGTGTGTCGCACATGGCCTACCTGGCCATTATGCGGTAGTGTCTTGTGCGCACGGCCTGGCCTCGTAGCTCACACGCCCGTGTTATGGCACACGACCTACCACACGGGTGACCACAAGCCCATGTGGTGTCGACTGTAGGGTTTTTGGCTTTTGCTGAAACCCCGTTTTCTGCGTTTTTGGGTACAGACCTGGTTTGATTTCGATGTCGAAACACTCCCTAAGCCTAAAACCTATCAAAGAAGCATTCAAAATCGATTTAGCAAACTAATTAATGAGTCTTTGACAATAACTTAGCAATAGTAACTCGACTCACTGCCGACAAAGACCCTCCGTCAACACCATTTAAACGAGAAACACAAAATTCACTGATTAGAGCCTCCTCCTATGCCATTAACCGTAGAAGAGAAATATTACTACTTAATTGTTAAGAAATTCATGGCAGAAAAGAAGGGGGACTTACCAAAACCACGCAGGAGCAATTCTCAATGCAAAAGAAAGGATGATTTAGGGAAAAACAAATAGGAAAAAGGGAAAGGGGCGATTACAAAGGGATTTCGGCAGAGTGCAAGCATGAAACTGGAAAACGTTAGAATTTTCTTTGAGAGGGGGGAAAGAAAACCAAAAATTTCAAAAAGATAACGAAAATATCTTTTGATAATTCCCAAATCCCTTAATTTTCTCCCCATTAATTTCTCCACTACTCAAACGTCTAACACAACTCAACTCTCTCTCTTAGAGCTGAACAAAAATATTACCGACGCAGGGATTCGAACACAAGACCTTTAGCAGAATAACACTCTACTTAACCACCAGACTAGCAGACCCATGCTGTTAAGTACTTACAAACTTTGAATTAAAAGCCTACTAGCCAGAAATAGGGGTTAAGTCAGAAAAATACTAAAATTTGCCAAAGCTAGGGCTTAAACTTTGGATCCCTCACACATACCAAGAACACTTAACCATTGAAGCAGATACACAGTTGTGTCACATTTTCATAATAACAAAAATAAGAATTTTGGGGCGTTATAACTTTACCCCCTAAAAGAAAATTTCATCCTCGAAATTTACCTGGTCAGAAAAGGTGAGGATACTGCTGACGCATCAGATCCTCAGGTTCCCACGTAGCTTCCTCAGTGCTATGATGATGCTACAAAACCTTCACCAGTGAAATGGACTTCTTCCTCAGAACCTTAATGTCATGATCCAGAACCTAAACCGACTCCTTTTCAAAGGTCAAGTCAGCCTAACCTCAATCTCCTCAATAGGGACATTATGCGTGGGATCAGAGTGGTAGCGCCGCAACATCGAGACGTGGAACACATCATGAATACGGTCTAACTCTGGAGGTAGCTCCAACTGATAAGGGACCGGTCCCACTCGTTTCAGAATCTGATACGGCCCAATAAACCTAGGGCTCAACTTGCCCTTGCGATCAAACCTCAAAACATTCTTCTATGGCGAGACCTTAAGAAAAACGAAGTCCTCCACAAAATACTCAATCACACGTCTCTTCAGATCAGCATAAGACTTTTGTCTATTGGAAGCTGCCTTCAGACGATCCCTAGTTAGTTGAACCTTATCCTCAGTCTTAGAAACCAATTCAGGACCCAAAACTTGATGTTCACCCAACTCAATCCAACATAGGGGAGTACGACACTTACGACCATACAGGGCTTCGTAAGGTGCCATCTGAATGCTAGATTGGAAGCTGTTATTATAGGCGAACTCTGCTAGCGGTAGATATTCCTCCCAACTACCTCGAAAATCAATAGCACAGCTCCTTAACATATCCTCTAGTATTTGAATCACCCTCTCCGATTGACCATCGGTCTGAGGATGGAACGCAATACTGAAGTCCAACCTAGAACCCAAAGCCTCATGTAGATTCTTCCAAAACCGAGGCATGAAGCGAGGATCCCTATCAAAGATAATTGAAACCAGTACCACATGCAGTCTCACTATCTCAGAAACATAAAGCTTTGCCAGCTTCTACAGAGAATAATCTGTCCTAACTGGTATGAAGTGTGTAGACTTGGTCAATCGATCCACGATGACCCACACTGAATCCTTCTTAGTGGGAGTTAAAGGCAACCCACTAATGAAATCCATTGTTACTCTCTCCTATTTCCATAATGGAATCTTAACCGGCTGCAGCTAACCTAAAGGTAATTGATGCTTAGCTTTAACCTGCTGGTATGTCAGACATCTAGCCACAAAATTAATAACTTCCTGCTTCAATCCTGGCCACCAATACAACTCTCGAAGATCTCGATACATCTTATTCCTACCAGGGTGCATAACATAAGGGCTACTATGCGCCTCTCCCAGTATAGACTGCCTCAAATCAGAATCATTTGTCACACATATCCGGCCTCAGAAACACAACACACCCTCAGAGTTCAACCCAAAGTCTGTAGTGCTACCACCCTCAATTTGTCAGAACCGAAGACCCAAAGACTTATCCTCCAGCTGTTTACCCTTAATCTGCTCGATCCAAATTAGTTTGACTTGCAGTTCAGCCAACAAACTCCTATCATCGAATAGGCTGAGTCGAGCAAACATCACTCTTAGATCAGTCATAACCCTATGGCTTAGTGCATCGGCCACCACATTAGCCTTGCTAGGATGGTTGTAACATCCTTATCCCGTAACCGTCGTCAGAATAGGTAAGGGGAGTCACTGGAGAGACAAAGCATTACAGAACAACACAGATTCATCAATATCATAACAATAATACATTTGCATTCATCCACAATTCATCCATTAAGATAGTCTACGAGACCTAAAACATACATTTAGGAAAGGTCAGAACTAAACCGAACCCATTCAAGATTTCCAGAACTCAAACAAACTTTTCAAAACTGACAAAGTCACATGCCCGTGTGACTAGGCCGTGTGACTCACACGAGCAAAAGACACGCCTATATGGTCCAACCGTGCCAAAAATAGGTCCTATACTGACTTTTTAACACGACTAACAAACATGGCTGTGTGCCATGACTGTGCAAAATTTAGCTAGCTACTGACTTTTTCACATGGCCACAAGGCACGCCCGTGTTCCCTGATCGTGTGGCGCAATACAGGCTTGGTTTAAGCCAATTTGCCACCCATTAAGGGTCCAATCTTACAAGCATTATCAAGCAACTAATACACTAACATTTCTAGCCAATTCTATGCTCAAAGACGACCAAAACACCTTAGAATATAACACATTTCAAAACATACATCAAAACTATGCACAAACATATCATTTGTTAGCCAAATTCGAATCGCATAACTTTTACATACATATCAACTAACCCAATCTAGCCTATACATGCCATACTTAAGAATATGTACATTTCCAAAGTACCAAAAAGAGTTCGATGGTGTGATGACAATCCTTGACTATCCCGAGCCTTCAGTAGCTACGATAACTGTAAAACAGACATAATTCATACAGAGTAAGCTACAAAGAGCTTAGTAAGCCAAACACAATTGGTCTAATTACTAAAGCATATATAGTACAAAACAACCATAAGAATTCATAGCTATTTCTCATAGTAGTTCATAAACTTAACCATGCTCTTTTGCTTGTATGCATATCATTTTCATTTCTATGTTTCCGAACCTACTTTGCATTCGCTATTTCACAGAACTGAGTCTTTTATATCCAGAAATTAAGTACAATATAAACGTACCTATATAGATTATGCATTTCACATATTCATTTTCATAACTCATACCTTGTCATCAGATGGTTCAGAAACAATACAGATATTCATAAACGGGTACAATGCCAACCTCCCGGACGTGGTCTTACATGTAATTCAGTATCGATGCCTCTGTCCCAAACAGGGTCTTATACGAAATCAGATACGATGCCGATGTCCCGGACATGGTCTTACACGTAAATTTAAAACCGAAGCCTGTGTCCCAGACATGGTCTTACACGATAATCCAGATTAATACCAACGTTCTTTTATCAGGCTCTCAAGGCCGTCCAATGCAGATAACAGTTTATAAACACAGAAGTTAATCAACCTGACATATAAGTGTAGTTTGACTTACCTCGGACGGATTTGGGATAAAACGAGTTGACTATTCAACTATTTTGGACTTCCCCTGATCTAAGTCTGATTTTCTTTGTTCTTGATCTAATACAATACAAATTCAACCATTCAATCATTCATTTCATTCAATTTAATCCATATACATATATTTTGAGCACTTTTCATTTTAGCCCTTACATTTTCACACTTTGATAATTTAGTCCATTTTTCACAAAATCATCAACATGTAAAATTTCTTTGCAAAAAAGGCTAGCTGAATTTTCATGGCTTTTATATAAGCTCATACAACATGTTTAATTCATAATTTAGTCCTTCAAAACCTTATTTTCACAAATTAGCCCAAATAGCTTATTTCATCAAAAATTCAAGAACAAAACATATAACCCATCTAACAAGCTTTCATAATTCATCCAAAAACATCACAAAACTCATGATATCAACAATGGCATTTCATGAAATCTTTAACAGAAACAGAAATTCAGATATGGGCTTTGAAGAACACGAAGCAACGATCACAGAAACGTAGAAATTATCTAAAACGGAACAAAAATGAACCTTTAATCAAGCTTGTATCATGGCCAAACCCAAGCTTAAGTTTTCTTTTCTTTTTCCTTTGAATTTCGGCAAGAACAATGTGATAATGGCCATTTTCATGTTTTGTTTTATGTATATTAACATTATTAAACCTTTTACTAAAATACCATTGCATTTAAACATTAATAAACCATTTACTAATGAACAATAAAGTCATTTAACACATTACATAGTCAAATAACCACATAAGGACCTATTAGTCCAAAGCCATTTCAAATACATACATTAAACATGTAGCATGCTAATTTCACCTTTTATGCTATTAAATCCTTTTTCATAATTAAGCATAGAAACAGACAAATTAAATCACAGAAACTTCGCAGATATAAATTCACATATCACAGACACGAAAAATAATATTAAAATATATTTCACACTCAGATTTGTGGTCCCGAAACCACTATTCTGACTAGGGTCAAAACCGGACTATTACAATGGTACTCAATAGCACAGTCATAGTCTTTAAGCAACTCAATCCATCTACGCTGCCTAAGATTCAACTCCTTCTGAGTTAGGAGGTACTTGAGGCTCTTGTTATCAGTGTAGATGATACACTTTTCACCATACAGATAGTGCCTCTAGATTTTTAGAGCAAAAACTAGGCGACCAATTCCAAATCGTGCATCGGGTAGTTCGCCTCATGTTTCTTTAGTTGACGGGACACATACGCTACCACCTTACCATCTTACATCAACACACATCTCAAGCCGACATGTGATACATCACTATAAACCGTGAACTCCTTTCCAGGTTCTGGCTATATCAGAATAAGAGCCTCAGTTAGTAGAGTCTTGAGCTTCTCAAAGCTCTCTTACTGCACATCAGACCAGACAAACGGTACACCCTTATGTAGTAGCTTAGTTAAGGGTGCTGCAATCAGTGAAAAGCCTTTCATAAACCGCCGATAATAACCTGCTAGCCCCAAAAAGTTGCGAACCTTAGACACATTCTTAGGCTACTTCCAATCCAATATAGCCTCAATATTTCGAGGATCCACTCGAATCCCCTCAGCAGAAACCACATGACCTAGAAAAGTTACTTCACGTAACCAAAACTCGCACTTGCTAAACTTAGCATAGAGCTATTTTTCCCTCAAAGTCTGAAGAACCACTCTGAGATGCTCGTCCTGCTCATCCTCAGTCTTTGAATAAACCAATATGTCATTGATGAACACCACCACAAACCGATCCAGATAGGGCTGGAAAACTCGATTCATTAGATCTATGAAAGTTGCCGGTGCATTAGTCAATCCAAATGCATCACTAGGAACTCATAGTGACCATAACGAGTCCTAAATGCTGTCTTATGCATATTAGCCTCCTTAACCCTCAACTGATGATACCCAGAACGCAAGTTAATATTAGAGAACACAGATGCCCCTCGAAACTGGCCGAACAGATCATCGATCCTTGGTAACGGATACTTATTCTTGATGGTCAGCTTATTCAGTTGCCAGTAGTTAATACACATCCTCATGGATCCATCCTTCTTCTTAACAAAAAGTACCGGTGCTCCCCACGGAGACGCACTAGGGCGGATGAACCCACGATCCAACAACTCCTGAATCTGAGCCTTAAGCTCCGTAAGCTCTTTCAGTGCCATTTGATAGGGAGCGATAGACACCAAAAGTATACCAGGGAAAAGCTCAATCCCAAACTCTACTTCTCGATCCAGAGGTAAACCCAGTAGCTCTTCAGGAAAAACGTCTGAAAAATCCCTTACAATGCGGATATCCTTTATAGTAGAGTCCCTAGAAGTGGAAACACTTACGTAGGCCAAGTACGTCTCACATCCTTTCGAACTAGTTTCTCAGCTACCAGTGCAGAAATCATGTTAGCCAAGTAGTTCCGATGCTCTCCAATCACGACTACCTCATTATCCTCCTCAGTTCTCAATACGACCCTTTTAGTCGCACAGTCCAGACTGACACAGTGCTTGACCACCCAGTCCATACCCAGAATCAAGTCAAACTCCCTAAACAGAAGCTTCATCAAATTAGCCAGAAATACCGACCCTTGTACCTCTAGCAGAACACCTCTATATAGTTTGCTAACCCGAACCGATTGCCTTAGTGGGCTCAGTACAGTCATATTACTAGAAGTACTCTCAACCAGAATCCTAAGTTTTCTGACACAGTGCTAGCTACATAGGAATGTGTGGAACCTATGTCTGTCAATGCAAGATACGGTACATCATAAATTAAGAACGTACCCGTGATAATGTTCGAAGCATATCTGTCCTCTCGGTGACATGTAGCATAAACAAGAGTAGATTGCCTCGCCTTAGTTTGTCCAGCACCTCTGCCCGATGCTCTGACCACTGCCCATACCATTACCATCCCTAGCCTGGCCATGGCCTTTCGGTGGCTGCTGTGCTACCCTCTGTGGCTGTGCAGTGCCAGTACCCTGAGCTTGCATCTGGTCGGCCCTTAACAGACACTCTCTAATACGGTGATCCAATGATCCACACCTCAGACACGCCCCAGTCCTCCTCCAACACTCACCTTGGTAGCGTCTACCACAATCTACACACGGTTGCAGCCAATGACAATAGCAGAAGGCCCACCTCTAACTAGCCCATCAGATCTGACCTTTTTCTTAGGCCTCTGCATAGAACTCGAGGGCTCCAAATTATTCTTGTTCTTACCCTTCTCTCTATCTCTGTTTTGGCACTTAGCGCGCTTAACATCCTCAGCGATCTTCACCTTCTCGACCAGAATAGAAAAATCTCGCTCCCTTTGTGGAGCTATTAGAACTCTCAAATTATCTCTGAGGCTATCCTCAAAGTGGACACACATCTCATACTCCGATACCCCTATACCTCGCGCATAGCGACTCAATCTTAGGAACTCGGCATCATACTCGGCTACTAATCGATCTTCTTGAGTAAGATTCAGAAAGTCTCTCTTACGAGCCTCCACATAACTGACTTCCATATATTTCCCCTGAAAGGTAGTTTTAAAGAACTCCCAGGATAGACGTTCGGGCTGAGTGCCCTCCCTAACGGTCAGCCACCATTGATAAGTAAGCGCCTCGTGAATGCAGAGAGACCACACCCCCTTCGCCGCTCGGAGGTGTAATCCAGGTCATCCATAATTCGCTCCGTGGCCTAAATCCAGTACTCAGCCACATTAGGGGCGATTCTAGTGACACCCCTAAAAAGTTTAGCTCCATTAGACCGGAGTCATTTCGTAACCAATCCACGGCCCCCAGATTCGATATTAGGCCCAGCGACCCTTTCTAATATCCTTAACATAGCCTGGGACAATGCATCATCCCTAGCCATGGGATCTTGAGAGCCAGTCTTAGCAGCAGGCAACACTAGCGTCTCACTCGTGTCCAGATTTGGCATGTTGTCCAGTAAAGAGGAGTCAGCTCGAGCCCCTCTACGACCTCTACCTCGACCTCTGATACCTCGTCCGCGGATACCTTGTGCGCTCATATCTAGTTGGATTTATCTGTATTACGAATTTTATGAATCAGTTACGGTTTCAGTATTTATTAGAAGATATTTTATGTAAATAGTTTCAATAATTCAGAGTGATTTTCGTAATTCGCAGTCTCTATCAGTTTTGCTATAGTCTCAGTTTTACTATAGTTTCAGTATACACTATATAGAGTGTTTTCACAGTATACTACCTACAGTAGTTTTAGAATGTACTATCTGCAGTATTTTCAATCTAAACTTATCACAGTTTCAGAATACTTACAAGATCCGTGCCGGAGACTCGGTGAACCACATACTAAGTCAAATCATTTCAAATAATTTCGACATTAATTCTTTAAAAACCAATTTTTGAAACCCAAAATCCACAGCCAGTTTTATAACCTGGCTCTGATACCACTAAATGTAACATCCCAAATTCGGCCTAGACGTTATGGCCGAATCTGGCGATGTTACATGATAGGGTGATTGAAAACTAAGTTGACGATAAAACCATTTCCGCCTATAAGCATTTAATTAACTAAAAAAACGCGTGTTCACTGTTTTGACTCAAACGTACCTTTTTAGCAGAAGCTTTAGAAATAATTTATTTTAAGTAGAACTATTCATTTTATAGAAAACCTTAGTTTTTAAGAAATTCATAATTTAGTTAAGTGGTAGTTGCAAGTCCGTAAAAATAGGTAAAATTCCCAAAGTTAAACAAAACAGTCCATAAAGTCCAACTACATAATAAAAATACCCCATAATTAGGTAAAACCATAAACGAAAGTAAAATAGTTTAAAATATATGTGGCCGCCATCGACTCATTCGCTGCACTGAACCATCAAATCTGGGGATTACCTGTACACATTAAACAGAATGTGTAAGTTTACGTAAACTCAATATGTAATCCCCACATATAACATGCATACAGGCAATTAGCAGTAAATAGTCAAATGTAGTTTGGGGCCTAAGCCCATTACAGTTTCAGTAGTAGTTTGGGCCTTAGCCCATTTCAGTCCAGTATCAGATATGCATTAGGGTTTTAGCCTATCACAGTATCAGTAATGCAAACAGTAATCAATAACAGAGTCCTACCCACTAGCCTCTACACACCATCTCCGTCCATCCCTACACTCCATGTAGGGTTTAAAACATCCACCCATCGCTTCACTCCAAGTAGTACCTAATGCGGCACATATTCAGTATATTGCAGCTGAGCAGATCACATGGCCTGGCCCGGCCCAAAATCCTACATGCCCGTATGGCCCACACGACCTAAATTAGTATAGCCCGCGTGTCGCACACGGCCTACTTGGCCATCACGGGGCTATGTCTTGCGCGCACAGCCTGGCCTCGTAGCTCACATACTCGTGTTATGGCATACGGCCTACCACACGGACGACCACAAGCCCATGTAGAGTCGACAGTGGGGTTTTTGGCTTTAACTAAAACCCTATTTTCTACATTTTCGGGTACACACTTGGTTTGATTTTGATGTCGAAACACTCCTTAAGCCTGAAAACCTATCAAAGAAGCATTCAAAATTGATTTAGCAGACTAATTAATGAGTCTTCGACAATAACTTAGCAACAGTAACTCGACTCACCACCGACGAAGACCCTCCGTCAACACCGTTTAAATGAGAAACCCAAAATTCACTTATTAGAGCCTCCTCCTACGCCATTAATCGCAGAAGAGAAATATTACTACTTAATCATTAAGAAATTCAGGGCAGAAAAGAAGGAGGACTTACCAAAACCGCGCAGGAGCAATTCTCAATGCAAAAGAAATGATGATTTAGGGAAAAACGAACAGGAAAAATGGAGAGGGGCGATTCCAAAGGGATTTCGGCAGAGTGCAAGCATGAAACTGGAAAACATCAGAATTTTCTTTGAGAGGGGGAAAGAAAATCAAAAATTTCAAAAAGATAACGAAAATATCTTTTGATAATTCTCAAATCTCTTAATTTGCTCCTCACTAATCTCTCTACTACTCAAACGTCTAACATAAGTCAACTCTCTCTCTCAGAGCTGAACAAAAATATTGCCTATGCAGGTATTCAAACACAAGACCTTTAGCAGAATAAAACTCTATTTAACCACCAGACCAGCAGACCCATCTTGTTAGGTACTTACAAACTTTTAATTAAAAGCCTACTAGTAAGAAAAATACTAAAATTTGCCAAAGCAAGGCCTTGAACTTGGGACCCCTTACACATACCAAGAACACTTAACCACTGAAGCAGATACACAGTTGTGTCACATTTTCACAATAACAAAAATAAGAATTTTGGGGCGTTACATGCCGAATCTCGTTTTTCTGTATTTCGGGTACACACCTGCTACGTTTTCGCAGCAAAAAAAATCCCGAGCCTTTCAAAGCCTAAAAATAGAATACTGAACACCTTAATCCACAAATTACATCACAAAAACACTAAATCAAACAATACGCTCACACACTTACCGATCACTAAAACCACCATATGCACAATCATTTCGTTGAAACGAGATCCACAGCAACGTTGCCTTCTCCAACGTAACCTTATAAAAACCAAAAACCCCTAATAAGAACCCACAAGCCAACCGATAAGAAATCCAACAGAGACTACTTACCACAACTTACCAAATTGATTAACGAACATCGATTGAAGAGAAAGAACAAATTTTAGAAGAACAAAATAGGGAAGGAAGCAAGGATCACGTCAGAATTTTGGGAAAAGAAAGCTAAAATTTTGAAAAAAAATAAAAAAATAAAAAGAGAAAAAGATAACAGATATGATATCCCATCCCTTTATTTTCTCCTCAACAACCCATTAACAACCACTTCTCAGAAACCCAATTCCACTGAAATTCTACCAGATAACAGAGCAAAAATAAATCTCCATGCTAACGCAGGGATTCAAACACAGGACCTCTAACACACCAATTTCCTTACCACTGGAACCAACAGAACAAAGGTAGGGCTTGGATCCAAAAATAACCAAAATTGCTAAAGCTAAGGCTTGAACTTAGGACCTCTCAAACACTCCCTGAACACTTAACCACTAAAGCAGATACATATTTATGTCAAGTACTTACAAAAACATAAATAAAAAGATCAGGGCATTACAACTCTACCCCTTAAAAGAAATTTCGACCCCGAAATTTACTTGATCAGAACAAATGAGGATACTACTGATGCATCGAATCCTCTGGTTCCCACGTGGCCTCCTCAGAGCCATAATTCCACCACAAAACCTTTACTAAAGAAATGGACATCCTTCTTAGAACCTTGATGTCACGATCCAAAATCTAAACCGGCTTCTCTTCAAAGGTCAAATCTGGCCTAACCTCGATCTCCTCAACAGAAACAACATGAGAAGGGTCCGACTGATACCGCCTCAACATCAAAACATGGAAAACATCGTGGATATGGTCCAACTCTGGAGATAGTTCCAATTGATAAACAACCGGTCCCACTCACTTCAGAATCTTATATAGCCCAATAAACATAGGGCTCAGCTTGCCCTTACGACCGAATTTCAAAATTTTCTTCCATGGAAAAACCTTAAAAAAGATGAAGTCCCCCATAGGATACTCAATATCCCTCATTTTTAGATTCGCATAAGACTTCTATTCATCAGTAGCCGCTTTCAGATGATTTCAAATCAGTCAAACCTTATCCTCAGTCTTAAAAACCAACTCAGGACCTAAAACCCGGCGTTCACCCAACTCAGTCCAACACAGCGGAGTACGACACCTATTATCTTAAAGTGCCATCTGGATACTAGACTAGAAACTATTATTATAGGCAAACTCAACTAGCAGCAGATAATCCTCCCACTACCTCGGAAATCAATCACACAGCTCCAAAGCATATCCTCTAGTATCTGAATCACCCTCTCAGATTGACCATCGGTCTAAGGATGAAACGCAGTACTAAAGTCCAATCTCGAACCTAGAGCCTCATGCAACTTCTTCCAAAACTGATAAGTGAAGCGAGGATCTTTATCAGAAATGATCGACACAGGAACCCCATGCAGTCTAACTATCTCAGAGATATAGAGCTTCGCTAACTTTTGCTAACTTTTGTAGAGAGTAGTCCATCTGAACCAGAATAAAGTGAGCTGACTTGGTCAATCGATCCACGATGACCCAAACAAAAATCTTCTCAGTGGGTGTCAAGGGCAACCCACTAACGAAGTCCATCGTTACACGCTCCTATTTCTATAAGGGAATCTTAACGGGTTGCAGCAAACCCGAAGGCAACTAATGCTCAGCCTTAACTTGCTGACACGTTAAGCATCGAGCCACAAAATCAATAACCTTACGCTTCAATCCTGGCCACTAGTACAGTTCATGGAGATCCCGATACATCTTACTACCACCGGGATGCATAGCATAAGGGCTACTATGCGCCTCTGATCGTGATTATTCGTGATAAGTTTTATAAATTTATAATTAATCATTCTTGAAACTAACTATTATCACGATGAAGGTAAGTGTACCTATCGAACTGTAGTATAGCTTTAGCAAGACCGGATTGTCGAACCCAAAGAAACTAAAAGTACTAGTATTAACTGTCTTTTTATTATCTATCCTAAAAATAAAAGGGGTTTGTTTATCTAAACTAATTATCTAAACTAAGAAATCACAAAAAATAGGTTGGGGAAAATACTTTTGGAAAAACGATTGATCTAAGACAATAACCAAGGAAAAATCCACCTAGACTTCACTTATTATTTGACTCTAAATCGGACGATTTATTTATTCAACTTGTTCCGTAGAAATCCCTGAGTTATGTTATTATCCCTATTCAAGACTAATAACGTCTAACCCTAGATTGAATAATTGAAATCTCTTTCTAATTAACACCCTAGTGTTGCATTAACTCGACCTATGGATCCCCTTATTAGGTTTCACCCTAATTCGGTAAAATCTTGTCACCTTATCTCTAGGCGCGCAATCAACTCTGCTTAATTATGACAAAGCTACTCTTAGATAGGGACTATTCATCCTCCAAATAAGAGCTTTAACTTGAATCAATATCCTAAAATATCGAAATAAGAATTAAGAACACATAATTAAGAACAAGTTAAATATTTATCATACAATTTAGATAATAATAAAAAGATCCATCTTAGGTTTCATTCCCCTTAGGTATTTAGAGGGTTTAGTTCATAACTAAATAGGAAAACATCTCAGAAGAGTAATGAATACAAAACATAAAGAAAACCCAAAACTCCTGAAGGGAAATTAAGGAGAGATCTTCAGTCTTGATGATGAATCCGGCTTCTGAGATGGATCAATCGGCTTTCTTGGAGTAATTCCTTTCTCCGTACTTCTCGTACCCTCTTTAGTCCTCCTCTAGGGTGTTTAAATAGGCTTCAGAATGCCTAAAAGCCCTCAAACTTACCATTTTCTGAATAGAACTAAACTTGGGTTTGGCAGGGACACGCTCATGTGCGATTACTTCAGGCCGTGGTCAAGGCTGAGAGATCAACACGCCCATGTTGAGGTTGTTTTAGGCAGTGTTCGAGCCTTTAGAATGGCACAGGCGTGTATGCTACCCGTGTGATGAAGTTCAGGCCGTGTTGTTTTCCCACGTCGGCCCATTTTCTCTGGTTTTGGCTCGTTTCTTGTTTTTTTTGCTCTCCTATGCATGCCTAAGAATAAAACATGAAATTAAAAGATTAGGAGCATCAAATTCACCAAATCTAAGGAGAAATCATTCATAAATGTGTTAAGCATGAGATAAAAATATGTATAAATTACGGTTTATCAAATACCCCCACACTTAAGCGTTTGCTTGTCCTCAAGCAAAATCCTCAATTCACAATTAAGAATTCCTTTTTCTCAACTTATAACTCCTATCAATAATATCTCAAACTAATTCATAAGTAATCATACATTATGAATTCAATTAAAAGAATATTAAAGTTTCAAGCATTCCAAGTTGAGCATTTAATCATGAAAAATATAGGCATCTCCCCTTATTTAAGTAATCACCTTTAATTCAAAATCTCACAGAGTTTAACATCTACACTAAAGATTCACTCAAATCACTCGAAGTGTTTAAGGATAATGAGTGTAGCACTCAACAGTCAATATGAAAAGGTATTACCATAGGCTTGCATGAAAATCAAATCTCCACCACTATAAATTGAGATGATACATCAATCAAGAGGTCTTTAGAGGGTTGTAATGAGGCTTGGTTAAGGGGTGTGGTCACAAGCTGAAAGAAAAGGTTAGAATCGAGATTGAGTTGAAAAATTACTTAACTAGAAAAATATTTAATCATCACTTGCGTACAACAGAGTTTCTTCTCGAAATATGGAATTTAAATACTTAAGCTCAAAGACAAAAGATCACTACTACTAATATGTAAACATGTATTTATTTATTTATTTATTTTTTAAGAACAAGTTAAATAACATAGACTAACTATTAAGAACAAGACATAGCTAAGCAATTTATTCAAATAAAATCTCGACAAAAATAGGGATCAAATTAATTGAGGGGATTTCAACAATAATGAGTTAAGGGTTAATATTAAGGGTAATACAAGGAATGGCTTGTTATGCTCAAAGGGGTTTACTAAGGGTTAATCATGGAGGTAGGATTTTCATGGCATGAGTGGGTTAATCCTAAGTGCCTCTATCATCTTGACATATCAAATCAAATGGTGTGGTCTTGACATGCATAATTAAGCAAGTTCTAGAATAACAACTCAATATTGACGCACTCAAAGCAACAATTAAAGTAAGTATGAAAGAAATAATAGATGCTCTTTAAAGGCTAAAAATCTCACAAAAATTATGGGTTTTTGATGTTTAAACCCGTGGATTTCAATTCAAAGTAATACCTAAACTTGGGAAAACAACCTAAAATTTTAAATTTTTAAAAATCAACTTATCATGCTTAATTCTCTAATGTCTTAAAGTTTAAATAATCAATGCATGAATGCCTATGTTTTAATTCAAGATATATCAATAAAATTCATAAATTAATCAAAATTCATCCTAAAAATGATATGAGAGATTTATAAGAGAACAAGACAAAATTCAGGGATTTCTGATAGTGATATAATTTACCCCCCACACTTAAGATGTACATTCCCTTCAATGTACAAAGATAAAGTTAGTGGAAATTGTAGATAAAATATCATAAGATAAGGAGAGAAGTGAAACTTCCTGGATGGTTAATAAATGAACTCCCTAGTTTTAAGTTATGTAGAGTGGAGGAAGATACTCCGATGGTGGTAGAGGTTGGGTTCCACAAGTACTGCGCCAAGAGAATATTATATCTCATGGTCGAGTAGGGCGTGGCAGTCATGGGGAACCTTTTCCAGTAGAGTTTGAAGTTCCTAAGTAATTGTGAGCTTTGTAGTTTTTTATAACTGTAATAAAATCAAGAACTTTTTAGGGTATGTAAAGAAGAAAAATTACTCGTAAAGAATTAAGCGATATTAAAATTTGTTTCTAAAACCTAAAAATAAAATAGTAACAAAAAGGAAATAAAATTAAAAGTTAAAAGTGAAAATAATAAGAAAAATGACAAATAAAAATAAATATAAAGATAAAATAAAATATTTAAACATCATCATCGCCGGATGGTTCGCGAGGTGGTGGTCGCGATGAGATGTGGAGGTGCTGACAAATCTGCTATAGAGTAGCATCAATGTTATCAAATCGCTAAAAACACTGCTGCTCGAATTGAGTAAGACGCTTAGAGATGTCAGAATATGAAGCCGCCGCATGAACTGGACGATGGGTGGGTGGTAGCTGAGACGGTGGGTCCTCGTGTTGTGGAGGAACATTATCAGTAATGTCCTCAGGGGCCTCCTCCTCGGTTGATTGGGCGAGACAATATTGAAGAGGGTAGGTTCCACGGCGCTTTTCAATCATCCTCATACTTAGCATGCTCGAGATGCCTTGTGGAGACATCTGGCCAATGAGGGTAGGGGAGGATTCTTGTGCCGCTATGTTGAGGAGCCCAAAGTGTCGAACCAATCTAGTCACATAGGGGCCAATAGAGATGACCCCCTTCCGATGCCGCTCTGTCTGGTGGTGAATGGCGAGGGCGATAAAATAGGCGAGGTCGAAAACGTGCCCATGCGACATAAACCATAGGAAATAGATGTCGTGAGTGTTGGCAACGCCAGTGCTCTCTCGGCTTCCTGTCAAAGTGTGAGCTAAGATAGAATGTAAGTACCTCAAGGATGGAGGGAGAGATAATGCCTTGGAGCGACTGGGGTCGTAGGTGCCCGAACGTGGTACTAACGCTCCCAGCATTATGAAGGAGAATGATGAATGTGGCGGTTGAGAGCGTGGAGGTCATTCTCCTCCTTGAACTCCTCCGTGTAGAGGCCCAGTGCAGTACCGAATTCTGGGACGCTTAACTGGTAGACTAATCCACGAGGCAAAATTAGACCGTGCCGGGATCATTGTAGTTGGTCATTATGGTCTGAAGATGGAACGTTGAGCATAGTTCCATCGTGAGCTCGAGATACGTCAGCTCGACGATCTCAAAGAAAAGCTCCCAAGGGTCGGTGGTGAGGAGGGCCCGAATTGCATCAGCCAGTTGGACTTGTTCTATTTCAGCCCAGTCGATGTAGCGACCCGCAACTAAAGGTTGGGCTCAAAGTATCTGATAGAGTTCTTCTTGCGGTCCAATGGGAATTTGCAGGAAGGGGTGGCCAATTTCAACGGTAGAACCCGAGGAAGATGACGCTCCCTTCCTTTTCTTCTAAGCGGGGATGGTGGCTTTCTTTCCACGTGAAGATGACATGGTATACCTGTAAGAAAAACCATTATTCTGTCTTGATGAATGGACAAGGTAAAATGTAAACAAATTCAAAAAAGAAAAAGTCATGAATTAGAACTAATAATTTCAGCCACAACTACTAACAGACCTAACCAAAACAGTCAATTTTATGGCTTAATTTCGTGGTATTAGCATGATAATGGTATGAGTTTCATAAAAATGGCAAGAACTCTATGGAAACAATAAAAAAAATGGATGAATGAAAAATGTCAACACAAAAGGCATGAGTATTTCTATTATCCTAACTATGAATATTCACTTTAGTCAAATGGAGCAGAGAAATCATGCAATAAGTAAAAACTTCAACATGAAATAGATTATGACTACTCTAGACATGGAATTTCAGTGATAGAAAAATGGAAATAATATGAAAAATGTAGATTATTATGATAAATAGCATTAGAAATAAGTAAAATAAAAGAGAAAAGAGTAAACAAAAGCTAGAAAAAGGAGTTTGGGTGTCAAAAATTGTGGTTGAAGGCGGCGCACGGGAATGGCAGAGGGGGCGTGTGGAGTTATAGCAGCTAGGGTTAGGGATTTTGGGTGAAGAAGATGATGAATAGTGAAGGGTATTTATAGATTTTGGGACACACGGCCAGGGGACACGCCCGTGTGCCCCAATTTTAGCCCGTGTGTTTCGCATTTTTTTAAATTTCGACGCGTCTGACATTCGCTCCACGCCCGTGTACCTTAGGCATGTTGATGCACACGGACTTTTGGTACGGCCGTGTCTGGCTTCATTCTCTTCTCCCACACCCGTGTATGTAGATCCACGCCTGTGTTCCTTTGAGAGGTTTGACCACGAGTGCTAGGCACGGGCGTCTTGCACGCCCGTGCTATTTTGGCAAGATCGGCCATGGTTTTGAGACATGGGCGTGTCGAACGCCCGTGTTATTTTGGCAGGATCGCCCACGGCCATGTCGCACTGCCGTGGCAATTTATCATAACCCCTGTTGGGAAAAGTCCTTGCCCTATTTTCACACGGTCTAAAACACGCCCGTGTGCCTAGCCGTGTGGGTGTGGAAAACCTGTATTCAAGATCTCAGTTAGTAGGTTAAGTGTTAAGTACTAAAATTTAAAGAAGTTAATCTCATTAGTGCTCGGGTTGCCTCCTGAGAAGCGCTTATTTATAGTCTAAGCTCGACTTACCTCTCCATTGAATGGTCATGGTGGTTCGAGGAGTTTACACTCCTCATTCCTGCTATCAATCTCATCAAAATAAGGTTTTAGACGAGTAATATTTACTTTTAATGAGCTAAATTTGGAATAATTTACCTCGACTGTACCGTATGGAAAGATGTTAAGTACCGTAAGAAGATTTTCTTCATTCAGTTCAGTAGTAGTAACGCGAGGATCTGCGGCATCTAATAATACCTTATCTCCAACCTTAAGTTGATTTGGTAAGGTATTGAGCTTGTCTTGGCGTAGTTTTGGTTTATCGTATGTTCTCGGTTTATGTGTTCGCCATTCATCTAGCTCCTCGATTTGTAGCCTTCGTCCTTTATGAATAGGTCCTCTATTGTTGCTTGAACATGGCTCATGTACGTCCTTCGAACTCATTTCCTGCAAAGTAGGTTGCACGATATTGTCAGTTTTAGTAGAATGGTTTATACAATCACCTTCAATTTTCGATGTGTTTCCAGAATTGCAAGCTTGAAGGGTGATTGTTTCGTCTTCCACATGAAGTGTGAGTTCACTTGTGCCAACATCAATAATCATTCTAGCAGTTGCTAAAAAAGGCCTTCCTAAAATCAAATGAGTGTTGCTATCCTCCTCTATGTCTAGAACAACGAAATCAATAGGAACTATAAATTTATCAATTTTAACTAGTACATCTTCAATAATACCCCTAGAAATCTGATAGTTTTATCTGCTAATTGAATGCTTATCCTAGTCTGTTTGGGTTTCCCAAGACCTAGTTGCTTAAACATTTTGTAAGGCATGACGTTAATGCTAGCCCCTAAATCAGCCAATGCATTATTAGCATCTAAACTACCAATTAAGTAAGGAATTGTAAAACTCCCTGGATCTTTTAATTTGTTGGGTAGCTTATTTTGTAGAATAGTTAAGCAAACTGCATTTAGTTCCACATATGATGCCTCGTCCAACTTCTGCTTATTTGCTAAAAGCTCTTTTAAAAATTTCATTGCGTTCGACATCTGCGATAGAGCTTCAATAAACGGTAAGTTGATATGTAATTTTTTTAAGAGTTTAAGGAATTCACCAAATTGTTTATCTGAGTGGTCTTTCCTTGTCGCATTGGGATATAACACGCGAGGTTTATATTCTACACTTACCGGTTTCTGTTCGGTGTGACTTACCTCACCTTTTCCCTTTCTTACCACAGTTTCTTACCTTGGTTCTGGTTCAGATGTAACTAACCCTTCCTCATTTCTAACATTGATTGCATTGAGCTATTCTCTTGGGTTAGGTTTAGTATTAGTTGGCAAGCTACCTTGTGGTCATTCAGAAATTAATTTGGATAGCTAGCCTATCTGAGTTTCAAGCCCTTGGATCGACACTTGTTCATTTTTAAGTACCGTCTTGGTATTCTAAAAGTGAGTTTCTGGCACTACGATAAACTTTGTTAGCATTTCTTCAAGGTTCAATTTTTTCTCTTGTTAGTAATGTGGTTATTGGAAGCCTGAGGGTAGTGGTCTCTGATTTCCTTGGCCTCCCCATGAGAAGTTTGGGTGATTCCTCCAACCTGCATTATAAGTATTGCTATAAGGGTTATTTTGGGCTCAAGGATTATTACCCATGTAGCTCAATTGCTCGTTCTCCATGCTGTGGTTATAAGGTGAATATTCTGTATTGCTCGATCCACCTCCACTTGTTTTATATTGCATCACTGAATGAACCTGTGAAGAACCAAGAAAACCATCAATTTTTCTATTCAAAAGTTCTACCTGATTTGAGAGCATTGTGACTGAATCGACGTTAAAAATGCTGGCTGCTTTCGTTGGCTTTGTCCTCATGACTTGCCACTGATAATTATTCAGTGACATCTTTTCTATAAATTCATAAGCATCTTCAGGTGTTTTATTATTGATAGTCCTACTAGCGGCTGCATCAACCATTTGTCTAGTCGAGGGATTCAGGCCATTGTGAAATGTTTGAACCTATAGCCAGAGTGGTAACCCATGCTGAAGGCATCTTCTTAAAAGGTCCTTGTATCTCTCCCATGCATCGTAGAGTGTTTCTAAATCTATTTGTACAAAGGAGGAAATATCATTACGTAATTTCGCCGTTTTAGCAGGCGAAAAATATTTTAATAAAATTTTTTCGGTCATTTGTTCCCAAGTAGTGATTGATCCTCGTGGTAACGAGTTCAACCACTGTTTAGCTTTATTCTTTAACGAAAAAGGGAATAACCGAAGACAAATAGCATCATCAGAAACGCCATTAATTTTAAATGTGTCGCAAAATTCCAGAAAATTTCCCAAGTGAGTGTTGGGATCCTCATCCTGCAAACCATCAAAATGAACAAATTGCTGTATCATTTGAATTGTGTTATGTTTCAATTCAAAATTATTTGCAGCAATAGCAGGCCTAACTATACTTGACTCGGTTCCTATTATATTAGGTTTAGCATAATCATACATAGTACGAGGAGCAGGATTCTAATTTCCTAGATCAACAGCAATCGCAGGAGGTATCGAATTTTCCTGATTTTCGGCCATCTCCTCAGTTGTAATTGGAATATCATCCTCTTTCTCTTCCTCTGTGTATCTTAGGCTTCGCCTTATTTCTCGTCAGTTTTTGCGAGCTGCGAGATCGATTTCTTCGTCAAAAAGTAATGGTCCCGACGGGTTTCTTCTAGTCATAAACTATAAGAACCTGCCAGAAGAAAAAAAAAAGAAAATTTAATAACGAAAACTAAACAAAAATTTAAATTGCAGTAAAAGTAAATGGCTAAAGTAATAAAAATTGAGTGTTCCTAATACATTAGTTCTTCGGCAACAGTGCCAAAAACTTGATCGTGATTATTCATGATAAGTTTTATAAATTTATAATTAATCGTTCTTGAAACTAACTATTATCACGATGAAGGCAAGTGTACCTATCGAACAGTATAATAGCTTTAGCAAGACCGGATTGTCGAACCCAAAGAAACTAAAAGTACTAGTATTAACTATCTTTTTATTATCTAGCCTAAAAATAAAAGGTGTTTGTTTATCTAAACTAATTAACTAAACTAAGAAATCACAGAAAATAGGTTGGGGAAAATACTTTTGGAAAAATGATTGATCTAAGACAATATCCAAGGAAAAATCTACCTAGACTGCACTTGTTATTTGACTCTGAATTGGACGATTTATTCATTCAACTTGTTCCGTAGAAATCCCTGAGTTATGTTATTATCCCTATTCAAGACTAATAACGTCTAACCCTAGATTGAATAATTGAAATCTCTTTCTAATTAACACCCTAGCGTTGCATTAACTCGATCTATGGATCCCCTTATTAGGTTTCACCCTAATCTAGCAAAATCTTGTCACCTTATCTCTAGGCGCGCAATCAACTCCGCTTAATTATGACAAAGTTACTCTTAGATAGGGACTATTCATCCTCCAAATAAGATCTTTAACTTGAATCAATATCCTGAAATATCGAAACAAGAATTAAGAACACATAATTAAGAACAAGTTAAATATTTATCATACAATTCAGATAATAATAACAAGATCCGTCTTAGGTTTCATTCCCCTTAAGTATTTAGGGGGTTTAGTTCATAACTAAATAGGAAAACATCTCAGAAGAGTAATGAATACAAAACATAAAGAAAACCCAAAACTCCTGAAGGGAAATTGAGGAGAGATCTTCAGTCTTGATGATGAATCCGGCTTCTGAGATGGATCAATTGACTTTCTTGGAGTAATTCCTTTCTCCCTACTTCTCGTCCCCTCTTTAGTCCTCCTCTAGGGTGTTTAAATAGGCTTTAGAATGCCTAAAAGCCCTCAAACTTGCCCTTTTTCAGATAGAACTAAACTTGGGTTTGGTAGGGACACGCTCGTGTGCGATTACTTCAGGCTGTGGTCAAGGTTGAGAGATCAACACGCCCATATAACCAACACCTTTCTTCCCCAATAATAAAAGTAACAAATAATAACATTTATAGAACAAGCTTTGTTATGCAATGTTCTAAAAATATCCTAAAAATGCAAACATATTTACTTAATTACAAACAATTAATTCAATCTAGAGGCTTGAAATATAAATCTTTTCAAGAGTTATCATACCCCTAAACCTGAATTATTGTTTCTCCTCAAGAAAAATATGTATGAGTATGCCTGAATACATGAATTTACCAAAACACGCAGTTACCATTTGTACTGCTAAACCATCTGTCGCATATTCTAAACTTCCATTCTTAGCAGTCTTCTATTAAAATAAAATAAAAATGGTTAAAGTTTTATAAGCTTGTTTAGCAAATGAAGTGCAAAAAATGTTTCCTAAAAATAAAGGTTCCTAAATAATTATGCAATTCTGACTATAGTAGACCTCTCCTAATTTATTTAGGATATATTTCCTCTAAATTCAGTTTCGCTATTCTCACTTATTCCGTCATTTCAAAATTTTAATTACAAATATTTTTTTTTAGGGAATTCATCTTGTCACATAGTTTATTTACTTGACAATCTTATGGAGCATACACTAGATTTCCAGGTAGTATATCATGCCACAATTTGAATGTGGTTCACTCAGAGAGCTAAGGCTTTTAACTTAGAAGATGGATGGAGCAAACAACTACATCCTTAGCTACTCAGCCTAGAACTACAGTGAAGTGTCCCTAAATCATTATTATTAACACTTTTTTTTACTCAATCTTATTTGAACTTGTTTTTTCTGATCAATAATACGATGGAGCAAAAAAAGCATTACTGACCTACTCAACAGTTTCAAAAATTGGAGTGTAAAACTATTTTCATGGTATTCCTTATTATTCATAACCAAATTATTGAATTTAGGTTCAAGAAATTCTAAATGCATTAACAAAACCCTACAACAGATTAATTGCAATGATACTTAAGTTATTCTACTTTTAAGAATCAATTTTCAAACAACTATCCTAAGGTAAATATGCTTAATCAACTATCGCAATTTTCTAAATTAATCAAAGAGTTTTTATCCTCATCGAACATCACTGATAACAATATACTTAGCATACTCTGGCAGTTATTTGGCATTTGTATGTAATGGAAAAATGAATGAAAAATGCATGAATATTAAAAATCTATCTACTACATACTATATTTACAACACATGTAACACCCCTCACCCATATTCAACGCCAGAATAGGGTTACGGAGTATTACTGGACTTACAACTTAAACAACCATCCAATTCGAATTAAAAATCATTAGCCAAATGTAATTCCAATCAAATACAATCACATTGTCCCTATTACGAGCCTACGAGGCCTTAAACATATATTGGAAGTGGTTCAGGACTAAACCAATAGCTCAAGAAATTTTTCAACACTTGGAAAATTTTGCATAAAACAAGGGACATATGCCCGTGTGGCCCACCCATGTGTTTCACACGGCCAACAGACATGCCCGTGTCACAGGCTGTGTGGACATTCGAAATGGAAGCACATTGTCGTGTCCCAGTTTGTGTCCAACCCCGAGTAACTCTCTAACTTGTGTCACACAGCCAACACACACGCCTGTGTGGCTAGCCCGTGTGCCCTAAAAATGGCCATACATGCCCGTATGCCAGGCCGTGTGCTAGGCCATGCCAAACCTGTAGGGTATACTGACTTATGTCACACGGCCAAGTCACATGCCCGTGTATGTGGCCGTGTAGAGCATACTAACTTGATTTCAATTTCAATACCAGGGGACACACGGCCATGAAACATAACAGTGTGTCACACACGGCTGAGACACACGTCCGTGTCTCTACCCGTGTAGACAAAAATAGGCTATTTACCAAGCCATTTTTCCACCCCAAATTTGGCACACACCTACATCATAGCAAATGCACAATTTATAGCATTTACAAACAACCAAAAACACCACAACCAAAGATAAAATATATACAATTTCAATGCTGACATTTATCATGCTTATAATACCATATTTTTGCCTCTTCAAATTATACCAATTCACATTGCCAAAGCATCCATATGTATCATTTCAACTAAGCATTTCTTAGCCTAAAACCACAAGCATACCAATCTCAATTTCAACCATTAACTACTGAACTAACAATCCACAATCAACCCTTCACCAAGTAATATAATTCACATCACAAAATGGCATTAGCACATATATATATATACATCACCAACTAAGCCAAATAGGTCAACTTACATGGCCATGAACAATATTAGATACACAAGCAAATTAACTCAAAATAAGCCAACTCTCATGGCTATTATATACAAACCAAGACATATACATTTACAAGCCACTTCAAATGACCAAAATCATTATCAAAACGTAACCAACATGACCAAAGTCCCTATACATGCCATATACTTAAAATACCAAAATTCATAGGTACTAAGTGATAGGTGGATAGTGTAAAGCAATCTCCGATGATCCCCGAATCCGAGCTAGCTTTGAATTCACTATAAAACATAGAAAAATAAACGATGTAAGCTATAAAGCTTAGTAAGCTTGTATGATATAAACTCGATATCATCATAACCACATAATCCAACAATTGATTCAAGATACATGAATTCATATCAACTAACAAACCTTTCAATTACTCATTCACAAAGCTATATACTTTCTTCACCATTTCTTTGATTCAAAGCTAATATGGTTTATGCACATACCTGTACCATCTCGTACCAACCCGTTGAACCATTTGGAATAGAAGTCAGATACTAAGGAGTGTTGTACACAAAGTACCTATACCACGGCCTGAAGCCAAATCAAGGTATCTTATATCCAAAATATTGATATCATGGCCCGAAGCCAAATCAGCCGATATTTATGGCCCAAAGCCAACTCAACGTATCCCCTAATGACATGTCACTAGTATCCTAAACTATTCCTAAGGTTCAACCGAGATTTTGAATACCGAATTACCATCGAGTTATTGTTGAACTTATTAAAAGTCTCGTATTCACAATTTATACAATATCAAAGTATTTAAAATACACTTATAATGAAATTTATCACATACGAACTTACCTCAGATGTGAAAACGATGAAATAAGACGATTAGTCGATAACTTTAGTTTTTCCCTGATGTAGATCCGAATTCTGCTTTTCTTGATCTAAATATATTCAAAATTAAGTTATTTAATAATCTCTCAATTCAATTTAATCCAAAACAGGCATTTAAGCACATTTACACTATTACTCCTAGAATTTCACAACTTTTACAATGTAGTCCTTATTACACAAAATCACAAATTCATGAAATTTCTTTAATACCCATGATAGTCAAATTACTATAATGCCCCTAGCAGCCCAAATTTATCAACTTTTCACACATTTAACCACACATTTTTACAAATAAATCCCTATTTTGCATTTTTACTCAAAGTTACTTTACAAAATATGTAAATCTAGCAACAAGATTTCATATTTCATCATCAAACATCACATATTTTCATCAATGGAAACTTTCAGAATCTTTAACAGTTTTGCAAAATAGTTCCTGGGCTAGCTAGAACTAGTTGCAACGATCACAGAAACATAAAAATCATTAAAAACAGATCAAAAATACTCACTATACACCCAAGGATACCATGGCCGAACCTAGGAAGCTTAAATGGTGTTTTTCCTTAGCAAAAATCAACTAGAAGATAAAGATAGACAAAAAAATCATTTTTTTTTATTTAATTAACCTTTGTTTACCAATTTACAAAATTAACCTTAATATTAATTCAATATTTCAATAATACCAAACCATTAACACCCACTATCTCATAAATGGGTTAATTAAAACTTAAGGACCTCCACTTAAAGGTTTTATAGCTATTAGACACCTTTAGCTAATAGAACATCACTTTTGAACTTTACGCGATTTAGTCCTTTTTATCAAATTGACCACTCAAATAGAAAAATTTCTAAACGAAACTTTCACATAATCATTTTATCATGCTAAAAACATTAAAATAATTATTTTGACTTCGAATTTGTGGTTCCAAAATCACTGTTTTGATTTGACTAAAAACGGGTTGTTACAACACATAACACCCACAAACCTAAGAGATGTATTGTCCTCAATGCATGAACAATGAAACATTTCAAAATGAAAAAACAACAACTTATACTTATAAAAATACAATTACAATCAAATATGAATGCATGAAAAAGATGTTATAAAATGAAAAAAAATGAAAATGAAAATGAAAATAAAAACAAAATCTTGGAAGGAATTGGGGTTACTCTAATTGGGTTGGTTTGAGTTTCTAGCAACGTGTTTGTAGCACTACTTCCTTTCCACTTCACCAGCATCATCTTGAACGGATTTCCCAGCAGCTAGCTTGTAGCGCTTCCTTTTTAGCTGGTTAATGGGCACCTCTTCATCATCATCAGTATCTAACTTCTTAAGATCATTAATCAGTTGATGAATCATATGCACTTACTCGATCATAGGTACAGTGGATTTCGGTGTAGTGGTAATGTCAGCAAGTGTAGCAGTTTGAGTCACATCAGCTTCATCCTTATCAAATTTAATATGCATATATTCAGTTTTCTCCTCTTCTCTCTCTTTTTCTGTGGCTTTCTTCTCCGCAGTGGTTTCTTCTCCATCTTCATCATCATCGTCTGACTCCAATAACAATTTTTTAGGAAAAAATAGGGAATGTACGCATAGTTCAGGTAAATTTCTTCTAAAAAGATTTCTTAATGGCCTTATACCTTTGTCGGACATATCTCCAAAATAGAGCCATTTCCTCTTGAGGTCGGCCAAGATCAGTGGCTAGCCGTAGTTGGTGTTTCTCCATCATTTGAAATTGTTGTTGCAACATCTCAATAGCATTAATCACTTTTTGCTCAAAGTTACTATGAGATGTTGATGGACTCGCATCAATACTCATAGGTGGCAACTATGTAGATGTAGATCCCAGATGCCGTGGCATTTCCTCCTCAAAAAATCTCAAGGCAATTTGCTTTATTATGGCTCATTTGTTTGGGACTGTGTCTTTATTCGCTTGAATAGGAACCTTTACCCTCTGACAAAGTGTCGTAATGAGAAATGAAAATTTTAAGGTACTGGCATTCTTTTGTGAGCAGGGGTGGACTTCTCTAAAGATAATGTTTCTAACATTAATCTTTCTGTCAGTCATAATCGAGTGCAATAATAACATGCGTTCTATTGAAATAGTTGAGTTGTGAGTAGAAAGGATGAGACGAGTTTTAAGGAAATGATACCAGACCCGATAGTGAGGCTTCAACGATACACGATCAATGGTGTAGCAATCATTTCGAGAAACTGTCCACTTCGTTCCCTCTACACATAAATCTGTCAAAATTTGGTTGAGTCATTCAATTGTCATGGTCTTAACAAATTAGGAGTGTTCATCAGGGCCATTAGATAACCCATATTGCGCATTGATTGAGTCTTTATCGAACATCATCTAGACACTGCGCACATATATAAAAGCATTATCAGGAGAGGTGAGATAAGCATAAAATTCTTTCACTACCTTGGTGAGGATGTCATCAGGATGGAGACAGAAGATTTTCCACCTATGCTTCTCCACGATAGAAGAGATGGCTTTAGAACAGCCCATAAATGGGGTATCTTGGAAAAAGAAACCTTTTTTCTAGACAAAATGGCCTATTTGATATGTTCTGGGTATACTTTTCTTCCATGATTTTCCTAAAAAATGTTCGTAGATGCACAGAGGTCGAAGAAGATGATGTTTGGCGAGCCATTTGAGAGAAAATAGTGGCTGGAAAATGAAAAAGATAAGACCTTTACAATTTTATGGAGTAAAAACAGAGAAGGGTGAAGAAGATGAAACAGAAAGGAAGTTAGAAAATAAGTGAATCGACTAAGGTAAAACATGAAAGAAGATATAGCAGTGACGTAGGGGGTAAGATTAACTCTGAAACTATGCCCTGACACAAAAAAAGAAAAATTGAGCAGGAAAAAGAAAAATAATAGAAAATTATTAAACTAAAATTAACTAATATATTAAATGCGTTGATTTTACAAACCTAGGCCATAATGTGCATGCAACAAAATAAAATAAAAGTTAAGAAGAATAAA
Organism: Gossypium anomalum; assembly: GCA_025698475.1. NCBI lineage: Eukaryota > Viridiplantae > Streptophyta > Magnoliopsida > Malvales > Malvaceae > Gossypium > Gossypium anomalum. Next base: position 65,759,270 of record CM046963.1, read on the forward strand.
CTAAACAAAGAAATTAAAATAACGTAAATGAATAAAACAGTGCAGGAGAAGAAATATTAAACGTTCAAAAAGTGATGAAATTTTTATCACGAGTTATAGGAGCTCTAAAGTAGTGCTAATCGTTGGCCATTGACTTTGAAAGTAGAACCAGTCTTGTTGTCTTTGACTTCTACAGCTCCATGAGAATAGACATGCATTATCCCAAATGGGCCAGACCAACGAGATTTTAATTTTCCAGGAAACAATTTAAGCCTAGAACTAAATAACAACACTTGTTGTCCAAGTGCAAATTTTTGTGGAAAAATCTTGCTATTATGCCATTGATTGGTCTTTTCTTTGTACAGCTTGGCATTCTCATAAGCTTGTGCTCTGAATTCTTTCATCTCATTCAACTCTAATATATGGTTAGTACCAGTAGCACTCCAATCCATATTCAATTTCTTAATTGCCCAATATGTCTTATGTTCAAGTTCAACGGGAAAATGGCAGGGTTTCCTATAAACAAGCTTGAAAGGAAACATCCCTAATGGTGTCTTAAATACAGTGTGATATGCATACAAAGCTTCATCCAATCTGGATGATCAATCATTGCGGGTGAGATTGACTACCTTCTCCAAAATTTGTTTAATCTCTCTATTAGAGACTTTCGCTCGTCCATTTGTCTGGGGATGGTATGTTGTGGCAATTTTATGTTTAACTCCATACCTATTCAGAGCATTAGCAATTAATTTACAATTAAAGTGTGAACCTTCATCCCTAATCAGAGCATGAGGGGTACCAAACTTGGTAAAAATATTCTTATGTAGAAATTTCAACATCGATTTGGCATCATTTGTTGGTAGAGAAACAGCCTCAACCTACTTGGAGACAAAATCAACAACTACAAGTATGTATACATTCCCCCAAGAAGGTGGAAATAGACCCATAAAATCAATTTCCCATACGTCAAATAGTTTCACTTCTAAAATATTTTGCAATGGAATTTCATACCTCATCGATAGATTTCTAGTTCTTTGATTGAAATCGCAAGCTTGGCAAAATTCATGAGCATTTTTAAACATGGTTGGCAAATAAAAACCAGGTTGAAGAACTTTTACAGCAGTTCTCATGCCCTTAAAGTGTCCTCCATATGGCCCTGAATGAAAATGATATAAAATATTTTAAATCTCGTCATCTGAAACACACCTCTGAATTATCTGGTCTGCACAATGTTTGAATAAAAATGGGTCATCCCAATAATATTACTTGGAAGCATGGATAAATTTCTTTCATCTTTGATTTGTGAGCTCAAGTGGCAGTAATCCACTAACCAAAAAATTGACGGTATCAGCATACCAATGTAATGCCATGGCAACTAATAGTTATTCATCTGGGAAATCATCCTGAATGTGTTGAATATTACCATATTCATTTCCTGCTTCAATTCAAGACAAGTGATTAGCCACTTGATTTTTTGTGCCTTTCCTATCTCTAATTTTCAGATCAAATTCTTGCAATAGTAGTATCCATCGAATTAATCTGGGCTTGACGTCTTTCTTGGTCACCAAGTACTTAATAGTAGAGTGGCTCGTATAAACTGTAACTTTGGTACCCACTGAATAAGCTTTGAATTTCTCGAAGGCAAATACTACAGCTAATAGCTCCTTCTCCTTTCTTTACCCAATAGTAGATAACATGAAATACCTTGTCCTTTCTTTGCCCAGTACTGCCCCTATGGCAAAATCACTAGCATCACACATGAGTTCAAAAGGTAAAGTCCAATTTGGTGCTATGACTATTGGTGTTGTGACTAGTCGATTTTTCAATTCCTCAAATGCTTGTAAGCATGGCTCATAAAAATTGAAAGATTTGTTACGTTCTAACAATGTAAACAGGGGTTTGGATATTTTCGAACAATCTTTGATAAATCATTGATAGAATCCTGTATGGCCAAGAAGACTTCGAATACCTTTAACTATGGAGGGTGGTGGCAATTTCTCAATAACTTCAATTTTTTCTTTGTCTATGGAAATCCCTTGCTACGAAATTTTGTGTCCTAGAACAATGCCTTCACAGACCATGAAGTGACATTTCTCCCAATTAAGAACAAGATTGGTTTCCTCACATCGACAAAGTACTAACTCCAGATTTTTTAAACAGTCTTCAAAAGTATTTCCAAACACCAAGAAGTCATCCATAAAAACTTCTAAAAATTTCTCCACCATGTCCAAAAATATTGTCATCATGCAACGCTAAAATGTTTTAAGGGCATTGCATAATCCAAATAGTTGTAACATGTCGATTTAGGGTCTAGTCAGAACAGTGGTTTTGAAACCACAAATTTGAAGTAGAAATAATTATTTTATGATTATTTGATGGTCCATGATATGAATGCATGTTTGTGTAAAAATTTCATGAAGAAATTCTATGCTTAAAGTATCCAATTTGAAGTTAGGGACTAAATTGAATAAGTTGCAAAACTTGTGTTCTAGAAGATTTGATCATGAAATTGCATTGGATCATTAATTAGAGGTCCTTAAATAGCTATTTGACCAAGTTCTAAAATTTTGGACAAAAATGGGCATGAATAGGAAAAATTTGAAAGAAAGGCCTTAAGGGCATTTTGGTCATTTGGTTAATAAAAGAATAAAAAGGGAAAAAGAATGCAAAATTTGTCCATCTTCTTCTTGCTTGTGCCTAAATTTCAAGGGTCACCATATCTAGGGATTGTTCATCTTTCAAGCTCAAAAATAAGTGCATCTTAGTCCCGTTTTTAATGTTCTTTACATTTTTGAAGTTGTCATCAACCGATCTAGCCATTGCTACCATTATTTTGAGTTAGGGTTCATGTATGAAACTTGATCCATGTGTGACATGGTTGTATTTTGATGTTTCATGGTAGATTATGAAAGTTTGATGTGTGTTTAACATATTTTACTAAATGATTTTTAGTAAAAATGGTTAAAAATGACTTGTTTATAAAAGATGAAGAAACGGGTAGTAGAAATGTGTTTTAATGAGAAATATGGGCTGATATGAGTTGGAATATGAATCGGCTAGGCTTAAGTAACCAAGAAAATGCATGCATTTCATTTTACGAGCCTAGGGACCAATTTGTAAATAGGTGAAAAGTTAAAGGTAAAATAGTAATTTTACCAAAGTATGTGTATGGGTCGATTTGACCAATGTATGTATTGAACAAGTTAATTTTGGCATTATAGATCAAGAAAAACGTGATTCGGGTATTGATCGAGGGAAAAACAAGGTTTACGAGGATTAGACTAGTTTCTATCATTTTGTACCGAGGTAAATTCATTTGCAAATAATGCAACATGTACCATACTTTAAATACCTTAATATTGCATGTATAGTAAGTGTATACATATTTAATATGATGTTGTATCATGTGTTTATTGCTTAAATTTTATCATGAATTATACTTTGATTATTCCATGAATAAGTGATTGGTACTATGGGTATTGAAATCGACGTTACGAGCAAGTTCGACAGAAATGTGGTATCAAAGAATCCCGTTTGAACCTTAGGAATAGTTTAGGATACAAGTAACATGTCGCTAGGAACTATGTGATCTGAACTCATTGAGTTGTGGTCTGAGCTCATGATATATGTGACATCCGAACTCATTGAGTTGTGGTCTGAGTTCGTGATATATATGACACATGTCTTGGCATCCAGGTACTAGTCTAGTATATTCTACCAGTGGCGAGGTAGTCCGGCGTGTGTTGCGGATACCTGACAGCCTTTACGAGAAGGCCTGTCAGTAGCTCGAAAGCGAGCAACATGTGATGTGAGGTAGAATTGGCTACATATGAGGCACTTAGGTGCGAGATTTCTATGTATCCAATAATATTCCAAGTGTTCAACGGGTAGTTCTGAAGGAAGTTCACTGAGCAATCTCGATGATTACGTCGAAGACGAGAAAGTAAATTATTATGTGCAAGTGGGCATAGGTATGCACATCGAACTCATGAGAATAACATGAGATATGATGAACGTGTGGTTTGAATATGTATATTTAGATGTATATGAAGAATAAGTTTAAGAGATTTGATAAAATGCAAGATTATGTTCATTATGTTAAATGTATGAGTAATGCTTGTTTAAGTTTCATTTTATTTGCATGTGAACTTACTAAGCTTTAAAGCTTACCCTCCTTTCCTTTCCTCTTCTTATAGTGTCACCAAGCTAACTCGGGGATCGTAGAACATTAGAGATTCGATCACACTATCAATTGGATAATTGGGTATAGTTAGATTTATCATTTTGAGTATGGCATGTATAGGGACTTGGCCTTTTTGTTAAATGTCATATTGATGTAGTGAAAGGTGTTGGCTTATGATAATATTGATTCATTTTGTATATGGCCATGAGAGATGGCTCATATTGATTATTGAGTTGTAACCCTAATCATTTATCAATGCATGCAAATGTGTTTATGTGTTGATGTGATTTGGTTGCTTGTGGATGATATGTGAGATGAATAGCATATGTGTTTAATGGATGAATGAGGACTAATAGATATGACCATATTTATGGTGTAATTGAGTAACTTGAAAGAAGAATTATAAAGATGATTAAGAATGAAATTGGTGTGGAATGTCATATGGAAGTATAATGGTGTATACTTGTGAAAATAAAGGTGCCATGATGCATGCTATGAAGTAGAATTAAGTGTGTAAATATTTAAGGGTGGAAAATGGCTTGGAAAATAGGCTTGAAAATTGTCCATATGAGTAGACACATGGGTATGTGTCTAGGCCGTGTGTGACACACGGTCTGCCCTATGGGCGTGTGATCTGGCCGTGTGTCCCCTACACCCTAATTATGCAAGTCAGTATGCCCAGTAGTAAACACACAGGTAGAGATATGGCCGTGTGTCTCAGTCATGTGAAGGACACGGCCTCAAGATATGGGTGTGTGCCCAGGCCGTGTGAAGTCTGCACTTAATTTTTAGAATTTAATTCGCCACACAGCCTAAGCACACAGGCGTGTGACTTGGCCGTGTGACCTTATTTGATTGATGACGTCATAGTTAGAGAGTTACACAGGCTGAGGACACGGGCGTCTGGGGCCAACCCACACGGGCGTGTGACTCTCCAAAACAAGAAAATTTTCTAAGTTATCCCGAAGTTTTAAAAGTTTTCTGTTTAGTCCCCAACCGCTTCCGATGTATGTTTTGGGCCTCGAGGACCCATATAAGGGACGATCTGCATGTGATTGGATGATTTTAAATTGGACCAAAATTTCTTGTCTCGATTTTAAATGATTGTTTGAGTTTAAGTCCGACAATGCCTCGTACCTAGTTTCGGTGTCAAATACGGGTAAGGGGTGTTACAACGACATTCGTTGGAATGCAAAAGTTCCATAAGGACATGTGAATGTGGTCTTCTCTTTATCGCAGGAGCTATGTCAATCTGGTTGTACCCCGAATAACCATTCAGAAAACAATAGAAGGCTTTCCCTACTAATCTATCTAACATCTGGTCGATAAATGGCAGAGGAAAATGGTCCTTCCTTGTTGCTTTGTTGAGTTTCTAACAGTCTATACAAACCCTTCATCCCGTGACAGTACGAGTAGGAATGAGTTCACTGTTATCATTTTTCACCATGATGACACCCCCTTTTTTAGTTACACATTAAACAGGGCTTACCTAAGAACTATCAGAAATTGGGTATATATTTTTAGCATCCAGCCATTTGATAATCTCCTTTTTGACAATTTCTTTCATAATGGGATTCAGTCTTCTCTGCTGCTTGATAGATTTTTCATTGCAATCCTCGAGTAATTTCTTATGCATGCAGATTGCTGACTGGTTCCTTTGATATCCGCAATCATCCACCCCAATGCCTTCTTAGATTTCTTTGAAACTTTCAACAATTGAGCCTCTTGATCTAATATCAATGCTACAGAAATAACTACTGGCAATGTGTTGTTATCTCCCAAGTAAGCATACTTAAATGTACTGGCGAAGGCTTCAATTCCAACATAGGAGGATCTTCTATGGATAGTCGAGGAGGTTTAAAAGAACGGTCCGATAAATTTAATGATTCAAAAAATTTCCTTAATCAATTCTCAATTTTCTTAGCTTCCATCAGTTCACCAAGCTCTTCAATCATTTCTGCTTCAATTAACTCAAATGAGTCTGCATCATTATTAAAATTATTGTGAGAAAATTCTACAAATTCTTCCTGAACTATTGTGTCAACAATCTCAACAACATGATATTCTTCATATGTATCTGCACACTTCATAGCATTGAAAGCATTAAAAGTTATCTACTGATCATTAACTCTCATAGTTAATTCACCTTTTCATCCATTAATTAATGTTCTACCAATTGCTAGGAAAGGTCTCCCAAGTATGATTGGAACCTCTTGATTAGTCTCACATTCCAGAATAATAAAATTTGCTAGAAAAATAAACTTGTCAACTCTTACCAACACGTATTCTATTTTACCTTCTGGATGTTCATATGAACGATCAACTAACTGCAATGTGACAGTTGTAGGTCTCACCTTCCATATTCCTAGCTTCCTGAAAACAGACATAGGCATTAGATTTATACTTGCACCTAAGTCGTATAATCCTTTGCCTACATAATGGTTTCCAATAGAGCAAGGTATAGTAAAACTCCCTGGATCCTTCAGTTTTGGTGGCAATTTATTTGTCAGCATTATTGTGCACCATTCCATGAGAGAAATAGTTTCCAACTCCTCTAACATTTTCTTCTTTAATAAGATATCTTTCATGAATTTCACATAGTTGGGCTTTTATTCCAATGCTTCCACCAATGTTATGTTGATTTGTAATTGCTTCAGGACATCTAAGAATTTCTTGAATTGAAAATCTTGCTTAGATTTTTGGAAACGCTAATGAAAAAGTGGCAATTGCCTTCCTTCCATTTGTTGAGGTTGTTTTGCTGTGGTATTTTTATTGCCAAAATAAAATGAATCTACTTCAACATTTTTCGAGTTACTCTTTTCTTTTATAACTTGCTCCATTACTGGTTCTAAATTCTTCTTATCTGTGAAATCCAAACTACTTTCTTCAATAGTGGTGTCATTAACAACTCTTGGGAACTATGTATGACTTCTGAGTGTAATGGCTTTGCACTGTTCCTTTCCCTGAGGTCGTGAACTTTTGGTATCACTCAGCAGTGCTCATTGCAGTCTTGAGCTTAATCCTTTGGAAATTTGCCCCACTTGATTTTCTAAAGCTCTTAAAGATGCAGCTTGACTTTGAATGATAGCATTGTTCTTGGCCATGTATTCCTTGAATAGATCTTCCATATATGAAAGACTCGAAGCTAAATTTTACTGAGCATTTTGTCGTGGCATGGGCTGATTGTATCCAGGTGGTGCACTCACAGCATTCTGTCGAATAGCATTGCTAGAATTTCCCACCCCTTGAGTACTCTAACTAAAATTGGGATATTGCTTCCACCTCAAATTATATGTGTTGGAATATGGGTTGTTGTTGTTGCGACTAAAATTTCCCATATAATAAACTAAGGCTAGATTCATTAGGCATTCATCAAAAACAAGATCTTCTCCGTAATGAACACATGCTAACTCAACTACTCTCATTTCCTGCACTACAGTTGGTCTTTTTAGTGTTTTCATCATATTCGCTAAATATGATATATGAGTTATTAGCGAAGTAATTGCATCAATTTCCATTGCTCCAGCAACTCTTCTGCGAACCCTTACTTTTGTAGTGGGGTATTGATAATCATTGTTCGCTATCCTCTCTAGAATTTCATATGCCTCATTATATGATTTATCGATCAAAGTCCATTAGCAGATGTGTCAACCACCATCTTTGTATGTGCATTCAATCCATTGTAAAACATTTCCATTTGCGTCCAGTGTTGAAAACCATGCATTGGGCACTTTCTAAATAACTCCTTGAATTGCTCTCATGCTTCATATAATGTTTTATCCTCAGATTACCGAAAGGACGTAAAATCGTTCCTCAATTTACCATTCATGCTTGGAGGATTATATCTTAGTAGAAACCACTAACAAAGTTCATTCTACGATGCCACCGTACCTAATGGCAATGTATTTAACAATGCTCTAACATGATCTCACAATGAATAAGGGAATTACTTCGATCTTAGGGCATATTCAGGAACACCCTGCTGCCTAAATGAATCGCAGACTCCTAAAAAGAATCTTAAGTGCAATCATGGAGCCTCAATAAACAATCCACTAAACTGCCCTGTAGTTTGTACCATTTAAAGCATTACTGGTTTAGCTCGAAATATTGAGCTTGAATATACGGCTTGGCAATTCCTGGATTCAGATCATCTAAGATCGACACTATATGTTCTCTGATGGGTTTGTCTCTGTCATCTATTATTCGAGGAATATCAACATCCCTTCCATTCTGATGTAATGGATCTTCTCTAACCTGATTATTTCTAATTCTTTCCATTTCTCACAATTCTTTTTTCCTTCTTCTCAAGGTTCTCTCAATTTTTGGATCAAAGAATACTCTTCAATTGCAGAAATATCTCTACTCATGCACCAACAAAAAGTCCTGAAAAAAAAACCAAAACAACTAATTAAGCAAAACTAACAAAATTAAAGAGGTAATAACACACCAAATTTTCACCAATATTGTCAATCCCCGGCAACAATGCCAAAAACTTGTCACTTGTGAATGCGTAATGCGAATGTGCAAGTATACACGTTGAGTCAAGTACTAAAGTGATGAGTGAGTATCATCTACACAGGGATCGAAATTGATTAAAATAATTGGTTATGCTATTACTATGAAAATGACTAATTAAATTGTGCAAAAGAAACAAATGAAAAATTGATAAGGAGATTTAATGAATGGATTAATAAAATTGATTATGAATGAAAATATGCTAGGGCAATTGAAATAATGTGGCAATTCTCAAAGAATAAGTGGGGCAGATTTGATCTGTTGAATGATAAAGGTTGGAATTACTCAGGTTTTATTTTTATATCATAATAATGCCATGGCAAAATCTTAACCATTCTACTGCTCAAGGATTCACTATTGTAGTCTACTTCTTTCGAGAGCCAGACTTTAAGCTATCATTCTGAGTTTTGTATGTCTACAGAACTCAAGAATGATATCGAGACTGTTCTTCCTTTCCTTGTACAGATCACAACTTCTACGTCTAAAGTGCTACAAATATTCTTTCAAATACTCACCTATATCAACCGATAATAATCAAATCTATTTAATCTTTTCATAATTAAATTAGATCTAACAACATACCATACAATCATCTATGTTTAGAGCTTATATGCATGCATTTGAAATAATCACACATCAAATGAAACATTAATCTAATCAAAATCAAACCATAGGCATTAAAGATAATAAAAATTCACCCAAATAATTCCAACCCAATGAGATTTAACTCATTCAAATCCAAAATAAAACCATTCAACATCACTATTCAAGTTATGAACCACAAAGTTCAAATTAAAAAATAAAGGTAGAACTGTAGGAAGCTCTTGCTACTCCAGCCTTCACTTTAATATTGAGATTTGATGCAAAACCTAAGGAAGATTCCTCTTCCTGTTCTTGCATTTGTGATTTTCTGCTCTATAAGCTGCTACCCTCTGTTGTATTTTCTCTGAAGTTTTCCATAAGAATCTAATGTAGAGAGAAAAATTTCTCTCCAGTTCTTCTCTCTCCAAAATCCTCCATATTTTCTTTTGTCTTTCCTCCTTTATAGGGTAGGTCCCTCCCTTTCAGTACACACCTTTTGCTTCCTCTTTTTCAAGGTGGTTTATCTAGTACAAGTATAGTTGGCTGAGAGTGATGTCGACTGAGTGTTGCGTCATCTTCCTAGAATTTCCATGGCATTCTTGTTGGAAATCTAACCAACATTTTTCCATGGAAATATTTCACTTCCTTAATTTTCCTACTCTTTTCTCTTCTTCATCCTGCACCTGCTGCCAACCACAATCAACACATTTCTTCCCCAATAATAAAAGTAACAAATAATAAAATTTATAGCACAATCCAATCTTTGTTATGCAATGTTCTAAAAATATCCTAAAAATGCAAACATATTTACTTAGTTAAAAATAATCAATTCAATCTGGAGGCTTGAAATATAACTATTTTTAAGAGTTATCACTAATGATAGCTATTTGTGAAAGAATTGATTGTGAGCATGTTTTACGTGCTATATGACAATGATAATGTTGTGTTTATAATGTGATGTTTGCATTGAAAAACTGTTGTGAACGGTAAGTAAAATGTGTGCTAATAACAGTAAATATTTTGGCATTGTGAACTTTGAGACTGTTGGATATAGTTGGCATGCCAAAAAATTTTGAGTACTCACCTATATGTGTTATGTGATTTGGGTATTGAGGCCATGGGACATGTTGAAGAGATAAGGGAATGTAAGCTATGCTCCATTTAACGGGACATGTTTGGTGTGATGGAGAGTGTTAGCTATATGCTTCACTTTTGGGATATGTTCGACTCATGAGTCATTTTTTGTGTTGGAGATCCATGCATTTGACGTGTAGTGATAGAGCCCACTTTTATGTTTCATAGCTCAAGTGTCAAAATATCTTTAAATGTGATTGTATGAAATGTGTTATATGTTGAAAAGTGAATGTGATTACCATGTTAATGTACTAATAAATAATGCATAAGTGAGTATAACATGACACTAGTGTAATGGGGCTAGAAATTTAGTCTTGTGTTCCGTGCGGCCTTAAATGATTCTTTCGATACAAACACGCCTTAGTCAGCCTAACCACCAAATAATTGAGGATTCATAAGGAATTAATCCAAGGCACCAACTTATATAGTAGAAGCAACTCTAGCCAAAACAAGGCACAAAAGAACAAAAAGCCAAAAAAAACTGTACACGAGAGGTGTTTGCGTAAATGCTCTCAATTGTATTACTTTATCTCAAAGAATAAAAGAAACAATGAAAGAATGAAGTGAGTTACAAGTGAAGAGGAGGCTCTTTATTTATAGTTGAGCTCACTCAAAACCGATGGTCTAGGGATTTCCAAGATTACATAATCAATTTACATAATCTAATCAAATCTAATCTTATAAGATATGATTCCCCTCAATCTTCTAATATTAGTTCTCATATTTACCAAGGTAGTCTATCTTTCCAAATCTGCATCATTAGGCCACCTAGGCTTCAATCTGACAGGATTCTCCAATAGCTCTTTAAATCGGGATAGTTCTTATGGGCTAAATGACCCCCATCTAATTAATAACCTCTATGGGATGCAACTGGTGCGATGGCCATGGGCTTTGCACTTTGGCCCGTGACATTCTCCTCCACCCGTTCTTGTAACGCCCTTATTGTACCTTCAGAATGGCACTAACTTGATTCGCCTTGGAACTCGCTCATTGCCATGGCTCTTTCTCGACTAGTCTTGCTATCGGGTTGTCCCTTCCTTCAGGACCTTCACCTCGGCTTTCGTTGTAACACCCCTAACCCGAATCCGGTCGCCGAATTAAGGCTAAGAGGTATTACCGAAATAAACATTTAATTATCTCATTCACATTGTCAATAAACATAAAGTGAAATCAAGCTGAAAAAAAACATACTGATATTTAAGTTATACGTCATTTTCATATGGACAAAATATTTACAATTTCAAAACATCGTTATCATCAGCCTAACCTATACATGCCACATCGAGTCCAAAATATAATTGTACCACAAAAAAAAAGGAAGATCGATAGTGTGATGAACTGCTGACGATCCCCGAGTCGGTGGCCAAAATCAACAATCTATAAAACAGAGAAATAAAGAACAGAGTAAACTTTCAAAGCTTAGTAAGTTTAAAGCATCAAAAACAATTAAAGACTTATCAAAAATCGAAACATTCATTTAAACAGACTTATTCTCAATTCAAATTGCTTCATGGCCGAATACACATAAACATATACATAGATTTCTCATCACATATTTTTCTTCTACTTAAAGTTCATACAATGCATTTAAATCTAATAATCTCATATATTAACAACATTTGACCGAATAGGTCATTGTTTTACTCGTAGATATAACAATCATTCACACTTAAGTATCATTCTTTAATACTAATAATTCACAAAATCATTGACCGAATGTACATGAGTACATAAAGTAATTTTTAATATATAATTCATATACAAATATATCATGACCGATTAAATCATTCTCATATTCGCAATTATAACCATCAATCATATTTATATATATTCTTCTTTGATGCTAATGATTCACTTCGAAATCAATTCTCTGATGAGTAAGTAATACGTACCTGAACATCTTAAATGTATAGTACTTACTCGACGATGGTTTCTGCGAACATTCAATATCGTAATCTTACTTAACTTACTGGCATTAAGCTGTTAGTAGGTCTTAGGACTTGAAACCAATAACGATTACAAGCTCATGGAATTTAAGCGGTATAATACCACTCAAAGCTGCGGGACTTAGCGGACATATTTCAAAGACGTAGCTGCGGACCTTAAGTCCGGTTATAATTCCAAACACATGGCTGCGGACTTCTTGATCCGGATAGACATCACTGAATGTCATGCATACTTATTCGCAAGAAAATTCGATTCACATAACATCTCACAATCATAGTTCATTTATTCCATTTGAATAATAGCATAACATGGGTACCATTCATATAACTTTTGGCTCAGTAACATACACATATCAATACATTATCATTTACGTACTAAATGTGACTATTCAAAACTTACCTCGGATATACTTGAACGGTTGCGGAAAGGCTACTCAATTACTTTCTCTTTTCCCCTATCCAACTTTGACCCTCTTTGTTCTTGAGCTTAATTTAAAACAAATGGATTTATTTAATTACTTAACCAAGATCATTTACTATTTAATCACTTATCAAATAGGCAATTTAATTTAATACATGTATATCATATAGTTAAGGTACAAATGACCTTAATAACTAGTTATTTAAACACCATATATATATTCCCTACTCATGCACAACCGAATACATTACTAGGCATTATCAAGTTTATAATTAGAAGCATGTATACGCTAAGACAAATTATATATTTAATACATTCTGCAGGTATGGTTATTTATATTTTAATTGCCAAATCACAAGTTGATCAAAACCATTTCAATTGACCTCATTTATAACAAATAAAATCAATATGGTCACCTATGCCAAACAATGACCGAACCATTTAATCATGCTCATGGCCGATCCTATCTTGCTCTAATCAAGGTCATAACCCACTTTAAAAAAAATTCTAGCCTTTCATGCACTCATCTCAAATGTTAATTAAGTAATGTCGAATGTCACCAACTAAATGGCATACACACACTCATATGCATAAAATTTATCCAAACCTCCTATAGCTCATTCAGAAATTACATATTAACCTTACTCAAGCTTCATATAATTTTTTCTTGACCGGATATAAAATGAATTTAAAATCCAGTCGATCAAACTTTAACATGTTCATATCTCTTTTAACAAAATTTCATTCATGTTTCTATCACCACATAATTATGAACTATTTAAAAACTTTCATATTACACCATTTCAATTTTTGGCAATATGCCGAATGCACAAACTTAACTAAAACTCAAAATTTAACCCAAACACATTAACCTCTCTCAAAAACATATTACCAATCTCAAACTTACTTTAACTATCTAAATCATTTGAAACATCCAACAACAAATTCTTTCTTAATTAAGCATATATTCGGCAATGACAATGGTAATTTAGCAAGCCCTAATTTAATTTATAATTGTTCATATCACACTTAAAGCATCTACTCCATTCCAACATTTTTAAACATAACCATTACTCAACTATTATCAAGGTTCACATTCGGCAATTCCAAAATTACGCAAGTCCATTTTTCTATCATTCAAACCATCTAAATAAACATTAAACTAGTTCAAACATCACCCATTCATGATTATTCCTCAAATCAAAAAGGCAACAACCATTCCCTTGAACATCTTCCATAGCCGAATAATCATGTTACTAACAAATTCAAAATTTCGACATGGGCTAAGTAAGGGACTTAGTAACTAGCTTAATATATACAAAAATTTCAAAAACTAACATGAATTACATACCTTATTTCAAGCTCAAAGTGACCGAATGCTATTTCCTCCTTTTCTTTCTTTAAGATTCAGCTACTAAGGAAGAAGATCAAACAAACATTTTGTTTTTTTTTTCTTTTTTTGTTTTTCTAAAATCTTTTCTTATTTTACTTAATTTAAGCCATTACCATTATAATATTATTATATAATATTATATTTTGCTTACCATCATTGTCATGGCCGGCCACTACAACTAAAGTGGGGAATTTGACATGCAAATCCACTTATTTACACCATTAATTATTTGGCCACTACAAAAATAACCTATCATATTTTCACAAATTTTCACATAAGTCCTATTTAATAATTTCACTCACAAATAACAATATTAAAGAATGAAATTTTCACACATACACCTTCACATATAATAAGCACAGAATATTACATTTAATTATTTTTATGACTTAGTTTTGTGGTCCCGAAACCACTTTCTGACTGGGGTCAAATTAGGGTTGTCACATTCGTCGCCTCTTAACGTCAACCGTTGCACTCATTGGTACATCTTTTTGGAAACAAGTCTCCCCTCTAATCTGCCCCAATTTTCACTTGCTCCTGTTGGATTCCCTTGATTCTCATAACTTGGCTTTGGATTCCCCAAAGTCCTTCAGCCTCATTGCTTAAGAACTTTGAAAGGGTCTCTACAATCTTGCCAAGCCAACAAGGCAAAATTTAAAACACTACCAAAGTGCTCGAAATGTTCCTTACTCATTGTATTTACTCGGGTCAACTGTTCCAACTTGCTCACCACTTTCCCATAGTTTGATGCACAACCCACCTCTTCCAAAGCTGGTAGCTCCTCCGATATGTCAATAGAAGTGAGCCTCATTTATCCTAGCTTGAAAGTTTGCATTGCTACTTCTTCCTCTAAGTCTGACACCAAACTCACCTCTTTTATGGGTGGGAGTCTCGTCGATGACTTGGCCGACTCCATTGCTTTCCTCGAATTGAGCCTCATTGGTTCTAGCTTCACTATTTTAATCACCATTTTTTCCCCAAAGTCCAATGACAAACTCACCTCTTCCTTGGGTCGAAGCCCTTCCAATGACTCAACAAGCTCCGATGTTGCCTTTTCTTTGACCATAGCTTGCTTTGGACAGTTCCGCAACTCATGTGGACTACGCCACAAGAATCACTTTACTCACTTTTTCTTGCTCCTTTTTGCCCCCTTGGCTTTGACTTTTATCTTGCTTGAACCAAGCTTATTTAGCTCCTTGTCTGACGCATCGTCCCTTCGATGGCAGACTTCCTTAGACATTTCAACAACCTATGCAGACCATGACACAAGAAGCACTCCACTGGCTTCCCACTTTTGGCATCCTTGGCTTCGACACCCCTAACGCTTGAACCAAGTCACATGGCCTTACCATTCAACTTGTCCTTCTTAAAAAGCATGGCTTTCTTCAGACATTTCTTCAACATCTGTAGATCTTCGCAAAGAAAGCATTTAATATTGCCCCTCTTTTTGTTGGGTTTCCTCTTCCCAACTCATGGTTTCCCATACCACAATTATTGTTGTTGCCATTGCCATTATCTTCCTCATGATTCCCTTCAGATACGCCCCTTTCCTCAGATTTGGAAGACTCAAGCTTGTCTTTCCCTAAACCAAGCTTAACCACAAACTTCGCTACCCTGATGGCTTTCGACAACTCTTGGACACCTCCTTGTTCCAATTCATGTCTAACCCATGGCCTTAATCCATTCTTGAAAGCAAGTAATGCCTCTATCTTGGTCACATTTGAAATTTGGAGCATTAGTTCCTTGAACTCTTTAACATACTCCTCTACTGTGCCTTGTTGCGTAAGCCATCACAACTTTGCCCAAACTTCCTTCTTGGTAAATTCTGGATTAAACTACCCTTTAACTCATGTTGGAACTCTTCTCATAACCCAATCTCACTATCTTTTATTTATGGACCTATCTCACCACAATAAAAGTGCAAAATTAGTAAGAAACATGGAAGCAGTATTTACCTCACTCGCATCATCTATGATGCCTTTGGCACGGAAGTAGTGCTCCTTCTTCCACAAGAAATTATCCACATCGCATGCAGACCTTGTCCCCACAAACTCTTTCAGCTTCGGGACATCCTCACAATTGAGTGTTGCACTCGACACTTTATTCCCCAGGCTGCTCGACACAAGGCAAGCTCTCCCTCGAGCTCCTCAATTCTTGTGCTTAAAGCTTTTTTTATGGCCATTGTTTCCTCCTTCAAAGCCAATATCATGGCCTATAGAGCATCATTCCTCTCTATCAACTTATCCTTATCTAAATTTAACAACTCGTTTACCTTATCCACAGTGGTTTAAGAGAGTTGGTCACATAGTCTCTAGATTGCTTCATCCAATCATTTATGCGATCTTTTTCGTCCTCTATGGACTTCTAGAGTTTTTCCACTCGTTCCTATCTAGCTAACAACATATCCTTCAAAAGGATTGGTTTTTTGACCCACTCCTAATTGGCAACTTCTTTCGACATCTCACAGTGTCTTTGTAACCAAATATCGAATACCACTTGTCATGGGGCTAGAACTTTAGTCTCATGTCCTGTGTAACCTTAGGAGATCCTTTTGATACAAACACGCCTAATTCAGCCTAACCACCAAACAATTGAGGATTCAGAAGAAACTTTAGCCAAAATAAGGCACAAAAGAAAAGAAAGCCAAAGAAAACTATGCATGAAAGGTGTTTAAGTCAATGCTCTCAATTGTATTACTTTCTCTCAAATAATACAAGAAACAATGAATGAATGAAGTGAGTTACAAGTGAGGGAGAGGCTCTCTATTTATAGTTGAGCTACCCTAAAACCGACGGTCTAGATCAAGTTACATCGACAGACAAAATTAACTTATCCCTTAAATTTAGGGATTTACAAGACTACATAATCAATTTACATAATCAAATCAAATAAAATCTTATAAGATATGATTTCCTTCAATATTCTAATATTAGTTCCCATATTTACCAAGGTAGCCTATCTTTCCAAATTTGCATCATTGGGCTACCTAGGCTTCAATTTGATAGGCTTCTCCAACAGCTGTTTAAATTAGGCCAATTCTCGTAGGCTAAATGATCCCCATCCATTTGATAGACCTCTATGGGATGCAACTGGGGCAATGGTCACAGGCTTTACACTTTGGCCCATGACACTCGAGTTGGAAGTGTTGAGATTATGTTATACGGTGTTTCGTTGATGCTTGATGAATTGTTTGCATGGTAGATGTTCTAGGCATTCACTAAGCTTGTTAAGCTTACCCACTCCTTTTAATCCATTGCAGATTAGTAGCATTCTGATGTAAGTGGTGTGGTTCTAAGGGATTGATCCAAGTTAGACTCTAGTAATTCTTCGTAGGTTATTTATTATTTGTTTATGTTTTGGGAATAAATGTAAAGTGGTAGACTTTTTACTGGTATTTGCCATGCTATTTTAGATGTTTCTGTAGCTTATTTGCTCTTAGGATTTAAAGATTTGAATTGTGATATGCTGATTATTGCTTAGACTTATTCTCAATGTTTAAAACTACTATTATAGTTGTTTTGAAATTTATTTGGTACAGTAAAAGATGCCTGTTGAATAGATGTAAACTCAAAATAATATAGGGTTTTTCTATATATTTTTACCATATTTTTACTTAATTATTATGTTTATTTCAAGTAATTATTATTGAAATAAGTGAATTTTACTTGATTAGTAGTTTTAGACATGAAATTAGAAAGTTTGTGAAATTATGCTTAATTATATGATTTTCATGCATATTTTATATTAATTCATGCTAATTTATTAATATATGTATTTTTCACTATGTAGGTAGGCTATTTCAGATATGATTTAAATAAATAAAAGATGGTCATGTACAAATTATCCATGTGGACGGCAAGACCAAGCAATTTTGGGCATAGGGTTGACTACTTGACTCAATAAAGAATGTGATAAAAGATGGACATGTTTGTTAAGTTATTGGACTGAAAAAACCATCCAACAAGGGGAATTAAAAGCCCAATTTCGGCACTTGATATTGGCTGCCCAAAATGTGTTTCGGGATATTTAAGGGAAGGTCCTTACAGTTGGAAAACAATCAGAATTCAGCCCAAAAACTTCTTTATTGAAACCGTCCACTCCATAGCTATTTTTAGCTTGAAATTCGAATTCAAATTGAGAAGACTTGGTTATCCCTTTTCCTTGAAGCATGGTCGACCACATGAGAGAGAGAAGGAAGGAAATGTAAACCTATTTTTAGTAAACTCAAACCCTCACCTTCACCACTCAACAATCCTCTCTCACTTTCAATAGTTTTCTCTCAATTCATTTTCCCTTTTTCCCTTGCATAGTCGTCCATCCCCTATCCCATTTTTAGCCTCAAAAACTTTGTAAAAATCACTCTTTAGCCGGCTACTTTTTAAACCCTTAGCAAAAGAAGATTCAATCAGAACGGAGGAGCGCTTCAGTCAAAATAGATCTGAAAAGCTATTGAACTGAGCAGAATTGAGCACATCTGTCAGAATAGATTCGAAAGGCTATTGAATTAAGCAAACTCTTTCCTCTTGTCATTTATTTTAAACATGTTTGCTTTATGTTTTATGTTTTTGACATCAACTATGAAGTTTTAATTCTTATCTGCTAGGATGATTATATTAATTCAATGAGATTTATTTAATTCATATTAACATGTTTTGTGCCTCAGCCAATTATGTTTTCAATTAATATCATGATTCATTTCATTCATACGTGATTGGGTGCACTTAAATTAGCTGGGCGATCTTAACTAGATGACGGCTAGTAGACGCATAATTGAAAAGTTCAATGCTTAATTTAGGTCATTAAAACCGACTAAGTTAAGGTTCATAATATCTTTAGTTAGCTCTATTATCTTGCATGGTTTTTAGATTTATGTAATTAAACAGCTGCAAACATAAATGTCCCTGTGACCTTGCATAAATGCTAAGAAACCCTTAGTCTAATATGATCAGTAACATGCATATTTAACTAAATAAAACACCCGAAAGGACTTAATTTGGTTTCCAAACCCATAAGAGATCGAGTTGCTATGGAAGTGATTTTAAACATGTTAACATGATAAAAGTAAGTTGATTTGATAATATAATTATCCTAGCCCATTTAATGTTGATTGTTTTTATTGCTAAAGCCTAAATTCATACATTAGGTAAATTGCATTTAGATTAGAAATTACATTAGGGATCACTCTTGTATTTAATTAATCTAATCATCACTATCCAAATTTATTGAGTTTTTACCTCAAATTGTTAATTATAATTTTGTAATTAATTGTTTAAGCTTATACAGTCCCTGTGGAGATAATAACTCATTTTTACTTTCTTATTACTTGAACGACTACGTACACTTGCATAAACACGTTACAATTTGTTACAATAGACTTGGTTGGATTGGTTTGTATACTTAAATATGTTGAATTCTTACTATTTGAAATAGAGGTATCGATATTTGAGTTTTAAAAATGATACCTCAATAATTTTCAAATGTGTAGGAAGTCAGAATCGAAATTTGATATCGATATCATATCACGAGTACTAATACTTAGTGTAGAATTACTGATACTTATTGAAAGTTACCGATAATTTCTGGTTTTATATTTTTAGGAGAGAAGAAGAATGTTGTTTTGGTATCAAATTTTTAATCGGTATCGATACTGTGTAAGGAAAATATTGATACCCATGTTATAGTATCTATACATACGTATTCAGTTATAAAATTTTGTTAAGTGGCCTTCATGTATGTACAACTTTTATTATACGATTAATTAAAGCGTGTGTAGCAAGTCTTAATGATAATAGGGAGTATATTTCACTTAAAACTTGTGTAAATGCTAAAATGGAAGACGTTTCTTTAAGAATAAGCTCATTTGTACTGTGTGTGATGTGAGACGATGGTGTGGCATCTTGAAATTCAGGCTCGACGACCGGGCCAAGTATAGGGTGTTACACGAGTAGCCCTCTCTACTATCCACAAGCTCACATCTGCCGAGTGTGGGCTCGCTTCGAATCAGAAAATTTTTCACAAAATTACAAGTGGGGTAATTTTGCAATTTCTCTAAACTTCAGGGTTAAATTGTAAATAAAAAATATCTTTAGAAATTTTTGAAATAATTTTTTCAGGGAATTTTCTCCCTACAACTTTCTATTGAATTCAAGTCTGTGTGAAAACTAATGACTCATTACTCTCTTTATCTAAGGAGAGTTTAAAAAGTTCAACAATGATTAAACTTAATCACTTTAATATTAAATTAATATAATACTTATCAAGATAAATATTAGATTAAATCTAATATTAAATCTATTAAATTAATATAATATTTATCTACAAGATAAATATTAAATTAAATTAAATATTAAGATAATTACATTAATATTAAATTAATAAAATACTATTAAGATAATTATTAAATTAATATTAATATTAAATCTATTAAAATAATATCATTTTTTAATTAGTTATGTAACACCCCTAACCCGTCTCCGTTGCTAGATTTGGGTTATAGAGCATTACCGAACAATCAAAACAACATTTAACATTATAACATTTAATAAATTAATCTCAATCAAAACCTATCAAACATATGCATTTGGCACCTAAATCGAGCCTTCGAGACCCTAAAAATGGCTTAGAAACAATTTGGGACTAATTTAAAACAAAATAGAAGCTTTACAAAAAAGTTGTAAAATTTTGAAAACAGGGGTCACACGGCTGTGTGACATAGCCCAGGTCATCCAACAATCAAACAAAGGACATACGACTGTGTCATAGCCCATGTCTCCACCCATGTAACTCACTGAGTTGGGTCACATGGCCATATCGCAAGCCATGTACTAGACCGAGTAACGCTCTGACTTGTGACACATGGTCGTGTCGCAGGCCGTGTCCTAGGCCGTGTAACTCACTAACTTAAAACATAAAGAATTTACAAATGATACATGATCGTGTCGCCAGGCCGTGTAATCCATAAATTGACCCTAAATTCAAGCCATTTCAAGGCCAAACCATACCTAACCAACCATTCCATTTGTGCACACATTCAAGAGACTTAAAGATCATTCAAACACATCTAAACATACCATTTCAAACATCCTATTTTATCTAACCAGTATGTCATTCAAAGTACAAAAACCTAGTTCCTTAAGTACCAAATGACATCACATATAACCATTTGCATATCATCACAAACATACTAACAAAGATCATGTATTTCAAGTACCTAAAAGTGGTCAAAATGACCTAACTTGACAAGGCATTAAAAGTCCATCAAACCAAACATAAACTTCAAAAGCATATACATATCAAATCAAGCATTAACACATTCATGAACTACCATTACAAAAAGTCCTATACATTCCATTTATAACCTTGGCCAAAATACTCAAAAACTACCGAAATGGTTGCTAGATAGTGTGATTGATCCCCGACAAGCTTCCAATAGATCGAGCTTATAACACCCCTAACCCGTATCCAACATCGGAATAGGGTTACAAGGCATTACTGAATAACACACCTCATTCATATATATTTATGCAATCATAATCAAAATCCATTTATATCAATCACATTGTCCCTTATAAGGTCCTACGAGACCTTAAAACATGCTTAGAAGTGGTTCGAGACTAAACCTTTAACATTTGCAAACTTTAGGAAACATTTAAAATTTTCAAGCATTCAACGGTCACAAGCCCGTGTGAACTGGCTCTGTGCCTCACACGGCTACCAGACATGCCCGTGTCATACGCCGTGTGAAAACAAGGCATACATACTGACTTGTACCAGACGGCCGAGGACACGCCTGTGTGCCATGGCAGTGGGAAAACTAGGGAGGTTACTGACTTCGGTCACACGGCCGGCCACACGCCCATGTGCCAGCCCGTGTGTCTCACACGGCCAGTAGACACGCCCGTGTGTCTAGACCGTGCCAAACCTGTAGGGTATACTGACTTAATTCAAAGGGCTACCCCAAGGGACACATAGCTGTGCAGCATGATCGTGCGTCGCACACGGCTGAGACACACGCCCTTGTCTCTGCCCGTGTGGACAAATATAGGCCATTTGTAAAGCCAATTTGCCACCTTTTTTCTCATGCACATAAAGAAACCAAAATATACCATTTTAATGCATATATAGGCAGCCAAAACATGCCAATTCATACACATATTATGCCATCTATCCTTAACCATTTCAACTACTCAATTCCATTTTCATAATATGCCAAATCATTATGCCAAAATCACTAACCTCACATAACTTCTAAATGTATTTTCATCATCTTACATCAACTAAATCATGCCTCTCAAACAGATCAATTCATCATCTATAAATCACACCTTACATGCCATTTCTTAAACCACATTATTACCACATTTGCATTCCAAGCCAAAACACAAATACATAACATAAGCCAAATACACATTTTATACCAACCATGCCAAATCATAAGGCCACATTATAACCATCAACCAAAATCATTAATAAGCCATTTCAAATGACCATATACATTTCAAAAAAAAAAACCATATCAAAAAGACCATAGCCTATACATTCCATAAAACCAAGCCACAAGGTGTAAAATACCGAAAATCAATAGCTGGATAATGTGATACGATCTCCGTTGACTCTCAACCCTAGCAAACATTCGAGACACTATAAAACATAAAATAAAAAAAAACACAAAGTAAGCTTCACAGCTTAATAAGTTCGTATGTGAGCCTAAAATGATCACAACATTCATATAGCAATTCGAAATAGATAAATCATTAACATTTAAAACATCAATTCATGAGCTAACATCAAATTATTCATGTCCTCATTCGCAAATTCTCAACTTCATATAACTCGATACTTGAGTAGTTTTCCATACATACCTGTACTGATACCTTTCTATTTATCACCCATACTCTTATCAAACCTCTATGGTTTATAAGTGCTTATGATACAAATTCATCGATTTTCTGATGCCATAGTCCAACTATGGTCTTACACATATATTGCCAAGGCCCTACCGTGGTCTTTCTTTAACGTGCCATAACCCAGTTATGGTATTATTAGCCGATTGCCATATGTATATTTAGTTTAAACAACTATTATTCATATCTCACATAACATTCAATATATACTTCATTATAGTCAAATAAACACATTTTGACATGAAACATACTTATACACAATTCTTTCTTATTTAATATACATAATAAAATATGAACTCACCAATCTACTTTCATTCGGTTCTCACATAAATTCTATACGTACCTGTATTACTTATTCCAACAGTACTTTAATTCTCGTCTTGACTATGCCTGTTGAATCATTCGATATTTCGCACACTAAGTGCTATTCTCAATATCTAGCACACTAAGTGCCATTCTCAATATTTCGCACCTAAATGCCATATTTGATGTCCCGCACACTAAGTGTTGTACATAGCCGAAGCTATCTCAAATCGCACACTAAGTGCCAAATTTAGCCAAAGCTATACCGAACTGCACACTAAGTGCCATAATTTAGCCGATATGTCACCAACATAACAATAGTCACGTATATACAATTTATAAGATATCAAACCATTAAAAGCATAAATATAACAATGCTTATTGCATACGAACTTACCTCGACCATTAAAACGACGGAACGGATCGACTAGTCCGATACTTTATTTTCTCCCGTTCTAGATCCAAATCTCATTTTTCTCAATCTATATAATAACAAAATTTACTTATTTAATCATTAATTCATTAAATTTAACACAATTTACATATTTTGGCAAAATTACACTTTTTCCCCTATCATTCCACATTTTTACAATTTAGTCCTTATCACATAAAATCACAATTTCATGAAATTAAGCAAAACCCAAGCAAGCCAAATTTTCCATATATTACTATCAACCCATATTTTCAATTTATTTCACATTTCAACCCCTCAATTTACACTTTTCACAATTTAATCCTTATTTGACATTTTTACCAAAAATCACTTAACAAAACATATTAATCTATCAACAATTATTCATTTTCCATTATCAAATCTCAAAAACATCAAGCTATCATCAATGGAAACTCACAAATTCATCAACAAATTCAAAAATTAGGGTACGAGCTAGCTAGAACACGAAGCAACGATCACAAAAACATAAAAATCATGAAAAATCGAGCTCGAAACATACCTCAATTAAAGACAACAAGGGTCGAACCCTAAAATACTTCCATGGATGTTTCTTTTATCTACATTCGGTGGAAGATGAAGGAAATTAACATGATTTTGGCTTTTATTTTAGTTAATTAAGTCATTTTAACCATTTTACCATTTTAACCTTTAATAACATTTAAAATTTCCATTATACCAAGCCACAAAATTCCACTATCCACATTTATGGGATAATTACCACTTAAGGAGTCCCACTATTTAATATCACAGCCATTTAATACCTTTAACTTATAGAATTCAACTTTTACGCTTTACGCGATTTAGTCCTTTTTACCGAATTAACCACTCAAATGGTAAAATTTCCTTACGAAAATTTCACACAACTCTAATATCATGTTGTAAATATTAAAATAATAATAAAATAAGTTTTTCAATATTAGATTGTGACCCTGAAACCATTGTTCCAATTAACCCTAAAAATAGGTTGTTGCAGAGCTTCCGATAATATATAAAACAAAGGAAAGTAACTACGTAAGCAACTAATGCTTAGTAAGCTCGTATAAACTCAAACATAACTTACCATTTCTTTATTACAAACTATAGAATAAGCATAATATCATTACTGAGACCATAAGCTTAGTAATAGCCTATACAAGCACCATCAAACTCACAAGTTACAAGGCTCATCCATGATACATATGAATTCAACCATAATATAAATAGAATTTCATATGCACATCATTTATTACATTAGCCTTTTCATAGATCATGATTCAATATTTCATTGTGTACTTACCATGCCATTCCTTTACTTACTCATTGAACCATCTAGAATTGCATCGGATACTCGAGAATGCTCACACATAATGTGCCTTTCCATATAACTGTAACCTTTCCTTTTCAATAATGCTCACACGAGCTGTGAAATGGGCCCGCTCACACGAGCAATGGGTCAGAATGATAGCTACATGATGCTGCTCACACTAGCCATGGGGAATCCGTAAAAAATACAGGACCTCAGCCATCAATAGGACATTTAAGACCAGCACCCGAAACACGAAATCCCTAATGACATGTCATTCGTATCTTAAGAATTCTTAAGGTTCAAACGAGATTTTCTAGTCGTCAATTATTCATACATCAATACATAAAAAATTTCAAGTCTGTTTATATTAACACAACATAACAAATACTCAATTTAGCTAACATTAATATGATCATAATTCATACGAACTTACGTCGATAACTATAGTCGTAGATGTAGAGTTGCAATCCGAAGCTTTAGCCTTTCCTCAATTTAAGTCTGGTTATTGTTTATCTTGATCTAAATAAATAATTTCATTCAACTAAGTACTTCAAGTATTCAATCCAATCCATAACTCATTTATGTAAAATTACAAAATTAACTCTAATACTTTAACTTTTCACAATTTAGTCCATAAGCTCATAACTTGAAATCTAACCATTTTAATCCTTCATACAAGATACTCAGATTTCTGAAGGACTCATACCAACCTACTTAAATCATCATTTCATAATTTTACCATGAAATTTTTTCACAAATAAATCCCTAAATACGATTTCATCAAAAATCACTTAACAAAACATGTTTGTTTAACAACTAAAGTTAATAATCTATCAAATAACATCAAAATATATTCAAACTCAACCATGTTAAGTCCCTTAACCTTTAATAGTTTTGCAAATTAACAGCCAAGCTAGCTAAACTAAGCTAAAATGAGCTAAAAAATATAAAAATCATTAAAAACGGACAAAAATTATATACCATGCATGTGAAATTAGCCTTGGCCGAACTCTCCTCCTTTTCTAATGGTTATTTTAGATTTTGAAACAAGATGAAGAAGATGACATATTCTTTTATCTTTTTATTTACTTAACTTTTTTTTCTTTTAATTACCAAATTACTACTTTAACCTTAATATTTCATTTAAACTACCATAATACCTTTCCATAAACACCCACTAACTTTAAATATGTTATATTTACCACTTAAATCCATTAATTTATCTTTCCATAGCCATTTAACCTTTTTATCTAATAGAATTCAACTTTTACACCTTCTACGATTTAGTCCTTTTTACTATATTAACCAATTAAACTTCAAAATTTCTTAACGAAACTTTAATACAACCTTAAGATAACCCCATAGACATTAAATAAATTTTAAAATAATAACTCACTCATTGAAATTGTGGTCCCGAAACCACTGTTTCTGACACCACTGAAAACGAGTTGTTACAAGTTAATCTAAAATCAAATTATCCGATAAAGTCTCAGTAGGAGTGTGATTCCTCTATTGCTCAACTACTGAAGGACCACCCACTGCCTACTGGAATTCCATCATCGTCGCTGCTGACACTGTCGTGCCCGGTGGTGCCATCGTAGTGGGACACCCTCACGACACCCCGAGTAGGTTTAGCTGTTGTTAGTTTGGTTCGGGCCAGTGACAACCTGACCAGTCTAATCCTGCCACTAATTGGACCGTAAGCCCGATTTCACATACCAAAACCGGTTCAACCAATTTTTGGGTCTCAGTCTCGATTTTGGGTTTTTAGGCCCAATTTTCGATCTAAGGTCCAATTTTCAAGTTCAATTACTTATTGGATCAATTGTCTGACTTGAAAATTAATTTTCAAAATTATCATATTTATTTTAATTAATTTGATTAATTTAATTTTGCTTGATCAACATATTTATTGTGAAGTCGTTACCTTAACCGCAAGGAGGGGGATGCCAAAGGCAGGGCTAGTGACTACTAGGGTATCTAATCCCATTCGCTCCCCTAGCTTTCGTCTCTCAGTGTCAGTGTCGGCCCAGCAGAGTGCTTTTGTCGTTGGTGTTCTTTCCGATCTCTACGCATTTCACCGCTCCACCGGAAATTCCCTACCCCTACCGTACTCCAGCTTGGTAGTTTCCACTGCCTGTCCAGGGTTGAGCCCCAGGATTTTACGGTGGACTTAAAAAGCCACTTACAGATGCTTTACACCCAATCATTTCGGATAACACTTGCATCCTCTGTATTACCGCGACTGCTGGCACAGAGTTAGCCGATGCTTATTCCCCAGAAAAAAAGAAGACTATGCCTTCGCCATATGAAATATGAATCAGTAAGTAATAATAGCATGGCACTTCGAATTCGATATGAATTTTTTTTATTTCTTTTTTTTTTCAAAACATTAGATTATGTATCGAAAGAGTAGTATGAGAGAAAAGGCATTTCCAATTTTATCTTAGCTGTCATGGGCCCATCTCAGCGTCACAAACTTTTTTCTTTTCACACCAGAGGCTATTAACAATATTTATAACAATATTTATGTTATAAAATAAAGGACCCAATAAATTCTTAATTGAAATTAGAGGATCTTTTTTAATTGATTATTTTATCATATTGTGATATTTTACATCGTTGAATGGGCCCATGTAAAAACAATTAGATGATCAATGCTGATGCTCACGATTTCGATAGCCATACCAGTGATTTGGAGGAGATCTCTCGCAAAATATTTAGTGCCCATTTTGGCCAACTCTCCATCATCTTTCTTTGGCTGAGTGGCATGTATTTCCACTATGCTCATTTTTCCAATTATGAAGCATGGCTCAGCGATCCTACTCACATTGGACCTAGCGCCCAGATGGTTTGGCCAATAGTGGGCCAAGAAATCTTGAATGGCGATATGGGTGGGGGTTTCTGAGGAATACAAATAACCTCTGGTTTTTTTCAAATTTGGCAAGCATCTGGAATAACTAGTGAATTACAGCTCTATTGTACCGCAATCGGTGCATTGGTCTTTACGGCCTTAATGTTTTTTTTTTTTGGTTGGTTCCATTATCACAAAGTGGCCCCAAAATTGGCTTGGTTTTGTAACTTCGTGGTATACTCATGGATTGGCCAGCTCCTATTTGGAAGGCTGCAATTTCTTAATCGCCGCAGTTTCTACCCCTTCTAATAGTTTAGCACATTCTTTTTTGTTACTATGGGGTCCTGAAGCACAAGGAGATTTTACTCATTCGTGTCAATTAGGTGGTCTATGGATATTTGTTGCTCTCCACGGCGCTATCGGACTAATAGGTTTTATGTTACGTCAATTTAAACTTGCGCGATCTGTTCAATTGTGACCTTATAATGCAATCGTATTCTCTGGTCCAATTGTTGTTTTTGAAAATTAAACCTTGTTCTATCGCTGATCAAAGAAATCTCTATAAAAAAATACAAATCGAAGTTTGAAGAAGGGGAAGGAGAAGGAGTACTCGACCCGCAACAGATAGAGGAAGATTTATTCAATCACATAGTTTGGCCTCCTAGGATATGGCACCCTTGGGGCTTTCTATTTGATTGTATCGAAAGGCCAAATGAATTGAGATTTCCCTATTGGGCCAGGTCATTTTGGGGCAAGCGGATCATTTATGATGAAAAGGATGAGCTTCAAGAGAATGATTCGGTGTTCTTGCAGAGTGGAACCATGCAGTACTAGGCATGAGATAGATCTTCCAAAGAACAAGGCTTTTTTCTTATTTACTTTATTGTTAATTGTTTTTTTTTTCAACTCTTTCCAAGTAAAAATCCAACTTTTCATTTTTTGGTTTAAGTTTTATGTCAATGGCTTTCATATGTTCTTCCTTATTGTTTGTTAGTTTAGAAATGGTAATGAGTGGCTAAATATTTAAAGGCTGGTTGATACAAATGTTGGGTAATTGATTTTTGGGTTCAAGGACTAAATTGCAAAATTGGACTTAAAAACTTAGGATTGATGCCCTAAGGGAAAATCAAGATAAGTAAGACCAAGAGGAGATCTTATGGGCACCAATTTGATAAGTCCCAAGTTAGTTGGTGAGGTCGAGAGATAAACTGGACTAATTTATCGAAATTGATAAAGTTGAGGTTGAAAGGTAAAATGGAAACAATTTAGGAGTAATAAAAATTTAGATCCCTAATTTGGAAGTCAACCAACCACTCTCTCTTATCGTATTTGTTCGTAATTGATAATTGTGTAGTTTATTTGCTTTACAATTTAGTTCTTTTAAATTTTAAATAATTGATTAGTATTATCACACTCTTGAATGACCTGTCGTACTATAGTATCTAGCATGTGGCACCCCAAACCCAACCAAGACGGGCCAGCTTGAATTCGAAGCGTTACATTAGTCACCAAAGCAACTTTCCAACTAACGACCACCTGACACACCCCAACCTTCTAACACCTCATTTATGACTAATTAACTATCATTTATTAATGCGGAAGCAATTTGTGAACCATTTTTTAACTTTTTCTAAGTATTTAAACCTAAGGGTATTTTGGTCATTTTACCACCTAAGGTTAAACTATCTCAATTTTGTTTCTAAATAGTTATCAACCTTCTTTTAGTCAAATTATGCAAGCCCAAAAATTTTTAGCTTAATTCGAGTTCATTTACTATGTCTAATTCAAGTTTTATTATTAAGGGCTAAATCATAGCTATTACAAAATTTTAGTACATTTTTCAAATTAAAAATTAAGAGTGTTTCTACCAACTATTACAAGTCTAATCCTAAAATATTTCCAAGTTTCCCTATCATTAAAGGCTTCAATTGATCTAATCAGGTTTTAGGACTAAATTATAAATTAAGCAAATTATAATACTAGATTACAAAAACGAAAAATCAAACCCCCAAAAACCCACACGCCCATGTGCAAACCACTATACCTATTTTTTCAAAAAATTCATTTTAATTTCTCAATTTTACATATTTTACTTATCTTTTAAACTTGAAATAACTGCAATTAATTATCATAAACAGCCACACATCTCCAATTTAATTTATTTATAACAAATATTAGCAATTAACCAAAATTTAACACCCAATTACACGCTTAGCAAACACGAATTAATTCACACAAGCTACATACCTTAGTCACAAGCAATCCACTCTATGGTAAGCTTCAATTAAACATTGTTAGTATAACATACATGCTTCATACACCGCATTATCAACCACAGTACGAACACTCATCAACATACCATAAATCAAACATCAATTAGACATAAAATCATGTATTAAAGCAATTACAAAATCACCAAAATTAAAATCCAAAATTTAATGTCCAATATCCATTACAAGTAAAATAACACTAGTCCCAAAAGCATCACAATGCTCCTATATAGTCTCTAAAGTAAATCTCTTAAGCCACTACCAAGCCTTATTCTTGGATCGCCCTTTCTCTCCCTTCTCGACTCCTTATGCCCTGAAATTCTCTATACAGAATGTGAGGTTGTGAACTTAAAAAGCTCAGTGAATGATAGTAAAAACAAGAAGTAATTTGCACCCAATTATGCATATACCAAAGCAATTAAGCATTAAATCTTCAGTCACAACGTGTTAACATTTCACCATAACATTACATGTTATTTCAAGAATTAAGAATCAATTTTTCCACGGCATGTAAAATCATCTTTTAACATATAAACATTCAATTATATTGGCACAATCAATCAATTATATTGGCATAATACGTCCATGGCAATAAGTAAACGTGTGATCATACATTGAATAAACGAATCTCCGAGCTCCCACAAATCAAATACAGTCCTTTGAATTGAGCGGGTCGAAGCCACACGCTCCCTTATAACGCCTCAAATAACTTGATGATTGGAGACTCAAGCTCAACACTCCCTTATCTACTCCAAACAAATTAGTCCATTAAGAGCCATATGCTCACAATATCACAAATAATGGTGAGTACTCACAAATCCTATGGCATGCCAACTATATCCAATGGATCCTATATGCAATGTTGCCAATATAATCATACATGCAAGGCATAAAATCTGTTATTTAATCACTTAATTTAGGATGTTAAAATGCAAGTAAAAGCATATTGCTAAGCAATTTTAACATCAATAAAATTAAGCATAGTAAAATCATTTTCCCAATATTCATATACCAATTAGAACAATTTATCAAATTTTCAATAAATCAGCAATTCATGCTCCAAATTGATTCTATACAATTTAATCATACTAAAAGCATAATACAACTTACCAAACCAATTGCCATTTAGCTCTTTTATAAAATAAAACCTATTTTTTGCAAATCCAACCATCCAATATGTAATTAAGTCATTAATAACACCAATTAAACCCTTAATTTAACACATAATCAGGCCAATTTACCAAATTGCCCTTAATATCACTCACCTCCACACTTAGCTCTATAAGCAAAAATGTGTTCAACTAAGCAAGTTTGAGCTTCAATCCTGATTTTCACGTTCCTCCTCTTGATGTGGAGCTTTAATAGAGACAAAGTATGCATCACAAACTAACAATAGCAACAAGAAACACGAAATTTGCTAAAGTATACGAATCTAAATCATTACTGTAAACTACCTTACCGATGTTGTACAGCTAAGTCGAAATATGGAATTCCTCAATTAAACTCCCTTTTCAGCACCTCAAACCACTTCTAATCTCCATTCCTAGTCCAATAACATGTATTCTAAGTGTTAATTTCATCATTTAATCTGTTTCATAATTTTCCAGAAAAATCATCCATATTCTTCATCAAATTCAAATTTCTCAAAATTGATCCATAAAAAGTGTTTGATCTTTTGGTTTAAGATTAAAAAACCTCTTATTAGACCTATTTTGAGCTTAGACATCCATTAATATTTGGATTCCAACTCAAAATTAAAGATCCACCATTGTTGATCCTCAAGTTCAAGAAAGAAAAAATTAAAGTTGAAGTCCATTATAATCACTTTAATTAACAAATAATTATTGAAATCAACTTAAAAACAATTTTAGAGATTAGGATTACCTTCAATGAACTCAAAACATTGATTTGAAAGTTTGAATCAAAATGCTTGAAGAAATTCGGATGACTTTTTGCCCAACTTTGAAAATTATTTCGAGAGATTTTAGAGAGAATTTTGGGAGAGAAAAGGTTTAAATCTATTCTATGATATTTGGTTTATGAAAACAAGCAAAAAGAGAGAGAGAGAGAGAGAAAGCTCTCAATTCGGATGAAAAATGAGTGAAAAGTGGGGTAATTGAGAGTTTTTAAAACTGAAAACCTTCACCTGATTTTCAAAATTTGGGGAATTTGCCATCAAGCCACTCCCCATTTTCCCTTGTTATACAATTTGCTCATTTCCCTCCAAAATTCTGAAAATATGGTTTATTTGCTATAAAGCCTCTTACACAGTTCTCTTGTTTTTCAAATTAGTCTCATTTAATTAATATTTTAAATCACCCAATTAAACCCCCATTTTAAATTATTTTTAAATTCCAATTTAATCCAAAATGTTTATTTTTACCAAAAATTATTTAAAACCTTAAAAATAATTTTTCTATAATTTTTTTATTTTCTGAAATATTATTTACCAATTTTTAGAAGAAATTAAGCTAACTAATTAAGAATATAAATCGCTAATTAACCTGATTAATTCCTAATTTTTACTTGGAACTCGGTAAACTTACCCGAAGCTACTAGACCTATTTTTGGGGCCTTACATAGCAAGTAGTTGGTTAGACTTTTTACTTGCATGTTTGTAGCTAGAATTCACTTAATTGTTGGCTTTTTTGGGTTTGACCCTTAGAGTACTTGTGCATTCCATTGTACAAATTATATTACAATTAACCTGTTACACTTGCAGGTACTACACGTAATTATTTAAATTTGAGTATTGTTTTAGTGTCGATTCTTATTCAATCACAGTACTCAGGCGCTGAAAGTTGACAATGCGATCACTAAGCTCAAATAATTAAATATCCAACACCTATATAAAATCCAACTCAACTAAAAATATAAACCCAATTACTTATAAATAATTAAAATACCCAAATAAACAAGTCAATCCAAATTAAAATTAGAACTCACAATTAAATTAGTTAATCTAAAAAAAACAGACAATCCACCCAACCCAGCTCTCTCTTGATGCAATTGAACATTGATGGAGCTTTGCTCATCAGGATATTTCAAGACAAGTAGTGCCATCCATTACACTTTTTTGAAGATGGGGTTATGTAGAAATCTTGGTATTATCTCCATTCTCCGTATGGAGTTATGGGCTATATTTGATGGTTTACTGATAGCTTCGGAGTTAGGAATTCAAAAACTTTTGGTGGAGAGTGACAACAAGGAAGTCATATACTTGTAATCAATGGGGGAATATCGACAATGGCATTGTGCCTCTAACAAGGAACATTGCAGATCTTACCAAAAGGGAGTGGGGCGTTAATTTCGTGAGGCCAACCAAACTGCAAATTTCATGGCTAAATTAGGATATCAAGCTGGTTTGGGTCTAGTTCGTTTTCCCTTACCACCTTCTATGATTGAATTTCTACTGCAAGAAGATAGGTTAGGTCACAAGTATATTAGAAGAAGTTGATTGTAATCTGGATGCTTAACATCTTCTTTTATTGAAAAAAGGAAATGGAATCGTCAATTAACTTAAATAAATGAGCTTAAAAAATGGGAACCAACAAATAACTAAGATGCAGCAAAATTAGTTTTAATATAATTATTAGAAGGATAAATTACACCGCAAGTTACTCAATTATAGTCGATTTTTTTATTTGTTATTCAACTATTAAAAATTTTAAATTGATCACTCAATTAATTAAATTTGTCTTTTCTTTTTGTCATTTTTGTTAATTGATGTTAGATACTTGACAAGAGGATGAGGTGGTAGTTCAAAATTTGGTATTATGACAAAATCATCCTTCAACTTTTACATATTATATTAATTTAATTATAATTTTAAAAAAATTTAACCTCAATATTTACATATTATCTTAAATTGATCATAATTCTAAAAAAAATCAAAGAAATATATAAAATACATAATATTTTCTAAAAATATATAAAAATGTACATTGTATATGTAAAACTATTAAAAATATATACATTTTTTAATTGTTTTTCTTTTCATTTTCTCTTCAAGAAAAGGTTCCAGTGCTTATTGTTCGCATGGACATCGTGGTTTACCTGTTTTTGCCTGTTAGTCCTGAATCAGTTGGAGTTGATAGAGAACAATAAGATGATGTAGTAGATTCCCTAAGAAGAATGGAGATGGAATAATAGTGTCTTTATTAGGCTTAGATATTGAGATCAAGGAAAATGTTCGTGGGGTTCATAGAAGCATGGAGAACCCCTGGGTTCATAAAGCCACCGTGATAGCAATCATAGACAAAACCGGTTCAGCTAGTGCTGCATCGGACCATTGTTAACCAGTTAAGTCTCTGCCAAGAGCTGGAGTGGTGTTTTTACGATGCTCATGGCAGCAATTCTAGTTGCAGGGTTGTTGTTGACAAGGCTTGTAGTGGGCGAGGTGGCTGCAAGGATTTACGGAACAAGGTCACAAGGAAGATCCCGAACAAGATATCAAGATCCGAAATTCATATGTATGATTTACTTGCAGGGGCAACAGAAACTGCAATTGTAAAAAGTTTGTGTGATTCTCATAGTCTTTCTTCACCTTTGGTTATAAGATGAAGAGGGAGGATATTTTTAAATCATGGCTTCGGCTAAGAGAATTTTTGTAGCCTTCTTCATGATGTTAACTAGCATGGAGTTCTTTTTGTCATTTAAGTTGAAGAAAAGAAAATACACCACCATTATATATATATATATATATATATATATATATATTTCTTTGAATTTTTAAGAATTAATGTAAAAGTCAAATAACATGAAAACGTTAAGAATTATTTTTTAAAATTATGACTAAATTAACACAATATGTAAAATTGAGGGCTAAGGTTATAATTATACTAAATTTTGAATTATCACCTCACCTTTTTGTCAAGCATCTAAAGACAGTCAAAGGAAACGGATAAAAAAAACAAACAAACCTAATTAATTGAGTGACAAATTTAAAACTTTTAATAGTGGAGTGGTCAAAAAATAAATTCAACTATAATTGAGTGACTTGCAATATAATTTACTCTTATTATAAAACCATTTTGAAAAAAAAAAAAAACACTTAACTTGAACAAATTTTTTATGGAAATTCAAATCCAAATTTTTGTATTTCCTGTAAAAATGAATTAGAATTTGTGCAAATCCAAACTTAAGAGATAAATTTTAGATTTTAAAATCCATTTTAAAACTTGAAATTTCAAATTCAAGTATTTATAATTAAAAAAACAAGGGAATTATTTTTCTCTCTTGATTCAGTTTAAGTTCTATACCAATGAATGTATCATTTTTGTCTTGGTACTAGTACGTATTGATGTGTTTCAATACAATGTTTGAGATACCAACCGATACAAATTGATATATCTTAGTACAAGCTGATATTGATCAAAATGAGTCAAAACATACTAAAATGGCTCAAACGGAATGAAATCTTAAACATAATAGAATTTAAATTACTTAGTACTAGTTGAGAATCATAACAGTATATACGATTGATATGATCGGTACTATTCGGTACCAAATATCATATTTTAAAAACACAAAGCTTCTTACCGTTCATTTCATTTGCTTCACCCAATGCCACCCCTCTTGCTTCTATCGCCACCACTGCACTTATCAAACGCCTCTCTCAAGGTGTTCGAACTACCGTGATTAGTATTAGTTACCAAAGAAATTAGTTATACAGTGACTTTGAAGAAATTTTAACTAAAAGTGATTTTGTCTTGAAATAACAAGACATAAGTGTACGATTGTTGAAATCGTAAAAAATAAAATCTATTTGAAAAATAATAATTAGTAGAAGTGATAAGTAGGATGGAATTCATAAAAACCAGTGATAATTTTATTTCTTTAATAAATAAGTAAAATAAAAATTATTAAAAAATTAAAATTAAAATTAAAATAAAATATAAGAAAATTAATATGATAAAATTTAGTTAGAGATAAAATTTTGATCCGTTTGATTTAAGGTTTAATCATTTATGCAAAGATGATTTTCAATGTTTTTTAATAAATTAGTTATAGTTTCCGACATTCGCCTAATAACCTAATCTCTTCCTATCTTCTCGATTATCAAGACAATTTCGGTTAATTACTTCTCATATTGACAAATAACCTTATTATAACAATAGCTTAGGAGTTTAATCTATCAATAGCATTAAGAAAGAAAGTTACCCAATTTTAACCAATAAACACACAATCATGATTTGTTTAAGTTAGATCACATGCCCACACTACATAAATAATCATGCACAAGGGCGAAACTAGGGGGCTGGCAGGGGCCTCAACCCTCCCCTAAAATAGAAAATTTTCTATTTAGACCCTTTAAATTTTTTAAAAATGTAAAATTGCACTTTGGCCCCCTAAAAATGATAAAAATTTTATTTAATCCTTTAAAAACTATAAAGATGCTATTAAAATGGTGAAATTGCATTTTTATTATTATAAAAATTATAATTTAATTTCGGCCCCTCTAAAAAAATTTCCTAATTTTGACATTGATCATGTAGTCGTCACAAATATTAGAAATCAATCAGTCAACTAATTATCTAATTGACAAAGCAATCATTTTAAGCTATCAAATATCGGCCTAATATTTAACAAATCTAAACAATTGCGGTTAATCTAGAAAACATGCAAATACTAAAGAGCAAAGAAAAGATTAGGAATCATTAGATCTCACAAACTTTAGAGATTCAAAATTTGATTAACCTTCGACTAGAAAAGAAAGGTTAGAAACCCATAAAGAAATAGTAATGTTTCTTTATAGAGCAAAAATAATATAACGGAGAAAATACAAAAGTTTCATTGAATACATAAAGTAGAAATATTTTAGGTTTTTTTGATAATTTTCGCGTTAAACTTTCAAGTCATTTTTGAGTGCCTTTCTAACGTTATTGGGCTTGAGTCTTGAAATAACTTTAGCTAAATCTTTTAATTATCTTTGAATCGGTATATTATGGGGTCCAAAATGGAGATCTGAAACTCAAGTTGTAGCTAAAATACCAATACTACTCTACGTTAAAAGCCCAAACCACAAAACATTGCTCAAAATAAAATTTAAGCTACTTTTTTTTCTGTCTCTAAACTAATAATAAATAAAATATAAATAATATAATTAGTAACATAAGTAACATAATTAAAAATAAAAAAAATATCATAAATAATTTAGAAATTACGCATGTTACTAATTTTTTAAACTAAAAATAATTGTCTTGAAATAATAAGATAAAACTATTATCTAGTGACTTTATAAACTTTTCTATAACTCAAATATTTTTATAATAATAAATGAATTAGAGTTAAATTCAAAGCTGAAAAAATGATTTTGAAGTGATTGAAGCAAAATAATATATATGTATAATATTTGTAAAAAATGTTTTTGAATGGGTTTTTTACCTATATATTATAAAAATAAAAAAAATTTTACTTAAATGGTATGTTAAATAAATTATGTATCAAAATGGTACATCCAAACAAGTGGAGGGTGGTGCATAGACAACACCACCCTAAAATAATGACACATTTGACTAAAAAAATAATATTTTAATATTGGTGCCTAATTGATAGGCGGCACCACTTTGTCTAGAATGGTATAGAGAAGGTATTTTTTACGAAAAATGTATGGTGCCTATCTGATAGACGACACTGGTGACCCCTATCTGATAGGAGGCACCAGTACCATTTTTCGCCTCCCCGCATCCAGCTCAATATTAGTATCTGTTAATAAAAAATAGTAGAACATAAGGAAGAAGAGAGGGAGAATAGAAGAAAGAAATGGTATTTTTATTTTTATTGTTATTTTCAAATAGAATAGATTATGATAAGAAAAAAATATTTTGTTAGTATTATATAGTT
The DNA here is from genome assembly GCA_025698475.1 of Gossypium anomalum. Classification (NCBI taxonomy): domain Eukaryota; kingdom Viridiplantae; phylum Streptophyta; class Magnoliopsida; order Malvales; family Malvaceae; genus Gossypium; species Gossypium anomalum. The sequence continues at coordinate 65,797,337 of CM046963.1, forward strand.
TGTTTAGTGTTGTTTTTATGTTTTTATTTAAAGTTATTTTATGTATTTTATTTATTGTGATTTATTAGTAATTTTTGTGTTTAAATTAATTATTTGTTTAAGGTTTATTGTGATTTGTTAGGTTATGAATGTTATGTTTTAAATACTATTATAAAGTAATTGTTAGTTAGTGATAACAATAGAAAAAATAGATAAATACTAAAAATATTTATGTCATAGATATTGTTAGAAATGGCAATAAATTTGATATTGCCTGATGAGATAATAACTTCAGCACAAAGGGAGAAAGTTGATAAGATGATGAGAGAATTGCAAGATTACAGAATGAAACCAGAATAAGATATCGTTCAACACCTTATTACCATAAATCAAAAGATGCAAGAAGTGTTATAGAAGGGTCATGAACTGATTAGAAAGAATAAAGTGCAATACTTAACCCTTAGAGGGACATTAATAGAACGGGAGCATCAAATCATTTTAGTCCAACTTTGGAAGACATTGGTACCACGAACCTATTGGAATCTAGTTATAGACTTCGTGAAGTTTATAAGCTCTTATGGACCAAGGAAAATAGCGAGACAAAGTGTAGGTTCACGAAAGTTGATTGGGAAGCAAAATGTGTTTGACATACCATGGATGGATAAATTAGTTGTTAGAAAATTACTAAGAGAATTTCTAAATTCAATACCCGTTATAAAGATTGAAGAGGAAGAAGATCCTGAAGAATTTCTAAATTGGATTGTAGAAGATAAATTTAAAGAGAATTCGGAATTTAATATAAAGAATTTTCCAGAGGAAGATACAGGATCGGAGATGGAAGAAAATGTAGAACTGAATTTAAGTGGTTAAATGTAAAGATAAATGTTGTTCATGTACAAAATGAAAACTGAAAAAGTCTGAGCTTATGAATGAAAAAAATTACATATTGATATAATTTTGGTCTCTTTTTATTCATTAAATTTTTTATGTAAGCATTTTTATGTTGTTTGAAATTGTTTTGAGAAGTTCTGTTTATTTTTTAACAAATTGAATATTGAAGATGGATAATTAGTTTTTCGTATGTGTTTATTTCGATGGAATAATCTTGACAACAACCGTTGGATGTATATTTGAATGTCGCTAACAAATAGTAATGAGATTTAATAGAAATGTCTCGTTCGATGATATGAAGGAAATGATTAGCGCAAAAATTGTTAGACGTTGTGGGAGAAGGATCTCGAAACTTTTCTACAAGTTTCCAGTTTCGAAAAATTTCATCAAATTCACTGAAATGGAACTTGTAGACAATAAAGACGTGGAGACAATGACCGCTATTTATTGTGGGAATCGGAGCGACCAAAATGCACCGATTCAGTTATTTGTTGAGTTAGCTGGTGTGGAGTCAACTGAAGATCTCACTACATTAGGTGAAGAACATGGAGTTCAAGAACCGTGTATGGTGGCTCCAATATCGTATGTTGATAGTAAATCGACTGTATGTTGTATCGATATCAATCGTAATGTTGCACCTGATATTGATGTAGTTGGTGATGATGAATACGATGGTAGTGATCCTTGTTATCACAAGGTCAATAGTGATAGTGATCACAATGTGGATAAGGTCCTCGATGATATTGACGACGAAGACGTGAATGACGGTGGAAACATTAACGCGTCTTCAGTCGGGAATCAGATTCGACATATTGTGATACCAATAATCCTAGGCCACACATGTCGCTCATAGACCCCGACACGGCGCTCGTAGCCGAGTTCTCGGAGTACCCTAAAATACTACAGACTCACTGGCTGGCCGTAGATTCTGATCCTGAGGAGTTGTTCGTAGGCCAAAGACTCGAACATAAGGAAGAGTGCGTATTTGCCATTAAACTGTATAACATGAATATATCAGTGGACTACAAAGTTGCAGTGTCTAAACCGACATTATATATTGAAGAGTGTTGGAAGTCGGCAGAAGGCTGCAATTGGCGGGTACGACCTGTATTTAATCAAAAGTCGCAGATGTGGGAGATATAAAAATTTGTTGGGCCTCACACATGCACATCAACACATATGACAGAAGATAATCGAAAACTTGATTCCAAAACTATCTGTACGTGTATCATGCCAATTGTGAAGGACATGTCGACCAGTAAAGTTCCGATACTGATTATGCAACACCCCTTACCCGTATCAGAGGCCGGGACTGGGTACGAGGCATTACCAGACTTAAAGATTCATGAACATGCGAAACTGGGCCATAAAATTTTGTCCAAATTAAAACTTTTCAAACACATGTATATCGTCCCTTATACGGGCCTTTGAGGCCTAAAACATACATCGGGGTGGTTCGGGACTAAACTGAGAACTTTAGAAAGCTCTGGAAAAACTTAGAAACTTTTCTCATGAAACAGGGTCACACGCCCGTGTGCCATCAACACGTCCGTGTCCTCAGGCCGTGTGACTATCTATTTATGACGTCAGCAAATAAATTGAACCACACGGCCAGGCCACACGCCCGCTGTAATAAGCCCAATTTTCCCGGGCCTATAATAAACCAAAAAATAAAAAAATATATGTATCAAATAGAAATAAATAAACTAAAGTGTTTATGAGGCCAATGTCCATTTACAAAATTCCGGGGCTAAATTAAACCCAAACCTATTAACCCAAACTTAACTCATTTACAAAATTTTGGGCCTAAACCCAAACCTATTTAAATTTAACTACAGCCCAACAATTACACCCAAAATCCCTTAACCCAATTCACAAACGGCCCAAGGAAGCCCAAATAGCCTGAGAACACCAGAAACCCTAGAGGTTTTTGGAATATGCTAGAGCAGCACCAGAGGATCGGCCTCCCACGAGGGGTTTCCCACACACAGCCTCCACGTTACCAAAATCTCTTCCTCCGTACAGCTACAACTGCAACAGAATACACGAGAAGCAGCAAAATACAACGGAAAAATAGCAAAAAAGAAAAAGAAATAGATTTTTTTGTAATTTTTAATTCGTATTTTTTCGGCTATAAAAAGCCAACGAATGTAATCTGAATTTTTACGTATACTGAAATACAAAGAAAAGGCTCCCAAAATTTAAAGGTGATTCTTAAATTTGAAATTTCTGATGCTCTTTCCGCTTTCTTGCTTTTGGTTTTTTGTTTTTTTGCATTTGAAAGTAAAAAAGAAAAAAGAAATGAAGATTTACCTTTGTATGTATGCCATGGGATCCTTTCTGCTTCGCCAAAGTCGAATTATAAAGAGGATCTTAAAGCCGAAAGAGAACCTCAAGCATGATGATCGCCAAATACGGTGGTGAATCGATGTTTGAAAGGGGGTTAGGGTTCAACTGAAGGGGATGAAATGGGAAGGCTAGGGTTGCATTTTTGGTTCGACTGAGGGTTGCATTTTTGGTTCGACTGAATGAAGGCATTATTTAGCATTTATAAAGAAACAGAAATGGCACCGTTTAAACCAATTTCAATGGTTTAAAAACGACGTCGTCTAGAAGCCATACCTGATGACCTGATCCAGTGCCCTCAGGATCCGTGCGTTTGCTGCGGTAAAGGGCAATTTTTGCGTTTAGTCCCTTCCTTTAGCTCTAGCGTTTGATTAAGCTTATTCCAGATTTCTTTGTTTTTAATTATCCCCAGAATTTGCGTATTATTTCAATTTAACCCGCACCTCAACGCAGCATTATTTCCAGATTTGGTCCCTGAGCATTCGCATGTGTGGCGCGCTGGTCTCTTTTTTTAATTTCAATGGCCTATTTTATTTATAAATTATCCCTTCCATTTTAATTTTATCTTAATTGACTTTTTTTTATAATTCATTTTTAAAAAAAAAAAAAGATTAATCCAACATTCATGTTTTAATCCTTGTTTACTTAGTTTTACATTTTGAGCTACTTTCATGATATTATTTTGTTTTTTTAATCACCATTATAAGTTTTTATATCATGTTGTTTTATATTTTGTATAATATTTTATATAAATGTTCTTATACATTATTATATAAATAATATTCAAGATAAAGTTAATTTTATTCTATGTATATCATTAATCTTATGTTATTTTATACGAATGATTGCTTCTAAATCTATTTATATATACATGTGTTGTAAACCTATTATGTGTATTTCCTAAGATTATATTTTATTATGTATTTTTGCTATCCTTTCATATTTTATATATTATTTAAATTCTCCTTTATTGTATGTATATTGTCAATTTTAACAAATATTTTTTAACACTTTGCATATTATTTGATTTAAATATCTTCATTCTATAACACTTATTTTAATGATTATATATATATATATATATATATATATATATATATATATATATATATATATATATATATCCCTAGTTTTTTTACAAATTATTTCAAATTCATCAATTCAACAGTTCATATATCGTATATATTATGGGTTCATTAGTTCATCATTATTTTAAAATTATCATATACCACATTGGTTTCTAATTTCCATTTTGTTTTGTATATTTTGTATTGATTGTGTTATATTAGGCTATATATATTATTGTTGTATATTATTTATTCGTTTTTTGTATTGTTATATTAATTGTTCTCCATCCATGCTTGAAAATTCGGTTACATTTTTCTTAGATTAGTTATGTTTAATTGTTTGTTCTGTTAGTTGGTTAAATAAGGTTATATTATCTTCATTCACCAAGTGTTGTATTTTATGTGTGCATATTACATGTTTATTATTCCCTTTTTTTTTTTTTTTGTACAAATGATGCTTTGTAATTTCCAACCTTTTCAAAATTAATTATTCCATTTTATTTCAGGTCAAATTAATGTGTTTTGAGCTAGTTTTACAATTGTTTTTAACTCTAAAACAAGGTAATGTACAATGTTTGGAAATTCGAGGAATCGTGCCCTATCGTGCTGGGTTTCGATTTTTCATCGGACTAAATAACTGAGCATCCTTTTGTGATTTTCAATGCATGAGCTCTTGGAAGTCAAAATTAATCATGTTTTCAAAGGTATAAAAGATCGTGTCCTATCGTGCTGGATGTGATGCTGTATTCCTTTGTAATAAGAAAGTTTTGACGACCAATTTAAGCCATCCAATGTTTTAAAAGGAACCATATTTCAAAGTATTTTTAAATCTTGGATATAAGGATAGTATTTAATCAATTTGGTACCAATTTTGGGCGTAGCGAGGGTGCTAATCCTTCCTCGCACGTAACCAACTCCCGAACCTGTTTTCTCAAATTTCGTAGGCCAAAATTGATATTTTCATAAAATGTTTTATTAGGTGATCTGATCACACCTAAAAAAAAAGGATTGGTGGTGACTCCACTCGTTTTAAAGTCGATCCCTATTTTTTTCAAAAATAAAAAATGGTTTCAATAGCTTGGCGACTCCACTGGGGACTGAACAAGAGAGTCAAGCCATAAAATTGATTATTTACTGTCCTTTTGTCTAAAATTGAAAATCTAATTTGAAAATCATGATTCTTTGTTGCATTTGTTTGCATGATTGTGGTGGTCCAAGTCTTGTAGAATAATATTGTATTGCATTGCATGACCGTTGCGGTTATACCTTTAAGTGGGAGTGAGAAACCATGCCTTCTTGAGGTTTTCACCTTTGCATGGGGTAGTGGATTACTTCTGGGATACATCAATACCTATGATTTCGTGCGATTTTCATCTCCGCATGGTCATAGGGAAATGTATTGCCCTAAGCTGAACTCGATCCATATGAGCCTATAATGAGTGAGGATTGAGGAATCTGCTAGCTCGGGTACCCTTTCTTTAGAACCGAACCACATATAGTAAACTTTAAGAGTCATCCCTAGGTAGAGCTATGTTAAACCTTAGCTATTTCCCATATATGTGTTTGGATTATCTTTGTTTTGCTTGTATTTTATTACTTATATTTGATACTGACTTGTTGTGTTTTATTTTGATTGTGTTTTGCATAACATTGCATATTAAAGGAGGTGTTGATTCGAGTTCGATTACTAAGTTCGAAGATTTAACATGGAGAATGGATTTCTTAATAAAGTCGAGGAAAATGCGGTCATCTGTACATGGTCAGAGAAGTTATAATCAAAGAAAGGGAATAGCCTGGCAAAAGGATATACATCGGGGTTACAGAACTTCACCCGTATCATCATGACATAGAATGAGTTACAAGAATTGAGAGATATATGGGCTCGTTGGGATGAGGGAACCAAGCAGTTGTTCAATCAAAATTATGGTGATATACCCTATTTGTTCGATATTAAAGTAGATAAGTAGTTATTCCAAGCTATGGCTCAGTTCTGGAATTCTGCCTATAGCTGCTTCACTTTTGGGGAAGTAGACTTGGTGCCTACCATGGAGGAATATACCACCTTGCTGCGATGTCCAAAAATTCAAGCCAGTAAAGCTTATGCTAAGGTTTTTAATGGCCAAGCTTTTGCAAAGAAATTAATGAACATTACTGGAATGAGCGAGCCTTGGGTCACTGCTTGAATTCAACAAAAGGGAGATAGTAAGTGTATCCCTTGGGAGAATTTGAGAGATTTGATTTTAGCACATCCGGATGAAAGGAAGATGATCAACATATTTTCCTTGAGCATCTATGGTCTGGTGATTTTTCCTAAGGCTTTAAGGCATGTGGGCAAAGCAGTTGCTAATTTATTCGATCGTCTTAAGAAGGGAATCACACATGTACCTGCAATACTAGCTGAGACGTTCAGATCCTTGAATGTGTGTCGGAGGACGGGCGAAGGTATATTTATTGGATGTGCGCAGCTGTTTATGATGTGGTTTCATGGGCATTTTTGGAAGGTGAACAATGTCTCTTACCGGGTTTTTTCCAACAGTTACTCCCCATTAAAGGAAGAGGCAGCTATGCAAATGAAAGATGATATTTCAGAGAAATGGATGGAAATTCTTCAGAATCTTAAAGAGGGGGATATAGAGTGGAGAGTCTTTTGGATGGTCCCTGATGAGATACATTATAGATGTGGAAAATTTGATTGGGTACCATTGCCAGGAATTTGGGGCGCCATTGGATGTACTCCTTTACTTGCATTAAGGCAGTATAAATCGAGGCAGTTTATACCCACGACTTACGGGTTGGCTCATTGTGAATTCTCATATAAAGGTGACCACTATAAGAAGAAGGTTCAGGAAGTGTCTGATGCTTGGAAGCAAGTTCGCTGGATGAAGAGGTTGACTGTAGGTTCCATGATGACACCGGAATACATAGGATGGTTTAGTAGGAGGGTTAATGATAATGTTCCTAGGCCAAAGGTAGAAGGCACTCGACCAGTGGAGGAACAATTACAAGTTGCCCCGTCAGAGTTGGAAATTATAAAATAGGACTTTAAGAAGAAGAACTCTAAGCTCGGGAAGAGGGTTGAGTAGTTGGAGGAAGAAAAGATGCACTTGAGATTAGATGTGGAGGTTCAGAAGTCAGAGGTATAACAGTTGAAGAAAAGGAAGAAAGAGGTTAATGAGGATTTGGAAAGTTTAAAGACAGATTATAAAAAGCTACGCCTGTCAATGAGGACTGCTGGGTTAGGAAAAACTACAGAACAATGGTGTCAAGAAGTTCGAGAAGAAAAGACTAAAGCTAATCAATGGGAAAAGAAATTCCAGGAGGCTCAAGCTAGAAATGAAGCTTTGGAGAAAAGTCTGTCAGAGAGTAAAGATGAACAAGTTGAGTTAAGGGCTAGAGTGGCGGAACTTGAGCGATCCCTTTGTCTGTATCAAAATCGCAATTCTGTGATGGAGTTGAGAGCAAGCTTAAGTAAGATAGAAGAAATGAAAGGGAAAATAGAAGAGTTAAAAGTGGCATTGCAGAATTGTGAAATGAGGATCAAGTTCTTGGAGGCACGTGAAGAGTAATGGAAGGGACAGCTTCATTATTCTCAAAATCAAGTTAGAAGCAGGGATTACATTATGGGAGAAGTTATAACGCATATTCGGGAAGTAGCTGATTACTTGCAGACTTTGGCGGTACAAGCAGACATATTAAGTGTGAAGTATGAGTTAGAGTCAGATCGAGGACAGGAGCTAGCTACATTGCTTAGGAAGATTAAAGCTTTGAGTATTAGGGCGAAGTCTTATTTGTAACTCGGTTTTATGTAAAGAATTTTATTTTCTAGTAAAGTTTTCTAAATGGAATTGAATCAAAATTGATGTCTCCTTTGCATTCATACATTTGCATTACATGACATCATATGTATTAAAGGCCATTAAAGGATCCTAATTAATTAAAAATTATTTCAGTAATCTGGAAACCAAAAAAAACACACCAAATACACATCCCTACGGCACGAGGAAAAAGACTAAGTCAATGGACAAAAGACTTGAAAAATTAGAGTAACTACAAAGGGATATGCAAGAACAGATGCAGGCGCAGATGCAAGAGCAGCTAGCTAAGATTTAGCAAGAGATGAAAGATCAAATGGTGGAGTCCCAAAGAGGCATGATGACTCAGTTGTCCTGACTGCTGGCAGGAAGGATGGATAAGGGGAAAGATCCTATAGACAATGTTAGGGAAAATAATGAAGATCCTCAGTAACCCCCTGGTTTTACTCCAACACATATACAGACACAACCTAATATCAATCTACAAAAGCCATCTGTTACGATCAGGCCTCAACAGTTTCAGGCTGGAGTTTTAATATCCATGAATTTCTAAGCTGGTTCAGGCTTTAATCCTGGTAATAACTCGAATAATCTAGTGGTGCATGATCTAGATGAGGTTGCAAAAGAGGAAAGGGCAATGGCAGAATCGCAAAAATAATTAGAGGAGCGGTGCAAATGGTTAGAGGAAAAGTTTAGGGCAATGGAAGGTGTTGATAGACATCCTAGAATTGATGCAAAAGATCTAAGTTTGGTTCCAGACCTAATACTTCCATACAAGTTCAAGATGCCAGAATTCGAGAAGTACAATGGAACGAGTTGTCCTGAGGCTCATATTACTATATTTTGCAGAAGAATGACTGGGTATGTTAATAACGATCAATTGTTGATTCATTGCTTTCAGGACAGTTTGGTGGGAGTAGAAGCTAAATGGTACAATTAGTTGAGTCAAAACAGAATTAGTTCATGGAGAGATCTGGCATAAGCATTCATGAAGTAGTACAGCTATGTAACAGATATGACTCCTGACAGAATTACTCTGCAGAATATGGAGAAGAAACCAAACAAAAGTTTCAAGCAATATGCACAAAGATGGAGGGAAGTGGCCATCCAGGTTCAGCCGCCGCTCTTGGAGAATGAAACTACGATGCTCTTTATTAATACTTTAAAAGATCCGTTCATAACTTAAATGATAGGAAGTGCCACAAGGAGTTTTGCAGATGTGGTAATGACAGGAGAAATGATCGAGAATGCAATAAAGAATGGAAGGATAGATGTAGGAGAAAATGCCGAAAGACCTACTCCGCGAAAAAAGGAAAATGAGGTGAATAATACAAACATGGAGTACTCAAAGTCTGTTACTGTAAGCCAACCAAAAGCAATAACTACTGGTCAGGGCTCATCAAGACAAGAATCTGGAGCAAAACAAAATAGTGAGAAACTTCAATTTACACCAATCCCTATGACGTATAGAGAATTAATCAAAGTTTGTTCGATGCTCATGTGGTAGCACCTTTTTATCTAAAGCCATTACAACCTCCATTCCCTAAATGGTATGATGCCAATGCTCAATGTGAATATCATACAGGGAATGTAGGGCATTCGATAGAAAACTACAATGCTTTTAAAAAGTTAGTTGAAAGATTTATTCAAATAAGCATTGTGAAGTTTGATAATGTGCCTGGTACAGAAAATCCGTTACCTAATCATACCGATAGTGGGGTAAACGCGATAGAGGGAAGTATGGAAAGAAGAATTAAGGCAGATATCACAGAAGTAAAAACTCCTTTGAAGTGGATCTGGAAGGAGATGGAAAAAAGAGGGTTAGTTATTTCAAATTCAGGAGGAAGTTATGATGAGATAGAGAACTACTACGAATTTTATCATGAAGAGGGGCATAGAATTCAGGAATGTGAAGAGTTCAGAGCTTTTATCTAGGGCTTAATGGATAACATGGAGGTAGAATTTTATGAAGAGGTTAAAGAGGAAGGGTATATATGCATGTCAGAATCCACGATGAATGTCCCAAAAGTTAATCGTCCTGTGATCATTATTTCAATTCCCAAAAATAAAGCAGGAATTCAGATGACACCGAAGATCATAATTCAGAAACTAGTAGTTTTCTCTTACAATGATAACAAAAAGGTCCCCTGGAATTATGATTGTAATGTGACAGTTCTGGGAAATGAGAGTTCAGTCAGCCCGTTAAAGGAGGATCAAAGTATAGGTTCTCACACGCGTAGTGGAAAATGATATAATTTGACCAATACCCGAACAGAGCCTGCAAAAGGAAAGGATTTGACAGTTGAACAAAAGAGGGGAAAAGTGGTCGAACCTGGGGTGTCTATTAATGAACCAGTGAAGGAAGAGGAAGCTAAGGAATTCCTAAAATTTCTGAAGCATAGTGAATACAGTGTGATGGAACAGTTGCATAAACAACCAGCCCGCATCTCCATATTAGCTTTGCTCTTAAGTTCAGAGGTACACCGAAGTGCATTGATGAAAGTACTAAATGAGACATATGTGTCCAATGACATTTTTGTCAACAAGTTGGATCGGTTGGTTAATAACATAAGTGCTGATAACTTTATTTTCTTCAATGATGATGAGATACCACCAGGGGGTATGGGATCTACCAAAGCTTTGCATATAACCACCAGGTGCAAAGGATACACGTTGCCTGGGGTTCTGGTAGACAATGTGTCGGCATTAAATATATTGTCATATCTACATTAAACAGGTTACTTATGGATAGTTCACACATGAAGGGATGTCAGAACATAGTGCGAGCCTTTGATGGTTCAGAAAGGAGAGTCATGGGGAGAATAGAAATACCTTTGTTGATTGGTCCAACTACATATGAGGTAGATTTCTTAGTGATGGATATTAAGCCCTCTTACAACATCTTGTTAGGGAGACCGGGGATACATCCGGCAGGGGCAGTGCCTTCGTCATTACATCAGAAGTTAAAGCTAGCATCGGAAGGACGACTGGTAACGATAAATGTTGAAGAAGATATTATTGTAGCTGTAAGTAGTGACACGCCATATTTAGAGACAGATGATGAGGAAATTGAATGTTCTTTTTGGTCTTTAGAGTTTGTAAATGCAACATTCATCACTGAAGGAAGCAGAATTCTAGAGCCGAAAATATCCAAAACCACGAAGATGGGTCTACAGTTGATGGTAGGAAGAGGAGCTTTACCAGGAAAGGGACTTGGGAGATGTCTCCAGGGAAGAGTTGAAGTTCTAATACTAAAGGACAAATATGATCGCTTTGGTTTGGGGTTCAAGCCAGATGCCAGAAAAAGGAAAAGGGAATTAGAAAAAAGGCAGGAAAGAAGAAGGGCACGTGTGAGTGGTAAAGAAATGAAATAGGAACCAATGGTAATCCCTTACATTTCCAAGACTTTTATATCGGTATGGATTATTTATCCTGAACAAGGGACGTTAGAGAAAGAAAACATGGAAGATGTTCACATTAATGCCATATTTGAATAAGCCATTGAAGAGGGGACTATGTCAAATATTCATCCTTATGAGCCTGGGAGTATTCTAGACAATTAGACTACAGAAGACCTTCCTGTAGTTTTTAGAGCTTACTAAGAGTAATGTTTAAAACAAACTTGTTGCTTTAAGCCTAGAAGTAATAAGAATTTCTTTGTGAAATAGGTTCATATTCAAACATCATTATTTCAATGAAGTACATTTTTGCTATCATTTTGAACAAATATTCTTTTATTCTTTCCACAAGTAATTGTTTTATTCTTCCAGTTTAAGCAATTATCCTGGTCCTTTTTGGACTTTCTTCAGCCATTCATTCATCTCACTCATAATCATACCATACAGATAATAATTACCAAATTCATTCATTCTTTGTATATTTTTGTACCCATAATAGGTCTCTGGATATCAATATCATAAGTGATGCTGTTACTGACTCAGAATCACTCTTTGAGTAAGACATGTGTTTAGAGGGATCTCTAGACTTTGAAGATGATAGAGACTGTGATTTATCCTCGGACTTGTTAAGGATGGTAGAACAAGAAGAAAGACAAATTTCACCTCATAAAGAAACAGTGGACATGGTGACTTTGGAAGAGGGGAAAGAGGTAAAAATTAGAACCTGCATAATTGAAGAAACAAAGCTAGACCTTGTTGGGTTGCTTCAGGAATTCAAAGATGTTTTCGTATGGTCATACCAGGATATGCCTGGGTTAAGCACTGATATTGTGGTACATCGCCTTCCCATAAAAGAAGATTGCAAGCCAGTTCGGCAGAAACTTGAAAAGATGAGGCCAGACATTGTGTTAAAAATAAAGGAGAAGTCAAAAAGTAATTTGATGCTGGATTCCTTCAGGTGATCAAGTACTCAGAATGGGTAGCCAACGTTATGCCTATTCCTAAAAAAGACAGAAAGGTGCGAATGTGCATGGATTATAGAGATTTAAATAGGGCAAGCCCAAAGGACAATTTCCCCTTACCTCAGATTGATACTCTAGTGGAAAATACAACTGGTCATTCGTTGTTCTCCTTAATGGATGGTTTTTCGGGATACAATCAGATAAAGATGCCTCCTGAGGACATGAGGAAGACTACCTTCATAACCTTGTGGGGCACGTTCTATTACAAGGTGATGCTGTTTGGATTAAAGAATGCTGGAGCAACATATCAAAGGGCCATGGTGACATTATTTCATGATATGATGCATAAGGAGATCTAAGTTTATGTTGATGATATGATCGTTAAATCTCGAACTGAAGAGTAACACATCCAAGTGTTGAGAAAGTTGTTCGTAAGATTGAGAAAATTTTGGCTAAAGCTTAATCCAACAAAGTGTACTTTTAGAGCTAGATCGGGAAAACTATTGGGTTTTGTAGTAAGTGAGAGGAATTGAGATTGATTCAGACAAAGTACGGGCTATACAAGGATTATCTCCACCATGCACTTAAAAAGAAGTTCGAGGTTTCCTGGGAAGATTAAATTACATTACTCAGTTTATTTCTCAATTAACAGAGAAATGTGACCCCATATTTCGTCTTCTTAAAAAACATAACCCAAGAGAATGGGATGATGAGTGCCAGAGAGCTTTTGATAAAGTTAAAGAATACTTGTCGAGCCCTCCAATGTTATCACCTCCAAGCTCAGACAGGCCATTAATACTGTATTTAGCATTGTTTGATAATTCTATGGGATGTGTGCTTGGTTAGCATGATGAGTCGGGAAAAAAGGAGAGGGCGATATATTACCTCAGTAAAAAATTCACTGAGTGTGAGTTGAGGTATTCACCAATTGAGAAATTGTGTTATACTTTGATTTGGACCACTCGAAGGTTGAGGCAATACATGTTATACCATACAACTTGGTTAATCCGAAGTTGGATCCTCTAAAGTATATGATGGAGTCAAATGCTTTGAATAGAAGGATGGCAAGGTGGCAAATTTTGCTTTCTGAATTTGACATAGTTTATATGAGCCAGAAGGCCGTGAAAGAAAGCGCAGTAGTCGATTTTCTGTCTAATCGAGCTTTAGAGGATTATGAGCCCTTGAATTTTGATTTCCCCAATGAAGAGATAATGTATGTAACAGCTACTGAAGATGATACTACAAAAGATCACTCTTGGAAATTGAATTTTGAGGGAGCCTCAAACGCTGTGGGAAACAGAATTGGAGCAGTCTTGGTATCCCCAAGTGGAGATAATTATCCATTCACATGTAAATTGAATTTTGATTGTACAAATAATATGACAGAATACGAAGCATGTATCATGGGACTTCGTGCAGCCATAGAACGCAAGATCAAGACACTGAAAGTATATAGAGACTCTGCGCTAGTAATTTACCAACTTAGGGGTGAATGAGAGACAAGAGATTCCAAATTAATCAATTATCGAAGGTTGGTGTTGGGGTTAGTTGAGGAGTTTGATGATATTACCTTCAATTATCTCCCCCGTGATGAAAACCAGATGGCAAATGCTTTGGCCATTTTGGCTTCCATGATTCAATTGAGCAAACAAGAAGAGGTAAAGCCCATCTAGATAAGTATTTGCGAGGCCCCATCTTATTGTTACAATATAGAAGAAAATGAGGGAGATGATCACCCTTGGTATCAGGATATATTGCGGTATGTAAGAAATCGTGAATATCCGGATCAAGCAACAGAAAATGACAAAAGGACGTTGAGAAGGCTAACCTGTGATTATGTCTTAGATGGGGAGATCCTGTACAAAAGAAGAAAGGATCAGGTACTATTGAGATGTGTGGATGCTGTGGAGGCCAAGAAAATTCTGGAAGAAATTCACGAAGGCATTTTTGGAACACACGCAAATGGGTTCACAATGGCTAGACAGATTATGAGGTTTAGATACTATTGGTCTACCATGGAAGGAGACTATATCAATTATGCTAAGAGATGTCCCAACCATTTATGATGATAAGATTCACGTACCTCCATCACCTTTGCATGCTATGACTTCTCCATGGCCATTTTCCATGTGGGGCATGGATGTCATAGGGCCAATCTCACCGAAGGCTTTAAATGGGCATCGTTTCATCTTTGTGGTCATCGACTATTTTACCAAGTGGGTGGAGGCTGCTTCATATGCTAATGTAACTAAATTGGCGGTTAGCAGATTTTTAAAGAAGAAAAATATATGTCGATATGGGATGTCTGAGAGGATCATATTTGATAATGCATTAAATCTGAACAATCGCACAATAACAGAAGTCTGCAGCCAGTTTAGGATCAGACACCATAACTCTTCACCATATCGCCCAAAAATGAATGGGGCAGTGGAGGCAACCAATAAAAATATCAAGAAGATTGTGGGAAAAATGACTGAAACTTATAGAGATTGGCATAAAAAGTTACAATTTGCTCTCTATGCTTATCGAACATCTGTCAGAACTTCTACTGGGGCAACGCCTTTCCCATTAGTCTATGGAATGGAAGCAGTTCTACCCATTGAAGTGGAGATACCTTCTCTCCGAGTTTTTTCATAATTGAAGTTAGATGAAGCAGAATGGATACAGTCTCGATATGATCAGTTGAATTTAATTGAGGAGAAGAGGCTAAGGGCTATTCAGCATGGTCAGATGTATCCAAAAAGAATGATGCGGGCTTATGACAAAAAGGTTGGCCTAAGAGAGTTTCGTAAGGGAGATTTAGTTTTGAAAAAGATCATTCCTATACAAAAGGATTTCAGAGGAAAATGGATGCCAAATTGGGAGGGCCTTATGTGGTAAAGAAAACTTTCTCTAGAGGAGCATTAACTCCAGCTGAAATGGATGGAAAAGAATTATCTAATCCAGTAAACTCAGATTCAGTCAAAAAGTATTACACTTAATGAGGGGAAGAAGCCAAATTAAAACCCGCAAAGGACGCTTTGAGACTTTTTAAAAAAAAAAAAGAAGAAGAAAAAAGGGCCAAAGTGAAAACCCGCAAATGGCACTTTGAGACCTAACAAAAAATGGAAAAGATAAAGAGCCAAGGTGAAAACCCGCAAAGGGCGCTTTGAGACTCAATATATAAAAAAAAAGGAGAGGCCCAGGTGAAAACCCGCAAAGGACGCCTTGAGACCAAAGGGGATTTGAGTTGAAAACCCGAAAAGGGCAGCTCAAATGATGATATCAAATGGGGAAGGCGATGATCTAGCTATACTTGAATTCACAAAGAAAAGGGTATGTTGTATTTTGGGGCATTGAAAAAGTACTTCTAATCTCCTAAACACATGTCAAGTTAAATTAGTCTTCAAGAAGTTCGTACAAAGAAACTCAGTTTGCGATATCAGGGGTACCTAGTCTTCATTTTTATTCCTAAAAAATTGGCTATTTTTGAAATAGTATTTCTTTTCAAGATATGTATTCCCAAATCAGTTGTTATGTTTGTTCCTTTAATGATTTATTCACTTTTAATTCAAATCCAATTCCATTCTTATCCATTAGTACGATTTGATTGCAAGCACGTTGCATTGAAATAATGATGAATGAACTAGTAATGTTTTCACAATAGAAGTTTCGCATATTACTCTAGAAAGTTTCTAGAAAATGCAAGAACCTGAAACAAGACCATTGTTTAAAATTCACCAAAGCTGAAGGAAATCACCTCTTTGGATTTTTTTCTAAAATGATGATTGAACAAAAGGGACAAGATATGGTGTCGGTGATACAATTTTGAAAAGTGATCAATATAAGGAGAAGATATTCTCGGGAGAGGGGAAATGATATTTTGTACTCATGCAAATATCAAACATGAACATCTACCTATAACGCTCGAGGAGTAAGGGAGCAGATAAGCAGATGAAAATTCAACTATGAGTTACAATGTTTTTGTCTCGAAAAGAATAGTGGAAGGGACATTGGAATTACAGCGAGGCAAGCTTGCTGAGCAGAATATGATTGTTTTTTTGGGATACTCTGTCAAAATGCTGATTGAGCGAGATAACTGTGTAATACGTCAGGGACAACATACTGATGAACAATGAGGGATAATGCCATAAGTTTTTAAAAAAATGGAATCATTCTCATTTCTACATATATCATTCATATCTCATTTAGTTAGGAGCATTGGATTCATTTCAATCATAGCATCCTAATCATTTGGCATAAACATGCACATATAAAATCAAGCCTACAGGACATGTTCCCTAGAGGACAGTGTAGCAACATTGGTGAGGTCAGATTTTATTTCCCTGAAGTGGCAGCAGAATAGATCAAAGATTACAAACCGTATCTCTCTAAAGTTACAGTGGAGCAGGTTGAAGTGACAGTTGCAGTAAAGCAGATCATAGAAAACTTTATCTCCCTGAAGTTGCAATGGAGCAGGTTAAAGTGACAGGTCTTATTTCCCTGAGGTTGCAGTGGAGCAGACTGAAGATTGCAGGTCTTGTCACCCTAACCAGTAGTGGAGCAGATCGAAAGAGGCAAATCTTATCTCCATGTATCGGTAATGGAACAGATTTTAGCCACTGGCATTATCTCTCTGAAGTAGCAAGAGAGCAGGTTGAAGATAGTGGTCTTATCTTTCTGAAGTAGCAAGGAAGCAGATTAAAGATTTTATCTCCCTAAGCAGTAGTGGAGCAGATCGAAAATGGTGAATCTTATCTCCATGTACCGGCAATGGAGCAGATTTTAGCCACTGGCCTTATCTCTCTGAGGTAGCAAGAGAAAAGGTTAAAGATGGTAGTCTTATCTTGCTGAGGTAGCAAGGAAGCAGACTGAAGATTGAAGATCATATCTCCCTAAGTAGTAGCGGAGCAGATCGAAAGAGGAGAATCTTATCTCCATGTTTCTGGAATATGCTAGAACAGCACCAGAGGATCGGCCTCCCACGAGGGGTTTCCTACACACGACCTCCACGTCACGAGGATCTCCTCCTTCGTACAGCCACAACTGCAACAGAATGCACGAGAAGCAGCAAAATACAACAGAAAAATAGCAAAAAAGAAAAAGAAATAGATTTTTTTGAATTTTTAATTCGTATTTTTCCAGCTATAAAAAGCCAACGAATGTAATCTGAATTTTTACGCATACTGAAATACAAAGAAAAGGCTCTCAAAATTTAAAGGTGATTCTTAAATTCGAAATTTCTGATACTCTTTTCGCTTTCTTGCTTTTGGTTTTTTGTTTTTTCGCATTTGAAAGTAAAAAAGAAAAAAGAAATGAAGATTTACCTTTGTAAGTATGCCATGGGATCCTTTCTGCTTTGCCAAAGTCGAAGTATAAAGAGGATCTTAAGGCCGAAAGTGAACCTTAAGCATGATAATCACCGGATACAGTGGTGAATCGATGTTTAAAATAGGATTAGTGTTCGGCTGAAGGGATGAAATGGGGAGGCTAGGGTTGCATTGTTGGTTCGGCTAAATGAAGGCATTATTTAGCCTTTATAAAGAAGCAAAAACGGCACCGTTTAAACCAATTTCAATTGTTTAAAAACGACATCGTCTAGAAGCCATGCCCGATGACCCGATCTAGTGCCCTCAGGATCCGCACGTTTGCTACGGTAAAGGGCAATTTGTGCGTTTAGTCCCTTCCTTTCGCGCTAGCGTTTGATTAAGCTTATTCCAGATTTCTTTGTTTTTAATTATCCCCAGAATTTGCGCATTATTTCAATTTAACCCGCACCTTAACGCAGCGTTTTAGAACCCGGAATATTTCCATTTGGTCCCTGAGCATTCGCATGCGTGGCATGTTGGTCTCTTTTTTTAATTTCAACGGCCTATTTTATTTATAAATTATCCCTTCCATTTTAATTTTATCTTAATTGACTTTTTTTTATAATTCATTTTTTTTTAAAAAAAGATTCATCCAACATTCATGTTTTAATTCTTGTTTACTTATTTTTACATTTTGAGTTACTTTGATGATATTATTTTGTTTTTTTAATCACCATTATAAGTTTTTATATCATGTTGTTTTATATTTTGTATAATATTTTATATAAATGTTCTTATACATTATTATATAAATAATATTCAAGATAAAGTTAATTTTATTCTATGTATATCATTAATCTTATGTTATTTTATACGAATAATTGCTTCTAAATCTATTTATATATGCATGTGTTGTAAACCTATTGTGTATTTTCTAAGATTATATTTTATTATGTATTTTTGCTATCCTTTCATATTTTATATATTATTTAAATTCTCCTTCATTGTATGTATATTGTCAATTTTAACAAATGTTTTTTTAACACTTTGCATATTATTTGATTTAAATATCTTCATTCTACAACACTTATTTTAATGATTATATATATCCCTAGTTTTTTTTTACAAATTATTTCAAATTCATCAATTCAATAGTTCATATATTGTATATATTATGGGTTCATTAGTTCATCATTATTTTAAAATTGTCATATACCGCATTGGTTTCTAATTTCCATTTTGTTTTGTATATTTTGTATTGATTGTGTTATATTAGGCTATATATATTATTGTTGTATATTATTTATTCGTTTTTTGTATTGTTATATTAATTGTTCTCCATCCATGCTTGAAAATTTGGTTACATTTTTCTTAGATTTTTCTTATGTTTAATTGTTTGTTTTGTTAGTTGGTTAAATAAGGTTATATTATCTTCATTCACCAAGTGTTGTATTTTATGTGTGCATATTACTACATGTTTATTATTCCTTCTTTTTTTTTTTTGTACAAATGATGCTTTGTAATTTCCAACCTTTTCAAAATTAATTATTCCATTATTTCAAGTCAAATTAATGTGTTTTGAGCTAGTTTAACAATTGTTTTTAAAGTTTTACAATTGTTTTTAACTCTAAAACAAGGTAATGTACAATGTTTGGAAATTCGAGGAACCGTGCCCTATCGTGCTGGGTTTCGATTTTTCGTCGGACTAAAGAATTGAGCATCCTTTTGTGATTTTCAATGCATGAGCTTTTGGAAGTCAAAATTAATCGTGTTTTCAAAGGTATAAAGGATCGTGTCCTATCGTGCTGGATGTGATGCTGTATTCCTTTGAAACAAGAGAGTTTTGACGACCAATTTGAGCCATCCAAATGTTTTAAAAGGAACCATATTTCAAAATATTTTTAAATCTTGGATATAAGGACAGTATTTAATCAATTTGGTACCAATTTTGGGCGTAGCGAGGGTGCTAATCCTTCCTCGCACGTAACCGACTCCCGAACCTATTTTCTCAAATTTTGTTGGCGAAAATTGATATTTTCATAAAATGTTTTATCAAGTGATCCGATCACACCTAAACAAAAAGGATTGGTGGTGACTCCAATCGTTTTAAAGTTGATCCCCTTTTTTTTCAAAAATAACAAATGATTTCGACACCCGTGTCACCAGGCCGTGTCCCTCACACGGTTGAGACAAACGGTCGTGTCTCATCCCGTGTAGTTAACTCTTAGGCTATTTTCCAAGTTTTTTTATCACCCTTACATGCACACACATATACATGGATCCCATGGCATTCAACATCCTCAATTATGATACAAACATATCATTTACCTATCAACATGCATGTGTTACTCATTCTCACATTAAACCAAGACTACTCATACCATAGTTATATTTGTGCCAATTTATTTCAATTTATCATCAAACTTCCATGTTCAAAGCATTATTATTTTATCTCCATATTACACATTTAATTCATGGTCATAAAACATGCATTCAACACACATGACATATTGCAACCATGCATGACAAACAAACATAATCATATCTTCACATCATAGGCAATAAACCACAACATGACTAGCTAGACTTACAAGCCATAATCAATATAAGCTACATCTCATGGCCATATACAATAGCTCAAAATAGGCCAATACATTTGGCCAAATCATAATAACACATGTCATAAAACTAGGTCCCTATACATGCCACTCACTTGATAATTCTAACATATGTAACAATATTCCAAAGGTATGGACTTGATAGTGTGATGCTGCCTTTGACGATCTCCAACCCCAAGCTGACCTGAGAGGACTAAGGAAATGGAAAGGAGGTAGTAAGCTTTATGCTTAGTAAGCTGGCATGAAAAATAATAAGCAATGTGATAACATGCTATTTTTAAATTCTTTCTATTTATTCAAAGTCTAGACAAGCTGTTTTCCTAAGTCACGGTCACTAAATTATTTGTATCTGGAGCTACGAAACTCTGAATTGAGAACCATTAATTTTTCCTGAAACTAGACTCACATATCTTCTTACCATAAAATTTTTAGAATTTTTGGTCTAGCCAATAAGTACAGTTTATTCTTTAACGTTACCCTTGTTTTGGAATCTGATAGTTCTGACCTCTCTTCACTATGAATTAATTATCCTATAGCACGAGACTCGGATGATGATTATGTCTATTTCCCTTAAAAATAGACTCATTAATTATTTTAAGCATATAGATTATAACCCATAATCATTTATGTACAATTCTTAATGATTTTCCAAAGTTAAAGACAGGGGAGTCCAAGATCACTCTGACCCTATTTAACAAAAATTCAAATATCTCATTATTTGAGATTCCTTTGCTTACACCATTTCCCTTATCTGAAACTAGACTTGATAATCTTTAATTTCATATTTTATTCAGCCTCTAACTCATTTTCTACTATTTTTGGTGGATTTTCAAAGTCGAACTGCTGGTAATGTACTAATCTATCTTAGTGCAACATAATGATGACCATCACAAATTTGTCATAGAAATTATTCTCATAATTATCACTCATTCATTTGCACTCTTATCACGAGTCCATTTCATCTCACATGGCAAACACATGCTCATGGGTTTCGAGTACATACCTGTGCTATCTCTTAGCACAACTACTCATCCAAACATGACAATCATATACATCATACTATTATCATCTAAGCATAAATGAGTTTATCATTTCAAGTATTTTCATTACATTTCTCATATTAATTCCCGTTGAATTTCCTCAAAATCTCGATGGATATCCCATTCACTGTCAATTCATATAAGTTATCATTTCAAGTACGCACTCCCGCGAACCTCGCTCTTACAGCGGGATTACCAGTCCAGGCTAAATCCCCCGTAATATAAACTCATAGAGTGTTTTCGGGATTACCAATCTAGGCTAAATCCCTTACAATGACATACACTCTCATAAGTTCGGATCTGAATTACCAGTCCAGGCTAAATTCAGTCCTTAATCAGATTACCCGTCTGGGCTAAATCTTTAATGCACCCATATTCTTCGAGAGGCTCAACCACTTAAGGAACATCCGTCCGAGCTAGATCATTTCTATATTGAGATCGACGGATTACCCTTCCGGGCTAAATCCTTTTCTGCAACACATGCAGGATCTCATGTCGTGTAAATAATGGTTTATCTATCGGATATCCCCTTTTATTCAATCAGGAACTCTCTTTTCATCAAGCATATCGACATGCATAGATGATCATGCAATGTACATTCAATTCAACATATTTTCATGTTTTTTTGGACATTAGTTCGTACAATAAAAATAACATATCACTTAGTTTTTCATACAAAAGTCCATTAATGTCAAATTCAATACGATCATAGCAAGATATATTTCATGTATAACAATTTTAACATGAATAATGTGCCTATTAAATCACGCGAACTTACCTCGAATATGGAAACGGCAAAATTACCATTTTAGTTCAAAACTTGTATTTTCCCGATTTAAGCCTGAATCTCGATTTCCTTGATCTATCATTTCAAATATAGCCTATTTAGGACTCATATTGTTCAAATTGACCCAAAAATCATACTTTTACAAATTTTTATTTTGACCCCTAAACTTTCACATATTTGCACTTTGGTCTCTAGGCTCGTAAAATGAAATGTGTTCAATTTCTTGATTACCCAAGCCTAGTTGAACCATATTCAAACTTATGGCAGCCCACATTTCTCATTAAAACCCATTTCTTTTCTAATACCCGTTTTACAATTTTTACAATTTAGTCCTTTTTAGTCATTTCATGCAAAACCACTTAGTAAAAGTTATTAAACACACTCCAATCTGCCATATTCTACCATTAAACATCAAATTACTAGCATTTCGTGCATGGGTAAATTTTTAAACATAAACCCTAACTCAAAATAATGGTAGAAATGAGCAGAGCATGTTACCAGGATTTCAAAAATGTAAAGAACATAAAAAACGAGGCTTGAATGCACTTACTATTGATCTTGGAAGCTTGAAAACCCTAACCATGTTATCTACCATGCAATATTTGGCCATAGGTAGAAGATGGACAAGAAATTTGGCTTTTATTTTGTCCTTTAGTCCATTTAATGACCAAATAACCAAAATACCCTTTTAGCCTTTCTTTGAAATTTTATCCATCCAAGCCCATTTGTGTCCAAAATTTTAGAACTTGATCAAATTGTTATTTAAGGCCCTATAATTAGAAATCCAATTCAATTTCATACTAAAAACTTCTAGAACTCATATTTTGCAATTTATTCAATTTAGTCCCTAAAGTCAAATTGGACACTTTTCACATAAAATTTCTTCATGAAATTTTCACACAAGCATGTAAGCATATCATAGACCTTATAATAATCATAAAATAATTATTTTTACTTTAGATTTTTGGTCTCGAAACCATTATTCTAACTAGGCCCTAATTCAAGATGTTACAGATTACCGAAATGCAAGCACGATTCCAGTATCGAGTATCATACCGAAAGGCGTGGATAGCTAAATAGATGGTAATTGGGTAATTTTACGGGGATTTTGATACATCGTGCAATGAGCTACAGGGATGGATAGCCGCTATACGGGAATACGTACCGAGGACTATCATTGAGTTACAAACATGACCTTATTACGGCTCAGATAACCAACTACAACCGGGAAAAAGAATTTTCCATCAGATGTTCTAGACGTTTGATCCAAATGTGCGCACATTTTCCCACTGCAAGCCATTTGCTCAAGTAGATGGGACCTAGCTATACGAAAAATATACACAGATCCTACTTCTTACGGTTGCTCAAGATGAGAATAAGAACGTGCTCCCGATAGCATTTGCCATCGTAGATAAGGAGAATATGAAATTGTGGAAATTCTTCATTACCAACCTGTGGAGGTATGTTATTAGCAACGAAAATATTTGCATCATCTCCAATAAAGGGAAAAGATTAATTGTCGCCATTAGGCATTCCGGTGTGCCATGGAGATCCGTATACGGCATCCGACACATCATAGCTAACTTCTATCGAGATTATAATAATGCAGACTGGCGGAGACAAGTTGTGAGAATGGGTAAATGATAACTTTATCTTTTTAATATATGTTTTAATGTTTTAGGGCAATACTGTAACTTATCTTTTCTTAATACAATACAGTGCACGAGCTAGAACCACACATTTTCTACCAACGAATGACTCGACTTGAGAGTGACATAAAAGTTCAAATGAACACATCTTTTCGATAGTGGTTGGGTACCATAGAGCTGTGGCAATGGGCTCAAATTTTTGACAAGGGCTTTCGCTATGGTTATATGACCACAAATTTGGTGGAGGGGATCAACTCTGTGTTGTTAAAAACACGACATCATCTGATTTCATCTGTCTTCTCAGCTATATTCTACAAGTTGGCTACCTTGATGCCAAGAATGGGTTAGCAACAAGTCAACCAGGTGGAGGCAGGACACGTGTTTGTCGAAGATGTCAGGGATGCAATGATTGCAAACTGTCGGATGGCGAGGTTGATGAATGTAGAAGTATATTTATGACATCTTGAAATGTTTTGAGTTACGAAGACCATCGGTTATCGACCCGGTATATCACCTAGTTCTTATGGAGTTGATATCCGAAATAGATAGTGCAATTGCAGAAGGTTCCAAACACTTCATTATCCATGTGCGCATGTCGTGGCAACGTATGCTAAAGTCTCATTCAATGTTGAACAATTTGTCGATGATGTGTACACCTTCAAGCACACGTTTGTGTCTAGAAGAATGAGTTCCTCATCTTACCTGACCTGTCTACATGGGAGGTGCCTCCGACGACTTTCGAGCTTGTCCCAGACAAAGGGTTACGTAGGAATTCGAAAGGTCATCCGCAATCATCCAGAATCCATAATGAAATGGACATTAGGGAGAAATCTGACGGTAAGTGTTGTGGATTATGCAAATTAGCTGGTCATAATCAGAGCAAATGCCCACAGCGAAATTACCATATTGGACAATCGTCACGATCGGGTAGGAATTGAGCTTATGTAATCCGATGTACCTAATTTATAGTACAAAGTTTGTTCTAAGTTTTAATGTTGTAATGTATTTAATTTATATTACAGAGTTTATTCCAAGTTTTAATGTTGTAATGTTGCAATTAATCTAATTTACGACCACAAAGTTTATTCCAAGTTTTAATGTTGCAATTAATCTAATTAAATAAATACAAATATTATCTTTTTCTTGATTTATATTTTTTTAGAATAAAAAAGTACAAACTTTGTAATATTTAAATTGCAAGAAACCCCTAAAATTGATGGTTTGATGGTGTGGTCCTAGCGGTATATTTCTGCGGGGGTCGGCGTTCACGTTGTGGATGATTGCAGCGATCAACATTATCTTCAATAGTAGGTGGGGTGTGCAAAACACGGAAGAAAAAATCATATGCCCCAAATGCCATCGATGAACTTGAACCGAAAAGAGTGCTGTATTGCGGTGGATACAACCCAAGAGGAGTGGAGTAATGCGGTGGATACGGGCTGGGAGGAGTGTTGTACTGCAGTGGTACTAGACTGAAGATATCAAATCCGGAATGATATCTGTGTCCTGACGAGCCCGGGAAATAGTCATTGACCCGCAACTTCGGATGATAAGAACTATCCTAAGAATGTGTATGCGACCGTTCGGACTTAGGCTTCGGCTCTGGCTCTAACTCGGGCTTAGGCTCGGGCTTAAGCTTAGGCTCGAACTCGGGCTCGGGCTCGGGCTCGGGCTCTAGCTCTAGCTCTAGCTCGGGCTTTGGCTCGTATGCCTCAAGTCAATGCATGTGCGGGGGATTACAGTTGACTACCCACCAAGTAAATATGGTTTTCCCGTACTAGAGTACCATTGTATATACTCTAACGATGGTTGCAAATTGAAAGAAATATCATTCTGAGGTATCTACGCCATCCGATTATCTCACATTGCAATATATTTCTGGTGCACAACCTCTCAATTATTTCCATGATTTCCTCTCTTATTAATCCTGTAAATCTTCCCCAACTACATTGACGAAGCCGAAATATACTGGATGCAACCAAACTATTAGAATACTCGATCCCCGTTATAACACTCGACTGTCTAGAAATTGATAATTTGTGCGTTAATGCACCACAGGTGA
This sequence comes from Gossypium anomalum, assembly GCA_025698475.1. Classification (NCBI taxonomy): domain Eukaryota; kingdom Viridiplantae; phylum Streptophyta; class Magnoliopsida; order Malvales; family Malvaceae; genus Gossypium; species Gossypium anomalum. The sequence goes on from CM046963.1 coordinate 65,823,236, forward strand.
GAATAAATATGGGTAGACAAGGGTATAACAGGTGCAATTTCTAGTCTTCGATACAGCATCCAGATAAACTGCACGATTAATAACATGGTTAAAATTTAACACTGTTAGAGTAAGATATAAAAAGTAATTACATGTCACGAATATTGGAATAGCTTACCCCTTTCCCGGCATGTTGTTCAATCATTAAACAATATATAGGGACAGTATATGACCTCCTGATACTTGGATTGGTACTCCATCTACGAAAACAAATTACATGTTAGAATAATATCATTAGAAAAAAAAATGTCAATTAATTTATATAACAAGTTAAATTTTATCACTTGTTCACTAGTGGAAATACGTATGCTTGGTGCCTAACCGATGCCAAGAATAACATCTAATAAAGAGCCCATGACTACAGCAATATGAGGCATCCGCCTATGTCTACGGCATCAGGCTTTGTAGTCCAACAAAGCTCACAATACAACATAGCTAGAACTTCGGAACCCCAACTATACGAACGAACATTCTGTAAATCAGTTAATAGGGGTAAATACATCAAATGACCCTATTGTTGTTTACATCTGGCATCAGTACACCCCCTATAATATGCATAATGTATGCTCAAGCTGCGCACATCACCTCCTGCTCAGTGGCATTAATTGATAAATGTTCAAAATTAGCTTTCAATCATGAAAATCTCAAACTTGTAAACTTGGACTCAACATCATTGGGCGAGACTCCTAGTAGGCTACAACAAAGGGCAGTCGGCTCAGCTATCGTACTTACGCCCGTTACGGCATTTTCGTCGATTGGGAGCCCAAGTTGCAATGCAACATCTTCCAAATTGACAGTGCACTCCCCACACGATAAATGGAAAGTGTAGGTCTCCGAGCGCCAACGCTCGACCAATACGGATATTAAATTGTACCGTAAAATCAAACGTCCGGATCAATACTGCTAACCCGAATCTGGCTAACTCTAAGTATGGCATCTATCGTTCATCTGGGGGATATCCTAAACCATTCACCCGACCCCTCAATGTGCGATACGGGCCTTAACACTATTAATTACAGAAAATAGTTATTATAACATAATTTAGTTCTGTAAATGACGTAGAACTTTTTTTAAGGGAAGCATGATTAACAAATAACGATATATTACTATATTATTAATTGTGTTTGATATGTGATCATCGTTCTTAATCAATGAACCCATTGTGATACTTGCAATTTTAAAACAAATTTCGGTAATTAATTTCTAAGTTTGATGCATTTTAAATATTTATCAAAATACTTAAATTTTATATATTGTTTTTTATTACAAAAAATACCAAACAATTTTTTCCACATCATATTTTTTTCTATACTACATTAAAAAAATAAATATATCTTATAAATTCCAACTCAATGGCCTCATTCACAAATTCCATCTCAATGGTTTAATCTTTTACCTACATAAAAAAAAATTATATTAAAATAATAAAAATAACATGCCAATAAAAAATATAACAAAAGCATAACATAAACTATCTCAACATAATAAATACGAATATTTTTATTATTATTTTAAAATGATAATAAGTAAAATGTATTGGTTTAAAATATAATATATATATATATGTATAACAACATGCCAAGTTAATTATTGTCAAAAAATATATAAAAAATATTTTGCATAGAAGGATTCAAAAGAAATTCATTTATAATATTTATAAAAAAACATAAAATAAAATTTAAAAACATAAACTCTTATTCCCAATTATAAAATCTTAAAAAATTAGACCTTGTAAACTATTATTCCTAATTTATCTCATAAATTCTAACTCAAAGGTCCCATTTATAAATTCCATATCAATGGTCTCATCTTTTACCTACATAAAAAAATAAAAAAAATATATTAAAATAATCAAAATAACATGCCAAATAAATTACATAAAAAATAAATCTAATCAACCTAAAACATACATAACAAATAAATTGGTCTCATCTTTTACCTACATAAAAAATAAAAAATTATATTAAAATAATCAAAATAACATGCCAAATAAATTACATAAAAAATAAATCTAACCAAACCTACATAAAAAATAAAAAAATATATTAAAATAATCAAAATAACATGCCAAATAAATTACATAAAAAATAAATCTAATCAACCTAAAACACACCTAAGAAATAAATTACATAAAAAAATAAAACATTCTTTATACATAACATAAATAGGCTCTCCAGTAAGCATGACCAGCCAGTGCCACCTCTCCAGTAGGCATGACTAGTACTGCTCAGTTGTCTTGTCTCATCTGTAACAGCAGGTCGGGTTTTTTTCGTATACAGGTCGTATTTGACCCGTGTTTCTTTAGGTATCGCCTATTTAGTTGTCATTATCAATTTTTTTAATAATTTTTTTCAATCAAATGTGTTAATATTTTAAGATAATGTCACCTATGCACCACTTTTCACTTGTTTGGATGTACCATTTTAGTACATAATTTATTTAATATACCATTTAAGTAAAAAAAATTTTATTTTTATAATATATAGGTAAAAAACCCTTTTGTTAGAAATTCAAATCTAAAGTTGAATTGTTGAAATACTATATTTCAATTAATTTAAAATCTTAAATTTTAAATATTTTGATTTTTAAATAAAAATATTTGAAAATATAAATCTAAATTTATGTTCCCAAATCCTGCAATAGGAAATTGGAAAGAAAAATAAGAATTTCTTTGAAAAAAAAAGAAATTAAGAAAAATAAATAAATAAAATGCGGCAAAAAAAAAGGGGGGGATCCCATTTGACACGAGTCAAACGACGTGTTTTCATAGACAGTTAGACACTTTGTAATTGTACGTGTCAAACTAAAAAAAGTCAAAAGTCAAAACCAAAACAGCAGTTAAACCCGTCCAAGGATCCTGGAGCCTTGAACCCGTTAACCCGAATTCAAAGTCTCTGTCTTTCTTTCTTAAAAGTCCTGTATAAAACCGAATCTGATGCGCCAAATACAAGGCCGCTAATTCTCTGTCCCATATTGAAACACCCACCTCGTATTTCCCGTCCGCCGCCCTTTCTTCTTCTTCTTCTTCTTCTTTGCAAGTGATTTTGAGTGAACTGATTTTAATTTTTGGGTGTTTTAATTGTTTTTAAGAGATTCCCTCAAAGATGAGACTGTTGAAAGTCGCCACCTGTAATTTGAACCAATGGGCGATGGACTTTGATTGCAATTTGAAGCACATTAAGGATTCCATAACAAGGGCAAAAGAAGTTGGTGCTGTCATCAGGCTCGGACCCGAGCTTGAAATCACTGGCTATGGCTGTGAAGATCATTTCTTGGAACTCGATACAGTCAATCACGCGTAAGTTCCCTTTTTTTCTATTCCCCTCCCCCCCCCCCCCAAAAAAAAAAAAAAAAAAGAAGAAGAGAGATTCTTGGAGCTTTTCTTTGCTTTGTGTGGTTATTAAAACTCGGGTTATCAGTCGTTTGTTGGTTATTAGAATTGAATTGTAGTGATTACTGGTTATTTCTTTATGGAATGCAGCGTATGCTTTTTGCTTCTTTTTTTTTTTTTGCTAAATTTACAGTATAAACTGAAACATTTGGTATTTTTATTTAGGAAAGTGCCCCTTTTTTTTTCTTTTTTTTCTGGATAATGCTTGGTTGTTTGAATGGCACAACTAATATTTTGCTTCTCTGAAATGACAGTTGGGATTATTTGTTTGCAGGTGGGAGTGTTTGAAAGAAATACTTCTTGGTGATTGGACGGACGGCATATTGTGCAGCATAGGAATGCCTATCATTAGAGGATCAGAGCGTTATAATTGTCAAGTTTTGTGTTTTAACCGGAAAATTGTCATGATAAGACCAAAGATGTGGCTTGCAAATGATGGCAATTACAGGGAGCTTCGCTGGTTTACCACATGGAAGCCAAAGGACCAGCTTGTAGAATTTCAGCTCCCACCTGAAATTTCTGAGGCCTTATCACAGCCTTCAGTGCCTTTTGGTTACGGATACATTCAGTTTTTGGACACGTAAGCTTAATACTGCTGGTTCTGCAATTATTAGTTTCCATTAAGTTTTATGCCTTAGCTCATAATGATGTCATAACCGATATCGATCATCATAAGATCATGTCTTCTCTATGTAATGATGCAAATGTAACTTAACATGCAAATAGGTTACATCGCTCGTCATATGAAAGTTTGTCATGGGTTCTTGGTGAAACACTAATACTTGAACCTATTTGATCCCTTGTTAGAGCTGTTGCGGCAGAAATTTGTGAAGAGCTTTTTACTCCTAATCCTCCCCATACCGAGCTTGCATTAAATGGGGTTGAAGTTTTCCTGAATGCCAGTGGGAGTCACCATCAATTGAGAAAGCTAGACCTTCGACTTCGTGCTTTTATGGGTGCTACTCATACTCGTGGAGGGGTTTACATGTACAGTAACCACCAGGGCTGTGATGGTGCACGGCTGTATTATGGTAAATAACATGCTTTATTTCCCACTTTATTTCATGGTAACTTTACTCTAGGTTCCAGCATAAATTTAACTAGCAATATGATTTAAGTAGTAATCTTGCTTTGGTTCTTCTGCACCAGTAGAAAATGTGTTGTCTTTCGTGCAAAAATATTATTTGGTTTATTGAGCACTAATTTATTTATTTCAGATGGGTGTTCCTGTGTTGTTGTGAACGGAGAGGTTGTTGCTCAAGGGTCACAGTTCTCCTTGAAGGATGTTGAGGTTGTGGTTGCTCAAGTAGATTTAGATGCGGTATGTTATAACTTTGCACTCCAATATATTTACGTTTGTTGGGTATTAAAAAGGTATTCTTACTTGAAGCTTGAATGCTATTAATGTATTACCTTTTGTTAAGGTTTTTTTTGCATAAAAGAGAAGGGAAAATGATGATCTCCTATTTTGAGAATCTCTGCCACAAGAAGTCCAATAAATAAATAATATGAAGGCAATTATTGAAGACAAACTACTATTAATGCCTAATGGTCACAACAAGAAGATTCTATTTATACAAATTGATGGCAAGTTAGGGTTTGCCGCATTTTCCAATTCTTATGCATATGAAAAATTATACTGAAATTTTTGCATTTCTTTGTTAACTACAGGTTGCTAGTTTAAGAGGATCCATAAGTAGTTTTCAAGAACAAGCAAGTTGCAAAACCAAAGTCTCATCTGTAGCTGTACCTTACAATATTTGCAAACCTTTTAACCTGAAAATGTTACTTTCTAGTCCACAGAAGGTTCGTTCTTGCTCAGAAGACATTGTTGTGAAAATAAAAAGCTTCTCTGTATTAGTGATTGTTTATTACCTAATTGCATTATGTTATGAATTGAAGATCATGTACCATTCTCCTGAGGAAGAAATAGCATTTGGTCCTGGCTGTTGGCTATGGGACTATTTAAGAAGAAGTGGAGCTTCTGGTTTTTTGCTTCCTCTTTCTGGTGGCGCAGACAGTTCCTCTGTAGCTGCTATAGTTGGATGCATGTGCCAACTTGTTGTCAAAGGTTAATTTATGATTTCATTGTATCCTGCTGCCAAGTAGCACTGCTTCGTTTCTGCTTTTTTATTGGAGTTTTGAACTTCAATTCGTCAAGAATCTTTTCCTGTCACTAAAACCCTTACTGACGAGTCTTCTGCATCATATTTTCTGTTAATAATTAATTTTGCGCATACATACTGTGTTTCAGAAATTGCAAACGGAGACGAACAAGTTAAAGCTGATGCAATACGGATCGGGAGTTACACTGATGGAAAGTTTCCAACTGACAGCAAGGAATTTGCTAAACGTTTATTCTACACAGTCTACATGGGATCTGAAAACAGGTCAGGTCATATGGTACTAAGTATTAACACTACAGAGGGAGAACAGCATTACACTGTACAGTAAAATTTCTTAATCCAGTATGAATCATTGCTATTAACTTCTATAGTTCTAATAAGTCCCCTTTATGGCTGCTCTTGAAGAATTTTTTGCGCCCCTATCCCAATGTTCTTTCTTCAGATCGATTTATTGATTTTACTAGAAAGTTAAGGAGAACCCTTCCATCTACATGTTTGCTGTCAAGAAAAGTGTCTTAAAAAAGGTTTTTCAAATTCTTTAGAGAATTGGATATATATTAGTTGGTAGTAAATATCACCTAAAGACCATTCTTTTTGGTTCAGGTTGATCTTTCTGTTTGAGGAAAATATTTTCTGTTTCAGATTGATTGCAGCTTTACATTCTAGAAATCTTACATTATAATTTTAAGAACGCCCTTTTGTTGCAGTTCCGAAGCCACAAAAACACGGGCTAAGGTATTAGCAGATGAGATTGGTTCATGGCATCTTGATGCTTGCATAGATGGTGTTGTTTCATCTCTGCTATCCTTGTTTCAGACTGTTACTGGAAAAAGACCACGTTATAAGGTTAGCTCTGCGATGACAAGTTATTTTCTAATTTCCTCTGGAGGGTCAACTGTCCCAGCAGATACCATAGTCGTTCAATGGCATCTTAGGCAAAATGCTAATATATGCTGTCCACGAGTACCAAAATTAACGATAAGAGTATAAAGATTATTGCCATTATCAGCTCTTGGAAATGTCTTTTATTTCTCTTCTTGAAATATATTGTCAGAGAAAACTATTTAGTCAATCTTTTTATATAGATGTGTGACTGAAATGATCATTTTCTGTTTTGCAGGTTGATGGGGGATCCAATGTTGAGAACTTGGGATTACAGAACATTCAAGCTCGAATTAGAATGGTGCTAGCTTTTATGTTAGCATCATTATTGCCCTGGGTTCACAACAAAAAAGGGTTTTATCTTGTTTTAGGTAGCTCCAACGTAGATGAAGCCTTACGGGGTTACCTTACTAAGGTCTATACTTTACCTTTTTCTTTTCTTTCTCCTCATAATTAGGTATATATAATTAATGTTTTATTCATATGATTCTATCCAATAGTTAGCTCAGCTAACAACTCTCCGCACTTGCAGGATATGCAACAACAAAAAGAAATCTGACTGGAATTTATGTTTAATATCTTTTACAGTACGACTGCAGTGCAGCAGATATAAACCCAATTGGTAGTATTAGCAAACAGGACCTTCGGACATTTTTGCGGTGGGCTGCCAATCATCTTGGTTACTCATCCTTGGCAGAAATCGAAGCTGCTCCACCTACCGCTGAACTGGAGCCCATTCGTTCTAACTACAGCCAGGTATTGTTCCCCTGGGCCTTCATAATTTTATTAAATTTCTTAAAAGTTTTTCTTTTCTGTTCGGTTTTTTATCATAAAATTTAATTAAAATATGGGCAATTTAATTCTACATTCTGCATGAAACAGCTGGATGAAGTGGACATGGGAATGACATATGTGGAGCTATCAGTCTACGGCAGGCTGCGGAAAATTTTCCGGTGTGGTCCAGTATCAATGTTCAAGGTTTGATCATTGAACTCCTAACGCTTATTTACTAGACTCTATCTACTAGATAGCATTCATTCAATGTTCTCTGGTCTGTAGATATCTTGATGGCCATGTATAATTCCTATGGGAGGGGAACTGTTCTCTTCAGATCTTATATTTGTGGACTCAACTTCCACTTGAATGCTTTTATATCTCTAGAATATTATTTCAAATAATTGTGTTTACTTGAAAATGGCTAAATACCATAGACCATGTATTTTCCGTGAGCTTGAAATTTCTAATTCCAGCTTGTGGAGTAACTGCATGAAGAAAATCTAAAATCCGAGTGTTGGCGTGGTTCGAAGAAACTACAAGTTGAAACATTCATAAATCAGTTGCTTTGTTGCAGATACTCAGTTTTTCGGGTACTGTCTTATTTGTTGCAGAACCTTTGCTATAAATGGGGTGCAACATTAACTCCGTTAGAGGTGGCTGATAAAGTAAAACATTTCTTCAAATACTACTCCATCAACCGACACAAAATGACTGTATTGACACCTTCATATCATGCCGAGGTATGTAAACATTAAAAGGCGTCAATAATCTATGGTCCCGATTAAAAGCCTGGTAATCTTGGTGCATTCCTTGTTGCAGAGTTATTCGCCGGAGGATAATAGGTTCGATCTGCGTCAGTTCCTTTACAATGCAAGATGGCCATATCAGTTTCGGAAGATGGATGAACTGGTGCAAGAGATGAATGGTGACAGAGTTGCTTTTAAGGAAACAGGTGAGGATGGTGGTACAGCAGCAGGTGGTGGTGGGATGGGAGTTGTAGCAGCTGCCTCAGGCAACCCCAAAGCTGGATTTTAATCAAAACTATTGGGGAGTTGAGTAGAAATAACGATTGCTTCCAATTTTTATTTATGGTGTAGTAGCACAAATTTGTTTTTAGTTGTCCAGTTATTGGCGCAGTCAGCTCACCTCCAGCCCCAATCTCTGTATCTTTCTTCAATTTAATTTAATAGATGTCGTGTACAATAAGAATAAATTACTCGATAGAAAGTGGAAATTGAAGTGTTCAAAACACATAATAAGAAAGTTGATTTTCTTCCTTCGTTTTTAAATTTATTATATATTATATTTTAGAATATTCCTAAATTTTAATTATGGTTTCTTTATCAATAATTGTTTAAATGTTAATCTCTTCACATCAATTTTTAAACAATAGTAGTTCATCATTGTTAATTTTCTCTATTTTTAGTGTAAAATTAAACTTCAATCGCAAATTATTGTTTTAATTTTTAAGATATTTACATAAAATTTCAATCTTGTATCTGCTTTTGATCATATGTATAACACCATAGTCATGTGTTTTGCAAGTGAAACTTTGTAATTAATTGGCTAAGTTGTTGCAGCTCATGTATTCTAGCGACGACCAACTTGGATATGTATGAGATTAGCCAATGACACAATCTAATTTCTGTTTGTTACTTTTGTTTTACTTTTATTATATCTTTTACATTTTTTTTAAAAATATACATATATATATATATATTATTTTTATTGTTAATTTTTAAACATTTTTAAAAAATGTTTTTTAGTATTTATTATTTAAATTAAATTTTAATTGCTTTTAAGGAGTTGGATTTTTAATTTGTTTAAATGCAACTTTGTTTTCATTGGTTTTAGAATGTTGATTTTTTAGAATACATTTAGATATATTATAAAGTTTAACCAATTCTATTTTAAACTTAATTACAGTTTCTTTATCAATAATTGCTAAATTTAATTCAATATTACCCTATGTTTGGATATTAACTTTAAAAAGTAATAGTTACCAAATTAAAGTCATACTAAGTTTAACCATTATTAGTATATGCATAGAAATTAAATCCAACTTTAATATCAATTTTAAATTGTTAGAATTAAATTTTAACATTCATTCGTTCCTCCATCCTTACTGAATCTTTCAAGATATATTGTATTAGAAGAATTTTTATAATTTTATCATTTAATTTTATATATCACTATCCCTTTGAATTAAACTCCCACAAATGTCAATTTAGGATACTTCACATATTTATTTTAATGGCATTTATACTTTTAAATTAAATTTCTACAAATAAAAGTTTAAAAAAATTAAATTCTGAGTACGGAGACTATTTATTGTAACGGAATTGTAAATTCCATTTATACTTTAAAAATAGAAATTAAACAAAAAAATTTGAGGTGGCCAAGAAGCGAGGACCTGATAGCTGTTAGCACACATTAAAGCATACCCAACCCGACCTTCTACTCCTCTTGCGAGACAGCACTCGTTGGGCATTAGTGTTTCTTTTTTTTACCACACGAGGGAAACACTAGTGAAAGACCTCCAGAGGTATTTACCCAAACCAAGGCGGGTTTAGGGTTGGATATTATCGAGGCTACAACAATCTCTTTCCACCCCTTCGCACTGAAGCTTCCCTCCATTGTTTAAAAGGAATTCGAATTTAATTTCCTTCTCAATGTGGGATTCATATTTCCACTACCTTGTTCATGCGGTAAACAAACAATACTTGGCAACTCGTACACTGATATGATTAGAGCTTCTTTCATAGCGGTGAAAGGAATGTTTTCATGGGTCCAGCAATATTGGTGATGGTAATCAGGTCAGAAGTGTAGGATGGAGTATGAGAATGTTAATGAAGGAGATAGAGATGGTGAGGTGGAAAGGAAGAAGGGTTACGGCGACTCAAGCTCAGTTTCTTGAGAAGTCTTTGGGTTGAAAACAAACTTGAATCGGAGAGGAAGTCACAACTAACAAAAGAACTTGGCCAACAACAGCCCTTGGTATGAAAACCAGCGTGCTCCATTTAAGAACAAACAACTGGAAAAGGACTACGATTCTTTGAAAGCTATCTCTGATAAACTCATGGCTGACTGACTGACTGACACAATATCCTTGAGAACCATAACTTGAAAAAGGAGGTAAACCTTTTCAAGCATTTGCTCCCAAATTCACACCCGTGATGCTTCAATTTTATGCAGCAGCCAAGCTGATTCTTAATGAAGATGATCAGGCCACCATTTCACCTAATTAAGGTCACAGGAAAACAATCCTTTCTTTCCCCCCTCTAAGGAAGCGCATTTCAATTCATTTAGTAACCCGAATCGAAAGTTTAATTAAAATAAAATTAATATTTTACTACTATTAATTCCTCTTTTGCTTTAGCTTCTCCAATGCAGCAGGGTTGTTCTTCAATCTCAATCAAGGCGATAATGCCTCAACCCCTTTGCGATATCTGGCAGCAAATCCAGAAGAGTAGCAAATGGCAGGCGAAGGAAAACAAACAAGTTCCCCAAATATCATATTCTTATGATAATTTTTAATCAACTTTTCTGATTTTCGGTCCTTCACAAGTTCGCAATTATTCGATGACACAATTTTAGAAAGAATGAGTTGTTTAACATAAGCAAAAATACAAAGTAATGCAAACAGAACAACCCTTCAACTGTATCTTCTATCTTCACCAAAAATAAAATAAAATAAAATAAAGAAAAACAAAAACAAAAAGACAAGCAAAGAAGGGGGGGCGGGGGGGGGGGGCAATATACCATGAGAAAAATTTACAAAATCCTCGTCTTAACTACCCTACGCTCTCCTCATCCTCACTCTTGCTTGTTCATCACCAACCCTCGATATTGCTAAGAGATTTTCAAAGTTCATCATGCGAATCCTCCTCTTCGGTTGATCCTCCAGCCCCTGGGGCTCCGCCAGATCTTTGGTAAACAGCCGTGATGATGGGGTTGCAGACAGCCTCAACCTCCTTGAGCTTCTCCTCGTAGTCTTCCTTCTCAGCATTCTGGTTGTCATCAAGCCACTCAAGGGCCTCCTTCACGGCTGCTTCAATTTTCTCCTTCTCATCGGATTCAAGCTTGTCAGCGAGCTTATCCTTGTCACTAATCTGGCTTTTCAAGTTGTAGACGTAAGTCTCAATGCTGTTGCGAGCATCGATTCTTTCCTTCACCTTCTTATCCTCCTCTGCAAATTCTTCTGCCTCGCGAACCATTCTGTCTATCTCCTCCTGGCTCAGACGACCCTTATCATTGGTAATAGTGATCTTCTCTGTTTTATGTGTGCCCTTATCTTCTGCCTTCACATTTAAAATCCCATTTGCATCAACTTCAAACGTAACTTCAATTTGAGGGGTTCCCCTGTGCAGTTGAGTTGTCACAACATTAAGTCAATACACTCAATATACAAGTGACAGAATTGACAAAGGGAGAGTGCAAACCTTGGAGCTGGAGGAATTCCAGTAAGATCAAAATTCCCAAGCAACCTACAATCCTTTGTGAGACTCCTTTCGCCTTCAAACACCTGACATCAGTCCATAACAAATCCAAATAAGGTTCAAAGACTTCCAGTTCTTAGAATTGCCAGAAACATCCAATTCTCAAAGTATTTTTAATACCATTTGTAAATACCTGAATGGAGACGGTGGTCTGCTGGTCCTGATAAGTGGTGAAAACTTGAGACTTCTTGGTTGGGATAACAGTGTTTCTGGGAATCAACTTTGTCATGACCCCACCGACAGTTTCAATACCGAGACTAAGCGGAGCCACATCAAGGAGAAGAATGTCTGTGCATAAAACATTATACACAAATATCAGCCATAGTTTATTCCATTATAACACTTTCATGAGCTGTAAGCACGGGAGATGAAATGTACCTTTGGTTTCATCACCACCCTCTCCACTCAAGATTCCTCCTTGCACTGCAGCACCATAAGCAACTGCTTCATCTGGGTTAACACCCTTGTTGGGCTCCTTTCCGTCAAAATAGTCCTTAAGGAGTTGTTGAACCTTTGGAATTCTAGTGCTTCCACCGACAAGAACAATCTCATCAATTTGGCGTTTCTCCAAACCAGCATCTTCCATTGCCTTCTTCACAGGTCCCATTGTCTTTCGGAACAGGTCATTGTTCAACTCCTCAAAACGGGCCCTGGTCAGTGGCTCAGAGAAATCAACACCTTCAAAAAGTGATTCAATCTCCACACGGACCTGGTGCTGGCTGCTAAGAGCTCTTTTGGCACGCTCAGCTTCCCTCCTAAGCTTCCCAAGTGCCCTGTTGTCCTTGCTGATATCCTTTCCATGCTTTTTCTTGATCAGTTTAATAAAGTACTCCATAACCCTCTGATCAAAATCCTCACCTGCAAGAAAAATGACCGTAAACAAAGATCCAGTGTTGAAAAAATTTTATAATCCTATAAGAAAACAATAAAGATGCTTACCTCCCAAATGAGTGTCTCCATTTGTGGAAAGAACCTCAAATACACCATTATCAATAGTCAAGATACTGACATCAAATGTCCCACCACCAAGGTCAAAAACAAGAATGTTTTTCTCTCCACCCTTTTTGTCCAAACCATAGGCAATGGCAGCTGCAGTTGGTTCATTGATAATTCTTGCCACGTTAAGCCCAGCAATAACGCCAGCATCCTTGGTGGCCTGCCTCTGGGCATCATTGAAGTAAGCTGCAAATAAAACAGAGATAATTTGAGCATAATCAAGGATCCAACAAACGTAACCATTTTGAGCTGAGAACATTGTTTCTTATGGTGCACTCACCAGGAACAGTGACCACTGCATCCTTGATTTTCTTCCCAAGGAAAGCTTCGGCTGTGTCCTTCATCTTACCCAGAATCATAGCACTAATCTCTTCAGGACTGAAAACCTTGGTCTCTCCATCCTTAATCTTTACTTGAATATAAGGTTTTCCATCCTTGTTGACAATCTTGTAGGGAACAAGTTTCATGTCCCTCTGGACCTCCTTATCTTGAAACCTGCAAAGAACAAAGCCCCCGCAGTAAGCATTATTTCCCAACCAACCCCTACAATGTAAACCAAGAAACATGGAAGAATGAGATTTACTTTCTTCCAATAAGTCTTTTGACATCAAAGATGGTCCTCTCTGCGTTAACAGCTGCCTGATTCTTCGCAGCTTCACCTATCAGCCTCTCACTGTCTGTGAAACCCACCCATGATGGTGTGATACGGTTTCCTTGGTCATTGGCTATAATTTCCACGTGACCATTCTTGTATACACCAACACAAGAATACGTTGTACCAAGATCAATTCCAATTACGGTCCCCAATTTCGCGGCTTCCTCCTTTGCAATCGAGAGTGCAAAAAGACATCCTGTTTGAAAAGTTTACACGATGCTAACCATTATACAGTCCTTTTTCAATATCACTCTATGGTCATTTTTAAACTCGATCATTATGTTAGCCAAAGTTATTTAAAGCCACTATCCATTGAATTAGACGTCAAATACCAGATTTGGTAAAGCGGCCACGTGGAAAGATCAAGATAGAACAGAATCCTAAAGAAGTTCTAGAATATTTACGCTCATAACATTGCAACTTCCATATTAGAAATGCTTCACCACAAATGGAAAATTAAAATAAAATACGTGAAAACATATGATTTTGTTCGAATCAAACTAATTTCCGAGACATTAATTTCATAATCCAGAAATTTCTAGTTCTGAAATCAATGGAGCAAAAACAAATGATATGAGATCGCCGAAACTCTCATGTGATGATGTAATGCGTTACAAGAATCCGTAGAACCTAAATCAGATCTAAGCATGCACCGATTTGCGAGGAAAAACATCATAAAAAAAAACTAGATCTAACACGTTTCGGCTCAAGCAGTTAAAGAATCAGAGAACACGGAACCACATGAAACAAGCGGAATTAACAAATGAGGAACAGCACGATACTCACCGGACAAGACTATCGCTAGAACCACCAAAGAGTCGCGCGCTCTGAATGAGCCAGCCATCACTCCACCTCAACACTTATCTGTGAGAAGCCTCTTTGAGTTTTTTTTTTTTTTTTTTTTTTTTTCCCAGTGAAAGTGGAATGGTTGTAGCGTTTAAAATGAAATGAGCATTTTTCGAAGAAAGAGTCGCGGGTCGAGCATTTTATATTTGTTGTGTCCCACGTTTGACGGAAGTTTCTCAGGTGAGTGGGCCAATCAAGTTTGAAGGAAGGGATGATTGAGCCAATGAAATTAGATATTGGGTTGGGAAAATCTTGGCCGTTTATTTCCCAAATGTCCTCGTGTCCGCTTCCTTCTCGCTTGCTTTCTTCGATTCAAGCTATTAATAAAATAGGATGACAATTGACCAGTATTCCGGTAATTGATTCAAAACGCGCCAACATTCTATCGTTTTGGGCTTTTCCAAATGCGAATTAGAAACATTCATATTATATTTATTTATTAAAAATTTGTTGTAAATTTTATAACCAATCAAAAATATTATGTTTGAAAAAGTAAAAATACTATAAAATAATATGTATTTTATTTTTTTATAATCTTCATAATTTTTTTTTATGATCAATTTGTATAGGTTTAAAGTTAATTTAATTTTTTAAAAATGAAAATAATATAATATAATATAATAATTGAAGGATATGAAGTTATTTAAAATTCCTTAAATTACTACTTTCTTTACTACAAAAATCAAAAGAATCATATTCTAAGCGATTGGTTTTTTTTTTTTTTATAATTATTATCATAATAAGTATATAATATTCAAACATTATAACGTATAAAACTCTTCTTTTCTTTTCTTTTTTTCATTTTTGCACTAAGCATCTAATGAATACACTAAATGTTAATGTGCCATATTAATATGGCGCCACTTGTTAAATATTGAAGCCCGCCACCTAAGTTTATTTCAGTTTTTTTCTCTAAAACATTGTGCAATGCACGAGTGAAACTTTATATATCAATTTTAACATTTTATATTTAATTTTTAAAGATTGTTGCGAACAAAAAAATTGCATGTTTATTTTTAAAATGATTATAAATAAAGTTTAATATTTATTATAATTCATGTAATGAGTGAAGTTGGAAAATTTTTTTAGGGTGCGAAATTAAATTATAATTTTTACGATAGTATATATTTTTATAATTATTAAAAAATTAAATCAAAATTTTATCATTTTAGGGAGTAAAATTAACATTAATTTGAATTTTTAATTCTAAATAGCAAAGACAAAATTATACTTTACTCCCTAAAAATGATAAAATTTTGAATAATAGAATATTAGCATTAAATTCAAATTAATGTTAAAAAATAAAAAAAAACTAATTTAGAACTTAATCTTAGCATAAAAGACTCTCGCAGCATCCTTTGTATTATATGGAAGATGGTGATTAATGAATGCATTTTAGGTGGAATTTAAAAAAAAAGAAGGAAAAAATAGTGATGCATTAATGTTGTAAAAGCGAGTGATAAAGAAGAGAGATGAAATAGATTATTAGGGAAAAAGTGGTAAAAATAGAAAACGTAATACGCAGTTATTAATATTTTTAAAAATTAAGTTTTTAAAACTCAACCCACCGGGGATCACTAAGGTATTTTTATATAATTATCTATTAATTCCAATTTTATTTTATTGATTTTTCAATTAACTTGAAATATAAAAAAGGATTTGTAGTATAACATATTTTTCAAAATATTTAAAAGAGCACAAGAGATAGGTAAATTAATTAATATGCAATCCTTGCATTCTTTTGTGATTCAAACAAGCAATTCACCTGTGTAACTTAATATTCTTTTTGTAAATAATCAAAATTTTCCATTTTTCCATACTCAACCAATCTTTAAATTCACAGCCACCATTAAAGTGGTATTTTTATGCAATGAAGATGTTTTAGCTTGCCTGTTATATCAACTTCTGTCAACTCTTTAAATAATTTTCATAATTTTTTTAAATTAAAGAATATGTGTAAGTAATAGATTTAGATGTTAAAGTTAATCTTCTAAAAAATAATGATTACTAAAACATGTTATAAAACAAAAACATATTGTAGACACCTATTTTTATTAGAGTTCGATTCAGGGCTTATTTAAATTTTTATTCCCTCTTAAGTCGTTCGAAGCACACCCAATTTTGGATTCGAAATACTTTTTATTCTTTTTTTTTCTTCTTCTTCTTCTTTTTTTGGGCCTATCAAAGGCCTAAATTATTATTATTATCATCACTACTATTACTATTATTATTAACATTTTTTTATAAATAAGCAAGATTAGAAAAACAATATATAAACATGAAATGAAATGAAAAAGAGAAGGCTTTTCATTATTTTTTGTCTTAAAAAAAAGGTAAAAAAAAACAATAACTACAAGTATTCTATTTTTTTTATTTTTTTTCTTCTATCTTTTTTTTTTTTTTACCGTAGGCATGTAATGAGGAATCGGATTTTGAGTTTTAATAAAGGGGACGTCACCAGACCATCAGTCCTCCACCCCTAGGAGCCTCTAAAAATCTCATTTTTTCCCATACCTTTCTAAAATAAATGTTTTTTTTCTAAAGTTTGATTTTTGGGAAAAGTTGTGATTTTTTTTACAAAAGAGAAAGTTTAGATTTTAACAAATAATTTTTTTTAATTATTTTAAAGGAAAGTTTAAAATTTTAAAACAAAGTTTTGATTTTTTTTCAACTATTTCAAAATAAGAGTTTTAATCTTTAAGAAAAATAGTAATTTTTTTAAAAAAAAAAGTAAAAAGTTTAGATTTTGAAAAATAAAATTCTGTTTTTTTTAATTATTTTAAAGGAAAGTTTAAAATTTTAAAATAATGTATTGATTTTTTTTTCAATTACTTCAAAATAAAAACTTTAATCTTTAAGAAAAATAGTGTTTTTTTAAAAAAAAAAAGGAGAAAGTTTAAATTTTGAAAAATAAAAATATGTTTTTTAAATCATTTTAGAAAGTTTAAAATTTTAAAAAAAAGTTTTGATTTTTTTAACTATTTCAAAATAAGGTGTTGACTTTTAAGAAAATTAATGATTTTTTCTAAATGAAACTTTGATTTTTGCAAAAATAAAAAATAAAATTCCGGCCACCATACACAGCGGCCCACCATCGGAGGCCGGAGAGCCGTTGGGCTCTCCGGTGGTGGAGCCATGGCCAGCATAGAAATTGGAAGAGGAAGAGGAAGAGGAAGAGGTTTTTTTTTTTTTTGAAAAACCATGAGGTTGAAATGAATAATTTTTTTTCATTTATAGGTGCCAAAAATGGGTAATTTATTCTCACCCCCTTACTCTTTAAATTTACAAAAATATCCCTTTTTTGCAACACCGTCCTCGCTCTCTAACCTATTTACACCCGTAATCTTTCTATTTATTTAAACATTCGATTTAATCCAGAATTTAAAAATTAAAGGCAAATTAATTGCTACATTAGTCCTCTGTCTTCTGCATTTTTTATCTTTTAGTCCTAAAATCAAGCTATGTCATTTTGTTTCCATCTTTAACAAATAATTTACACTTATATCTTCCATTTCACTTGCATTTATACATTATATATTTAATGTTAATTATGCACTTTATTTTAATGTTTTATATTTATCCATACTTATATAATTTTTATTTATTCTTACTTCGTTTTATTTATTTTCATGTCTATTTATATATTTTTTAACACATTCCCTTTACATACATTTTAATATTATTTATTTAGGCTGCTTTGATTCTTTTATTGTATTATGAATAAGGTGTATTATTATTATTATTATTATTATTATTATTATTATTATTATTATTATTATTATTATTATATCATGTTAAGGTCTTATTTATTTCATTTATTTAATTTTTCTTTTTATTATTACCATTTTGAAAGAGTTTTAACTTTTCATCAACTTTTAGTCAATTTAATTAATTTTCCTATTTTATTACTATTCGTTTTAAAAGAGGGAACTTTAGATCATTTTTCCATCCTATAATTATTGACATGAAGTTAGTTAAGTAGGTGTTATATTTTAATGAAACCATTAGGTTTTTACATTTGGATTTAGGTTAGTCCTTAAGATCTTACCTATCATTTACCTTAGAAAAATTATAAATAATATGTAAGATATTTTTTAGGGTATTAAATTAGTTTTAAATATTGTATAGGATTATAATCTTAAGTTAATATGTAAATATTTTTTAGGACTTTATTCAAGATTAAAACTAAAGATTTTTGTAGCTGAATTGCAAATCATGAGTAGGCCTTTCTAAGTATTTTATTTTAGAAACTTTTTTAAGAAAGCTAATAAATATTATTTAAGATTTATTATTTTAGGATTTTGACGAATTTAAATATTAGATCAAGAATTTTAAAGTAAGATAAATCATAAACCCGACATATGATAATTTCGTAAGATCTTGATAGGTTCAACGTTATTAATTAAATCTTTTAAAATAATAATAATAAAAGATCGAATAAGTTGTAGATGTATTTTAATATTTCTCTTAATTTATTGGTAATTTCTAGGGTTTTTTTAGAATTCTAAAATAGAATTAATTTTAGGAATTGAAGAACTTTACTAGAATTATTTAGGTATCCTTTAGGGTTCTCGTTAAAAGTAAAAATCTCTAATTTAAGTTTCAAATTAGATAAGTTTGGTGAACACATCTTAATACAGCTACAAGTAAACAGAGGCATTTCCTTTAGAGTTTTTTTTTTTAAAGATTTCCATAAGATTTTAGCGTAGATTAAGACATTAATATGCTTAAATAAAAAAAATCTAGCTCTTAAGGCCCCGTAGGACTATCCCCGGATAGGCGTTGTGGCGGTGCTATAACCTTCCCTACACGTATTCGTACTCCCAAACCCGAAATTTGGTGATGAGATCAAGTCTAGATTTTTAGGATTTTTTCGTATTATTAATTCTAGATTTTTAGACGATAGACGGCTAAGCAACCTAGCTCTAATTGGTTAGTGGCGACTCTACGTAATTTAGTCCCTCCGTGTCTAGCTTTGCTTACTAGGCCCCCGTACTCTTATGTAGGTAACGTTATGACACATATTTCTAACTTATATGTTATTTATTTTGTTTTCCTCCAAACCAATTTTTGAAATGCTTGTGATGCCCAAGTAAGAGCTTGAAGATAAAAGAACCTTTACAAATTTATGAAAAACATTCAAGTATATATGCTTGAGGTTTGAAGAGAGTATTAGGGTGAATGTGTTAAGATGAGATTGGAGAAGACTCAGAGAATTTATAAATAATATATTGTGTGACATCAAATATTAAGTATTTTAACTATTAGAAATATGCATATTTATCGGTATTGATTTAAGTAAGTGTTATTTTTAAATACTTACAGAACTTGCAATTACCATAATAACTTGGTAAGTTATGAACAAAGTCAAACTAATTGAAATTTTAGGTCTAAAATATCAGTTATAATTATTATTATTATTATTATTATTACAACCAAAATTTTTTATGCCCATTAATGCTCATAGGAGCTGTGAAATGGGCCTGCTCACACAAGTTGTGGGTCGGAATATAAGTTTCACGATACTGCTCATATGAGCTGTGGAGAATCCGCAACAAATGTAGGACCTTAACCATCTGTAGGACATTCAAGACCAACACTCGAAACATGTCATCCCTAATGACATGTCATTTGTATCCCAAGAAATCATAAGGTTCAACCGGGACTCGATATCCATCAATTCATCATAGCATTTATATGTTCATATCTCGTAATAACGATAAATTTAAACAACATTTAAATGATTACAGTTCATACAAACTTGTCTAACAAAATTGCAATAATGACTAAATACAGGGGTCATTTGGTAATTTTCTCTTCTTCTCAATTTATCACCCGTTCTTGATCTAAAATAATAATTACATTCAGTTTACTAATTTTAACAGAAAAATCAATTCATTTTATGCAATTAAGTCCTTTTTAAAATTTTTACAAAATTACCTCCAATATTTTACATTTATACAATTTAGTCCCTAAGCCCAAAACATGCAAATTGACCATTTTTATTCAATTCCAAGTTTGGCTGAATTGTTTAAAACCCTATTATAGGCCATATTTATTGTTAATTTACAGCAAGTACTTGTACTTTTACTAATTTCATATTTTAGTCCTTAAACATTAAAATTACAAAAAATTACTTAACAAAATACTTATATTTAACAATAAAGCTTTATAATCTATCATAAAATTTCAAGAAAACTTTAATCTCATCCATGGTAATATTCTAAACATTTAACAATTTAATAAATTGACCCACTGAGTTAGCTAGATTAAGCTAATACGATAACAAAAACATAAAAAGCATTAAAAACGCGTGCAAAATGGACTTACATGCATAAATTTGGAGCTTGGCCGACCGTTCACTCAAAAAAATGGCTTCCTTCATTTTGTTTCGATTGGAGAAGAAGAGAAGAAAAGATAACTTTTGTTTTATTTATTTTATTTATCAAATTACCTTTTTACCTTAATTTTTAATTTAAAAAATTACAAAGTATGTCCATAATTGTCCGCTATCAATATGCATGGTATATTTACCATTTAAGTCCATTAATTCACCTTTTCATAACCAGTTGGCCCATTTGATTAATAGAAATAAACTTTTGTAGCTTTTATAATTTAGTCATTTTTAATTAATTAATTATCTAAACATTAAAATTTCTTAACGAAACTTTAATACAATCTTAATAAAATTAATATTTACGGCTCGATTTATAGAAACGAAATCCCGATACCTCATTTTCTAAAATCACTTGACTTTTAGGTCATACCACTTAAACCTAATTATTCATTCAAATAGTATAAATTGCCAATTCAAATTTTATTTTAATACTATAATTGACTCGTAAATGTTAAATAATA
This sequence comes from Gossypium anomalum, assembly GCA_025698475.1. NCBI lineage: Eukaryota > Viridiplantae > Streptophyta > Magnoliopsida > Malvales > Malvaceae > Gossypium > Gossypium anomalum. Next base: position 65,844,305 of record CM046963.1, read on the forward strand.
ATATTTACAAGCTCGCTTGTCGGATTTGTGGCCCCAAAATCACTGTTTTTTAACACTATAAAAAAATGGGCTGTTACACAATAACTATGAAACAATTATGGGTTCGAGTATAATCAGGGGGAACAGTGATAGTTGTAACGTGATTAGGAGTTTAAGCTTTTTGGATACTTGTAAATGATGCCCTAGATATACCATACATGATATTGAGGTCATAATCATATGAAAAAACTCTAAGAACTTCTAGTGTAATCAACGTAATTTTTTTCTCTATTTCCAAGCAGCCGATATCTTTGACCTTTCATTTTTATCCGAAGACTGACACTGAAGTGGACACAAGAAGGCTCTCAGGTAGAGAGCGGATGTTCTGGCATAGTAGATGTCAAACTCATGTCGGTGCGACATTGGTTGTAGTTATTAATGACTTGTTTAATAACGATAGCGGTCGTCACCCCGAAAGAAGCATCACTTTTATTGTATCGTAACAGCTGCTCCCGCCTGAAATTTCTTCTGCGTCCGCAACGATTCCAACCTTTGAATAAGAAGAAAGGTTAAATGTACCGTTTGCTTAGAAATGGAGAAATAATTACACCAAGTATAGCAGGAAGCCCCAGAGTTTTTTTGTATGAATATGCCCTCAAACTTCTGTATGGTATTTATACGACATCATTTTTGGGTATCCAAAAAGATTGAGCTCATTGTCGTATAGCGACTATCAAGTGGCTTCCTCGTTATACCCTGATCCATTACCGCATAATAGTCGTCGATCGAGACCTCCACATATTCCTCTACGCATAAAGCAAAATCATCCTAAAACCCGACTTTCCCAAGATAGGTTCCAAAGGTAATGGTCACATCTTGGCAAGACATGTGAAATGTGTGCGTCTTAGAGTGATATTGCATCATTGACGATTTAAGAATATCTCGAAAATTAAAAAAATATTTTATAGAGGGATGGAAAGGAGGGGGAGAAGATGATTGAGGGACGATGAAGCTTGGTGTGTGTGAGCCCTTTTATAGGCGTAGGGAAGGGCTGATTTGCAAACTAAAAGTTTTCTTTTGTTGAAAACATGTTGCGAGACACACTTTTAATGTTTGGCAGAAGAAAACATGGTTAAAGTAGTTGAAAAATACGAAGCGTTAGAAACTTTTAATGTTTGGTAGAAGAAAAATGTTGGAAAAAGCACACCTAGCTGGAAGAACTTTCTTGATGACATGGAAGGAAAGCGCGCCTAGTTGGGTGTGCTTTCTCTAACATTTTATTTCTCCTGTTGTGCATTGAAATAACTTTTACAGAATACTTGAGGAGCACGGGTGGACTGAAAATATATGACTTGTTCTTTGTACAGGGGTACATTAGGGTCTCAACGTCGATAGTATTATTTTCTTCTAGATAATATATTCAATACAATGCTTTCATTATTCAGATGTTCCAAATTGGTTATTTGTTATTAACTTACGCATAACTAACTTTAGACAATAATTAAGACAAATGAGATGTTTGAATGAAAAACCTCAGTTTATTTATTTATTCCAAAAATATATATTTACATCGCACTATTAGAAAAAAATACATCAATCGTGTTATCAGGGATAATGTGTGCTGCAAGGCGATGGACAAGGATTGCGTAGCGGATTTCTGTGGGGCTCTAGAGGTGCAAGCCTGTACACTTCCTCATCAGCGTCACTAATGCATCCACCCCTACCAAACAATGACTCTTAGGCCTCGTCTCCGACTACGCCAGTGCCATTATCATCCTCCATGGTCTACTGCTCTATCGTCCTAGGCTCCCATCGTGTATCCTCCACTCTTACTGCCAATGGTTACGCCGATAATCCACCCCAATAAAATAGTGATGCGGTCAGTGTTTGTGTCACTATCAATGTGTAACAATAAGGTGCCCCAAATCCCAAGTACATTGACATTGTCCTTGACATCAATATTGGCATTGATTGCTGCATGGGCGTCTATAGCGGTGTCGTCATCGGTGGCGGTGCATGCCCCAACATCTGGCCAAACATCTCGGTCGACATCGACATCAGTATGGAGGTAAAGATTGTGGGGGACATTGTTGCCCCGAAATATGTACCTACTAGAACAAAAGAACTACTCACATGCGATGGTGGTGTGCAATGTGGTTCTTGCGAAAAAAATGAGATTAATGAAATGAACATGAATAAGTGAAGTGAATTAACTCGGATATTACGTACACATAGGTGGCGATTCTTCTATCGGAGCTGATGATAAACTTGTCATGCGATCGCGTCCTTTTTTACATTGTTGTTGTGGTGGCCGTCATTGCCTTTTTAGTCAAATTTCTTACCCTTCGCCATTATCCTCCTCCATGGTCGACTGCTCTATCATCCTAGGATCCTATCGTGTATCCTCCGCTCCCACGGCCAATGGTTACGTCGATAAGCCACCCCAATAAAATAGCAATGTAGTCAGTGTTTATGTCACTATCAATGTGTAACAATAAGGTGCCCCAAATCCCAAGTACATTGGCATTGTCTTCGACATCAATACTGGCATCAACTGCTGCATAGGTGTCTGTAACGGCGTCGTCATCGGTGGCAATGAATGCCCCAGTATCTGGCCAAACATTTGGGTCAACATCGACATCGGCATGGGGGTGAAGATTGTGGGGGACATTGGTGCCCCGAAATATGTACCTTCTAGAATAAAAGAACCGCCCACATACGATGGTGGTGTGTAATACAATACTTGTGAAAAAAAACATAAGATTAGTGAAATGAACAGGAATAAGTGAAGTGAATTGACCCGAATATTACGTAGACATAGGCGGCGATTCTTCTGCCGGAGCTGATGATAAACTTTCATGTGACCGCGTCCCTTCTTACGCCGCTGCTGTGGCGAGCGTCATTGCCTTATCAGTTAAATTTCTTACTCTTTGCCATCGACGATAATAGATACGACTTCCTGGTGACTTTCAACCATGTCATGTAATCGATATCTGTTGCCGTGTCCGCTGAAAAAAATGGTTCGCGAACGAATAAGGATTCCATCCTATGACCCTCAAGCCTGAATGTGTTTATCTACCCAACCCTCGTTGTTCTTCCCCCACATATCCACCTGTGTAGCTCCTTTATGTCTCGTAGTGGTGGTAGAACCCGTTGCCTCCACCCAAATTGTCGCAACACCTAGTCCAATTTGTACATTTATATCTTCGCGTACACTATCAACGACCACTTTACATCCCTCATAACCCGGTTTACAAACACTTCCAGCAGGATGCAAAATATGATATCAACGTTGGAGTACAAAATCTATTCAAACTAAAAAAAGAATTGCCAATATTGTTACGTACAATTCTTTTTACTAATCATTGCATAATTAATATAGGTTCGAAAGAATAAGTAACTAACCTCAGCTTGGGAGCGTTGATCTAACAACAGCCTAAAATCTTCAAACTCTTCCGGCAATCCCACATAACTCGGCCTATGGTTCCGCTTGTACGAGCGATATGTTAGTCAAAACATATATAAATAAAAACACTTACTATACAAACTATGTATTTATTAATAAATTTAAAATTTTTACCTCGTTACCAATGGGAACACGTATGGGTCGGTTACTTTGGGACGTAGAAACGATAGTAGCCATCAGGCACACAACTACAGCAGAAGCAGACAACCACTGATCTACATCACATTCGATATCGTGGCTCGACACAGTTCCTGGTATAACATAGATAAGACGACAAACCCCCAACTTAGTTTTTTGCATTCGGTAAAGTCCACTAGATGTAGTAGCCACCTAATATGAACCAAATTTTGAGATTTATCAGGCATTAAAATTCCCCCGATTAACCTTATGATGAATGCACGAGCATATTGTTCTATGACCTCCTCCGTTGGGTCTTCAGGAAGCTCTTCAAAATTATCCTCCAATCAGTTGATCGATATTCGACCACCGCCAAACGTGTTCAAGACCTTCCTCAACATTGCTTTGCAAAGGTCCACTTTACCGAGAACGAGCGCTGATCACGTGATGACTTGCCCATCCACTAGCAAACTAAGTTGTAACGCTACGTCCTCGAGTGTGATTGTACACTCGCCGCATGGAGGGTGGAAAGTTTGTGTTTCGAGCCTTCATATTTCCACCAACGCGGTGATTAGGATAGGATCTAGTTTGCAGCCCTCAAGCATGCAAGATGTATGCAAGAATCTAGCCTCTTGCAAGTAGCCCCGAATTTGAGGGATTGGAGGCTTTCCCATATTAAGTATGAATGCCTCCAAAACAAAATTATCGACCTATTTATAACATAAAAAATTATTTCAAATTATAAAAAATTAATTAAATTTAACATAATTGAAAATAATAAAATTTAAAATTCCGTCTTGCTATTGCTGCTTGGGCGGCGGAAATATTCTTGTTGTCGAAACGAATTAGAGAGGTGGTCATTCGTGAGAAATTAATTTGAACAAATAAAATACGAGATAATTAAAAATAATAATATTTTAAAATGAGAATGTCGATAAATTTAGAACAAAAAGATTGAATGAGGTTGAGAGAGTTGAGAGACTTGAAAGAAGGATGTGAATGAAAAAAAAATGAAATTTGGTATGTCTCATTAAATTTTTTTTAACGTTGGCGCGGCAACATTTAAAAAAAGCCATTTGTTTTTTACTATTAAGGGAAAGCGCATCGAGTTAGGTGCGCTTTCCTGCCACCTATGTAGAAAGCATGTCCAACTAGAGACACTTTCTATTTCTCTATCCTAAAATCGACCTATTTCTCTAATTAAAAAAAAAGCGGCCAAAGACCTAATTAAAAAATAAAATTTAAGCCTAATTTTACCTACTAATTGCATTATAATAATTTAATTAAGGTCATATTTTTATTCAAATAATATACCTTTTCAAATAATAGCTTAGAAAAAATTCATGTATTAAAAAACTTCATTGCAATTAAAAAAACAAAGATAATAAAACTGACGCTCATATAAATTTCACCTCGAATTAAATATAAATGGGACAAATTTTATGACAAAAATGTAAAAAAGTTAAGATTAAATTAAATAATTTAATAGTATTGAAAATTTTATGATTAAATTACAATATATAAGTTTCAATATTGAGTGCTGAAAAAAATTAAATTATATTAAAATATTTCTTATGATTAAATTATTTTTTATTTCCTTTTTATTTTTGTTTCTTTTCTTTCTTTGTTCTCCTACTAAATTTAATTAAATACTTATATTAAAATTTTTAAAACAAGGGATCAGTGTTCAATCGAATCGAGTGAAAAAAATTCGAGTTAATCGAGTTGACAAGTCATATTTTATTATCCTAACTTGATTTGAATTTTTTTCAAATCAAGTCAAGTGAAATGAAATTTGAGTCAAGTCGAATCGAATTGAGTGAAATTGTTCGAGCTAAATTAAAAAACAAAACATATCAAATTAAAATCTTGTTACAATATAGCTAATTTCATGTTAGAGCACATAAATTTGAAACCATATGTTTTTGAAAAAGTACAATTAAAAAAAAGATATTTTAGTATAATATACTTGAATCGTCAATTAATTTATTTATTCCCAAAATTATTATTTTTGAAAATTTTTAAATTTTTAATGTATTTTTTAAAATTCTAAAATTTAGAATTTTTATAAATATTTAGAATTTTTTGTAATTTTTGTTGAGAGACTGATCAACTTGCTCATTTTCAAAATTGTAAGTTTTTTTGGCCCGGACCCAAATTAAAAAAAAAAAACTGCTACTATATTTTTATTGTTTTGCCACTGTGTTTTCATTGTTTTGCTATATCTTGCTATTATATTAATACTATTTTGTTGTTATTATTTGAATATTGTATAACTTTTATTTTATTATTAATTTTACTACTAAATTTAGAGGTATTTGCTTGTTAAATTGTATTTATCTTAATATTATGTAAGTATATACTTTTTTTAAAAAAATTTATTTATTGGGAAACATTTATTTTAATGTTTATTTTTATATAAAAAAATAATATAAAAAAAGTTAATACAGGTGGGTTAGACTCAAGTTTTAATATTTTTATTCAAAATTAAATAAAATTTTAAGTCTATTTTTCAGGTCAGAGTAAATCCAAATCTAAAAAACGATGTGGACATAAAATTATATGGTGGGGGTAATCATTCTACTTTTAACAAACAGATTCAAGACTCCTCTTGAAGCAAGGCGTAGGCTTCAAGTCTCGGAAGTCTCCATAAAGTGTTTTAAGGAATCAATTCATCGTTTCACTGCTCTTCTGCATTGTGGTTGCAAAATCACACAAAAGACCACCCTTGAGAGAAGTAACAAGTGTTACGAAAGCATTAAAACCGTAGATCTTTTAATAAAAAAATTTAAAATTTATTTATTTATTTAAAACATTGGAAGTAATTGATGTTTTATAAACATATATTTGTTATAATAAACTTATTAATTAAGAAAAAGGATATTTCTGATATTTATAATTTTAAAATCCATTTATGATACATTAAACTTTTAAGGAGAATTTTATTCTCCATTTGCCTGAAATCTGATAGTATTAAAAGCCATATATAATGGGCATCACAATATTTCCTATCCTCCTTTTCCAATACTTATACTAATAAATTAGGTTATCACAAATCCACCATTCCAAATATTTATTATAAAAAATATTTAAATATTTATATCTTAACTTGCATTGAGCGATGATTAAAACTCTTGTCAAATACTCGTTCAACACAGACTTAAACTGTATAATCCTTATCAAAATATAAATTTTTATTATTTCAAAATGGAAGAGCAATACCAATTTTATCATTTTTAATATAAATATTTTTGAAAATAAAAATATAATATATGCACATCTTTAAATTAAGATGAAGAATAACGCAAATTGAAGTGAAATGCAAGCAGCCACGTTCAGGATTCTGATTCATAATTAAACTTTAAATAAATAATGACACTCAAATTTTGTCTTCTTCCCCCTTATACCAAATCATGCTAATTTTATTCTAAATTCTGCACTCATAAATATATACCCACACCACATCAATCATCAATCTTTATCATGGACAGCAACCACCTCCAATCAATTTCACAGTTTTTCATTGTTAAAACCAATTAATTTCAAGAATTTTCACTTTTAATCAGCTTCTAATTAATAATAATCTCCAAAGTAATTTAAGGCTACAAATTTCATAAGGGTGTTCACTCTAAAATCTATACCAATTACTTGTTCTTTTTCCTTTTTTTTTTCTTTTTTATATAAATAATATAAAAAATTTAATTAATTACAAAAATGAGTTGGGTACAGATTATTTATGAAAATAAATTGTTTCAACAGTACTCATCGGTGTTGCCTGATACATCGACGGCACAATCCTTCTTTTTCAAGCAATCATGGCTCAATCATTAGTTTTTTTTTTTTAAATTGTTTGGTGCTATCACTGTATCAGGCGATACCAATATGTTTTTTTTTAAAATACCCGTAAAAATATGGGTATACAGACAAAAAAAATATTTTTAATAGTGTCTTCGGTGTGCCAGGCGACGCCAGTCAAATTAAAAAAAACCGTAGTCAAAAAAAAAAATTTGAGAAGAAAAAAATATTTTTTAATAGGTGCCGCTATTGTGTTAGGCGGTACCGGTATAATTTCTTTTTTAAAAAGAAGGTTATCGGGGAAAAAAAAGGAAATCGAAAAATTTTTAATTTATTAGTGGTACCGCCAATGTGTCAGGTGACACTAGTGGTCTTGTGACGCTGTTAGGCGGCACCACCCACTATATATATCCCATCCCCAACCAAAATTCTGTTTCTGGTGAAGTTTTGGGTTTTTATTGAAGTTTTTTATTTCAGTAGAAGTTTTTATTGTCTGTTGAAAAGAAAAAAAAAAAGAAAGATTTTTGTTTAGTGTAAGAGGAGAAAACGAAAAAGAAAAGAAATATTTATGTTTTAGAAGGCAAAAATCAAGTTAAAGTATGTAAGGTTACTTTGTAACTATTTGTATGTAATTATATTTTTTTCAGTAGGATCTATTTTTTATTTTTAAATTATTTTATAGATTTACTATCGAAGGTGAATGCTCAATTCTTCATTTACGTTCATTTCGAGGAAGTAATTTTACGGTTGTATTTTTGAATCTCGTCAGCAAATAAGAATGAGGTTTAATAAAAATGTAAAAGTCTATATGAAATAAAAGATTAGTGCAAAAATTTATCGACATTGTAAGAGGAGGATGTCAAGACTATTCTATAAATTTCTAGTTTTGTCAAATCCGTGGAAATATACTGAGAAGGAACTTGTAGATTATGAAGATATGGAGACAATGATCGCAATTTATTGATCGCACTTTATTACATGACATGAATATAATTTTATTTTGAAAAAAAATTACCTCCTCCCCGGCATATGCCTCAATCATTTGTCGGTATACAACAAGGGTTTCGGACTTCCCGATACCAGGACAAGTAAACCATTTGAAAATAAAGCAAACTTGTTAGAACACGTTTTCATAAAAAGAATAATTATTGATCAAAGTTTGAATTGTTTTTTACCTATTTACAAATGGGAACACATGTGGTTGGTGACTTACTGATGCCAAAAATGACATCCTGTATAGTGCCCAAGATTGTAGCAGTATCAGACACCCGCCTATATCTTGTGTATCATGCTTTGTCGCTTGACAAAGCTCACGATACAGTGTTGCTAATACTGCTAAGTCCTAACTATACGAATAGGCAACTTGCAAATCATCCAATAGAGGCAAGTACATCATGTGAACTTTATTATTATTTGCGCCTGACATAAGTACCCCCTACCAGTTGCAGTATATATGCCCAAGCAGCGCACATCTTCTCCCACTTAGTGGCACTAGCCGACAAGGTTTCGAAAATTTCCTTTAATCAATAAAATTTCAAACTTGTAAACCTAGCTTTACCATCACCGCCACAAGTTCGAACACTTTACTTGAACCCGTGACCGCATAACCGTCAACTAGGAGCCTAGGTTGCAATGCGACATCTTTCAGGGTGATGGTGCACTCCCCACACGGCAAATGAAATGTGTGGGTCCTCGGGCACCACCACTCAACCAAGGCAGATATTAAGTTGGCCCTCTATTCAAACATTTGAATCAATGTTTGTTATTCCAAGGCCAGCGACATCCAAATATGGCAAAATGCGTTCATCCTGCCAGTAGCTTGGGCCATGGGCACGTGCCCCCAATACGCTGTACTCACCCTATCCATATTAAATTATGACATTATTTAAATATTCCAATTAAATAAAATATGATGTGCAACTCTATAAATATCCTCATGAACAACAAATAACAATTTTTTTTACCGGTCATTAATGTGTGATCGGTTGCTTTGACCAGAGAATCCATTTTGATATCTGCACAAATAAAATTGAACAAATGTATCATTTTAAAAAATTAATCACCAACTTATTAATCACCAACTAAACAAAAAAATTAAAATAATCGATATAATCATATACACATAATAAAAATATTCTTGAATATGAAATCTCTATTTATTAAAAATTCTATAAATATTAACGTAACTAATCTAGTACGATAGAAATTACAAACATAAAAAAGAGAACTTATTTTTTTTTTCTACACAAAAATCCAACTCAAATTAATTTTTCTTTACAAATAAAAATATAACCTTTAAACATTACATCTTAATATTAAGAAAAAATATTTAATAATCTATCCTTAAAACTACAACACATAACAAACTTTTCATAAACAATCTTAAATCGTAAAATTGAATTTTAATAAGTATTTAATAAACAAACATATAATGTACAAAATATCATTAAAAAACATATCTTAATTTTATCACTTTCTCCCTACTACTACACAAATAATTCCTCCCTTAAACATCAACACAAAACAACCCACAAAATTTTTTTAACCCCCAGTGGTGGTGTAGGGGAAAGGGGACCATTGCCTCCCTTATAGAAGAGAGAAAACCGAAGAAAAAAAGGGAGGAAAAAAAAGGATGATTGGTGCCTTAGTACAACTGAGGCGTGACTGAGTGATCACATCAGCGATAGGTGTTAGGCCAGGGCCGCCTGATTGTCAGGCGACAAGCTTGCTTGTCGTTGATGTGACCACTTGGTCACGTCTTGGTTGTATCGAGGCACTAATCATCATTTTTTTTAAATCAATAAATTTTTAAATAACAGGTTTTTTTTAAAATTTTATTGTTGCCACCTGACACACCATTAGTTTTTTTTTTTAATCGATATAGCCATAATTTTACATGTATTTTGAAAAATTACATATCGGTGTCGCTTGATACAATGGTGGTATCAAAAAAAATTCTTTTAAAAAAAACACATGATTACCTGAAAATGGTGAGTGGTACCATTGATGTATCAGGCAACACCGACGGTACTATTAAGAACAATCCATTTTCTTAAATAACTTATCCTTAACTCATTTTTTTAATTAATTAATTTTTTAAGATGTGAGAGAATAGGACAAAAAAGAACAAAAGAATGCAAGGTGAGATAAAAAGAGAAAAAAGATATCATGGGAAAGCTCGCAAAGATCATGCATATTGAGTACCCCCTCTCCTCTACCCTAGTTCTAGAAGAGATAGGTTAGGTTTTGGATAATTAATTACATATTCCCAAGTCTAGCAACAAAGGAAGAAGAAGCCAAGATTGAGGCGGCGTTCTTCTTCCACTTAAAACGTTTCAAATTTTAGATTTATGATTCCATGCTGGTCAATTCCACAATACCACCTTAATTTTAAATTTTATGTTAGGAAAAAAACAAACAAACATAAAAGTTAATTTTTCTTTTTAGAGAAGTAGTAATTTCATTAATTCAAAATGATAATACAATTAGGAGCAGCTGGTTAGATATTTGTGTTTTTTTAGATTATCCGAATTTATGAATTTATCTCAAAATTAAAATTCGTAAATTATCTTAGTATTAATATCTAAATCTAAATTAAAATTAAATATCATTATCCAACAAATATTTAAATTTACAAAATTCTAAATTTAACACATTCACACGAGTGAGTCAGGTCGCGACTTCCACTTTGTCAATGTTGAGACCTCGAACCATGGCCACTTCTTGCTATCTCAATTCCTCATGTAACGGCGCCAAACAACCTCATGTAGGGGCGGAATAAATTTTTTATGATAACAAAATTAAAATTTTACTATTTTAATAGCCTATATGTTTATAATTTTTAAAAGATTAAATCAATTTTTTCTCATTCTTGGGGAGATCAAAGTGTAGTTTTACCATATACTAATTTAAAATTTTTTAAATTGTAAAAGAACTAAAGGTGAAATTTTCCATTTTAGGGAGAGTGGGGGCTCTTGCCAATCTCCCTTGGCTCCGCCGCCCTTGGCCTCATGTTGCAATTTGACTCCCTTTCTTGTGAACCTTCAACTTTGTGCACCTTAACCTAAAACACTCCAAAACTCTAGAATAACATAAACATACTCCAAACAACACAAGAAAACAAACATGCCTACAAATAACCTAAAATACAATTTAGTTGTAGAACAACTCGGTTTCACTCAAAAGGAAGCTAAAATGAGCATGGAAAAACCGTAAATGTATCTGTCCAATTACCTCCTATCACTAAGTATTGTAATTTATCATTGATCTTACTAAGCCTCATGCTTAATACACCGTTATCTTTGCATGTAGGTTGATTTTTGCTTTTGGAAGCTTGACTCACCTCGTGGGTCATCATAGCAAAATTAAGAGAGTATGAAATCCTTGTATTTTTATTTGTAATTCCTAGTGACATGTATTAGGAAGTCATATAGGTTTCATTCTACTCTTGAACTTGATAGTTAATCCCATTTTAAAGCATAAGCACGAGATTTTCGATTAATCATTGTAGAATATTAGTCTCTTACTGATAGTAATTTGGGAACAATATAATGATTTTACTACACCCCTTTATAAAGTTTTTGCATGAGTGTTTAAGTTAATAGCCTTACATGAATTGCTTTCAATTTGAAGTGTTTTTGGGTTGAGTAGTAGGCATCGTATTTCGGTTTTCAGCATCATGGCTTTGCATCTATCACATCGTGACTTCACTTTTTGTTTCGACCCTATACGTTGCTTTGCTCATATTGCATCATTTTAAGTCGTTTTGGGTTTCGAATCAATTTTAAATTATTTTAAAGCTTTCAATTTGTCTAAAACTTAATTTAATCATCATACATTAACTCTTAAACAAATTAAAAAGTATTTACTCGTACATTTTCTGACAGCATTTTTTATCGGTATTGATTGTTGGAGTATTCTATAGAGATAATAATTACAACTGCTTTTTCAGACTGTCAAATTTATCATGTCTTTAAGAAAAGTAACAAAGCTATGAATTGATTATCTAAGAGAACTAAAAACAATGTTTACCTAGATAATTGACTTGTAGCATTTCTCCACAAACTTACGATTTATTGCCTTATTGTAACATTTGTGATTAATGGAATGAAATGAATATTGACAAATAAATAAATAAAAATCTAAACTTCTCCAACGAAAAATTTTATAAATTTCATAACCATGACTCCACCTCCACCCGACCACAGAGACCTCTACGGTTATATCTATTTTTTCTTCTTCTTTTCTTTAGACTTGTTTCAATCACCACATTTAGATGTAAAAAAATAAAAAAAACGAAAGAAAGAAGAGAGAGGGACATTATCAGAATTGGATTCGTTCATTCTGACCCTAAACGACCACACCTGTTGGAGATGAAAGAATAAGCCGATATGCAAAGTCAAGGCTCACCACTGATGTTGGGAGAGCCATTCAATGCTTCTTTTCTTGACAAGGAGACACTTGTTCTTGTCAATGATGTAATCTCACCTTTATTCTAACAGACAAGAGTCCATCATAATTATAGTTCAACATCTCATTGCTCCAATATATTTTTAAGAACCAAACCTAAGTGATCAGTTGAATCTCCCTTTCCCCCCTCCCTGCCACCTTTTTTTCTGAATAAATTCCCCTAATCAAAACAAAAACGTGCATAGTACTGAAAAGAATAAAAAAAAAAAAAAAAGGATGACAAGGGCCTAACATCTCATCTGGTTAGCTTGTGAAACATGACAAGTGTTGATGCAACTTAAAAAAGTCATGTAACTTTTTTCCCTTTTGGTGAAATCCCTTGTTCAGGTTTGAACAACATCACCATGAAGCATTTGGCCTTTCATGTTCATTTATTGACTGTCACGATAACATTAGACATTATGGTCAGATTTTTTCAACCTTAATGCAAGAAAATATCCTTATTGTGAATGTTAGATGATGCAAACTAAATGATCATATTCTTACCATGACCCACCTCTATTCACAGACACTGCAGTCAGAGGCAAATTTAGGGATGTTGGCATGGGCCCCACCCCCTAAAATGAAAAATTACTATTTAAATTCTTTAAATTTTTAAAAAATTTAAATTAGTAAAGGTGAAATTACACTTTGACCTCCTTAAAATTATAAAAATTTAATTTAATTCTTTAAAAATTATAAAGATACAAACTATAAAAAATTAAAATTTAATTCGACTTCTAAAAATTGTTCTGATTGAGGCAGATATGATCATCAAATAAAAAACAGTGGCAGAAAGTGCTTGCTGTTCTGGTTATACCACTTTTATGTATTCCACATTAATTGTAACAGTAGCGGTGTTTAAAGCAGCAAAATTTGGAGAAATTAATTCATATCATTGAATTATGTATATTTGGATATCTTACCATATATGCAGGAGGTAATTAATTATTACCCTGCATCAGAATGATAAATGCATTTCCCTATGAGCACCATCATTATGAGAAATCATTTCCTTAATCTTGGCTTTTTAACTCTATTGGGGTTGTTCAAATGATCCAAACATGGAAGCTATTTGAGCCATTCACACTATTGCAACCCAATTAAAATTTTGTTATTTCATAAAATTAAAATAAATTTTAATTAATTGATTTAATTAAATATATACAATCATTCTTTATTCACTTTACTTGGTTTTCATCATTTCTACGATTTAAATTAATTTACAAAATCTAGTGCTGAAATGAACCTTGCATTATGAATAATATAGCAATGAATAGCATTGGCTATCTGCTAAAATTTAAATTTAAGGAAAGCCATTTACTATGTAAAATGGTTTTGAGAATCTCAAATGCAGTGGGAACTCCACATCAACCCCAACTGAAATTAATCAAAAAGCAAGAGAGAGAGAGAGAGAGCACTTTAGAATTTTGATGATATTGCATTCATGAGGCAACTTATACCAGCCCCAACACCCTCGATCTTTGTGTATATATACTCGCCTAAAGTCATACACATTTTATTCTAACGTAGGTTACATTCTCTCTCCACTCTTTTTCTCTGCAACTCACAGTCATGGTTTCTCACCTGGTCAACACTATACGAAATGTAGTAGGGATCACAGGTATTTTAGCTTATACACCGAATCTATGATACTTTCTTCCTGTTACAGCATGAGATTCTATTTTCATATCACTACATAACTAATATGGGTTATTCTGGTTTTTTTGCAGGGAACGTTATCGCACTCTTCCTGTTCTTGTCTCCAGTGTAAGCTTCTTCTTAGGCTTTCATCATAATCTTTTCATAGCACAGTGTTTTTTTTTTTTTTTTTAAATTTCCATAAAACTAATACGTACGAAAAGACAAACATCCCTTGTTTGTCCGTGGAAACTGAAAAGATATTGTAGCCACGGCAGTGACTGGGTTTGATTTATATAAAAATTATAATCAATGTTCTTTTTCTTTTAATTTCCTACTGAAAATTTTACAAATTACAAAAATAATTTTCTTTTTCAAAAAGATTTATTCTTTCATGTAACGACACATATTAATCATTAATAATCACAAAAGTAACAAAAATTCCTTGTCAGATAAAATGGTCCAACTTCTGTAGCGATTTTCTATACTTCTTTTTTATTGATTTTGTGAATCTCTATTGACAATAATATACTTATACAAATTAAGTTAAAAGATTAGAAGAAAATAATTTAAAAATAAAACAAATGAATCCATGTGCTAAAATAAAATTTGAATGAATCAAATAAATTAAATCAAAAGTTATAATACTTTAATTAATCGAACAGGCACATGTATTAAGCAGTGGTCCTTGTTTATTGATGTTAGTTACAATGGATTCAATGGGTAATCTTTTTTGCCTAATCACATATTTATTATTGCAGGCCAACTTTTATTCGAATTTGGAAGAAAGGATCAGTGGAGCAGTTCTCCCCAGTACCATACCTAGCAACCTTAATCAATTGCATTGTTTGGGTCATTTACGGCCTGCCAATGGTGCATCCCAACAGCATCCTTGTTATAACCATCAATGCTGCAGGGACCACCATCGAGGTCGTCTTCCTCACACTCTTCCTCATCTTCTGTCATGACAAGAAAAAGCGACTCAAAGTGCTGCTTATCATCATGGTCGAGCTCATTTTCATGGCCGCTCTCGCCACTCTGACCCTCACTGTCCTTCACACCACTCAACGCCGATCCATAATCGTTGGAATTATAGCAATTTTGTTCAATGTCATGATGTATGCTGCGCCTTTATCCGTCATGGTTAGTATCATACATGCACATGCATTTATTTTACTAATGAATTTAGGTGGAACATAGGTCCATAACAGACTAGACGCATTCATGGATCTACAGTTACTCATGATTTAAAATAATAAAACATATTTTTAGGATTGGATAAGCTTGACTGCTTAGTCCATGAACATTTCTAAATGATAGTGAAATAATTTGCATTAATTTCCGTGGGTTGGACACTCTTATTGTAAGTATATAATTAGTAGAATTTTGTTATTGGTTTAGCATATATTCCTCAATCCAACAGCCTTAGCTGTATTCTCTCTATCTATATATACACACAATAATGAATCATGATGGTGCAGAAACTGGTGATTACGACGAAAAGTGTGGAGTATATGCCATTTTTCCTCTCACTGGCTTCCTTTGCCAACGGTGTTGCTTGGACTACTTATGCTTTCCTCCCTTTTGATCCCTTTATTGCTGTAAGTTATACCTAATGTTTTTACCTCTTTTTCTTTTTGGCTCCGTATTCGAATATATGTATGTATATTTCAGGTTCCAAATGGAGTGGGCACAATATTTAGTTTAGCCCAGCTATTGTTATACGCCACATATTACAAGTCCACAAAGAGAATAATAGCAGCAAGGAAAGAGGCGAAGATGGAGATGCATCTCTCGTTGTCGGAGGTGGCCGTCGCCAACGGCGATGTTGATCCCAAGAAGACCGCTGGAGCAACACCTTAACCTTGAGAGACCCAAACAATGCATCCATTTCCAATATATATAATTATATCCAACTATATCTATCTATCTATATATGTCTGTATTATTTATAAATATAGACTAATTAGTGGGTGCGAGTTTGTTTTAGTTATCAACATATATTCCTTTCGACTTCTCAATCCATGTTTGATTTTTTATAAAAATGTATGGGCTATTGAGAACAAAGTTGTCTTCAGTTAATGGATTGATTATGTTGAAGAAAGATATATACCCTCATCTGCATCTGTGCCTATCAATGCTGTAGTCTCACCGTTACTCTAACAGATAAGTGTCCATCATACCAACATCTCATTGCTCCAATATATTTGGTTGTGATTTTGAACCAAACCTAAGTGATCAGTTGAATCTCCCTTTCCCTCCTCCCCACCACCATTTTTTCTGAATAAATTCCCCTAATCAAAACAAAAGTGCACAGTACTGAAAAGAACATAAATAAATGACAAAGAAAAAAAAGAGGACGACAAGGGCCTAACTTTCATCTGGTTAGCTCTGCGAAACATGACAAGTGTTGATAAAATTTAAAAAGTCATACAACTCTTTTCCCTTTTGATCAAATCCCTTGTTAACGTTTGAATTGTTGGTAATATAGTACAAACAAAACCGTTAGCACTAACAAGAAATCAAATTAAGTGGAAATAAACAAAGTAGTTACTGTGTTGTGGAAGAATCACTGTTTTAGAAGCGATTTCACTCTAATCGGTGTAATCGGAAATGGATGTCGCCCCCAAGATTAGCACAGTACTTTTAGGCCTTCAAGGCCTAAAGTTATGATCTGTTCAATGCACATCGGATATAGACTTGAACTTGGTTTCATCTCAATCGTCAATATAGTCTTGTCTATATCTATTCCTACATCAAACACTTGGGCTCAATGCCACAACTTATAATCATTAGATTACAACCTTGAGGAACCTTTCATGGTATAACCCTTTGTTGACTCAATATTACCATGCCTTTGATACTTAAAAATCCATCCCTCTAGATGTGGCACTAAATGCACTCTTGCGACCTTAACACTGAAGTTCTCAACATGAGAAATTCAGACACATTGGTCATCCCCAACTTAGGCCCTCACGGTCCCTCAATGGTCACCCTATAAGTTTTGGCCATCTTGGCCAACCACAACACATACGACACCACCAAACTAGGTTGATCTTAATATCAATTTTGGACTTTAATGCTCATCCACACAAACTCTATCATGCCACTTCTTTCTTCGCACAATCTGTAACACCCTTAACCTAATTTGTTATGTTGGATCCAAATCTTGGGTATTACCAAATGAATACATACAAAAACTTAATTTACTTAAATAAGTTACAATTATTTACACCTTCTTAGTTAAAGATTTCAAACTAAATTACCTAAGTATATACAATAAGAAAATACAACTACTACACATGGTAATTAAATTACAACAATATCTAAATTTAAATCTTAATCTATTGTAGATACCCCAAAGTATGGATTTCTATGTAACAATTCAGATTTCAAACTCGCCACCAGACTCGTTCTGTATGCATAATAACCTGATACGCCACTTCTTGGCATAGTTCTGGCATCATCCCTCTTAGCACAATCCCACATCAACTAGCTTGTAACATAGCACCCACAGATAAGTTCATAAGAACTTAGTGAGGAAAACATCATTTACTTAAGTCATATTTGCACATTGCAACTGATAATTTATATAAATGATTCCATCATTCTTAACCTTAAACTTTGTCACTTGCGAATGTTTCCTCAAGTTCTATCCCTTTATACACATTAGTTACTATACCTCACTTTGAAACTATTTCATTCTCATTCGATATATTTGATACATCACTTATATCCTTCAAACTCTGAGCCAACACCTCATCATGATTTAATAAGTAACACATATATAGATGACAGGTACTTCCTTCGAACATACCAAGTTCATATCCTTATTCAGCATACATTTTAAATATTAACCCATTACTTCTCTACATCCTTTCAATTTTTTATTTTCGACTATGTTTTAGTCTTATGAAATACCTTACCATATACTCCATAGATATATTTCGTTATTATTGATTTCATTGATTACGTTTATGAGCCATACAAAACTCGCCATAAGGGAAATTCATTGGAATACGCCACGAAGGTCTTATCGTGGTACGCCATAAAGAACATCCTTCAAAGTTTTTCATTACAAGTCCTATTAAAACACGCCACAAGGGCATTCCATCTGGAGTACGCCACAAAAGCTATCCTTGTAGGATTTGCAAGAGAGGCTATCCCTTCATAATTTGTCACTAAAGCTATTCTCTAAGAGTTTGCCACAAAGGCTATTCTTTCAGAGTTCGCCACAAAGCTATTCTTTCCTAACGTGTTTACGATATGGATTTACCTAAACTCATATTTTGTAAGGTTTGCCCATCATCGTCCTAGGATACATAAAGAACCCCATTGGGCGATCATTTCCCTTTAATTCATTTTCAGAAAGTGTCATTGTCATAGCTTAATATACATGTAATGTTACCAATCTAAGCTAAACCTTTAAAACGAAAACAGATTACCAGTCCAGGCTAAATCTGTGTTACATGTATCTTCAAGTCCCAAACAAATGATGGAGCATAGTTTCAAAACATATTTTCTTGCGAACACTTCATAGATCAAAACAAACTAAGCCCAATCTTCTCAATCTATAATAAGCAACCTATATAACATACATTTCAAATATTCAGGTACAATCATGTTTCACCTTACATTACTCATGCATTTTCAACACATTCTTAAACTCATCAAACTCTGTACCAGATTTACACATTATTCTTAACAATATTAACTCAATCATAGATATCCTTTAGGAATCACTTGCCTTACCTACTATACCTTTCATTATCTCGGTATCACCTTTCGATTTGTTCCATAGATATAAAGGTATGAATAGTACCATGGAAACAACTAGTTTAGACACGTACCTAACAACCACAGATAGTAACTTGAACTCCCAATCCAACATCCAACAAGGAACTGGAACACTACTTGACATGGAGTGATCACTGATAAAGATTCAGAATTTCACCTTCATCTTGAATGGGAGAGAAGTACTGTTTGGTTTATTAAGATTCAGATAGCAACACTTTAAAAGAAGGAAGAATCAGAACATAAAGTAAAAGTGAAGTAAATGTCATCTTGAAAGCCTTCTCCCTCATTAAATATACACTCTCTGTCCCATTTACTGTAGAATTTGATAAGTGAAGATACTTACATAACCTAAATCTCCTAATTTTCCCAAAAATCCAAGGCAGGTGAAAAGAATCCAATAAAGATCTTCGGTACTATCTAACTAGACATGGGGAAGATCTAACCAATCCTATTGACTCCCATCTAATCCTGTTACAAGAACCAACTAAAACGGTGCTCGTACAACCGGACATACTATACCTTGGTGGTGACTCGTTTATGGTGGGGCCTTAAAGGCAGTTAAGCATCCTACAACATTCTCATGCACTTGGTATGCTCCTTTTATGTCTAATCCAAAATTTTGAGGCGTATTTTCTTATGCGTATTCCTTCTTCACAGAAAAATATCCTATTCAATATATCCTTATCTACCACAAACAGGCGGATACTTTAGTGCTAAAATTTTAACTTGCCAGCAAGTCAGCCTGGTGGTGGATTACTGTCACAGTGCCTAAATAGTTTGTACACATACCTTACTCATCCAAAAATATTTGGGCGAAAACTAATTCGCTACACTGACCATATTAAGACTATGTGCGATAATTTATAATCCGCCAGAACTGGTGTGTTACAATTCTCCTCCCATTAATAAAATTTTGTTCTCGAAATTTGTACCTTGAAGAATCTAACAAATTACTAATAACTGACGACTACGCTTAATGTGATTGGGAGCCTTCAACCTTCGATGTGTACTGCGTTAAATTTTTAAACATTACATACTTACCCCAAATGACAGTTGTCAAAGTTTATTTGGAGAACTTGAACAATTTCCACTAAGTAAACTTCTTGCGCAAGTTTATTTCTATAAAATAACTACACAACACTTCCTCAATCACTTTCGCGAAATCAATTAAAACTCTAACTTTTTCTTACCCATCATTTCTACCTTCTTCTTTCACGATAGATTTTTCTCAAGTTAAACTCTTTTTTTTCCTTCCATTTTCATTTACTGAATTAACATTCTAAAAGAAAATGGTTCGCACAACGAGAGGAAATGGTCGAGGATAGGCTAAACAAAACATCGCTTCGACGAGTTCTATTCCATTTGGGCCCCAAGATCCCGAGAATACTCCACAAAATGTAGAGCCCTCATCGATTACTTATAGCACCACCCACGATGAGATGAATCAGTATCCAGGAGTCTGGGGTATATAAAGCCCAAATTTCGCTTATATCTTCTAGTGGCTCGAACAATATTGTTTAAGAGATAACACTAAAGGTTTCGTTTTACCCTTGATTCTATTAGAAGCCGATTTTGGTTTGCCATTAAATCCCTTCTTCCATGTTGTTTTAAATGAATATGGTATCGCACTGGGTCAGTTATCAGCTTTACCGACTGGTGGGCTCTGGTGGCTTACTATATTGATTTTTGCATGCACAATAATCACCTCTGCTAGGGGTTTTTAATAAATTCTATTAGTTGAAAGTGATCAAACAAGGAATTTATGCTAGCAATGCCCATTTTAGTGCAAGTTCAGGATATGAGCCTATTGTTCAGAATAATATCTCAAACCTTCATCAACAGAAAGACAAGAATATAAGAGTTATTTGCAGGCTCGAGTCTGGATTCGGTTTCCTAACAAGATGGTCCCTTCCTAAAATGTGTACCTGTACGCAGTGTCAGCCAGTAGATTTTGAGCTTGCTGAGATACAATATAAATAGTTAAATAAGGAGCGCGTACTTGACTTGGTAGAACTCGTTTAAGTTAGAAACGTATTCCAATACTATCTGTAGGAATTTGGCCGTAATGGTTATTGATCAAATGATTTCATCATGTGGTTTGACGGTTTTAAAGTGACATTTTCTTTTGAAGCCTTGTAACACCCTTAACCCGTATTCATCGTCGGAATAGGGTTTCAAAGTATTATTGAAACATTCAAAACATTTTACAAATGATTTACATAAATTATTGTTACTTTACCGAGATCATTCAAAACGTCCCTTAATTGGACCCTCGAGGTCCGATACGAGCATTAGATCAAGTCGAGACTTAATCGAAAACTCATAAAATTATTTACGACATTTCAAAAATTTCCAAGGTGTAGGGCTCACACGCCCGTGTGTACTACACATGCCCGTGTCCCTAACCCATGAAACTCTTTAACTTTTAAGGCATGAAGAAATTGAAGCCACACGGCCAAGTCACACGCTCGTGTGCTAGGCCGTGTGGCGAATTTTATTCTTCGAAATTTAGGTGCAGTTTTCACATGGCCGTGTAACACGCCTGTGTTAAAGGCCATGTCAATCACACGGCTGAGACACACGCCTGTTTCTCTGCCCGTGTTCTCAATTTTAAGCATTTTGTTTCTCATTTTTAAGATGCAGGGGACACACAGCCTGACCACATGCCCATAGGACAAGCTGTGTGTCACACACGGCCAAGACATACCCGTGCATCTACTTATATGAAAAAAATAAGACCATTTCCTAACCTCATTTGTCACCCAAAACTTACGATTTTCCTGCACCAAAACCCACAAACATATATTCACCAATCCAACATCATATTCACATAAATTTAGCCATCAATCATGGGGTATTATCTCATGCATCAAAGGATATAAACTTACTATTATCATAAACTTATATGCTAACATAATTCCAATAAACTAACACATAATAAGCACTTATGTGATTACCAAAATATTACTTCAAAAATAGTCAAACTTAAACCACCATTAGCCACTCCAATGGCTAGATTACAAAACAACAATTACAAGCCATCATTGGCCAAATAAGCTTACACATGCCATTATACCAAAATGAGATTTCTATTTATAAAAATGAGATAGTGGATAGTGTGATGACTACCCCGACCGACTTTCAACCTTCACGAGCTTTGAGCACTATAAAATAGGGAAAATTAAACGAAGTAAGCATTTTATGCTTAGTAAGTTTGTATAACGGAAAATAAACTTACCGGTCATATTTATTAATACAAGCATACATAAATTTACATTCCATTGATTTTGGGTAAGTTACCTAAACACATACACTTATTCAACAAGTTAATCACATAATCTCATATGAATATCAAGTAAATATAGATGAGCTCATCACATTACAAGCTTCCATTAATTTTCACATTTCCACACTTCAAGAGTATTTTTCGTCGAACTATTGAAATCTCGATGGATTTTCGGGTAATATACACATGTGCAAGAGTACCCATTAAGGTTCATAATAAAAAGGTACACTCTTGAGCCGTACATTTTACAGTAGGATTACCAGTCCAGGCTAAATCCTATCTGTTGCATATGCTCTAGAGAGCCTAATTTGGATTACCAGTTCGGGCTAAATCCAATTTATAACCTAAGCTCAAAAGGGCTTACATTAGAATTACCCGTTTGGGTTAAATTCTATCTGCAACATATGCACTATTATTCTTAACCCATCAAAATTCAACATTCAACCGGAACATGATAGTTTGTCCATATTACCCAACTTAAGACTATTTCATTATGTATATATCATCTCACACATATCAACACAATCATGCAATTCAATTCAAGCATATTAACATACATTTTTAAGCTACATGAACTTACCTTGAAAATGGTTCGTATTTGAATTTCAACTAATCCGAAACATTTTGCTTTCCTCGATCTAGTTCCCTGGTTGGTTTTTTCGGATCTATATAGGTAAATTTAACTATTAATCTATCACATTTCATATACATTTGCATCCTATTACATCCTAGGCAAAATTATTATTTTGCCTCTATCTTTTTCAAAAATTTTGATTTCATCCCTAGGCTCAAAAAATGAAATTCATGAAATTTAACCCTCTTTCCCAACCCAGTCAAAATTTATATACTACATTTACAGCAAATACATTTCACAAATTTCAGAATTTTTTATAATTTTTACCATTTTTTCATTTTAGTCCCTAAATCAAGTTTTCATCAAAAATTGATTTGTAAAAGTTGTTTATCTATGAATAACTTTTCATTTTCTACCATAAATTTCTAATTTTCAGCATATTCATCCATGACCCAAATTTCATGCCTTGATAACTTTTCAAATAAATCCCCTAAATAGAAAGATTAAGCTATCCCGATTCCAAAAATATAGAAATTACTAAAAACAGGACTTGATTTCATACCTTTTCAAGCTTGAAAAATTTTCTTCCTCTCTCTTAGGGTTTCCATAGAAAAATTGGGGAAGATGATATGAAAATAGATGATTTTTTTTCTTTTTAGTTAATTATCATCTATTAATTTTATTGATTTCCAATTTAGTCCATACCCTTTTCTAATTTTTTCATGGATGAGTCATTAAAATATCTACTAACTACTCTTCAATAGTCTAATTACCATATAAGAACTTAAGTTTTAAATTTCATAGCTATTTGATACCTATAGCTACTAGAACCCAACTTTTGCATTTTATGCAATTTAGTCATTTCCATAATTAAACACACAATCGGTAGAATTTCCTAACCAAAATTTTCATGTGACCTTCCTATCATGATACCAACCATAAAATAAAATAAAATTTTATTTTTAGCTCAAATTTGAGATCTCAAAACCATTGTTTCGATCTCACCAAAAATGGGCTCTTACAAGCCTGGTCGTATAATTCGGGTAGTGACTTAGCCCACGTTTTACTAAGGCACAAAAGGGAGCCACATTTCTATTTTTATAGCATATGTGGTCTTTCCCCACGTAATTGGAATCTTATAGCAAATCATGTTATAGATTTTACTTCAAATCAAACTAATTCTCCTGTTGATTCTGCAGGGACTTCATCACACTCCCAGCCTTAGGACATGGATATTTCTTTGATTCTTAAGTGAGCTTGTCGCAAAAATAAAACTATTGTTGTTCCACCAAGTAAGCAGCAACAAAGAGAACAAATAAAAGGGTCAGATTAGATAAGAGTACTCAAAAATCCGAAAGTAGTGAATGCCCTCCATTAGTAAGGCATCAGCTAAATAAGAAGCATGTTGATGCAATTACCCATTCATTTCCAATTCTTGTTTTCCCCAAAGATTCCATTAGTATTTGAAGATTCCACCCCTCAAACAGGTTCTCCTATACACGTTTTTGATTCCTCATTATCAGAGAATCTTATAGAGACAATTCCTCCAATCTAGTCAACTGTCCTCCTACTCAAACATAATATGCTCCCCTCATTGGTTTAAGAGGAAACTTTCCTTTGCATATCTCAGCTTCATATTTCAATAACTAAGTTTACTACATCTACGGTTAATGGAAGCTTTCTCCTATTACCTTACATCCAATTTCAGTAAGTGTCATCTATCACTCATGGCTCAAGTTTCAAAAATCTTATCTGTCAAACATGGCCTTTGGAGTGAGGCTCTTAAGGATACGGGTAGACGTCATAACAACAAGTTGACGGATTTAGAAAAGGTAGTGAAGACTTCTTAGTCGAATTACACCAGAAATATTAAGAATCTACCAACTTAATTGGGAGATTGAATACTCGAGTTACAAATCTGAAGGGCAAGTATAAAGATATTCATACTGAATGTGAGCAATATAAGGAGAAGGTCAACCACTTGAAAGATGAAAAGTTTGTCTTAGAGGAGAAACTCAAGGCTCATGAGGAAAGTCACAAGGCAAAGTTGGAGAGTCTACGCTAATCTCATAAAGAAACTTTCAGAAAGTTTAAAGAGGATACTCAGAAGAATCTTATTGAGGTTATGCTAGAATGGAGATCAAATTTGATTCTACACGCCCAAGTGGTTGCATGTCATCTTGATTTTAGAAAGTTAGACTTCAACTACCTGAAGGACATTCTTATCGAGTCGCTTAACTTTGACGTTTATCATCTAAATGGCGAAGAATGGGAAACATTTTGAAGGGAATTGAACCAAGCAGATGAATATTTTATTCCTTCCATACCCGTTGCTGAAGAAATTGATGAAGGTTCAGTATCTGAGGGTCAGAATCCTGAAAATCCTCTTCCAACTGAAGGGTCTCAACTGCACCCACTAATCAAACTAATGAGGGTGGGGACTGAAATTTCCTTTATATAATTATATTTTTTTACCTATTTCTTAACTCGTTAATGTATTTTATCTTTAGTAATGAAACCATCATTTACCTTTCTTTTGTCTCTATACTTCATCATTATTTCTCATCACTAAATTCTTATTAATACATTTATCATATAATAGGGTAATTTGAGGAACTCTACCAGGTTCGGCGTATTATGTATATAAGGCTTCTCCACTTCTTCACGGTCCAAGAATCGACTAAATCGTGCTCTAATACCAAACTTTTAAACATCATTAACTTGACCCGTTATGTTGGATTCAGATCTTGGGTATTACCAAACGAATACATACAAAAACTTAACCTACTAAATAAGTTACAATTAATTACACCTTTTTAGTTACAGATTTCAAACTAAATTACCAAAGTATATACAATAAGAAAATACAAGTACCACACATGGCAATAAATTATAATGATATCTAAATTGAAATCCTAGTCTATTACAAATACCCCAAAGTATGGATTTTTATGTAACAATTCAGATTTCAAACTCATCGTTAAACTTGTTTTGTAAGTATAATAATCCAATAAGCCACTTTTTGGCATAGTCCTGGTATCGTCCCTCCTGGCGCAATTCCACATCAACTCACCTGTAACATAGCACACACAAATAAGTTTATAAGAACTTAGTGAGGAAAACATCATTTACTTGAGTCATATTTGCACATTACAACTAATAATTTATATAAACGATTCTATCATTCTTAACCTTAAACTTTGTCACTTGCGAATGTTTCCTCAAGTGATGCGGTTGTTGAGAGCACTAAAAATATCCTATTCCCTGTAAAATAACGAAAAAGAAATAGTAAAGGGGAAGTATGGTCGAATCCTCAGGGACCGGATTATACGAATGCTTGTTTCTCGAAATCCTGGGTAGAATCGTGCCCAAGAAAACCTGCGTTCCTGGAAAAAAAAATAAAAAAAAAAGAATTTAAGAATTGATTTTGAAGATAAAAACAAAATTTAAAGTTTACTGAAAAAATAATAAAAATAATAAAGAGAGTTTTAAGAGAAAAGAAATTCTTATGGGAAAGTTCCAGCCTCCAGTTGTCTCATTTCGCATTGGGCTCAATCCTTGGCTTTTAGATGATCCTTCTCGACTCAAGTAAGCCAGTTATAGTGGAAGAGGACGCCTACGACCACCAGCTCCAAATATTAGACTTATGATTTTTAGGGAACCTGACTCTAGCCAGTAATCTATGCTAGATCAACGCTTCTCAAGGGCGAATCCCACGCCATTTTGTCTCTTTAGCTCGCCAACCTCTGACGCAGTAAGTTAACGAACCGACTGTGCAATCCTTCCAAAACATACAAAGCGGCCGCCTTTGCATATGTTAAAAAGTTCACTTCTTAAGGGCCATGGACGGAAGCGTCAGCCCGTAGTGCGGAGAAACAATGAATACTTGGCGAGAAGGCTAAGTACGGATTCTAAACCTCAAGAACCCTTTTTGGGAAATATTGACAACTTTTGGCTAGAAGGGTTTTAGTGGCTCATGATAATGGTGGGAAAGTAAATAAAATTATGGAAAAAGAAATTTTATTGAAAGAAAAAAAATATGGAAAGAACAAAAGACTTTGGGGGGAGAGTGTTTACAGAAAAGATGAACCCAAATAGAGTCACTTCACCCCTTATTTATAGTGCTAGTGAGATAGTCTAATTTAACTTAAATTCTAAAAAGATAAATACATTTAATTAAAGATAATTAAAGATAATTAAAATTAAATCCTAAAATTAAATAATCCTAATATTTATCTTAATATTAATTATCCTAATATAAATAAAATAAAATAGAGTCTTCCAAAATAAAATCTCTTCTATTTGCTTTTAAGTCCTTGTGCCTTCCATGTTCGTACTTTTGGCACCATATTTGTCCCACGTTGCATATTGGCCCATTTAATCTCCAAATTGATGCTTTTTCCCTTGAATTTACTTTTCGCCTCCAATTTAGTCCCTAAAAGATAAAAAGACATAAATAGCTCAAATTAGTAGGCTCAAGCTCAAAATAAACACATGATTAATATATAAAAACGCGTCATTTTAGAGTATTATCAAATTCCCCCTACTTAGCCCATGCTTGCCCTCAAGTATGGTTCCTATCGACTGTGAAAGCTAGATTCTGCCATAAAAGAAATACCACTCCAAAGTTTCATAAAAATTAGTTTAAAATGCATATGAAAAATAAAGAGACCTCTAAGCTTGCTTTAAGTAAAACAGAAAAAGTATCCAATTAATTCACACAAAAATTAAGACCGACTTGAGTTATGTTATTTAGGTAAATTACAAAACCTACTAAGACACCTTAATTATTTCCTCCTTTAGTCCCCGAAGTGCAACTTTATTAGTACTTATTTTTTTCTTTTTTTTCTTTTTTTAAATTTTATTATTATTTATTTACTTAGGAATATATTAAACCTTTTGACGCGAAGAGAGATGACAACCCAAGCAGCTCACCCCGGTTACTCAGCCCAACATACTCCTAAAATTATTTATTTGCGGTTAGCGGAGTTTTACCCAACACGTCACACAACCTTTTGGCGCGAAGTAGAATAACAACCCAAGCACCTTACCCCGGTTACTCAGTCAGTCACGATTTGAGCCATACTCATAACCTCGACTAGCGGAGTTTTACTTATCACGTCACATAACCTTTTGACGCGAAGTAGAATGACAACCCAAGCACCCTACCCCGGTTACTCAGTCAGTCACGATCTAAGCTGTACTCATAACCATGGAAAACATTTATTAAAAATTAAACGATATTTAAAATTCTTGAGAACTAAGGAAAGAAAAAAAATTTAAGAGTCAAAAATAAGTTTCAATAATCACCTAATAGCCATGAACATTAATTAAGCATGCAATCATTTTAAGTATTCACTTTATATTAAACTTGATCAATTTTACAAAAAGCAAGATAGAATTAACCTTATTAATCACAATTATTTTTAGCCTAATAAAAATAAAGCAGTGGAGATGGCATCAATTATGGGAAAAATCATAACTTAGAAGGTAAGAATCATGCTTGTAGGTCAAACAGTAGGCAGTTCTTGGTAAAATCTTGGGCACGAAAAGCGGCAGGATATTCTTAAAATAAATAGGCAGAAATGAGCACAAAACAGCAGCAACAATAATATGACAACAAAAATAGCAGATAATAACAGTAACAACGAAGAATGCCTCCCCCCCACTTAAAACACATAGTCCTCGATGTGAAAGTAAAAGGAAAACAAATAGGTGGAGAAAAAAAAGTTTAGAAAAACTCCCCATGTAGTTACCGTCGGTTGGCGCACATGGTGGAGAAGAAGATGGCAAAGTGGCAAGAGGTGGAGACGGGGTGGGTGACATGTGTAACAGCGATTCAGCTTTGGGTTCTCACCATGGTGGCTGAGAAATCAGCGGTGGGTGGTGGAGCAGAAAGGAGTCGGCGGTTATAGAGAAATTTGGGGAAAAAAATGTAAGGTTTGGGGTTTTATTTCTTTGAAAAGGGGTGTTTGGCTGCAGTTTTGGGGATTCTAGAAATTTGGAATAGAATTTATTTGGTACTATGGATAGAGTTGTTTTGGTGCATACTTTCTGTCTTTTTTTTTCTTCGTATTTTCGCTCCATTTCACCTAGATGGAAGAAGAGAAATTTATTAATATTTAACTAAAATAAAATAAAATAATAAATAATAAATAATAAAAGAAAAGAAATAATAAATAATAAATAAAAATAAAAAGAAAGATTGGGTTGCCTCTCAACAAGCGCTTGTTTAACGTCGCTAGCTTGACGCCTCAACTAGTATTGAGACTGTTCCAGCTGAATTCTTTCGTTTGTATAGGTTTGGAAATTCTCCTTTTTTATCACATCCACCATATTTGGGTTTAGTCGTCCTTGCGCCTCTTTCCTTGGTTTCATATTTTTCTCCAAGGGGTTGATCCATTTTAAGTCAGCAATGGTCTCATCATTCTCAAAAAATGTGAATTTGAAATGCTCGAGAAGTAGTTTTAATTTCAGATCTGGTGCCTGCACAACAGAAGGTAGAAGTTTAGTATCCATAGGAGCCAATAATTTATTAACAGATTCAAAATCATCAAACATCATTTTAGATTTATCTCCATAAGATGACTCAAAAGTTTTTTCTACTGATGAGTCAATTATGTCGACACAGTTTACGTCCAAGACTTCACTTGGATGACTAATAGTGCTATAAACTTTAAACTTCACGATCTTCCCGTCAAAATCCATCATGAGGGTT
This sequence comes from Gossypium anomalum, assembly GCA_025698475.1. Classification (NCBI taxonomy): domain Eukaryota; kingdom Viridiplantae; phylum Streptophyta; class Magnoliopsida; order Malvales; family Malvaceae; genus Gossypium; species Gossypium anomalum. The sequence goes on from CM046963.1 coordinate 65,874,126, forward strand.
CCGCTTCTTATGTCAATCTTAGTATTCGTAGTACTAAAGAAAGGTCGCCCCAACAAGATGTGTGAAGACCCAGGAACATTATCCTCCTCCATTTTTATCACATAGAAATCTGCAGGGAAGATAAGCCCATTGACTTTTACTAATATGTCCTCGAGGACTCCTTCGGGATGCACAATGGACCTGTCTGCCAACTGAATGGTAACATCTGTCTTTGTTAAAAAACCTGCATTAAGTGATTCATAAATAGAAAAAGGCATAACATTTATGGAGGCCCTAAATCACACATGGCCTTCTTGATCCCCAAATGGCCTATTTTGCATGGTATAGCGAACATATCACTATCTTTGCATTTTACCGGCATTTTCCACTGTAGTACTGCGGAAACATTTTCACCAACACTTACCTTTTCATTACCTGTTAGTTTTCGTTTGTTTGTGCAAAGCTCTTTGAGGAACTTGGCATACCGTGAAATCTGTCTGATGGCATCTAACAGTGGTAAATTGATCTCGACATTCCTAAATGTTTCGAGGATCTCCTTGTCTTCCTTACTTTTTTGACACTGATTTAATCATCTTGGGAATAGAGGTTGGATTTTCAGCAGTGGGTGTTTTTCTCGGATTTGTTCGTCGTTTTCGGGAGTTTTCTGGGTGATTTCTTGGCCAAGATTCCTGCCAGGAATTGGTTCCAGTACCTTTCCACTTCGCAACGTTACTGCATTTGCCTGTTGCCTCAGGTTTGGTTCTGTTTGTGATGGTAGCTTCCCTTGAGAACTCAATTTCTCAATTGATGTGGTTAATTTTCTTATAGATGCCTCGGTTTTCTGTTGAAAATCAAGCATATTAGCTTCTAGTTTATTGACCAAAGTTTCTAGAGAATTACCTGAATCTTGTGGCTACTGTGGAACCCGATTTTGATATGGCTGGTTATATCATGGGTTGGCCCCATAACTTAAGTTAGGGTGATCCCTCCATCCTGGGTTGTAGGTATTAGCGTAAGGATCGTATCGCCTTTGTGGTAGTCCAGGAAAATTTTCCACAGCATCTAAATGAGCCATAGTATCATCCTTCAAACTGGGACATGCATCAGTTGTATGTTCAAAGGTAGTACATATTCCACATACTCGGGCTGATTTGGCTTTTTTTGCAACAAGAGAGCTCATAATATTAGTAAGTCTATCAATTTTATCTTCTAAGGTTGAATTACTTAGCTGGTGAACCCTTCTAGGGGGTTCAGGATTGGTTCGAAGCTGCTAAGAATTTGCAGCCATCGTGGAGATTAAGTCTCTTGCTTGTTGTGGAGTCATGTTGACCAACGCTCCTCCACTTGCAGCATCTACCATATTCATCTCCATGGGTTTCAGGCCTTCATAAAAGTACTGGAGCAAAGACTGTTCCGTTATACTGTGTTGTGGACAACTTGCACACAACTTTTTAAATCGCTCCCAGTAGTCATACAGAGGCTCCGTGTCTTTTTGCCTTATGTCCACGATTTCTCTTCTTAACTCGGCCGCACGCAATGCTGGAAAAAACCTATTGAGAAATAAACGAGACAGATCAACCCAAGTCGTTACAGATCCCAGAGGTAAATGAAATAACCATTCCCTAGCAGAATCTGCTAAGGAAAAAGGGAAAGCGCGTAATTTAATTTGATCCTTAGTTACCCCCTGAGGTTTCATACTCAAACAAACCATATGGAATTCTTTTACATGCTTGTGGGGAATTTCGTTCTGTAACCCCCGAAAAGTTGGTAGTAGCTGGATCAAGCTTGACTTTAATTCAAAATCAGTATCCATAGTAGGATACGCGATGCATAGTGGCGATTGTTACGCCGGGCGCTGGCCGATTGCGAATTATTGTTCGAGCCATAGGTTGAGGTGCTAAATTAGGGTTTTCGTCAACCCTAGTGTTAAGCACTTCTTTTGGGGAATCAACTTCTTCTTCTTTACTTTCTAACGTTCGAGTAGGGTTTTCGTTAACCCTAGACTCTACTTCGTCGTCGATTCTAATTTCTGGCAATGGATTGCTTTGAGTTCTAACCACCGTTGACTACTTTTTTCTTAGCTTTGTTTCCTTGCGATTAGCTCTTGCAGTCTTTTCAATTTTTGAGTCGAACAAAAGAGTGCTTGGAGTAGATCTGGTCATAGAAAACAAAGAAAAACAAGATTAGTATGTTGCCGGTCCCCGGCAACGGCGCCAAAATTTGATGCGGTCGTTGAGAGCACCAAAAAATATCACATTCCTGTAAAATACGAAAAAAAAAAATAGTAAAGGGGAAGTAGGGTCGAATCCTCAGGGACCGGATTATACGAATGCTTGTTTCTCGAAATCCTGGGCAGAATCGTGCCCAAAAAAACTGTATTCCTGGAAAAAAAATGAAAAAAAAGAATTTAAGAATTGATTTTGGAAGCGAAAATAAAATAAAAACAAAATTTAAAGTTTACTGAAAAAATAATAAAAATAATAAAGAAAAGAGAGTTTTAAGAGAAAAGAAATTCTTATGGGAAAGTTCCAGCCTTCGTTTGTCTCATTTCGCCTTGGGCTCAATCCTTGGCTTTTAGATGATCCTTCTCGACTCAAGTAAGCCAGTTATAGTGGAAGAGGAAGCCTACGACCACCAGCTCCAAAGATTAGACTTACGATTTTTAGGTGTAGCGACGTAAAAATTTGCTTTCGGGTCGCTAATTGTGGCGATTTATTGAAAATTTAAAATTAAAATTTGGTTTTAAAATAAACCGGGAGTCGCCACCGATCCTTTTTCCTAGGTGTGATCGGACACCTATTAGATCTTTTATTAAAATGAATAAAAGGCTGAGTTTAGGTCTACGTTAAAATCTAGAGAAAAAGTTAGGGTTCGGGAGTCGGTTACACTCGAGGAAGGTATTAGCACCCTCGCGACGCCCAAAATTGGTATCTCATAAACACGTGTTGTCTTGATTTTCAAAAATATGAATTCAATGTAAAATTTAGTTGTGATCCGATTAAAAAGACGAGAAATTTTAGTTTATTTTAGTTTCTGAGAAGGGTATATCGCTTTAACACGAGTCAATTGACATTCACCCAACATAGCGATGAACTCGATGACTTAATGTTAAATCGATATGTTGCCTTGATTATTGAAATTAATTAGAAAACACGGATGGGATTTTTGAAATAACGTAGAGTAAATTGGAATAAATAAATGGAAGAATTTAAACATTTTTGAAATGAATATCGTAATGTGGTAAAATATTTAAAGATGCTAACAGTACATATAAAATTAAATATGATCACAGTATTGAATACGAACACGTAATGAATATACATATGTAAAATGATATTAAGAATATATACATAAAACATATACATATAGGTAGTGATAATATTAGAAATATATCATGTATATTGTTTGAACCATACACGAAATGATGAAGATGATGAACATAAGAATAGATAATATGACATACGAAAATACTACAAATAAAGAGTACATGTATATACATATGTACGATAAGCACGGGTATTAATTATAATAAAGAATAATAATGAATGGCATGATATACAAAAACAAATGGCATACATACGTACGTATAATAAAAACATGTATACTAATATATAACAAAACCTAAAACCTAGATATATGAAGAATATTAAAATATACGTAAAATATATAAGGGTATATACATCGTAAAGTATTAAAAATTTGTGCGGGATATGTATAATATAATGTTAAACGTATATGTATAAAATATAATAAAAGAGTGTACGCATAATACAAAAAATGTATATATAATATAACTATATGTGTAATATATATATATTAAAAAAAGTAATAATGTTATAAACAATACAATACTTTATAAATATATATTTATACTGAAATATACGTAAATATAATATATACAAAAAGTACATTAGTATTTAAAAATAATAACATTGAGATAGAGTAATTAAAATAATACTATACATATACACACGTACATGATATACAATATATTAACATTAATAATAATGATAAAACTAGAAATAACAATTATTAATAACAATAATACTTTAAAAAGAATTAATATATTAATAAAAAATAGTAATAATATTAATAATATGTAAAAAGGAAAATAAACGAAAAAGGACGAAATCGAAGTAAGAACAGAATTTCAGGGTGAATTTAAAATGAAAGTATAAGGAAAAGGGCCTATTGGAACACGCGTGCAAGTAGTGGGGACCAAAGGAGCAATTTTCCAACGCCTTTAAAACGGTGCGCATGCAGGGGGACCAGATTGAAAACGATGTAAAATTTTAGGGCCGAATTAAAATAAAGCAAAACTTTAATTGTAAAATTCCGAAAAGCGGAGAGTGAAAGCGCAATTAGCCCTCCGCTTAAAAAAACACGTGGATCCTGAGTGGGTGGGTCGGGTCGACCCGACCCAGGGCCTAAACGGTGTCGTTTTAAGGGCTAAGTTTCGGCACCAAAACGGTGCCGTTTTGGTGGGCTATAAATAGCTTAAAATTCTAAAAAAAAATCATTTGTAGAGAGGAAAGAAAAAAAAAAGAAAGGAGAGGGAGAGAAAGGGGGAGAGGGGGGTCGGTCCAATCGTCGGTAGAGTCCTTTGGAGCCAGCCGTGCGTGCCTTGCGCGCGCACACTGCCATGCGGTGGCCGGAAAGGTAAAATTTTCTCTTTTTCCTCTTTTTTTTTATATTTTAGTTATGTTATATATTTATGTATAAAAGTATAAATGGAGTAGATTGAATGAACAAAAACGAAAGAAAAACAGAAAACGTTAGATTTTTTATTGGCTTTCGATTTCAGTACCTTGGGCCTTCTGATTTTGTGTGATAATTGTGTTTTGTGTAACTGAAACTGCTATTCTGTTTTTGCTATTTTTGAATCGAGTGTTTTTCTTTTCTTATCGAAAAAATCCCTGTACAATGGTTTTGAACTTGGCCTTTTATAGGCGTTTACATTTTCATTTTCCTTTCTTTTTGATATCTGTCTATTCTCCATTAATGTTGCAGGTGCAAGGCGGTGCTGCAGGCGTCGGTGCTGGGGCGGTGGGATGGGACTGATGGCAGAGGCAGCAGCAGCTTGGGGCTAGGGTTTTTCTTAGGTTTCTTTTTTTGATTTTTTTGTATTTGGGCTATTAATCTTGGGCTTTAAGTTTTGTTGGGTTTGGATATTTAGTTATTTTGGGTAATGATTTGTTGGGCTTGTTGGGTTAAGGGTAATTTGTGGCATGTAAATGGGTTAGGGGTAAAGTGGTATTGGGTCTGATGGGTTGGGATTTATAGAATATAGGTAGGTTTTGTAAAATGGTATTGGGCTGAGTAGGTCTTGAAATTGGGTCCCTAAAATTGGCCTGTACATTAGGGAACATGACTCTAGCCAGTAATCTATGCTAGATCAACGCTTCTCAATGGCGAATCCCACGCCATTTTGTCTCTTTGACTCGCCAACCTTTGACGCAGTAAGTTAACGAACCGACTGTGCAATCCTTCCAAAACATACAAAGCGGCTGCCTTTGCATATGCTGAAAAGTTTACTTATTAAGGGCCATGGACGGAAGCGTCAGCCCGTAGTGCGGAGAAACTATGAATACTTGGCGAGAAGGCTAAGTACGGATTCTAAACCTCAAGAACCCTTTTTGGGAAATATTGACAACTTTTGGCTAGAAGGGTTTTAGTGGCTCATGATAATGGTGGGAGAGTAAATAAAATTATGGAAAAAGAAATTTTATTGAAAGAAAAAAAATATGGAAAGAACAAAAGACTTTGGGGGGAGAGTGTTTACAGAAAAGATGAACCCAAATAGAGTTACTTCACCCCTTATTTATGGTGCTAGGGAGATAGTCTAATTTAAATTAAATTCTAAAAAGATAAATACATTTAATTAAAGATAATTAAAGATAATTAAAATTAAATCCTAAAATTAAATAATCCTAATATTTATCTTAATATTAATTATCCTAATATAAATAAAATAAAATAGAGTCTTCCAAAATAAAATCTCTTCTATTTACTTTTAAGTCCTTGTGCCTTCCATGTTCGCACTTTTGGCACCATATTTGTCCCATGTTGCATATTGGCCCATTTAATCTCCAAATTGATGCTTTTTCCCTTGAATTTGCTTTTTGCCTCCAATTTAGTCCCTAAAAGATAAAAAGACATAAATAGCTCAAATTAGTAGGCTCAGGCTCAAAATAAACACATGATTAATATATAAAAACACGTCATTTTAGAGTATTATCATCAAGTTTTATCCCTTTATACAAATCAGTTACTATACCTTACTATGAAACTATTTCATTCTTATTTGGTGTCTTCGATACATCACTTACATCCTTCAAACTCTGAGCCAACACCTCATCATGATTCAATAAGTAACACATACATAGATGACATGTACTTCTTTTGAAACTCACCATAAAACTAGCTTTATTGATACATAGATGACACCTCATCATGTTCATAGATATATTTTTTTCTTACTGATTTCATTGATTATGTTTAGGAGCCATACAAAACTCGCCACAAGGGAAATTCATTAAAATACGCCACGAATGCCTTATCATGGTATACCACAAAGAACATCCTTCAAATTTCTTCATTAAGAGCCCTATTAAGACATGCCATAAGAGCATTCTATCTGAAGTACGCCAAAAAAGCTATCATTGTAGGATTCACCACAAAGGCTATCCCTTCATAATTCGCCACTAAGGCTATTCTTTCGGAGTTTGCCATAAAGATTATTCTTTCCTAACGTGTTTACGATATGGGTTTGCCTAAACTCATGTTTTGTGAAGTTTGCCTTCATCGTGTTGGGACACACAGAGAACTCCATCGGGTAATCATTTCCTTTTAGTTCATTTTTATGAAGGTGCCATTGCCATGACTTAATATATATGTAATGTTACCAGTCTAAGCTAAACGTTTAAAACGAAAATAGATTACCAGTCCAAGCTAAATTTGTGTTACATGTATTTTTGAGTCCGTAACAAATGTTGGAGCTCAATTTCAAAACATATTTGCTTGCGGACACTTCATACATCGAAACAAACTAAGCTCAATCTTCTTAATCCATAATAAGCAACCTATATAACATACATTTCAAACATTCAAGTACAATCATGCTTCACCTTGCATTACACATGCATCATTCAACATATGCTTGAACTCATCAAACTCTGTATTAGATTTACATATTATTCTCAACAATATCCACTCAATCATGATATCTTTTAGGAATCACTTACCTTACCTACTATACCTTTCATTATCTCGACATCACATTTTGATTGGTTCCATAAACATCAAGGTATGAATAGTACAACGCAAGAGACAGTTTAGAGAGTTACCTGACAACCATAAATAGTAGCTTGAACTCCCAATCCAACATACAATGAGGAACTACAGCACTACTTAACATGGTGTGATCACTGATAAAGATCCAGAATTTTATCTTCATCTTGAAGGATAAAGAAGTATTGTTTGGTTATTTAAGATTCAGATAGAAACACTTTAAAAGAAGGATGAACCATAACATAAAGTAAAAGTGAAATAAAAGTCATATCGAGAGTCTCCTCCCTCATTAGATATAAACTTTTTGTCCCCTAGTTGTAGACTTTGACGAGTGATGATACTTACCTAACCTATATCTCCTGATTTGCCCAAAAATCCAGGTCAGGTGAAGAGAATCCAATGAAGATCTTCATTACTGTCTAACCATACATAAGGAGGGTCTAATCAATCCCATTGAATCCCAACTAATCCTATTAGGAGAACCAATTAAAACAATGCCCATATAACTGGGCGTATTATACATTGGTGGTAACTCGCTTATGGTGTGGCCTTAAAGGCAATTAAACCTTCTACAACATTTTCATGCACTTAGTATGCTCTTTTATGCCTAATCTAAAACTTTAAGGTGTACTTTTCTTATGTGTATTCCTTATTCACAAGAAAATATCTTGTTAAATAAATCCTTAGATACCACCAATAGACGGATACTTTAGTACTAAAACTTTAGTACTAAAACTCTAACTTTCCAGCAAGTTAACCTGGTGGCAGATTATTATAACAGTGCCTAAACAGTTTGCATAATTCTCTAATCATTTAAAAATGTTTAGGCAGATACCACTTTGCCACACTGACTATATTGAGACTATACGCCATAACTTATAATCAGCCAGAATTGGGGTATTACATAATCTCTTGTTTAAGCTTTCGAACTCGATAATCCTTCAGTCTACTTTGGTTAAAATTTCTGTCATGCTTGGACTAGCTCCATATATATCACGTATTAGTAGCTCGTCATGGATAAAGGCGTCGTAAGCCCTATCCCAAACACAAGGATCTAGCGATCCACTCATGGTCTTTCGATCAACTCAAACTCAAGGGTCTTCCAACCCATTTAATCTCAAGGGTATTTTGACCCATTTAAACTCAAGCTCGCTAGACTTTCCAAGCCCATCTTGACCGCAATATCCCATCAGCCAACATAGATGGAGCTTGCAACTGCTCTAATGCTACTTAGGCATACTCTTGCACTACTTAGGTTCCTTCAAAACAATTGCCTCAATAATACACCAACATATTTATAAATCTAATTTTCCTTTCATTGTCTGTTTTTTTCTTTTTCAAGATTTGAACCCTAAGACCCTTTAGGATTTCACAATACCCAGAGTTTACCATCAAGTCTTATACGCTCAACTCTTAACTTGGAATGCGCAAGCTAGAGTTAAACCACTCAAGGTCTAAATCAACAAAGCCAAACCCGCGTTCTAGCACCTTAAAGCCCTCCACTCAAGTTACAAGCTCGCATTACCAAGCTTAGCTTCTAAATTGCCTGTAGGAGCCTTCATTGGTTCCAATAAAAAGAAACGAAATCAATTCTCATGTTTAAATAGTAACAAAGAAATCACTTCTAAATTGTTGGAAATATACTACTGCAAACAAAACTGTTGCACTGACAGGAAACCAAACTAAGTGTAAATAAATAAAGCAGTCACTGTGTCGTGGAAGAACCATTGCCTTAGAAGTGATTTCACTCTGATTAATGTAATCAGAAATGGATGTCGCCCCCCAGGGTTAACACAATATTTCTAAATTTGTACATCCAAATGAGGAAGATGGAACTCAAAAGGATTGTTCTTACTCAAAAGGATTGTTCTTCTTGTAAAAGCTAGAAAATAAACTAGAAGAAACTCAAGTAAACCACACTAGGTTTAATTCCCAGAAAAATTGGAGGGGTCACAGATAGTCACGCTCAAAACCCAATCTCCTAGACAGAATATCACACTAATATAATTTAGTAAAACACCAGAATTTTTAGAGAGAAAAAATAGGAGAGAAAAGACAAAATTGAGTTTCCTTATTTTTCTGTGTTGTGAAAAATGAGTAGAATAGTCTACCATTTATAGTGTTTTCAGAAGGGACAAAATGATAAAATAGCAGTATCAGTTTCCAAAAATAATATATGATTTTTCTCAATAAAAAATATTATGCAACAATCAGAGGATTTTCCTCAACTGAAAAATATTCTACAACTGAAAATATTTTGAAAAAATATTTCTAATTTTGCATTATCCACATGAATAACATCACCATGAAGTGTTTGGACTTTCATGTTTTTTTATTCTCCCTGTCACAATAATATTAGATGTTATGGTAAGATTTTTTGCAACTTGACAAACCCAAGAAAATATCTTTATTGTCAATGTTAGATGATAACCAAATTAATTCTTCTATTGGTAAATAAATTAATTTATTTCATGTACTATTAAAAAGAATCGAATAAGACAAAATTGGAATATAGTTAATACTTATTGTTAAAAAATATTATTAATTGTTTCGTAGAGTCAATATTTTAAAAAATTTTATAGCTCCGTAATTAAAATATTTTTTAAATTAAATTGTAATTAAAAAATAATTTTCAAAACATTTTTAATATGATAAATGTTAAGTCCATTATAATTTAAACTTATTTAACTTTTTTTTAATAATATATCGACTAAATTAATGAATTTAATAATAAAAAATTAATTTAATCCAACCCTTGTTAACAGGATGTCTCACGTAGTTTAACCCAAACTAAATGCATGTCCAATGATGATATTACCACGGCCCACCTGTATACACAGACACTGCACTACTGCAGCAGATATCAGCAAATACAAAACACTGTTAGAAAACGCTATACCTCTTTTACGTATTCGACATTAATTGTAAAAATAACGGTATTAAATTCCTTTTAAAGTTGCAAATTTTGGACAAATTAATTCAGTTTGTATATTTGGATATCTTACCATATATACACGAGGTAATTAATTATTAACTGACATTTTTAGTAAACTGTTAATCTTACCCTTTTTTTTTTTTTTTACTCTATTGGGGTTATTCAAAATCTAACTAAATAATCGTGTCTAAACCCAATAATTAAAGCTATGTTGTATGAAAAATATATATGATTAGAATTTATAATAAAATTATTTAATTTTTTTTAAAAATTTAATTAAATATCAATCCGGTAATTCTTTCAAGTTATTCATTCGACATGTTAAAGAAAATTATTTGATTATAATATTAAATATATTATTAAAAATTAAAACTTTATCACATGTGTATGTGTGTGTGAAAATCACATATTTAGAACACAGAAACGTAAAGTAATAAAGTGTACATAATAAAATAAAAATATTAGCATAAAATTTTGATTGAATTATAAATTTAATATTTTATTAATCTAATTAATATGAGTTTAAATTTCATTATATATACAAATTAACATAATCATTATTGTGCATAAAATATTTATGAATTTATTATAAATATTTATTTGTCCTTGTAATTATTACAACGTATATATTATAATTTATAAACGATCTCATCTATTATGCCAAAACAAGACTACTTAATACAATATCATGCCTTATGTGTCACACTTTAAACTTATTTAATTTTTATTTATTATATTTAAAGCTACTATAATTACACTTTTTTTTTTGTTTGCAGGATTTTCTTTTTATAACTTCGAACTTGAAAAAACAATGAATGAGTGCAATCAATTTATTTCAAAGTAATTTAACAAACTCCAAAATAATTAAAAAGCATAATAACCAAATAAATTGCTAACTTTTTAGAGTTACACTGATATGCGGCTTAGGGTTTTTTTTAGTTCAGATTCTTTTATGGTTGTTTGAAAATGGACAGGGCTTAAGGATGCTGCAAATTGTGAATTTCTTTCTCCACATTTTCTTTCCTAACTACGGGCCCAAAAATTTGGGTTTTTTTATAGATAGAATCCACAGTTTGGTCCCACGTAGGGTCTTGTATGTGTCAGACACTTCATATTTGATTTGATCATCGAATTTAAGTGTGTGATGTTATATTACGTCGCCGAAGCAGCTCAAACTATAGTAATAAAAACGCATTCAATTCAATCATTAAAATAATTCATATGTAAGCATTCAAGTTAGTTTCAGAGCTAAGACTCGAATCCAAATTCATAGTCAAATTTCAAATTTATGTCTTGAGACAGGAGTTTCCATGTCTCGGGGCAGGTCATAAATAATTTTGGGATTTTTAACTTCTAAGTTAATATGTCTCGAGGCAAGGTCCTTTATGTCTTGAGACTAACCTCCCATGTTTTCCTATTTTTCTTGTCTCAAGACCTAGAGCAAGGAAAAATATTTAGCTTCGATGTTCTTTTGCCTCGAGACTATATAAATGTCTCGAGACCTTAGACTCTTGATTTCAAAATTTAAATGAAATTTGATCCAGTGATCTCGAGACATATTCTTTTTGTCTCAAAACTCAATGGCCAAATGGTCAAAATTCTACACTTCTAAGTGTTCAATGCCTTAACCAATTGAACTTAAATCTACCTAAAACTTACCACAAAACATATTCATCCAATCGACGTATCTAAACATGTTTAAACATTACTAAATCATAACATGCAATAGATCATTACTAAACCAACCAATTTGCGCATTCAAACTCACATAAACAAACATAATTAACTAGTAATTAGAAGTTAAAATTCAACTAACATAACATTATAGGTCACTTATCAAAAGTGCCAAAACTAACTTAGGCAACAAGCCTACCAACCTAGGTACAACCATATGACCTCAAACCATATACATACATGTAAAATAGGATTATAATGGCTTCCGAGCTAAGCTTGAGAGTTGGATGCTTGACCGTAAAATTCCTTTAGCTATATCCAAGACTTGTGCATGGAAACAAATAAATTTGTATGCTGAGTAAAGTATACTCAATGGTGCTAGCATAGTTCGAATTCCATTATAAAAGTAATTAAATCATATAAACAACTAACTCCCAAAGATAACATATTATTCAATAACTAAATCAATATCAATATCATTAGCACATATATACCATGGAACCAAATAATTCTTTATTATTCAGCCATATTCATTTCATTTAGATGTTGGTTCATGTAATAATATTCCCGATGCACCCTCAGGGCATTTGCATCTGATATCATAGCCAAATCATATTTCATATTAACTTACTATCTCATTTCAGTTACATATATATTCAACATGATATTTTTACATTTTAACCCATACTAACCAAATTGGATACAAGAATGGATACTCAGATCAATCCACCATCACACAAAATACGCACCGAAGTGCTAATATAGCATAAATGCATTGATCCCACCAACCACACCAGACTACGCTCATACCCCCAGGGTATTTGAGCTGGTTATACAATCTCAACCCCTAGGGTATTAAAGAACTATCACAATATGTACGCGTATAGTAATGAATCCCCTACCTATCAACATGGACCTTATGGCATGCCAACTATACTCATGACTCTATCTGACAATGTTAATAAGGTGATATATTGTTATTAAGTATTGAATATCATCAAGTAATCATTTCAATAAATGATCACAATTCACATATTCAAGTATATACATACCACCTTCAAGCAGAATCACATAATTGGTTTACACTATTTTCGAACATTTAATGAATCAACATATACATATAATATTATTTAATGAACTTGAATTATGATAGCACAAACCAGATTAGCTATTTGTTGATGACTTTTTCTTTCCCTTTGCTTTTTGATGTTCCAACGTCTTCTTTAGCTACGTAAGATAAATTTGAATATAGAAAATTCATTAATAACCCAATTCAAACACAAATAAACACATTATATACATTAATTCATTTTATTCGATTTAGTCCCTATACACCCTAATATCTGAAATACTCTATACTCACAATTTACTTACTGAATTTAAATCCAACGTAATAAGCATAGTACAGGAATCTCTTGCTACCTCTATTTATTTTCAAACATCAAAGTTTACATTTCTTACAATTAGATGATGAATTAAACATAATTTAATTATATAATCCTAATTCAATACTTTTCACTAAAATTTCAATAGAAATAACTATAATCTTAACTACTATTAACATGCATGAGTTTTGAACATTAAACTTCAATTTTCCTCAAGTTACCATCAAAGGAATTTCATCTAAAATCTTACTAATTCCACCAATAAACTAATGGATGTTTAATAAAAAATCAATAAAAAATTTATGACTAAACTTACCAATTTCCTTGGCAAGCTCGGCGATGGTGAAGAAATGAAGGAGATGTTTTTCTTTCTTTCGTAGCTAGACTGTAGAAAGGATGAAAGAAAATGATGATTTCTTTCCCTCACTATCTGATTAACCTTTAATTAGTTAATTAATTAATCTAGTTATCTGAATTAACAAGTTAAACATTAGATAGTGGAAAGTGTTAGACATTTCTAGTAATTAATTATGCTTCTTAATTTTACAATCCTCAATTTCCTCCATTTTAGTTACTAATCAATTTAGTCTCTCCATTATTTTATTAATTAGTTTAATTCAATAATATTTAATAATTCAAATTTCCTAATCCCTACTTTAACACAAAATTATTCTATTCTAATTTTTTATTACCATTATTCCAAAATCTAGTCTAACACATCACTAAAATTGAGTGGTTATATCAAAGATGAGAAAATCTCTACCTCGAATCACCATCTCAGTGGCCAGTTTCGTGCCTCGAGACCGTAGAGATTCTCCCCTCCTTAGCACCGACTACACCTGCATCGGCTTCTCAAATCACCAAGTTGGCAATCGATTTGGTTCCCAAAGTCGACAGATGAGTGGTAATTTTCAAAACCTAAGAGTCCCTCCTCATTTTCACCCCAAATCGCCATTTGATTCACCTATTTGGGTGTCAGTTGTGCCTACGCATATATTTCATTCTTGAGGTGATTAGCCCATTTTTTTTCTTTTTGGTTTTAGTGTAGCAATGGGGTAATGATTGTTTTATTATGCGTCCCACCTTGTTTGTCATTACAGCTCTTTAGCGACTGGATTCTGCTCTTTTTGCAATGGTTCTGTTTAATGGGGCTATTTTACCCATCCCTTTTGTTGGGGGAATTTGGCCATTTGTTAGCTGACACCACATATCTCAAAAAATAATTTTTTAATTAGATAGGTGGATGTCGGCTATTAGTGTGCTAGCACCCTAAAAATATTTTTTTTGAAAAAAATATACATGGGTATTGGTCATCTAGTATCTAAAACCCTAAAAATTATTTTTTTTAATAAAAAAATAGTGATGTCGGCCATCTAATTCTCATAATCCAATTTTACTGTTCATTTCAAGTCATTTGAGTGAATATTTTTGTTAAAATAGCAGTTTAATGGTTTTTTTTCTTTTTCCGATATATATACTTCACAAGATTTGAATAACTAGAATCCTAATATAAAACTTTTCTACTCAATTTGTTTACTTTATTAAATGAAGCATAAAATTATGCTATGGATGATAAATTAAGTTTGAAAGTAGATAATATGGAACATTCCATTATTTTATTTTAACATGAGACCCATATTCTGGAGTTTACTAGCTTTCACCACAAATCAATATTTATACGTTTTAGTGTTGACAAGGTCTAAGACTCAAAGTTGATGTAGATAATTTACATTTAAATAATTATTATTTTTTTAACAATTTAAATAAATAAAATTTATTTCAAATTTTAAGTAATTAGATAAAATTTGAAAGTTTTAACTAAATCTTTTAGATAAAAAATAAAAAACATATAAAATTATCATAAAGATAAATAATAATATCATAAATACAAATATTAATTATTTTTATGAATTATTTAATTTACTAGATATATTAATTTTTAATTTTTAAAAATTTAAAAATATTGTATAAATGTCGAAAACTATTTTACAAAATTATTTTAAAGAATAGTATTTTAATTCCTTATTTTTAACATATCCTTCTTTTTATGTTCTTACTATCAAATACTTTTTTTTTCATCTATTCTTTTATTTTTTTAATATTAAATTAAAAATAAAATATATTTTAATTAATACATGCAATTTAATCACACAAAAAGAACTAATCTAACATATTTAAGTGCCAAATATCGGTGTATTATCTAGGCGCTAAATCTAAATATTCACCAATAAAGTAATATATAAAGAGAATAAATGGGTATACACCGTTGGTATGCCTACCTACACATCCAACATCGGTCCAGTTTTTTTCATGACAACAGGTGTGTAAGTGGGGGTCGCATTCCGCCTTAAAATACAAAATTTTTTATGTAAGTTTTTTAAAATTTTCATCCTTTAAAAATAATAAAATTTAATTTAATTTTTTAAAAATTATAAAAATATAGGCTATCAAAATGATAAAATTACATTTTTATTATTGTAAAAATTACAATTTAATTTCGACTCCCCTAATATTTTTTTTTAATTTCACCCCAATATGAAATAAAATATCGTGCTCTTCATTGTATTTTTTAAAAATGTTTAAAGTAATAAAATTCAAGGATAACCGACAGATTGGTACCCATACAGCAACGCAGGTCATAGAACATGAGTACCTTAGGATAGATCCCTTACCTGGTCGCAATGCACTGGTTCCACCCAGGAAATCCAGAGAGAAAGTAGTTAATTATCCCACTCATCTAGTAGATCAGAAAACTTATTTTGAAGGGACAACCAGCATTCAATCATCACAAGCCGTGTCATCTAGAAATGCAGTTGCCGACAACATGGGCAGTTCTG
This sequence comes from Gossypium anomalum, assembly GCA_025698475.1. Lineage (NCBI taxonomy): Eukaryota > Viridiplantae > Streptophyta > Magnoliopsida > Malvales > Malvaceae > Gossypium > Gossypium anomalum. The sequence continues at coordinate 65,890,226 of CM046963.1, forward strand.
ATGTAGGGAGAAATGAATCTGTAAATCGGCCTATGCCCCTCCCTCCCATGCAAACAACACCTCTGGGCATGATGGCTTATAATTTCTCATCTCAGGTTGGAGTGGGTGGTGGAATCAATGGCGGAGCCAAAGAGGGTTGGGCCTCTCCCCATAAAATGGAAAATTCTCCATTTAGACCATTTATAAATTATAAAATTTTGAATTAGAAATAGTAAAATTGTACTTTAGCCCCCAAAATGATAAAAATTCGGTTTAATCCTTTAAAAATTAAAAAGATATAAACTATTAAAATGGTAAAATTGTATTTTTACTGTCATAAAAATATACAATTTAATTCCGCCCAAAAAAAATTTGTAACTCCCCCGCTTGGTAGAATGAATCCTGGAGGCATGTCAATGCAATAAAATCTTGCTACGCAACCTCATCAGCAGCAACAATTGAGAAGGAAACATCAAGGAATAGGCATGAGTGGATACTCCCCGAAGCAAAAACCATGAGGCAGGTAGACTTGAGCATCATGTTGTATTTATTCACTTTCAATATAATATTAAACTTATTTCATGGAATTTTAACCATGAGATGCTTAAAGTTAATATATTAATGTAAACTTTATGATTGTTCAAGTTCTGACCATGCTTCAACATTCCAAATCTTTACATACTGTACCCTGGCCTCCCTAAGGTTTAATCTCCTTGTTCTTGCTTCATGAGCATTTTCTATGCTAAAGTTATTTATATTTATTGGATTGTTTCTCTTTTTTGAGGGTTCATGGATTAACTCTTCAAAAACCTCAACCTTCTGTACTTGCAAGGAAAAACATAGAATATTAAGGAATGCTTGGTTCTGGGAAATGCTTTAAGATTACCTGCTAAGTTTAGATCCAAATTGTCATATATTAAGAATGAATTGGTTGGTTAAAGTTACAATTAAGTCACCTATCATAAAAAGAAGTTTCTTACAATTGAGAAAGCTATTGAAACCAAAATCTGCACTTTCACTCTTCTATAATTCTCTATGAGTAAGAATTACACTAACAAATATATCTACAACCTAATTATAACTCTCCAGTGCTTTCACAAGAACTCTCTAGATTGGCCGTGGTGTCATGAATACACAATCTAATGATATTGTTGCCTGATGATCTTGAAACATCTATACATTCCTCAAGGTCGGCATCACATGCTATCAAAACCCATTCATTATCGTCATCCAAATACTTGATGTCGAAAGTACCCACCTCTAGCTTCAGCCTATTGGCTACTTCCTCTTTTAGTTCCAGAATACTAGAACTCATGGAGATCCGAAATCTGATAATATCTTCTCTGTAAGTAGCCTTAATGGTCACACTCTTCGTTTCCTCTCTAGCTATTACACGGGGTGTTGGCTGGGTAAAGGTGGACATGGCTTGCTTAAGAGCCAGATCAGAACATGGAGGTGGTGTCCAACTAGATTCTGGAAATTGCTCATTAACACCAATATTTGCTATTGGACATAGGTTGCTTAAGTCTTTTGAACTTCCAGCAGCCTCCACTAGCATACCTCCAATAGGTTCTTCAAGTTCTGTTGCCACAAGGACTTTAGGCATTGAAAACATGGCTGATATATTTGGTTCCCCTAAAAGTTGTTGAAAGGCCAACTCAGGAGACCCGTGTGCTTTAAAGCATTGGTCATGGATAGAACCGAACGAAGCCTTAGTAGCAGCAGTTTCAATTCTAAGGCTACCTTGACATGAACTATAAGAAATTGGTGTCCCAGCACTCTCTTCTCTTGAGCTACTCCCTATTCTGGATCTTTTTACCCCTTTATCGAAGTCTGATGAAAGCCCATTTTGCTGAGGGAAAGGTTCTGGGCTCAGTGTCCTCCCTCCCAGCAACTGATCTTCCACTACAACTTGTCCATTACTTTGTGGTGTCAAACAAGTTGGTGAATCATTTTTCTCACCTTTATGCTCAAAAGGTCTAGAGTTTGGTGAGTTTTGTTGATTGGACCCTTTCAAACCTGTTGGCCATGAAATAGAATCAACACCAACAGGGAGCGGACTATTGGCAAGCGAAGTTAAACCAAATGCTCCATCAGTACCATGTACAGATTCGATAACATGTTTTAGCTTAGTGAGGGAACGGTTGACTTTGTTGATCTTACGAGATGGCCACCGTGAGATCCCATACTGCCTGCAGATGCGCTTCATTGTAGTTGGACAAACTGCAAAAAGAGAAGCTCCCTGAGTTAGTTCACTCTGATAGGTACCAAAACATTTATTCTTTTACATAAAAATAATAATGAAAATTTATCCAAGAGAGAAGATGCATACCGCCAAGGCTTTTTGCAGCATCTTTGAGACTCCCTGTAAAATACTGTTGGAGCACCTCTAGACTAATTGATTTCTCAGTTTTCCCACGCTTTCACTCTGGTTTCTTCAAGTCTTTATTCTTTAGAGGACAATCAAGATTGTGGCTTCCGCTAGCGACAACCCTTCCTCCATGAGCTGAAGGGTCAAAATTCACAATTAATTGTTGCTTTGAAGAATCTAATTGCAATTCTCCTTTATTGGGTGAGGTGTTATTTTCAGGTGGTGACTTCAAAGGTGGAGGTATTGGAATACATTCTAGACTTGTAACGAATCTCTCTTCTGAAGAAGCTCTAATGATTTCAATAAATCCTTCATCTTCTTCCAATTCAGCTCTAGAAGCAACCATAAGACTTTGGAAATGCTGCTTCATTGTTGTCAATATGGAACCCAATAACGCCTGTTGTTCATTGCGGTCGGCAATAGCAGGGGGCAAAAAGAATTCGAGAACATAATCGTCATCTCTTGTATAGGTACTCCGTAAGCAGATTGCAAAACAGCTGGTTAATTTAAACATACGAGCATAGTGTACAAAGGGATACTCAGTTTTGGAGAACTGGCTGATGTCTGAGCAAAAGCATGAGTTGAGTGATAAAAATGCCCTCCCAGCAACCCTTTGACCCTTCTGTAGGTGATGCTCAAGACAAGCATCCTGGAAACCCCACATGTAAGCATCTACAACATAGAAAGCCACATCAGTTGTTGACATGCAGACTTGTCCCATGCAGCTACCATCAAAGCTTGTACAACTTTTCTTTAGACCACCATCATGGACCAAAACCTTGCGATGCCTGCAGGGGACCCAGGTCTGAGCCAAAGGTAGTTTGTGCGTTTCACAGACCACTGTCAAAATCTCCAAAATTTCTGCCAGTGCATTTTGGCGATTTTCATTGCAAATCTGGCACATAGGGATTAGTTTGTCAGAACATGGAGCAAAAAGAATAAAACCGTTTTTTTATAAAACTAACCCAAAAAAATAATTAATTACTTAAATGATTTTTTTTATAAAATACAAAAATAACTCAAAATCTACTGTAAAAATTGGTGCAGTCAGCTTTTAAAATATTATAAAATAAATAATAAACAAATAAAAAAAGGACAAAAAAACAGAAAATAAAATAATGAAAAACAAATAAAAAAATCAGAAAAAGGCTAGGCAGCAGAATAGGAACAGAACAGGGTTGGTGGCGCCAGCTCCACCAGAAAAAGGGTAAAATTTTTTAAAAGTCTCCCTATTTTTTCAAAAATTACAATATTTTCTTATTAATTATATAAGTGGCACTATTTTATATGATTCTATTAAAAAATTAATTTTTTTTAGATTGTTGATGTAACATGCTGGTGGTGTCAAATATTTTGACTCTACCAATTTTTACGGTAAATTTTAAGTTATTTTCGTATTTTATTAAAAAAATAAATCATTTAAGTAATTAATTATTTTTTTGGGTTAGTTTTATAAAAAAAGCCAAACAAAACAAGAAACATGTCTCAACATCCAAATGAATTAGAGATTTGACAAGATTACAATTAAATCTCACCTGGGTGCTTGGGTAACCCAGTATTTCTGAGCTTTTTAGATTCACCTCTTGCACAAAGAACCGAGGAATCTCAGAGCATTTAAAACTAGAAATATTTTCTAAGAACCAATGATTAAGAATGAAAGAAAGTTCTATCTGTCAAAGTAGCCAACGAAGACTGATGATTTAGCAATAAACAAATAAGAAAAAGAAGTGGGTAGGGAAAGAAACCCAACCTCAAGTGCTTTGCATACTTTATCAACCTCTAGTGCATAGTTAATCTTCTGTGATGTCATTATGAGTTCAAGTACACCCACACAAGACTGTCCAGAAGGTTCAAAGACAGGCAATGCCAAAGTACCCTGAACATTGTAATGCAGAGCATGATTAAGCCGAGAATACTCTCTGCTGGAATAATACTGTACATTTGGAGTCCATTCTGGCAATTTTTGCTAGAAAACACGGCCAGGAAGTCCAAGTTGTACATCACTCTCTCCGTCCACAGAAAACATGTACATCAAAGAAACCATCCTATACTGATGCAATCCACTGCTATGCGGATCAAGGACGAAGGGTTGCCCCAATGTTGTTAGCACATATCGACCCCCATCCTTTACAGGTGCCCAAACCTGTGCTAGAACATGTTGTTCAGTTGATTCCTTGAAGTAACGCAACGCCCGAGTCATCCTCTCTTTAATTACACAATAACTATCTGGGTTCTCAAGGGGCAGCAATCCCAGAAATAGAGATGGCAACCCTCTATTATCATTCTCCTCTTTTGCATTTTCATTTACTAGATTCGGAGTACCTGCATTTAGTATATAACCTAAAATACAAATACACTCAGCTAAGCAATAGATGCTTACACCAATCAAATATGTATAGTTTCTAATATGATAATATGAATTAAACCCAGAGAATTCTAAAATTCAGGTGCTAGACTGTTGAACTTGGAGGCATGACGTATTCAGTAGACCTCTTTTACTTTCTGGGGCATTGATTGAGAAACTGAGCTTTGAATGTTGAAAGCCAGAAATAGACTGGCCAATTTATGCATAAAAGTCTAGGGTCACCAATTTCTAAGAAAGTACCTAAAATTTCAAGAAAATTTAAGGGGAAAAAAATATTCAACCGGGACAGAGAAAACCAAATTCAAGCTCCAAATAAACCAACGAAACCATAAAACAGCCACAAGTGAAGGGAAGAAAAAGCTAACCCAAATCAGTAAACGAAGCCAAAAAGAACAACAGAAAGGAAGAAAACAGATAAGCAAAATTATCAAGTTAAAAAAGGACTAACACGTGACGAAAAGATTGTAACTAGCGGCAGCGGCAGACCCAAGCTTATCATCATCAGAGAAAGCCCATAGAGGAGAACAAGGCTGCTCAGAAGAAGAGGAGGTGACGAAAGGAGAGGTGGGGTTAGAAAGGAAAGTTAACTGATCAAACGACCAGGAACTTTGGATGTCCGGATCATCGAAATCCATTATTCCCTGGTGTTGTTGGCTGTAGTTGTTTGGGCGGGAACGGACACGCATTGCCTTCCTCCGGCTCGCATATTTTCTGGGAAAGGAAAAACCTGAAAACAGGTTCCCTCCTTCAATAACTTTCCTGACGACGATTTCCCGTGGAGAAGGAGAATAGTTATATTCCACGCTTTGCTGTTTGGAAGGCGAGAAGACATAGGAAATTTCACATAATGCAATTGCTCAGATGGCACTGGTAAATAATTGCAGTCAGTGATTACAATTTTTTTTTCCTGATTTTTCTTAATTTAAAATATTTTAATTGATGGAATCCAAGCTGGGTTGTGGGCTACGCCTAGTTGTTACAATTTGGATAAAAATGTTGTAACGTGATGAGATGATTCTCTGCTCCTCCCCTCCATTATCACCACCATCCTCTTTCTTTTTTCTTTATGTATATAATTAAATATGATTTAATTTTGCCTTCACTCCCTCTACCCTTTAGACTTTTAAATGTAATCCTCTTCTCTTTTATTCCATAAATTTGAATATATCACATTTTAATAATTTAAAATATTGAAATTTGAAAAGAAAGAATAATTGACATATTGGACGGTGGTGATGTGTGCTTTAGAAAAGGTAACCCATTATCTCCCATATTCATATACTTAATTAATGTAAAAGAGTTGCTTGCATCGTCATAGATTTTACTAAAACTGGAAACTTTCATGCAAAAGATGTAGAGCTTTCTTAATGAATCCGGCAACTTTGTGTTTAATTTTGGAAAGTTTTCGCCCCCATCCCAATTGGGCGACTAAAACAAAGTAATCATTTCGCAAATAATGCTAATCTTGTTTTAAATATTTGATTAGCGTTTAATAATTTATCTTACTTACATCACTGCTTCCGTTTTATATAGCACCCATGATGAATCCATTAATTAACCAAATTTGTTTAATTAATTATACACGATGATTACAATGAAATTTTCTACTAAATCTTTAGCTGTCCTTAGCACTTGAAAAAAATCAAGATTATGATTGATGTGGCCAGGTCCATTACGCCACAAAATGACAGAGTTACCCCCAACAACAATTCTACTCCTAGAAAGAAAATTGGAAAATTGGCTGCTCAAAGTGATGGCATAATGGAGAAAAGGATGTCTTAATCATGGCAATCAAATTGAGGTTGATGAGGGCCAGATGTTGAAATCTAGTGTTTTTTGGGGGTAAGGACCAAATAAAAATTATTTATATTTTATAGGTTGGAATCTAATTAAGAGGATAAGCATTAAGTTTTTTTCATACTGTTGTATTTAAATTTGTTTTAATTATATTGTGTTAAAATTAAAGTTTTCTTCAAGAGAAATATATGTTTGACTATCTGTGATCAATACAAAACACAATAAATCAATAACCCACACAAGTTTAGGATGAGATGAAGATTTGCAGATTAAAATGACACTCTACCTTAATGAATAAACCAAAGTGTTATCGGGAAAATAAAAAATGTTTTGAAAATAGAGGTGGTATCTGCAAAAAAAATATTAAATCCAATGAGGGATGAGATGCCCTGCATATCACTCAAATTTATAATTATATTGATGGAACATTTTGTCATGGTTAAAACAAATGATTAGGGAGTTGGCTGAGGCTTCTCGAGATCACACCTCGCTTCACCTAACATTGCCTTCCTATTAACCATTTCCATTTTTATTGATTTTCATTTATCAATCATAGTTGTAAATATTTAAATAATAAAAAATCTATTGAATTATTATAATAATATAAAATATCATATTTACTTGTATATTTATCAACTTCATCAAAATCAAATTGAAATTTGAAGATTCAACCTTTAGCATATAAATGGAATTTAAAAAATCCAGTTAAAATTGAAATTTTACTTTGATTTTTTTTAGCCAAAAAAAATTGAATTTTTCATTACGTTAAATTTTTTTTTTTTAAAAAGAAGCAAATAATTGATTACCTATAAAATTAGTAACCGACGACTTGATTTTTGGTTGGAAACCCTTTTGTGTAATTAAGAAGATGACAAAAAGGGGGCCGACATTGTAGGCCTCTCCATATCATAATAAAGGAGAAAAAGAAAAAGAAGCAGCAGCAAATCTGAAATAGAAGTTTGTATTGGGCATTTCTACTTTTTACTGATAGAGAGAAAAGGACGGCGGAGGCAGTTGAGTTGCCACCTCCCTCTCATGCAATCCACTCATTTAACCTAGACTCCCCAAAACCACAACCCCTGCCACAACCAGCCAACAACCTTAAATTCTTACTCCATTTTTTACTTTTGATATTTTAGTTTTAATGTTTAATTTAATATTTTAATTTTATATTCGTGTTTAGTTTTAATTTTTAATAAAAAAAATTTTAGATCCCAAATTAATGTATCAAATGAAATATTATTTTCAAATAAGAAAAAACATTAAAGAAAGTAGTTTAATATAGAAATGGTCATTTAATTATTGCCTATGTTTTATTTTGGTCACTGAATCAATTTTTTTGGTCACCAATCATTAATAGCCTTTTATAATCTGATGGAAGTGTTGACATGGGCTTTTTTATTAGTCTAATAATAAATTTAGCCCTCTAATGTTTACACATTCTATCAAATTGATCCTAAATATAAAAAAATTTAACTATTAATGTTCACAAAATTTGTCATTTTAGTTCAAATTGTAAAACAAATTATATATCAGCACTAGAAAAATTATATGTCGTCACGTCTAGTGAAACTCTGACAACTCTCATCAAATCCGCCACCAGCCATGCCTCTGCCATCTTCTTCTTTGTCAACACATTCACAATTGGTTGAAAGGTGGCAACGTTCAACCTACTATTTCCCATCATAGTTTAAACCACGCGTAGCAACTCCTCAATCCTTTCGATCTTGCAGAGACGTGCGATGAGCAAATCAAACGTGTACTTGCATGTAAGGCCTTTGTCTAAACAAGATAAGGTTTGGACCAAAGAGTTGAGGATCGAGAGAGAAGATTCTGTATTGGTGGTGAAGCTGAAGGTTTTGATGGTGTTGAAACACTTGTCTTTTACGCGCTTATTGAGAAGGTAGCCTATCATCGCCATATATTCATTTCAGCCAACTTTGTGAACCTTCTTGTCATAGTTGCTTGATGTGGGTTTGTTAGGTCAAATCGGCCCAGACAGAAGAGAATTGTGTAAAGAAGGAGCGAAGGATAGATTGGGGATAAGGGGATTGGTTGTTGAGTTTTTGGAGAACAGACATGTTATTACAGATGAAAGTTTGAGAAATAAAGGTTTGGGTGTTGGGGTTTTTCAAATTTACAAAATATTAAAAATTAAAATTTGAGGGCTAAATATGTTGAATATTGTAGAATTTGAACTAACATGACAAATTTTGTAAATATTGAGGGTTAAATTTGTTATTAGACCAATAAAAAAAACCTATGTCAACAATTCCGTCAAATTTCAAATGGTTTTTAACATTCAGTAACAAAAAAATTTGATTTTGAATAGTTTAGTGACTAAATTAAAAAAAATTAAAACTTTAGTGACCCAAATAGAACAAGAACAATAGTTTAGTAACCATTTCTATACTTTACCCTATTTTTAAATGGATAGTTTTTTAGAGAAGTTGATAGGGTTTTTTCCCTTTTAAGTTACAATTTGGCCTTTGAACTATACCTTTTTTTTCCCATTTTGGTTTCTATTTTTTTTTATCTTATTTTGATTTCTAAATTATTATTTTTATCTAAAAAGAAAATTATCGAAATCCACTAAGAATTTGCCACATATCACGTTATTATTGGTAACTTTTGTTTATCTAGGAATGGTTAATATATATTGCCCCTTGAATTTGTCCATATTAATATATATTTAGGTGAACTTGTCTAAGTTCATTCTCAACGTAAAATAAATTTTATAATTTTTTTATAAATTTATAAATTTTTGCTTTTTTATTAGGGTTTACTGCGTGTCATGATATGAGGTTACCACGTATCATTTTTTATTGGTTGTCAGTGTCATGTCAACAAATTTTAATGACATTACTATGGAGATAACAAAGTATGTGATAAAATCTAAGTTTAGGTACCAATTAGGCCCCTAAAAAGTTAAATACCAACTAAGTATAAATGGATAAATTCAGATGGCAATATATATATTAGTCCTATTGGGATAAAAAAATATGATAAATGATTGTTTAAGAATCAAAAAGGGACAAAATGATAAAATTTCGTAGGCTAAATCATGATTTTAAATTTCTTTAGGGAAATAGTTTTTTTTGAATTATATAAAAAATTTAAATGATTTCATTATCCTTATAATATTATATTAATTGGTGACACTAATTCAATAAGTCTGACTTTGTATTGATATAAAAGTATAGATAACAAAATGTGCAGTGCAAAGTGTAATGCCAGAAAATATAATGTATTAATTAGACGATGAGTAAAATATATATTCACCGCATCAATTGTTGATATAAAAAATCACTAAGGAGAAACCAAAAAGAAAAAAGTGGTGGGAGAGTGGTTCACCGTTGTTGGGCGGAAAATAGTGAAGGAAGGAGATGAGAGGAAGAGAATATAAAGAGCTTCATATTGGAAAAAAGGGGTTCAAGAGATGCTTTTGATGGCCTATAAACATGAAAGAGGAACCTAAAAGGACGTCCTCTTTTGACCTAATCCCAAGAAGGATATATATATATATATATATATATATGATGATGATTTTGTGATGAAAAATATATAAATGAGATTTAATATAATAAATAATAATTTTGATTATAATAATGTTAAAGTTGATAAGTTGAGGTAAATAAAGCTTGGCGCATCAAATGTTCCGTGGTGGGGTAATGCTAATATAATATTCACCTTCCCACTCCCACTTTCAATCCACTTGTCTCCAACCCAGTTGCTTCCACGTCCACCTTTACCATTGCCCTTTTTCGTCATCCATGATTCACTTCCTTCAAATTCAATTTTCTTTTTGGTTTTTCAGAGAAAAAAAAATTGCCAATCTGAGACGCTCTTTTTGGAGCCATTTTATTTGCTTGGTTAGAGATTTTAAAGAATGTGGATGAGAACTGTGGTGTTTGCATTTTCAAGTTGAAGAAAATCCCAATCTTCCGATCCCAAAATTTATGAAAGAAAGATGTGAAAGCAACAATATTCACTTTTGCATTATAACATTGTCTCCGTTTTTTTCTTTTCAGAACAATTAATCACATCATTAATTTAGTTGGTATAATAATAAATATATATATATATATATATATGATATGTATATATTTTGTATAAATGTAGAGAGTTAAATTTATTAAATCAAAACTTAATTTATAAACTAATTATTCACATTTAAAAATCATTTGTGAAAGAAAAGAAAAAAAAAAAAAAAAAAAAACCTACTCCATCGATTATGCCTGAAACATTCATTCCACCAAACCATCCTAATTCATAAACTAAGAGTAAATTAATTAAGTGCTGCAATTTGTCAGCATGATAAATATATTGACTTGTAATATAAATTATTAACCTATAAAATTTTAATTTTTTATTTTTAAATTGACGAACAAATACATATATATATATATATATATTGAAATAAAAACTCTTACGTAAGATTGATAACTTGTTTGATTCAAAGACATAAAATTGCAAAATATATATAATAATAATAATTTATTATAGAACAATAGACATCAAAAAGATTAGTGAGCGTTAAATATAGAAAAAGGAGATCCAGTGACATGACATACCTTTTATATTAGCGCTTTGTAACTTTGTTATACTATAATAAAATGAAGAAAAACTTTTGTATTAAATACAAATCTCAAGTCAACCAATCTTTAATTTATATATTAATGGTTGGGAGTTGGGACCTGGGAAGATGATTTATAATCTTTTATACTAGTTATATTTTACTATAAAAACTCCCTCCATACTCAATTAAAAATATAATCAATCATATCCTTAACTCTAAATTATAATCAATTTCGGTTTAGCCTCCTGATTGATTGTTAACTGCTGACATAATAAATGATGTGGTAGCTAATATGAAACTTTTTATGATGCGATGGCTGGCATAAAAAAAAGGCAGGTGTGAAAGATTTTATTGATTTTTAATTATTTTAGGAGGACTTAATTGATTTTTACAGATTATATAAAAATTCTCAAAAACTATAAAAGTAATAAAAAATTATAATAGGGGTAGTAGTTTTAAATCTTTTATGACATTTAATAAAATTTAATAACTTATATAATTTTTTAAGAAAATTATAATATTTTAATAATTTCTAATCATTCTTAAAACTTTTTAATAAAAATTACTACTCATTTTTTGGTTTCCCACATATGCTACCCTACATCATATGTCATAAACCGTCCTTATCAACATCGATCGATCACATCTCTTCAACCAAAATAATTACTTACCTTAAACCACCAAACACTAAATTTATTATCTCTCAAACCCTTCATTCGAGAGCCTATTCAAAGTCTAATTACCATCACACTTTAAGCAACCATTACAATCTAATCCAAACCTTAAAATAATAGAAACTTTAAATAATTTTCTTATACTTTTTAAATTTTTACAACTTTTTATACTTCTAATTAGTTTTTTATAATTTTTATTTATTTTTATATTTTTATCATTTTAATTATTTTTATATAATTTTCTATCATTTCTAAATTTTTTATAATATTTATTTAATATTTTCACTTTTCAGAACATATTAATAATATTTTATAATATTTAATAGTTTTATAATTTATTAAAATTTTTATGATATTTGATAATTTTTATAGATTTTCTATAAATTTTCAAAATTTTATAATATTTTAATAATTTTTGGGCCAAAGTTTTAGAATAATTTTAATAGTTTAATATTAATATTAATTATTTTTATATAAATTTCTATAATTTCTAAAATATTTTAATAACTTTTTTAAGAATTTTATATAACTCAATTATGCCCTCTTAAAATAATAAAAAAAATTAATTAAGCTTTACACGTCAACATTTCTTACGTCAGTCACCATGTCAATAAAATTTTCATGTCAGCTGCCACGTTAACACTTAACAGTTCGTTAGGGGCATTAACAGAAGTGACAATTTGGAAGGAGCAATTGATGGTTATTTTTAGATTAAGGGTCCGATTGATTGCACTTTTCACCTAGGGGCACAATTGATTTTCGAATTATATTCGAGGTGCCTTTTTAGTACTTTAGCCTTCTATTAATAATGATGAAAATTATTAGTTAAATATATTTATTATTGAAGGTTCCAACTACATCGGTGTAAAACTAAAGTGATTTTAAATCCGTTCATGACTTTGTAGACAAATAATGTTTTAATGACCCAATTGATAAATTTATCGATATATTTGAACTTCTCAATTGTTATGCATATAAATTTTTAAACTGACCACATCGATAAAAACAGTGTATATATATAATAATTGAATTGTTAAAATATTAATTATAAAAAATTATAAAAATTGTGAAACTACATTTATTTTATACATCCCTCCTCTTTATTATTTAATTATTATTATTTTTTATCAATTTTATTCAAAATTTACATACCTAATTTAAATGAAATACAACTATTGAATAGAATAAAAAATTAATCACATAAAATATTAGGAAAGTAGGTGCAATTATTTGGATCAGAAAGACTTCTCCAATAGTTTGGGGTCAACTAAACAGCCTGAGATATACAATTGAATTTAATGAAGATAATGGTGAATTAATACTCATTTTGGTAATAAAATAATTAAGGAGGTCATATTAACGATGGGTTGAACGTACAAGATTGGATCCAAAAAAACTCAATCTTTGCCTAACTGGAATCAATCTTTGGATTTGATGCCTCGGTACCACCGGCTGGTCCAAACCTATATTTACAATTTGTTTAGGCTTTTCCAGGACCTTCGAGAGAAGACACCTTAAATTCCTATTATCTGATGTAGATAATAAACTAGTTTTTATCCCCTGTAAATCATTAAAATATAATATATTTGGAATCCCATATTGATTTGATGGTTGCTGTAACATCCTAACACGATATAGATATTATAATCGAATTTGAAGGAATTACATTAGTTTATTTAAAAGTCTTGTTTAAATCAAATTTAATTGTGCGTTTCAAAAGCATAAAACGTGACAAAACTCTCGCAGACATTCAGAAAAGCTTAAGTTCAAAAACACTTATTTCAAGTCCTGAAATTTATTTCAAATTTGTTTGCTTCGCAAATACTGATTTTGAACAAACCTCTTCATGTTCATGCTAACATTTCTCAAAAACTATTTATTTATTTACAGAAAAATACCTAAAGGTTTTCTTAATTTGCAGCAGAAAACTTTTCAGTTTTAATTTTGAAAACCGAATTCTAATTTGTTAGCTTGTATGATTTTGCAGTTTACGTTAAAACTTCCAAAAATTGACGAACAAAACGAAACCAAAACACGACCCAAAAATAAAATATAGCTTCAAAAATCCAAGAACAAATTTTGTATTTTAAATCACCATATTTACTTAGCCGAAACAATCTGAGCTCCTACACGCCGTTCGATCCTAAATCAAAGGTTCACCTGAAACGTATACACAAACAAGTGAGCTAGAAACCCATTGTGTAATCTGACCCACAAAAAGAAATTTTACTATGGTTTTGCATATGTAATAAGCAACTCATAATTTCATAACATACTACATATCAGAGCATATCATAAATCAAAATAAAGCTCAACATATATTGAAACATATCTTATCATACCAGAGTATATAATAAATCATACCATATTGATTCATATCATATCATATCATACAAAGTCCTACCCCTATCTGCTACACACCATCTCCGACCAACCAATCACACCAAATAGGACTACACGAGTCCATCCATCCAATCACACCAATATATGTGGCGGTGTGCCACTCACATAATTGCAGCTGAGCTGCCATATATATAAATTTGCAATCTAGCCACTATAATTGTAGTATAAACTGCCATATAACACTTACTCCATCATATCATAACCTACCCTAATGCATATACAAAGTCACGTTAACATACATACATATCACATAAGTTGTATGGCATGCATACATAGATAGATGTTATACGAAGTGTAACATAACACATAACTTATATAGATCATAGCATAACATATTACATAGTCGAATTAGAAAGCTTATCAAAACAGATAATAGGATACGTATAATACACAAGCTTAACTCACATACCTACTTATAGCAAATCATAACACATTATTATACTTATCAAAACTTATTTAACATACCTCTAACACTTACTCATGTTTGTTTACTAAAACTTACGTTTTTCTGGGCCTACATAATGCCAATGGACCTAATATTCAAGACTCGTAATCAGCTCCTAATTGGGCCTCAAAGTTGGCCAAAAAAGCCCACACGACCCAAAAACCTAGCCCGTGTATGTATGATTTCACATGGTTGTGTGCCCCACGTAGCTTACCCATAGGCCTACATGATTTCACACGACCGTGTGCCCCACAAGGCCTACCCACACAACCGTGTGCTCCACAGGCCTACCACACGACTATGTGATGTACACGGTCTACCACATGGCCTGACACACAGTCGTGTGACATTGGGTAGTTTCAAAAACAGCCTCTGTTTTGTGAATTTCTTGAGTTTCAAGCGATAAATCGGATTAGAATAACATACTGATTGAAGATTTGATAGTTCACATAACCACATCACTCCGAAACCTACATACCACATTTAATCAAATTGATTACAATATAATTAAATCCAAAAATCTCACTCAAAACACCCATTTTTCCTTAAAGAAACAATCCCTAAATAAGCACACAGGCACTTACTTCACATACACCATGTTGAAACAACGATTACACTGCTAGAGGGTTTTGATTCTCCCACCCTTTGTCTGGTCTAACATCGTGAAAATACTTTACACAATGCAGAATGAAAACTAAACATTAATTACTCAAAACTTGCTCAAGAATGAACTAAAACTTAATAATAGAAAATAGAACGATGCTACTTACACGAATCTTGGATTACAATCGGAAATAAAGAGTCAAAAAGTTTAATCCCTCAGCACTTAATGGCAGCAAAACAAAACAAAAGAATCCATCAGGAAGAAGAACAAAAAGAATTGAAACTCTAAAAAGAAAATAAAGAAAAGCATTAAAGGAAAGAAAAAAAAAAGTGAAAACTGAATGGGGAAAGTAAGGATATTTTTGTTTATTAAAAATCAACTATTTCCCCCCACCAATCCCACTAACGCCTATCACTATCTACATTGGATTTTTCTTCCAAATTTAAAACAAAAATAATTATTCCATTTTGCATATGCAATGATTTAAACATAGGATTAAAGGATAAGCTGAAGCCTTACCATTAAACCAACAGACTCATTTTGTTATAACTTGCATAGAAATAAGATTTAAGCCAAAAAACTAGGGATATGAATTGAACTAGAAATTAATAAAATCTTAAGGGAAGGGATTTAAACACAAGATCTCTCACGCACAAACACAACACTTAACCACTGAATCAAATCAATTTACTTAACATAAATTTCACAATCAAAACTAAATATCCGGACGAGACCATTCTTAGTTTCACTAACCCAATTTCTTCTAACCCAGTTTTTGGAATGTGGCAGTCAAGGTGTTTATCGCATCAAGTGTGACCTGAATTTGAGTCTCGTTAGTTGTGTCGCTGTTAGGGCTTTACCCTCCTCTTGTAATTCACCAAAAAAACTATAATATGTTTATATTATTATAAATATAATTTAATATGAAAAAAGAGAGAGATAAAACTATTATAATATGTAGATATATAATCAATTATTTAGAATCTTGGTCTGTTTGTTTGACTGAAAATGATTTCCGAAAAATGATTTCTGGAAAGTGACTTATTTTTCTGGAAAAATTAATATTTTTTGGTATTTGGATGAATCTGTGTAAAATATTTTCTATTATTTGACAGATTTCCTAAAAATATTTAATAAAAGTTGTTTTAAATAAAACAAACATACATTTGAGAATTTATTATCTTTTCATTGTTTAATTAAGTTTATTTTATATTTATTAAATTTATATTTTACATTATTTTTGCATATATTTCAATGATTTATTTATAATTAAATACATCAAATTAAATATATAATAACACTCAATTATTAAGCTAGAATATTAATAGTCATAATTAAATTGAAAACAACCAAATCGAATAGATGATTCCTAGTTGTGTTATAAAAAAAAAAACAAAGATTGAATCATAATAAAGTAGCTTCCAAATCACAATTAGTACTACAAATTAATAATATTATCCAATTTCATAATTAGTAGTACACCACATGATGACTACAATATTGTCCAAGTGCATTACTAGTATTACACCACATAATTAGTACTACACCACATTAAAACATCAATATATTTAACCTTGAGAAAAATTTTGAAGCCAAATTTTTCAATGCTTCGTACTTTTAGTCAAGAAAGCTTTGGCATCGAATCCACGACCCACAAGATAATCAAACACACTACAAAGGAAGTCATCATCAAATCCTTTCACCTCCATCGACATTGCTTCTCCATAAAGATGTGGTGTCTTATCCTCAGTAAATTGTTCCAATGCATTAGCAATCTTACCAAGTTATTCACTTAAAAATTTAATTTGTTCATTAACGATACTTTCTTGAGTATTTTTCCTTTTACGTTTAGATGTGCTAGATAAAGATACTTTTGTTCTTACCTCTTCAACTTCTTTATTGTCACAATTTACAAGCACTAAATCTTGGTTACCATCATCTAATTCTATGTCAGCAAATGTTCTGGCAAAACTCCTTATTGTCATATCTTTGCCAACAACCGAAGTCATTTAATCATGACGATCAATACTTTTGATCAAAAATGGTTCATACTTCTTGTGTGTTTGTTGGATATTATACACAATTAGAATAACAAGTAAAAACAACAGAAATATATTTAATATATATATTGCCATCAACTGCTACATCATATGTTGCTTTATCACATGTGATTATTTTTATGTTATCAACCCATCCAAAACCACTTTCGGCCCGAATTGTGCATATAATTTGCCACGTGTTTTTTTCAGTCCTCATATGATTTTCCACATGCTTAGCATCACATTGAACTTGAAATATTTCAGAAATAGCTGCAACAACTCGATTAATAGAAATTGCTTTGAAAATGTTAGAAGGCTTATTTCCTTTTTAGGTCTCATCTACAAGAATTTCGAAAAAAAGATGTCCAATCGATTTTGTCCACTTGAATTGTTTTTATTGTCCCTTTTTTGTTGCCCTTACCCATTCTATATTAATAATTTACATTGTCAATAATTTCAATATCCAACAAGCTAATTTTAATATCAATATCCCACTAACATTAAAAAAAATAACAATTTTAATACTAAAACATACATAACATAAAAACATTAACCCTAAGCTCTAAACCTACCTAATGCTTCTTGCCTTATAATCAGTCAACATAGTTTGTGCAATTTCCTCTCTCTTAGTAGACCATTCTCTAGTTTCTTCTCTTTCTTCTTGCTCTGTAAAAGTTGATATTATCAAATCAGACTTATGCTCATCGTATAATCTTTGATTAATTAAATCATTCGGATAAAATCCCATTATATGATTATAAATGATACAACAAGCCAACACTATATCTACTTGGGTTTGAAAATTCCAAAATGGTTCAACATTTAACAACGAAATTGTTTATTCAAAATCCCTAAAACACATTCAACATTGATTCGCAATGATGAATGATGAAGATTAAAGAGTTCCCTTGCATTTTCTGGCCCCTAATCACTAATCTCTTAAATGATATTGGACACCATGATATGAAGTAATATATTCATGTTGGATGCCATATCCAACATTAGCAAGATAATATTTATCTACAATTTTATAAAACATAATTATTACCAATAAATTATTAGCTTACTTGAACTGTTTAGTATTTAATGTTAATTCTTAGCTTCCAGGATTCTTAATCCTTTTGGGCGTGCAAGTGCATCACTTAAAACACGAGTATCATGTGCACTACCTTCCCAACTAGCTAGAACATAGGAAAATTTCAAATAAAATGTAATGTCAGCCATTACATTTTGTGTCTTTACAGCTACAAAATCTTCCTTGAATGCTAAGTGGAATGGATGCAAGACCATAAGTTCTATTATTGGCCAATTTTGGGCCGTTTATAAATTACGGGGCACAAATACTTTACAACATAAACCCACTAACCCCCTAAAACCCAAATACAACCCAGCAACCCACTAACCCATTAAACCCATTTACAACTAAAGAACCACTAGCCTAAAACCCCTAGCCCAATTACAAACCCTAAGCCCAAAACAAAAAAAGAAAAGAAAAAATCAGAATTCCAAACCCTAGGTGCGCCGCCCCTAGGGCCTTCTACCTCCCCACTTGGCGCCGAACCCTCTGACTTTCGGCCACCTACCCCTCTGCCCAAAGCCTGCTCTGCCGCTCCACCGGTCACGTCTCCACCGCCCATGATACCTGCACACATTAAAAGAGACAAGACAGAAAATAAAAGAGAAAGTTGTATGGCTATATAAGCCGATTAAAAACTATGTAAAAAAGGGGGGATTTTTTATGAATAAAATAACCAGATATTCGACCATCTAAGCAATAAATTTCAGGTATCAAAAATACCAAAGGCAGTGAATATCAGAATACAAAAATCAAAATCGGAGAAATAGGAGGTGATGCTCCGTCTTTTGAGTTTTAGATTTCATTTTTTTCCTCTCATATTCTTATACATACGAATATATATACATATATATAAACAAAAAAAAGGAAAAAAATATAAACTTTTTACCTTTTCTACCATCAGTAATACGTGTGCGCGCATACTGTGGCGACGGAGGATGACGACCGGAGCGATACCGGCCCATCACCAGAAATCCCTTTGTTAATAAAACGCACCATTTTGGTCCCCCCCTTTGTTAATAAAACGACGTCGTTTTGGCCCTGGGTCAGATTGACCCGACCCGCTCCAATTAGGATCCGCGTGTTTTTCAAACAGAAGGGCTATTTGCGCATTTAGCCCTTCCGCTTTTTCATGCATTTACAATCAGGTTATTTTTGCTTTTAATTCGGCCCTGGAATTTGTCGCGCTTTACAAATTGGTCCCCACTGATACGCTGCGTTTTGATGAAAAGGAGTAATTGCTGTTTTGGTCCTCCTAGGTTACGCGCGTGTTGCATTTTGATCCTTTTTCTTTGTTTCTTTTTTAAAATCGCCCCAAAACTACGTTTTTGTTTCAAATTTAGTCTTTTTTTTTCAGATTTAAGTTTATTTTCATATTGTTTTTGCTATTTTATTTTATCATTTATATTATTACTGCTATTTTTATTCCTCTTATTATTTATTATCAATATATTATTATTATAGCTCCTATTATTATTTCTAATATATATATATGACGTACATATTTTTAATATTGTAATATATTTATGTAATATTATTAATAAGTTGTTTTTTTTAATATTAATAGTATTTATATTAGGTATATATTATGTATGTATTCTAATACTATATCATATATATACGTACTTTTTTTCATATTATTTTATATATATGTTCTTAATATCATATTTTTATTGTTATGTATATATTTTAATATTGTTAGTTATATATATTTTATAATATTGTATGCATATTTCTAATACCATTGTATATTTCTAACGTCATTATTATTTATACATATATACGTACGTATCTATGTAGCGTATTAATAAATTCTTTTTATATTATTATCATTTCTAATGTATATACATATATCGTATATGTTATATATATATTATGTATATATTTTCAATATTATTAGTTATATTTTTTATATACTATTCCATGTACCTATTTCCATATCATCTTATGTATATATTCTTAAACACTATTATATGTATATGTATATTTTTAATATCATATTGTATATATTATTATTACATTTATTTTATTCCTACTATATTTATTATTAATATTAGTACATATATTTTATTATACTTGTATACGTATTTTATATATAATATTATTTTTCAGTATATCATTATATTATTTATTATACCTATTATCTTCATTATTATCACTTATTATTTTATTTTAATATTAGTATGTATATATTTTTCATATATGTCATGTACATACGTTTTTCAATGTTTATTTTTTATATATATATGTATATATTATGTATATATTTTAACATTACTAGTTATATTTTTACTATCTTAGGTATATACTTCAAACACTATATATGGTATATTTCTAACACTATTACTATATATATATATATATATATATTTTACGTACATACTCTTAATATCATTATTATGTATATATATACATTGATTCCATTTCATGTTTAATTCTAGTATTACGTTTAATATCGCATATATCTTTATTGTTTTTAATATTATTGTCACACTTATATTTGCTTCAATATATTTCTAACTCTTTCTGTTATTTAGTTTTATTTCATATCAACTTGCTTTGCATTATTCCGAAAATCTTATTCTTGTTTTCTAATTAATTTCAATACATGAGGCAACGTATCGGTTTAACACAAAGTCGTTGATTTCATCGCTATGTTAGGTGAATCATATTGGCTCGTGTTAAAACGGTATGTCCTTCTCAAAAATCAAAAAAATTAAAAATTCTCGTATTTCAACCGGATCACGATTAAATGTTACATTGAACTCGCATTTTCAAAATTTAGGACAACACATGTTTAATAAGATACCAATTTTGGGCGTCATGAGGGTGCTAATACCTTTCTCGTGCGTAACTGACTCCCGAACTCTATTTTTTCTCTGGATTTTAACGTAGACTTAAATTTGGCCTTCTTTTTATCAAAAATAAAACTTTTGGTTAAAATGAAGATTTATTAGGTATCCGATCACACCTAGAAAAAGGGATTGGTGGCGACTCCCTTTTCTAATAAAATCAAAAGTCAGTTTTTAAATTTCTAATAAATCGCCTCAATTAGCGACCGAAGGCAAAATTTTTACGTCGCTACAGCTGGCGACTCCACTGGGGAACCATTTTTGAGAGTCGTTGTCTGGAATTAAACTCGCATTGTCAAAATTTTCAAAGTTCCTTGTTCAAATTAACATTTAGTCGTGATCCTCAAATTTTTTGTTTTCTAAAAGTCATGCATTCGCATTATGTTGTAAATGTTTTTCTAACTCGTTTTGTCCTTTTTGTTTTTTAGCTTTAAGTTTTATGGTTTTAGTTTTGTAGTTTTTTTTAAATATAACGAAAGGTTTGTGAGTTTCTCCCCACACACCGTACACGTGCATCTTTACATAACATGAGATCTATACCCGAGCTCCGTCCGTTTAAGTGAAAGTAAACACTATGCCTTCGTGAGTTAACTCGTCCCTCCGTACAGGCTAGTGAATACTTTCGGGTTACATATGACTTATGATTTTGTGAGTAACTTGTCTCTCCGCATAGGCATAAGTAAATGTAATCCCTCGAATTGATCTCGTAAGCCTATGATGGGCCATGACCGAGGCTCTGTATTAATCTTAGTAGATGACAGTACAGACAATTCGAGTACCTACCTAGAACCAAAGCCGCATATAGTGAACCGTATGAGCCCCCTAACTAGAGCCATGTCGAACCTCCGTTCGTTTAGTAGTCACCAAAATAAGTACACGGGAGAAATGCCTCTTACTTTTTGCACTTTTACTTTGTATGCAAGGGGATTGGGTTGGTTTAATAAACTAGATCGAGTAGTGTAATTTGATAAATTTTCCATGATTTTTCTGCCTATATTTGACTACTAACCAGGGCTGTTCGTCATTGCTTTATTTTTCATCATGCATTATAGGTATCATATTAGAAAAGTGTTGACTAGAGATCGATTGCCAAAAAAAGGGGTTTCTAATGAAAGAGTTGATTATACAAACAACCGAGAAAAATACCGTGGTCCGGGACTGGTCTTTGAAAACCCAGAAAGAAAAAGGGGATAGTTTAATGGAAGGATGTTTTCTAATCTACCTGAGCACGTAACTGTGAATGTTCGTCAGAATAATCTGGAAGACTTGGTTCGAATCTAGAATCAGTGGGACTCGGACACTAGGGGAATCTTCACTGAAAAATACGAGGATGTAGCCAACCTGATTGCCATCAACGTTGACGAACGATTGATTTAAGCCATGGTCAAATTCTGGGATCCAGCTTACTAGTGTTTCACCTTCAATCAAGAAGACATGACCCCGACTATAGAAGAATACACTGTTTTGCTTCGTATTGATAATGTGCAATTCTACAAAATATATGTGAAAGAGCCCAAGTCGATGACCTTCAAGAAAAAGTTAATGAGATTGACAGACATGACCGACACATGGGCCGAAAAATAGATAAAGAAGAAGAATGAAACCAGCTGTATTGAATGGTTTTCCCTGCGAGATTTGGTTCTGAACTACCCCGATATGTTGAAGAGGGTAAATCTGTTCACTTTGGCCATTTACGGTCTGATTGTTTTCCCAAAAGTTCTTAGACATATAGAAGTTACAGTAGTGGATTTTTTTGAAAGGTTAAAACAATGAATCAATCTCGTCCCAACTATCCTGGCCGAAACCTTCAGATCACTAAGCATCTGTAGGAAAAAAAGGGAAGGTCGTTTTATCGGATGCGTGCAGTTACTCAATGTTTGGATTTGAGCCACTTTTGAAAGGTAGAGCGCACACCGTTCCATATGTTTTCTAAAACATTCGCCCCGTTAGAAGCTTATCTCGAGAAAGAATGGCCAAAGGAGGTCACCGAACAGCATTGGGTTTCAGTTTTTCAGAATCTTCGTGCTGAAGATGTAACCTGGAGAGCATCGTGGATACGCCATTCGGTTCTGTTATACAAGGTGGGAAACCAAGATTGGGTGCCACTGCTTGGATTATGGGGAGGAGTTGGTTATGTTCCGTTAATGGTCCAAAGGCAATTTTTTTCACAACAATTCATACCCGTTACCGGAAGATTAGCACAGTCTGAGTTTGCTTTCGCGGGTGAAGGTTATATGAGAAGGGTCCGAGACACTGCAAAGTCTTGGAAGAAAATTCATCTGATGGAATTGGCTCTATATGCTGATACCCTCACCCAAGATTACGACATAAGGAGGAAGCAACGGGTGAACAGTCATCAAATCTCGTCGACAAACTACACCGTCAGGAATCTTTTCTCGGAGGAAATTTCATCTGAGCTAGAAATGGCAAGACAAGAATTTGAATGAGAAAAGGCCAAGATGTCTCGGGACCTTAGTGCTCTTCAAGAGAAAAACTACCAACTGAAGATCGACGTTTAGATTGAAAGATCCAGAACCGGAAAAAGTGCAAAAAGAAGCTGAAGTCATAAGAAATAACTTAAGGGATCTTCATCTGGAAAATAAGAAATTAAGAGGCACTATAAAGAATAGTGGGCTGGGCAAGTCATCAGCGGAATGGAAAGAAGAATTAAGCAACATCAAAGGCGGGATGGAATTCTGGAAAGGAAAAGCGAAGAAAGAAGAAGAAAAGGCTGCGCGGGCTATGATGGAGCTAAGGAAGAAGAACGCCGAATATGAAGCTGTGTCTGCCGAGGTAATGACTAGTCGATCTAAACGTCAAGAACTAAAAGAGAGGATACGAGATTTAGAAGACATGCTGCAAGATCGTCAACAACAGTTAGATACTCTCTTGGAGGCTTTGGAAGAAAAGAATAGTCAGTATGATAGAGACATTCGTGCTTACGAAGAAGACCTCCAAGAAAAAGAAATGCAACTTAGCTATTTGATCAACAAAATTCGTGGGGTAGTAATGCACGTGGTAGAACTATCGGAAGAATCTAAAATTCTCATTTGCCAATTCCCTCCAAGCCGAATATCAAACATATCAGAATTCTTAGCACGAGTAAAGAAATATGGTGATATAGCTAGAAAGTTTGTGTAATGGCTGAATCGAAAATGGTAAAATGTTTTGTAATAGACTCTTTTGATAAATAAAATGCCTAAATAGGGGCCGTCTTGAAATCAACACTAAATTCTTGCATATTTATTCATGACTAACATTCATTGAACATTTATGCATTTATTCATTTATTCATTGCATGTACATATCCCATAATCATTCGCTAAGGTTAGAATCATATAATTCACAGTTGCAACACTTCAAATCTGGAACTACGCCATTCGTATAAAACGCGTCAACAAGTTAGAGTAATGGAGGCTGAATTTAATGAAAGAATCAAAAGGATGGAAAGAGTTCAAAGGGAATTACAAGAACAACTGGCTAAGTCACAGGAAGAAATGAGGGATCTGATAGTGAGATCTCGAGAGGAATCACTTGAACAGAAGGATCAAATAGCTAAGATGATGGAAATGATGTCAGTTTTGGTCAAAGGAAAAGGACCCATGTAGAACCCCGACGTTATGGAACCTCAATCAAGAATTAATCACGATCAGGATCCACTTTATCCCCCAAGATTCACTCCACCGTACGCCCACGCGACACAAAGAGGGTATACTCAAGGGGAACCCACAGGCTTGGAACAACGACCTATGCCACCTGCTCACCTAGAGCAAGGAACATTTGTGTCAAATCCCGGAGCTACTCATGCCAATCCTGTAGTTCTGGATTTAGATGATCCAGCAGAAATAGCCAAGTTGAAAATAGATGATCACGAGGCTCAAGAGAAGTATAGGAGCTTGGAGGAAAGACTCAAAGCGATAGAAGGCACCGAGGTCTTCTCTGCATTAAGCGCTAAAGAGCTTAGCTTGGTGCTTGATCTAGTCCTACCTCCAAAATTTAAGGTACGTGATTTTGAAAAGTACGATGGGACGAGATGTCCAAGAGTGCATCTTGTCATGTTTTGCCGAAAGATGACCAGTTATATGAACGAAGATAAGCTGCTCATACACTGCTTTCAAGACAGCCTGGTCGGATCAGCTCTTCGATGGTATAATCAGCTTAGTAGAGAAAGGATCAGATCATGTAAGGACTTGGCATCCGCGTTTTGTGAACAGTATAAACACGTGTCTGATATGGTGCCCGACTGAATGACTTTGCAAATGATGGAGAAAAAGCCGTCAGAAACTTTTAAATAGTATGCGCAAAGATGGAGGGACGTCCCAGCCCAAGTAAAACCCCCACTAACAAAAACGGAGATAACCGTCCTCTTTATCAACATCTTAAAGGTGCCGTTTTATGACAAACTAGTGGGAAGTGCCACGAAGGACTTTGTAGATATTGCAATATCGGGTGAGCTTATAGACAATGCCGTCAAGAGCGGTAGAATGGAAGGTCAAGAAAGTTCAAGAAAGGTAGCGCCCATGAAAAAGAAAGAACCAGAAGCCCATATAGTGGGAATGGGAAGCCATTATACCCCTAATCCGTATCCAAACCAACCCCGACTTCGAAATTATCCACCTCTGAATTTGTATTACCCTCCTCAAACCCCTTACTACCAAACACCACCTCCTTCCTACCCCGTATACGCCACGAACAACCAAAGACCCGTCGCCATATTCCCACAAAGCGCTGTACCTGTTCAAAGCCAACCCAGAAACGAACCAAGACCAGCAAAGCCCAATCCCGAGAGATCGCAGTTTACTCCTATCCCTATGTCGTATGGGGAATTGAACCCAAAACTTTTTGATAAACAATTGATATCTCCCCATTATATGGCACCCTTGAAACCCCCGTACCTGAAATGGTACGATCCAAATGCTAGTTGTGTATACCATGCTGGAAACCAGGGGCATTCTACGGAGAACTGCCTTGCCTTCAAAAGGAGAGTTTAAGGACTCATCGATGTGGGCATTTTGTGATTTGATGGTACTGGCGGTACGGCCGGGAACCCATTCCCAAACCACACCGAAGGAAATGTGAGTGCAATGGGAGAGGAGGACAAACGGCAAAGTAGAAGATGGGTTTCTGAAATAAGAATACCTCTGCAGAAAATTTGAGAGGTACTAGTTGAAAAGGGGTTGCTCTGTCATCTTAACAGGATATTCAAAGGAAGAAATGCCAAAGAGCACAGGTTTTGCGAATTCTATGGTATTGAAGGGCACGACATTCAATCCTGCGAAGAGTTCAGGAGATTACTGCAAAATATGATGGATAATAAGGAGATTGGGATCTTTTATAAAGGCGAAGAGGCCGATAGAGGAGAAATATGCGCCTCTAACAATCAATCATCAGGTTTCCCGTATAGCGCCGACTGACCATTAATAATTTATTACGACGCGAAGAAAAAGCCAGTGAAACCAAAAGTGATAATCGAAGTACCATCTCGTTTCCCCTATAAGGACAACAAAACAGTATCATGGAAGTATGATGTCAACATCATCACACCTGAAAGTGAAAAGCCTGAAGCCACAACTGGAGAGGTTGGGAAGGTAGGCCATTTTACCCGCAGTGGGCGGTGTTATTCTAAAGAGATTGAGCCCGATAAAGAAGAATAGTGACTGGAAGCAAAAAGGAAAGACAGTGATGTACGAGGCCGAAGTCGAGCAGGAAACTCTACCTGTACAAGAAACTAAAAAACCTGTGGATGAGGAGGAAGCACAAGAGTTCTTGAAATTTATCAAGCATAGTGAATACAATGTACTGGAACAATTGAATAAGCAACTAGCACGAATCTCAGTTTTATCTCTACTGTTAAATTCAGAGCCACACCAGAATGCTTTGCTGAAGGTGTTAAATCAAGCTTACGTAGCAAACAACATATCTGTTGAGAAGCTTGATAGGTGGGTGAATAATCTAAATGCGGACAATTTCATCTCCTTTAGTGATGATGAGTTATCGCCAAATGGTAAAGGCTCAGTGAAAGCACTGCATATTACGACTCGTTGCAAGGGCTACATAATACCAAATGTGCTCATCGATAATGGGTCGACACTCAACTTCATGCCTTTGGCCACGCTTTCCAGAATTCCGATGGATCTATCCTATTTAAGGCCCTGTCATTCCACGACAAGGGCATTCGATGAGACAAGGCGTGAAGTCATAGGAAAGATTAAGATCCCTCTGGAAGTGGGCCCTTATATATACGATGTTGAATTTCAAGTCATGGACATTACGCCATCATACAATTGCCTCTTGGGAAGACCTTGGATCCATTCTGCTGGAGCAGTTCCGTCCTCTCTCCATCAAAAAGTGAAGTTTATCATGGATGGTTGTTTGGTCACTGTTGAGGGAGAAGAAGACATTGTCGCATCTATCTCTGCCCATGCACCGTACCTGGAAGTGAGCAAAGATGCAATAGAATGTTCCTTCCGATCCTTTGAGTTTGTCAATGTCACTTTTGTCACTGAGGGAAATAGAATTCCGGTGCCAAAACTGTCAAGGAATACCAGATTGGGCATTAAGTTGACTGTGGGAAAAAGAGCCCGAGCAAGGAAAGGCTTGGGAAGGTATCTGCAAGGAATAGTCAGGGCTCTAAAGCCAATGCATCACAAGGCCCGATATGGTTTAGGTTTCCAGCCAGATGCACGTCAAATAAGAAAACAGTGGCAGAAAAAGCAAGAAAGGAGGGTTGCAAGAGCATTAGGCCGAGAATTAGAATGGGAGCCCATAATGTATCCTCCTTTGTCAAAAACATTTACATCTGCAGGAATGATGTACCCCGGGCAAGATAATCCACGAAGCACGCTGTTATTGATTGAAAGGGGTCTTCAGAATGTCAGTATAAATGTCATTGACAAAGGAAATGATACAATTAAAGATGTTTCAATGATACGCCCTTGTCCTCTTGGATTCGTTTTAAATAACTGGACTGCTGTGGATCTCCTTATAGTGTCTAAGTCTCCTCCAGAGTAATGCTCAATGTTAACACTTTTCTTTTTGTGTGTCCCTGAGTAATAGTAGGGATTTTTTTGTAAAAGCTTATGATTTGCTCTTTATCATTTAAATGAACATTAATGAAGATGTATTTTGTTATAGTCTCTTTATTTTCATTAACTTCATGCTTTTTCCCTCTTCTCACAGCCTGTCATTGCATATATCTCACATCATGCCATTATGCTTGTCGGTCCCAATACTTTGATGCTCCTCTATAGTTTTCTTTTCCATTCAACTTTCAAGTGCTCAGATATTCACGACACGAACAAACCCGTTACAAATCTTGAAATTGATTTTGAGAAGGCTGTTTGTTTAGGAGAGTTCGAAGCTGAAGAAAATGCTGAATACTATGTCTCGTCTCCTGACTTGCTAAGAATGGTGGAATAAGAGGATAAACAGATTCTGCCTCATCAAGAATCTGTTGAAATAATAAATTTGGGAACTGAAGAAAGGAAGCAAGAAGAGAAGATTGGGACCTCTATGTCAGGTGGCACTAGGCATAATTTGATTGCTTTGCTCCGCGAGTACAAAGATGTATTCCCATGGTCATATCAGGACATGCCAGGATTGGATGAGGATGTAGTGGTCTATAGACTCCCACTGGCTGCGAATGCAAACCCATTCAGTGAAGTTATGTGAATGAGACACGAAATCTTTGTTAAAGATAAAAGAGGAAGTCAAGAAACAATTTGATGCTGGCTTCCTACAAGCCTCCAAATATCTAGAATGGATAGCTAACATAGTCCCGGTACCAAAGAAAGACGGCAAAGTACGAATGTGCATAGATTATCGTGACCTGAATCGAGTAAGTCCTAAAGATAATTTTCCCTTACCACACATTGATACGTTAGTGGATAACACAGCAAAACATTCATTGTTTTCTTTCATGGATAGATTCTCGAGGTATAATCAGATCAAGATGGCCCCTGAGGATATGGAGAAAACTACCTTCGTAACAATATGGGGAACATTCTGCTACAAGGTGATGCTATTTGGGTTAAAAAATGCTAGGGCAACATATCAGAGGGCTATGGTGACGTTATTCCATGACATGATGCATAAAGAAATAGAGGTCTACGTCGACGATATGATTGCTAAATCCAAAGGGGAGAAAGAGCATGTTGGGAACCTCAGGAAGTTGTTCGAAAGACTGAGAAAGTTTCAGTTGAAGCTTAATCCAGCCAAATGTACGTTTGGGGTTACCTCGGGAAAATTACTAGGCTTCATCGTCAGCGAGAGAGGCATTGAAGTTGATCCAGATAAGATAAAATCCATACAAGAACTACCACCTCCACGCACGCAAAAAGAAGTCAGAGGATTTTTAGGGAGGTTGAACTACATCGCTCGGTTCATTGCTCAACTTACTAACCAGTGTGACCCAATTTTTTGACTCATTCGAAAAAATAACCCGGGAGAATGGAATGAGGAATGCCAGGTGGCTTTTGATAAGATAAAATAGTATTTGTCTAGTCCCCCGGTGCTAATACCACTAACTCCAGGAAGACCATTAATATTGTATCTGATTGTGTTCGAAAATTCAATGGGTTGCGTACTGAGGTAACACGACGAGTCAGGAAAAAAAGAAAAGGCGATCTACTACCTCAGCAAAAAGTTCACTAAATATGAGGTAAAGTATTCGTCTATATAAAAATACTGTTGTGCTCTGGTTTGGGTAGCTCAGAGACTCAGGCAATATATATTGTATCATACGACATGGTTGATTTCAAAGCTGGACCCAATAAAGTACATGATGAGATCACCTGCACTCTCAGGAAGAATGGCACGATGGCAGATCTTATTATCAGAATACGACATCGTCTATGTGAGCCAAAAGTCGATAAAAGGGAGCGCAATAGCTGACTTCTTGGCAACTTGAACAACAGAGGAATATGAGCCATTGAGATTTGATTTCCCCGATGAGGACTTGATGTGCATTACAGAAAAAGAGTATGAGTCATCAAAAGAAAAGTCATGGAAAATGAGCTTTGATGGTGCGTCAAATGCATTGGGGCATGTGATTGGAGCAGTCTTGGTATCACCAGAAGGAAACCATTATCTGTTCACGGCCAGGCTGAATTTCTTCTGTACTAATAACATAGCGGAATATGAGGCCTATATCATGGGACTTCGCGCAGCTATTGAACGAAACATCAAAATTTTAGAGGTGTATGGGGACTCAGCGTCGGTGATATACCAAATTCGTGGAGATTAGAAAGTGAGAGATTCAAAATTAGTCAAATATGGCGATCTAGTGGCAGGCCTGATTAAAGAATTCAAAGAAATAACTTTTAATTACTTCACACGAGAAGAAAATTAATTGGCTGATGCCCTGACCACTTTGGCTTCAATCTTCAAAGCAAACAGAGAAACAAAAATAATGCCTCTTCAAATGAGCATATATGAAATCCCTGCACATTGTTTCAGCATTGAGAAAGAGCCAGATGGACAGCCATGGTTCCATGATATCTTAGAATACATCAAGAATCAAAGGTATCCCGAACAAGCAAATGAGAATGACAAAAGAACAATTAGAAGAATGGCAGCGAGATTTGTTCTTGATAGGGATATCCTGTACAAAAGAGGAAAATATCAAGTGCTCTTGAGATGCGTGGATGATGTTGAAACTAGAAAAATACTTGAAGATGTCCATGAAGAAATTTGTGGGACACATGCTAATGGTTTTACTATATCCAGGAAGATTATGTGACTCGGTTATTACTAGATGACGATGGAAAGTGACTGCATTAGTTTTGCACGGAAATGCCACAAATGTCAAATTTATGGTGATAAAATTCATGTAGCCCCTTCGCCCCTTCATGTCATGACTTCTCTATGGCCCTTTTCTATGTGGGGCATGGATGGTATAGGGCCAATTTCCCCAAAAGCTTCTAATGGACACCGATTCATTTTTGTGGTCATTGATTACTTCACAAAATGGATAGAAGCCGCTTCGTTTGCCAATGTGACAAAGACTGCAGTTTGTAGGTTTTTGAAAAAGGAAATCATTTGTCGATATGGTTTACCTAAAAGAATCATTTCAGATAACGCCATGAATCTGAACAACAAGATGATGAAGGAAGTGTGTGAACAATTTCAAATAAAGCATCATAACTCATCACCCTATCGCCCAAAAATGAATGGAGCGGTTGAAGCGGCCAACAAGAATATTAAGAAGATTATTGGGAAAATGCCCGAAACATATAAAGACTGGCACGAGAAGCTACCGTTTGCTTTTTATGCATATCGCACATCTGTGCGGACATCTACGGGAGCAACTCCTTTCTCTCTGGTCTATGGAATAGAAGCTATGCTACCTATCGAAGTTGAGATCCCCTCTCTACAAGTCTTAATGGAGTCGAAACTAGAAGAAGTAGAGTGGGTTCAAGCTCGATATGACCAGCTAAATCTTATTAAAGAAAAATGTTTGAAGGCAATTTGTCATGGACAGATATACCAGAAGAGAATGATAGCGGCCCATGACAAGAAAATACGACCAAGATAATTCCATGAAGGAGAACTCGTGCTGAGAAAGATTCTTCCAATACAAAAAGACCTGCGAGGAAAATGGGTACCAAATTGGGAAGGACCATACATCGTGAAGAAGGCATTCTCGGGTGGAGCTTTGATTCTCACCGAGATAGATAGGAAGGAGTTACCGAATCCAGTGAACTCAGATGCTGTGAAGAAATATTATGCTTGAAGAAAAATAAAATTAAGATGAAAACCCGAAAGGGCATCTTAAAAAAAAAAAAAAGGGTCAAGGTGAAAACCTGAAAAGGGCGTCTTGATTAACACAAAAGATTAGGATGAAAACCTGAGAGGGCATCCTAATGAAGTAAACTTGGGCTTAAAGAGCAAGGCGATTTGAACGGTGGGTTGAACAGCGAGACTACAATATTTGAAGCATCTCTGAAAGTTCAAAATCTTTTACGCAAGAGGTCATGCTCGAAAAGATTCTTATTAAGGAACGTGGAAGAGTTCATACGTTGAATATCTAGAGCATTTGTATCCGTTGAATGCGATCCCCTTCCTCTTTACGATTCCTTTTACTATTCTTGGTTAACTTTCTTTGTTTGTTACCTTTGAAATAAATGAATGTGAGGTATCCTTTTTGTCCCTACCTGACCATTTTCATGCATCTCATTATGTGGTTTATTTACATGATAAATAGTGAAATGACATACTCTAAACAAAAGAAATTTTAAGAATTACCTGGACAAGAGCCTCAAAGTAAGGACAAAGTTCAGCCAGGGGCAAAAGAACGATGTTTGAGAAACATTGATTATTCGTGAAGCTTGAGGACGGGTACAGAGCCTAAAGAGAAAGTTAAGAGCCGAACTAATGAATGCAGATCATCACAAAAATTGTGATGAAAAAGGACATGCGACAAACATGCCTAAGGCGCATAGCATGATCATTTAGGCATATAAGCATTTAAGACCAACATGTGCATATCATGATAACATCATACATGACATATACAGGTACTCCAGTAGAGCAAGAGGATATGATGATAGCTGTATTGAATCAAAGGAAAAGACACTTGAGTTCAACAGGTTTTGGTATTTTGATTTTTTTATTTCTGTTTTCAAAATTCAACTCATATTGCGAGAAGTGAGTTGAGCCTCAGAACACGCTGAAGTATTTTCAATTTCTGTTTTTCAAATTTCTGTTTTCAGAAATCAATTCATATTGCGAGAAGTGAGTTGAGCCTCAAGACACGTTGAGGTATTTTCAGTTTATGTTTCAAAAATCAACTCATATTGCGAGAAGTGAGTTGAGCCTCGGGTCACATGACGAGGTATTTTCAAAAGCTACTTTTCAAATTATATTTTTCAAAAATCAACTCATATTGCGAGAGGTGAACTGAGCCTCGGGTCACATGACGAGGTACTTTTCAAATTAAGTTTCAAAAAGACCAACTCATATTGCGAGAGGTGAGTTGAGCCTTGGCTCACATGCTGAGCTATTTTCAATTTTTGTTTTTAATGTCTGTTTAAAGAGTCAATTCATATTGCGAGAAATGAGTTGAGCTCAAGATCACATGCCGAGTAAAGAATAAAGATTGGAGTTGATTGAAGACACCAGATTTTGTCTCCCTGAAGTTGCAGTGGAGCTGATCGAGGATATTAGATCTTTCCTTTCTAAAGTTACAGAAGAGAAGACCATAAACCTTATCTGACTGAAGTGATAGAAGAGCAGATTGAAGCTGTAGATCTTATCTTTCTGAAGTTACGGTGGAGTAGATCAAAACTACAAATCTTATATCCTTGAAGTTACATTGGAGTAGATTGAAGCTACAAGGCATATATCAGAAGATGCAATGGATTGAACCAAAGCTACAAGATACGGTAGACTGAAAGGAGACTACCTGAACAAGAGGAGCACCAAAGAAGTCAAGAGTCGGCGAGACTGGGCAAAATTGGCCTGTCTTTGTGTCTTTGCTCTATTTCCGTTACACGACAATGAGCAAAGAGGGGCAGCTGTTATAGGCCAATTTTGGGCCGTTTATAAATTACTCGGGCCCAAATACTTTACAACATAAACCCACTAACCCCCTAAAACCCAAATGAAACCCAGCAACCCACTAACCCACTAAACCCATTTACATTAAACCCGTTTACAACTAAAGAACCACTAGCCCAAAACCCCTAGCCCAATTACAAACCCTAAGCCCAAAACAAAAAAAGAAAAGAAAAAATCAGAATTCCAAACCCTAAGTGCGCTGCCCCTAGGGCCTTCTGCCTCCCTACTTGGCACCGAACCCTCTGACTTTCGGCCACCTACCCCTCTGCCAAAAGCCTGCTCCGCCGCTCCACCGGTCACGTCTCCACCGCCCATGATACTTGCATACATTAAAATTGACAAGACAGAAAATAAAAGAGAAAGTTGTATGGCTATATAAGCCGATTAAAAACTATGTAAAAAAGGGGGGATTTTTGATGAATAAAAGAACTAGATATTCGGCCATCTAAGCAATACATTTCAGGTATCAAAAACACCAAACTCAGTGAATATCAGAATACAAAAATCGAAATCGGAGAAATAGGAGGTGACGCTCCGTCTTTTGAGTTTTAGATTTCATTTTTTTTCATCTCATTTTCTTATACATACGAATATATATACATATATGTAAACAAAAAAAGGAAAAAAAATATAGGCGCCGGCGACTGAGGACGACGACCGAAGCGATACCATCCCATGACCGGAAATCCCTTCTCCCCTCTCCCCTCTCTCTTTTTTTTTTTCTCTGCTGCTGCAAAATAAAAATTTGTCAAAAAAATTTGGCTTTTATAGGGACCAAAACGCACCGTTTTGGTCCCCCCCTTTGTTAATAAAACGACGTCGTTTTGGCCCTGGGTCGAATCAACCTGACCCACTCCAATTAGGATCCGAGTGTTTTTTAAACGGAAGGGCTATTTGTGCATTTAGCCCTTCCGCTTTTTCATGCATTTACAATCAGGTTATTTTTGCTTTTAATTCGGCCCTGGAATTTGTCGCCCTTTACAAATTGGTCCCCACTGATACGCTGCGTTTTGATGGAAAGGAGTAATTGCTGTTTTGGTCCTCCTAGGTTATGCGCTGTTGCATTTTGATCCTTTTTCTTTGTTTCTTTTTAAAATCACCCCAAAACTTCGTTTTTGTTTCAAATTTAGTCTTTTTTTTTCAGATTTAAGTTTATTTTCATATTGTTTTTGCTATTTTATTTTATCATTTATATTATTACTGCTATTTTTATTCCTCTTATTATTTATTATCAATATATTATTATTATTATAGCTCCTATTATTATTTCTAATATATATATATATATGACGTACATATTATTTAATATGATAATATATTTATGTAATATTATTAATAAGTTGTTTTTTTAATATTAATAGTATTTATATTAGGTATATATTATGTAAGTATTCTAATACTATATCATATATATACGTACTTTTTTTCATATTATTTTATATATATGTTCTTAATATCATATTTTTATTGTTATGTATATATTTTAATATTGTTAGTTATATATCTTTTATAATATCGTATGCATATTTCTAATACCCTTGTATATTTCTGACGTCATTATTATTTATACATATATACGTACGTATCTATGTAGCATATTAATAAATTCTTTTTATATTATTATCATTTCTAATGTATATACATATATCGTATATGTTTTATATATATATTATGTATATATTTTCAATATTATTAGTTATATTTTTTATATACTATTGCATGTACCTATTTCCATATCATCTTATGTATATATTCTTAAACACTATTATATGTATATGTATATTTTTAATATCATATTGTATATATTATTATTACATTTATTTTATTCCTACTATATTTATTATTAATATTAGTACATATATTTTATTATACTTGTATACGTATTTTATATATAATATTATTTTCGTATATCATTATATTATTTATTATACCTATTATTTTTATTATTATCACTTATTATTTTATTTTAATATTATTATGTATATATTTTTCATATATGGTACATTTCTAACACTATTACTATATATATATATTTTACGTACATACTCTTAATATCATTATTATGTATATATATTCATTGATTCCATTTCATGTTTAATTCTAGTATTACGTTTAATATCGCATATATCTTTATCGTTTTTAATATTATTGTCACACTTATATTTGCTTCAATATATTTCTAACTCTTTCTGTTATTTAGTTTTATTTCATATCAACTTGCTTTGCATTAATCTGAAAATCTTATTCTTGTTTTCTAATTAATTTCAATACATGAGGCAATGTATCGGTTTAACACAAAGTCGTTGATTTCATCGCTATGTTGGGTGAATCATATTGGCTCGTGTTAAAACGGTATGTCCTTCTCAAAAATCAAAAAAATTAAAAATTCACGTATTTCAACCGGATCACAATTAAATGTTACATTGAACTCGCATTTTCGAAATTTGGGACAACACATGTTTAATAAGATACCAATTTTGGGCGTCACGAGGGTGCTAATACCTTCCTCGTGCGTAACTGACTCCTGGACTCTATTTTTTCTCTGGATTTTAACGTAGACCTAAATTTGGCCTTCTTTTTATCAAAAATAAAACTTTTGGTTAAAATGAAGATTTATTAGATATCTGATCACACCTAGAAAAAGGGATCGGTGGCGACTCCCTTTTCTAATAAAATCAAAAGTCGGTTTTTAAATTTCTGATAAATCGCCTCAATTAGCGACCGAAGGCAAAAATTTTACGTCGCTACAAGTTCCATCTAATGCTCCAATACAATTTTTAAAATAAGGATAAAACCTTCGATTGTTTCTGATTTCATTAGGAGTTTGACTCATTAGGTAATCTAATAACTAGTATATACAATTTCAAAATTACTCTCAATACAACCCTAAAGTAACGGTGAATTGTCTCAATTGATTTATAATATCTTGATCCAATCACTTGAAACCTTACATTATGACCAATTATATGTAAAAATATAACTACTTGCTCCCTAATATCCACCGATTGAGTTAATTGTAACAATTTGTTCTTACTAAGAATGTCACAAAATTAGAAAAGTAATCTGTCTCATCCTTATCACATTAATACAATGTTGGTCATCTCTATATAAAATACTATAAATATAATTTTCTCTTTTATAATCTCGATGCACACGAGGGTGAGAAGTGATTTCCTTCATAGTTTTTAATTTTTTTAATCCAAATAGCCCCAAAAGCTAAAACTGGAGCCACAACCCCAACAATTGCATTATGATTTTGATTACAATCCATCTACACAAAAAAATGCCACACAAATATTTGATCATTAAAACAATAATTTCAAGTTGTATTTAAGCTCAGGAATTAATAAAGCCAACATCAACAATAAACAATACAAATCAAACAGATTTTTGAGCTTTGCAACAAGTTAAAACTTCAGAAACGCATAAATGAGGAACTAAAAACAAACATTCAACTAAAAAGAATGATAACAAATCATTCAAGTAGAAAAAAAAATCATAAAACGATAAAAGAATTAAGCAACAGAAATAAAAATTTAGGAACAATCGACAGCTAACAAAGATATTTTTGTAACATTGATCAAATGTCATCTTACTATGTGTGAAATACCTCAAAAGCAAGATTATCATTAGAGTGATCTAGTTTCATGCTAATGGGTAACCATAAATGTAACGCCCCAAATTTGGGCCTAGAAGTATTAGGTTTTGAGCAGGGGTGCAATTAGGAGACTGCACATAAATATTTAATTGTGCAATAAAGTGTCACAATTGAGTGTTTGGCTTAGTGGTTGTGTGCTTTAGAAGTGTTTGGGAAGTTATGGGTTCAAGTCCCTTCAACAAAATTTTGGTTTTTAAGGATAAAACCCTTATCTTTGGTCAGTAGGGTTATAAATAAAATTTGGTAAGGTATGACATAAGAAAGCATATGGTCTAGTGGAAGTGGCGTTACAAGTATGGCAATGAGGTTTAAGGTTTGAATCCTTGCTTGCGCAAATGGGGATTATTTGCTCTTAGTGTCATAAGAGTGTTGTAGTTTTAGGGGTTCTCTGAACGATTATCTTTTGCTCTTTCTTTTTCGGGTATTGTTCTTTTGGTGGCCGAATATTAGTTGTGACCACTCGGGTATTTTGAATTGCTCTCCTTTATCGTGTTTTCTTAGGCGGCTTCTCCTCTTTTTCCCCATCCTTCTCCTCTTGAATATTGTCGTTGTTCTTTTCTTTGCTCACATTGGTTTTGTGTGCCGAACACTTCCCCTTCTGTAGCCAAACTTTGTTTCGTTCTATCAATCTTTTTCCTAGTCTCCATTGCCGATTTTCTTCTACTTCTTTCTCTCTCCCTTTCATTCAATCACTTTTACGTTGGCAATGCATCAGTTGGTAAGTTGCTATTGGCTCTGTTTTTTGGCTAGTTTTCCTTTTATCCCTAAATGTTTTTTTATCACTTCTTCTTTTGATCATGGTACTTGTTGTTTTGGGTTGTAGTATCGCTCACGGAGTGAGGGAGTTTGTTTTGGATTCTGAGAATAATCGCAGTCTTCCTCTCGTCTCTCGTTCTAAAGTAACACTGTTCGTTGGTGTTTTATTAATTAAGGCACTTTGGTTTGAGGTTTTTGATCTTGACCGAATTTCCATGTCTCTTAGGGTGGTTTTGCGATGTTTAATCCTTGTGTAAGCAGTATGTTTAAGGGGTTTGCTATCATGCAGATAATCATCAAGTGACTATTATTGATTTTCATCGGCGTTCTAACCGGGCTGCAATCACATTCGTTCAAGTAAGGTGTTAGTAAGCAGTCTCTTGGAACAAGTTTCAGTTAGGGTTCTTTGAAATACGTATATTAGATTTTAACCAAAGTTTCTGTTATGTTAGGTGGAGTGCGTGGGCTAAGTCATTCGTTTTCACAACCAAGTGTGTACATACACCACCTTAAATCCCGAAATGCCGAAATGCTGAAAAATCAAAAGAACAACAGTGGTTACTACATGAGCAATCCGATACGATAGTAGAGGCCACAATGAGCGAACTCATGGGCTGTGGCTGTAATGGGCCATATTGGGCTGAGTTGGGCCGTACGAGCCCATTGATGTGTAAAACTCACCAATAGGTGGGAAAACGTTAGACTGACCGTGTCACTCACATGACTTGGATCAAAATCGGGCTTGGTGGGCCAATAGGTCGTGTGGGCCTATGGGCCTGCCTAAATGAGCTTTGGGCCCAATCGCTCTATTTGATTGCTAAAGGTTGCACCAGTCACACGAGACGATTGTGAACCTACTAATGGGTCAGTAAGTGTACTTAGACCCCGAATTATGAAATGACTGTTATGCCCCTGAAGGGCAAAATGACTAAAATGACCCTACATGTTATATGATTGTTATTTATGCCATTCATGATATGTTTGCATTCATGTGATATTATGCTGCATGGGGATGGGATTATTGATTTGGAGGAAGTATATGATTTGCTAGGTCGCATGGTCGCTTGACGACTGTGGATCCATCGACGGCTTAAAGCCATTATGTGATTGGCAGCTCTGCTGTGAAATTGGTTAGTGCCGCAACCGGTGCTACATCAGGAATGTAGAGATGGGTGGGTCAATTAAATCCCCATTAGAGTGTAGGGTTGGTTGGGTATTTGTGCATTGCATAATCTGATTCTGATTGTAACATGGGCTCAGGCCCAATTGAGGCTATTATGGGCTAAGGCCCAAGTGCCACCGTTATCGTAATGGGCTTAGGCCTAAATTGATGTGATGCATTTTTTGATCGATGAGGGTTGTACACACGAAGTTTTTGTAAACTCACCCCCTCTTTTAAATTTTTCAGGTAATCCTTAGTAGGCGGTTCGACGTATGGGAGGACTCGGAAGTGGCTACACTACGAACATATTTAAATTTTCGTATTTTTTTATACATTACCTTGATTACTTTCTCTTTGGGTTTTTGATGTAATAAGGCATTTTCTCTAATTTTCTAGCTTTTAATTTGGGGGTTTTTAACTACTATGATTTATTTTTGTTAAAAGTAGAGCGTGGTTTTTCAAAATGATATCTATTTTCAAAACATCATGTTTTCGCAACACTGTTAAAATGCTTCTACAACAAACATGTTTTTAAAAGTAAGGCTGGTTTAAAATGGTTAACAAATAATTAAGTTGACTTTAGAATTAAATAAAGGGGCTTTTGTCTTTCAAGCGAGATTTATTAAAAAGACAGTTTTTTTCGAAAAAGCGTTTTAATGTGACACGCCAGATACGACCGTAACGTCTAGGCCGGGTGTAGGGTGTTACAATAAATCTAAACTGATCTTTATATTATTTAATGTGATGTAAAGTTCTCATAGTTATCATTAATCGATTGAGCCTTAGACAATTTAGATTTTTTCTAGCTATAACAATATAACATTATGTGTTGTTATTGTATTATGCCCTTTTCTTGAGAGAAATTGTTCCTTAAACCCCAGTGTCATTAGAAAACTACTAAAAAAATCAACCACAAAATTCAATTATTTTTTAGCCAAAACTGTTTTATGTTACTTGTATATGTTGATAAATGATATGGGTAAAAGGCTGAACATATTACTGGCAAAACCATAGACTTAAGATAGGTTTTGGTAGGCGATGCATTTACCTACGGTTAGTGTAAAAATAACAGTAGTGATGAAATTAGATACTGTAGCGGTACTGTAGCATGAGACAAAAAGTAAGTAAATGCATCGTACCTCACCCCACTGCCCATCCAAATCCACTTTTAAATTAGACCTAATTATGGGTCGGCCTGCCCAAAGGCTTGTTTGAAAATGGGAGGGTTTGGACAAAAATATGCGCCCAAAAAATGGGTTTGGGAAAAAAATAAAACCCGTTTTCTAAAAGGGCCGAGCCTCAACTAAATTTTTTTTGGCCCGACCCAAATAAAATA
This sequence comes from Gossypium anomalum, assembly GCA_025698475.1. Taxonomy (NCBI): domain Eukaryota; kingdom Viridiplantae; phylum Streptophyta; class Magnoliopsida; order Malvales; family Malvaceae; genus Gossypium; species Gossypium anomalum. The sequence goes on from CM046963.1 coordinate 65,930,879, forward strand.
ATTATTTTTAATAAAAATTGTCGTACTGTTCTTGGTGTTTTGGTGTTGTTTTTGCTATTCTTACAATTATTTTTGTTGTTTGGATGTTTTTTGTACATTTTTTATATTGTTTCACTATCGTTTTTAATGTTGTTTCACTGTCGTTTTTAATATTATTTGGATATTGTAGAACTTATGTTTTATTGTTAATTTTTCTACTATTGTAGTTACAAATTAGTATAAAGAATTTTTAATGTATTTTCAATTTGTTTGTTGTTTTAATATTTGTTTTTAATGTTTTTAAGTGTATTTGATATATTATATTTTTTAAAATTTGTTTTATATAATAAAATAATCTAAAAAAAAGTTAATATGGGTTGGGTTGGGCTCGGGTTTGGCTTCTATAATTCTGGTCAGGCTTGGACAAAATTTTAGGCCCATATTTCAAGCCAGACCGAGCATGGGCCTAGAAAACGAGCCTAAAATTTTGTTAAAGCCCAACCCTACCCACGATCAGGTCTAACTTAGACAAGTCTAAGGTCCCTTGATTTTTAGACTTGAAATATTAAGGGATAAATAAGTGGATTCACAAACTGATTCAGAAATAGATTCATAGAAGGAAATTGATTTAGAAATGAATCAAATGGTGCAAATGTCAAACATAAAATAGATGAGCTGCCTTAGATGGTGGAATCCTTTGAATCAGAGGGATTACAAGCAATAATGGAATTGCAAGCAATGAATTTGGGAAAAATTATTTTTTAACATGTTTTCTTGTTGTTCTTCCAAATTGTTGCTTTTCTTTTTTCATACTGCTGCTTGAGAAACAACTTTTACAGCGATAATTGTAAGCAATTGGCTGAGAGAAAATTTTACTTCACATATTTTTTTAGCCAAGATTAATTAGAAATTACAACAAGTCTTCTGTTCTTTTACCTTGAATCTGTAGATGAAACTAGAATCCTTACATAATTTTCAAAACAAGCACTAAGCTAATCAAATAATATTTTTATAGATACTTACAATCTTTGAATATTGATAAAAATAAATTTCTTTAACCTTGTTGAGTATAATTCCATGATTATTTCAAATTGTCAAGTTTATAAATGCAATTCATTTAAGAATCTTCTTGTACTAGATATGAATTTATAAACTAGTATATTTCCTTGTACTAATTTTGACATCTCCTCATAAAGTGGTTATTTCATAACTAAATTTGCGAAAACAGAAAGGTTCATGATTTGGCTCTCCAGAATATAAGACTAATCATCTTGTTTTATAAGACATGAAAATGAATAATATTTGAAATATGCTTATTATATGCGTAAAACTGGTGGGTAAGTCCAAAAGAATTAGCAACCTTTTAACACTTAATTTGAGGAAAAATGTTAGGGAACAATTAGAAACAACTCAAAAATTAATTCATCTTAACAAGAGAAAGGTGAAACTTTGAATAACAAAGTTTATCCCATCAAAGAAGTTCCAAAATCCTTGAGCTTACATACAAGCAACTAAAAAGTTAAATCAAACTTCATCAAATTTCCCATTTCCTCATTATCACAATTTGATCATTAAAGTTCCAAAAGCTAAAACAAAAAGGCATGACCTTTTTCGATTCTAACCCTTCAAACCAAAACTTGAAACAACCTAGATTAGAGACAGTAAACAAATACCAAAACAATGGATCGAAAAAGTATTTTTGATCAAACATGAACCCAATATAAAAAATATTTCATATTAGAGGTGAAGCAAAACTAACTTGTAAAATAAACAAGAAAAGAGACTGAGATGCTTAGGAGTGAAACTGGTAAAAGACCAATGAGAAAGTCAAAAATAAAAAAATGTCTTTCCCCTCAATGTCTTGTCGAATCAACTTGTTTTGGGACGATGGGATGCTAAATCAAAATATAGGCAAAGAGGTGTTCAATACAGAGATGAATCCTAGGTCGGGGTGAGAATGAAAGGGAAAGGGAAGGGTAAGAGGGTTTAGCAAAGTACTGGGATGTGAAAAGGAGAAAGATTGGAAAATGTCATACGAAAAAAAAAGGGTAAGACATTTTCCTAAAAAAAGGCACCATTTTCCCGTGTTTTGGAGAATGTTTTACGATGATAATTCATTTTCCACCAAAAAACCATCAGAAAAGGCTGAAAATAATTTCCATAAAAGCTTTCACAGGTAAATAAAAAGATCGTTAATATATTTGTTTCCTTGTGCTAAATGAAGTGTTTTCACCGATTTTACTTAAACAGTCTTTAAAAATTGTTTTTACTATGAAATATTTTGGAAAACCATTGGTTTCAGTGGATAAACGAATTCAAATTGATCTGGAATTTTATATATTGTCTCTTGACACTTTGGTACATTGAAAAAAATGTTTCCAAAAAAAAAAAGAAAAATAAAAAATTTTGAAAAATAAAAAAAAGACGAAAAAGAGAAAAAAAATTAAAAAAAAATATTCTGTAGGTTGAATTTTGTGCCCAAAATTTCAAGATCGAATACTTATCATATAAAAAGGCTCTAGTTTAATTTTCGTGATTTTAACAGATCGGGGACACCTTGAATATAAAATTCAAGTTGTTTTCCATTGTTTTGGGTTTTTGGCTGGGTAGTTTATATATTTTTTTATTCTAGCCTTATGTTTTATTCTGTTTTTAGTTTCTCTTATTCTATTATGCATTCTAACAAATTTTTGCTTTTGTGTTAATTGGTAAGAAAAGAGTCGCCTCTTCTTTCTTCGCTCAACTTACTTCATTTGGTATATTAAATAATAATTATTTAATAAAAAATCATTTAAAAGCCATCATGAAACTATTGATTTTTTTAAGTAATGGTAAAATTTCCATTAAGTCATTTCTATCAAAATAAAAATAGGATAATTGCACTTTAATCTCTATACTTTTTCAACTTATTCAGTTTAGTCCCTGAACTCGATATAGAATTTTAAACTTAATCACATGCTCCTACTAATAATTCTCTATGTTTTCATGCCTGACAGTTTCCTCTAAAAATGATCACAATTTCTTATACTACTATTTATTTATAGATTACTTATTTAAGGACTTCTACCATAAATATTCTTTTTTTTTTAAAGTAAGGATGTTACCTTAAAATCCATATTGGGCATCTAAGTTTAGTCTTTCAAGGCTCATCATACATTAATATTTGATTATTATTAAAGTTATATAATTAAAAACTGAAAAATACTTTGTTAATATCAAGTATAACCTTATAGCTTAAAGGGCAAATTATATGAAATATAATTTGGCCAAGAGGACGAATGTTAAACAATATGGACACTAAATCTAAAATACATGGTAATTTATATATAAAATTCAAAATTTTAAAAATTCCAAAGGGGGCGACTGCCTATTTGGATCCATCCTTGGTTGCCGACAATATACTTATTTGAAGGCAAACATTAATTGTTAAAGATTGCTTGATTTCTTGGAACATACGAGGATGATGCATGCATCAAATGCACAATTAGACACAAACCATTCAATAAACAAGTATTGGTTGCAATGATAAAACATATTACACTTATAAGAAGAGATACATATTTGAACTTTAGAGACGATATTATTGAGATGGGCAACCTTGAACCCTAAACATTGTACAAATTGATGAATTTTTTAACAGAAATGATCAATTTGCTCTTTGATCTAACATACAAGGATTAGTTTGCTCATTTTTAAGTAAAAGAGGCCAAATGCAATCTGACTCCTACTATAGGTGCATTCATGGTACTTTTACCGCATATTCTCATAAATTAAAATAAGGTTAAAAGATCTAGAAAGCCCTAAACATTTTTCAAAAAAATTAATTAAAGCCTTTGAATATTAAAATTTTAATTAATTAAATTCTTTGACCGTTAAAGAGTGATGGTTGTTGTTTTTGGGTTATTTTCGCCACATGTTATTTTAAGTTAGTACTATGTGACGAAAATTGACATTTCATATTTAAAACCATTTAAAAATTATAAACAGTACAAAAATATTAAAAACAAAACTATTAAAATAATAAAAAATATAAAAAGAAATATAAATTACAATAAAAATAAAAATATTGTAAAAAATGAAATATATTTAAAAGCTATAGAAAATTATTAAAATTTATATAAAATATAAAAAATATTATAAAAAGCATAAAATTATAAAACAAATTAAAAATATATGAAAATTATAAAACTAATATTTTTTCATTTGCATACTAACCATTGTTAACAATACAACACCTATTAAAAATTATATAAAAAATTATTTGATTCCTTAAGCTATCTATTGTGTTAATCTTACACAGACCTCCCCAATGCTTGCACCCCTTTGTCCATCATCGATGACAAGAGAGTCGTTTTGAGATGCAAGCTGAGGAGCGAAAATGGATTGGGAAGGTAAATGACAACCAATGTTATATATCAAATTGTAGGAATTTTTATTATATTTTATTATACATAATGTTTTTTTTGTAATTTTATATAAAGTTTTGGGTTAATCCATTATTTGAGGTTTGAACTTGGTAAGTGTTACCACATAGGAGCTTAAACTTTTTTTTGTCCAAGTTAGCCCTTCAACTAGGCAATTGATCTTGCATTGGGACTTGAACTTTTTTTTGTTCAAATTAGTCTCTAATATTTCCTTGAAAAAAGTTGGATAAAAAAAATTTAGGTTCCAACATGAGAACAATTGTCAAGTTCAGGGGTTAACTTAGACCAAAACAAAGTTCAAGCCCCAACATGGAAGCAATTGTCAAATTCATGGACTAACTTAAACAAAAAAAAAAAGTTTAAATCTTGTGAGAACCAATACTAAATTCAAACCTAAAAAATGAATTAACCCTAATTTTTAATAATTTTTTGAACTTCTATATTTTTTTAATAATTTTTCCTTTTCTATTTTTTTTATAAATTTTATTTATTTTATAATTTTTTAATAATTTTAAATAAAAAAATTAAATTTTCGTGGCATGACGAAAATAAACTAAAAATTGCAGCTGTCTAAGAGTTGAGGGTTAATTTAACAGTTCTTTTTGGGGGGAACTGCTGACTCTTTAGCCTTGTAATAATAAAAAGAAAAGAACCATAAACAAATCTAAACCTTTGATCCAAAACGTGTGTGTTTCTAAAGCTAAGGAGAGAAAAGATTTAAAAGTAGGAGCCATTAGCCTTTATACGTATAATGGAGGAGTAAGAGACAGATATAGATTATGGCGACATCGTTTTCTGGGAATTCTTAAATAGCACCAATCAAGTCGGGTTTCTGTGATCTAACATTATCCAAGTCATTGCTCATTGCTTCAACCTCTGGACACAACAAAATCCAAGTACAGAATCCACTAACAAACCACGAAAATATAGAAAAATGTGTTGTATATTTTATTGATCAACAAAACCAAAAAAAAAAAAAAAAAAAAAAAAAAAAAAAAAAAAGGGCACTAAATCCATTTTGATGGATACAATTACAAGTGCCTGCAATATCTCACTCAAGCTGCTTGCAGAGAATTCATTTTTGATAATCAGTGATGTATCTTAAGTGAAGGAAAGTTCGAAAAAAGAAGAACGTTTCTTTTATGGTTTGAAAGGAGCAAAAACTACCACTGAATTGTGTCCACCGAATCCAAATGAATTGGAGATAGCTGCAGAGATATCAAGAAACATAAATTATTTACAAAAAATACAATGGCTTATACCAATAACATTGACCTCTTCAATCCTTATTGAAATAACATCAACTTTTAGTTGGAGAATAAGAGTACGTACCAACATTGACTTCATGCTGTTTCTTCACATTGGGAACAGTATCGATTGTCACTTCAGGCTCCAAGTTCTGCATAGAAGAGAAGATACAAGAACATCAAATCATTTGAAAACCAAGGGTTCTTTTTGCAAAATGTTAGGTGAAATATTTACATCTTGGTTAATGGTAGGATGCAGCCAGCCAGTTGTAATTGCTTTTACGGTTGCTATGGCCTCCAATCCTCCAGCAGCTCCAAGTCCATGTCCAATCATTGACTGAAATGAGAAACAGAAAAAATTGCTTTAGTCCTTAGCCATTTTCCATAGCATCAAATATAATGATTTGTAATTTTTGTTTGTCACCTTTGTCCCATTCATCTTTATCTCAGAGGTGTTCTTGAAGACCTTTTTTATTGCATTAACCTCAGCCAAATCTCCTGCCAACGTGGATGTCGCATGAGCATTTACATAGTTCACCTGCAGATCAATGGTTCAACAATGTATAAATTGTTCAAGTTTCTTTTCATAGTCAAAAGTCAAGTGTTGTTCTTGCCTCTTCAGGGGAAACCCCAGCATCTTCTAAACTTTTGCTTATGCATGATGAAACTCCAAGCCCATCTGAACGGGGATCAGTCATATGATGAGCATCGCAAGTCACAGCACCCCCCAAGTATTCTGCAATGATGTTAGCCCCTCTTTGCATAGCATGATCCAAGCTCTCCATAACCTGCATGCAAAGGGGGGAGAAGGTTTTATGTAAGTATGAATACTATGAATTGATTCACAAATGACACAGAGATACAAACTTATTATGAATGATTACCAGTACACCACAGCCTTCTCCCATGACGAAACCATCACGGTCCTTGTCCCAAGGTCTGGAAGCCCTCTTGGGTTCATCATTTCGTTGAGACAACGCCCGGCAAGCTATAAACCCGCCGATCCCAGTCGGCATGACAGCAGCCTCGGTCCCACCAGCTACCATGATGTCAGCTTCACCTCTCCTGATGTGATTGGCAGCTGCATAAAAGCAGTAATTTGCAGTTGCACAAGCGGTTGAAATGGAATAGTTAGGTCCCATTAAGCCAGTATCTATAGCTAGTAATGCTGATCCCATGTTGGTGATGGAGTAAGGGATAAAAAATGGAGTGATTTTCTTGTATCCCTTTTGAATCAGAGCTTCCACTCCATTGCTGAAAGCTGTTAGCCCTCCCATGCCTGTGCCCACCAGCACCCCAATCCTTGTTTTGTCCAGCTATGGCGCATAATAACCAAAAGGGTTGTTTCAGTTATCGTCAACATGCAAAAGTAGTCACTTTAAAACACACACACACAAAAGGATTTTGAAAGACTTACTTTCTCAAGGGCTTCAGAACCAAGGTTGGCTTCATCCAGGGCCCTTCGTCCAGCAACTAAGCAGTACCTCCAGCAATCATCGAGACGACGATCATTCTTCCCGTCGATGTACCCTTTAGATGAAAAATCACGGATTTGACCGGCGAATCGGACTGAATAATTTGTAGCATCAAACTTGTCAATTTGTGTGATACCACTCTCTCCCTCAAGAAGTTTGTTATAGAAGTTATCAATGTCACTGCCAAAAACTGACACTAGACCCATTCCTGTTATAACTATTCTTTTCTTAGGATCTGTTTCTCTTTTCGGAGCTGAGACCGTTGGCGATGCCATGGCCCTGATTGTTCTGCATTTTGAACCTGATTGATCCAAGACACAAGTTAGCTCCAAGAGACGTCGGTTGTGTCAAAGAATGAAACTGAAGTGAACAACTAAAAACTGAGACTCAATGATATTCACACTAATTATGATTATCCCATGATCAGATGCCAATAGAACACAAAGACCTTAAGCCAAATACCTGAACAAGAAAGTTTAGGGGTCCGAGATGAAGGCAAGTGCATGGTGTCCACAGCTTTGAGCCCATTGTACTGAGCCAGAGAAGCTCCATTGCTACCTGCTTCTCTATCTCTAAGCAGCAGCAACCTTGAAGAACAAGAACCAGATAGAACAATGCCTGCCATAGCTTATTCACTTATTGCTCCTCCTGTTTCTCTTAATCACAGGTGCTGTGATTTGACGGATATATGTGAAAGAAAAAAGAAAAAATACAAAAAAGAAGGGTGATGAGATAGAGAAAGGACTTTTGGGGGTGTCAATCAAAGGAGAAAAAAAGAGTTAAAAACAAAGAACGGGCTTGGTTTTGCTTTGTCAAATATTTTTCATGGATTGTAGAATCCGTCACTAAGCTTTTCATTTTAGGACATGAAACAAAAAACATGGAGATAGGAACAAAGAAGAAACACGATATGTTGGGTTCATATTGTTTTCGCCGCTCAACTACCCAAATCAACCACTTCAATCGTAGTTTTTGTTCATCAAATTGCCATCCGTTGCTTCGGCTGATTTTTCGTTGTTTGCTTAGTGTTTCCAATTTTGGTTAAATTCTATGTATAGTCCCTATAGTTTTGATTTCTTTAGATGTCATCCTTGTAGTTTATTTGTTCTAAATTGATCCCGCTCACTTTCAATCTTTTGGCAACTTTTTTCTCTTTACTTTAAACCCTAATAATTCTTACTTTACTTGGCCCTCAACATTTTAATTTTTTTTAATCAAAATGGATTAATTCCGTTCAATTTAACAAAATTGTTGGAAATTACACGACAGCCCCAGGTGGAGGTCTATCTATATTTAACTAATCTAAATTTTTTTAAAATTATTAAAAAAAGGATAAAATTATAAAGAAAAAAAATTAAAAACTCCTCAAATTAATATAGTGCATAAAAAATGGTATATCCCTTATTTGAATTGCTTAATTAAGTTCTATGGGCAACTTTCTCTATTAACTCCATTTAAAAATGATGGTGTGAATTTTTATATTTTACCTATCATTTTTTGACCATTACGTGGCGATGCCACACCATTTGATTAAATAAGTAAATCACATTAAAAGATTAAAGAAAACTACACCAAAATCTTCAAATGAGTAAACTTTGATTGAAAAGTACACTAGAAAAAGAATGCTTTCGGTTGTTGGTACAGGTTTAAGGTTTGCTTTCTTTGTCTTTTTCTTTTTTCTTTTCAGTCCATTTATTTTAAAGTCCCTTTGTTTTTTTTTTTTAAATAATTTAGGATATACTATACTACTTCTCATATAATTATTAATAATTTCTTTTACTCATTTTTGAAAAATCATAAAATAGTCACTCAATTATTAAAATTTGTCTTTTCTTATTACTCGTTGGCTAATGGTGGCAGCTTTTAAAATTGGTATGATAATAATTTTAGCATTCAACATTTATATGTTATGTCAATTTAGTCTTGATTCTAAAAAATACAAGTCTCAACATTTACACATTGTATAATATGGTATCTTTTACAATTTTGCTTTTCTTGTGACCCTCTTTTCTAAAAAGTTTAAAAGACAAAGTTATCATGTGAACTTGATTGAAAATATACACACAAAACAAATGGAAACTCACAAAAATCCAAGATAATAATTTTTCATATTTTCTCCTTCTTTTAAAATTAGCCTTTAATGTAATAAAAAAAAAGCAAAACTGCAAAAAAAGAAAAAATAGAGAGAGATTAAATTACACAATGTTCAAAATGTTAAGGTTAATTGTTTTAGAATCAAGAGTAAATTGACATAATTTATGAATGTTGAGGGTTAAAATTGCTATTATGTCAATTTTAAAAGTTATCATAGTTAGCCAATTGGTGATCAAATATAAAATTAAATAGTTAGGTAACCATTTTAGAATTTTCTGATAATTCAATTATTAATGTAGTTTACGTCATTTTATGCATTTTATTTTTTAATCAAATAATGCAGCATAGGCAAATGCTAACGTCTAGTGCCATATAATAGCCAAATAATGACATGTAAAATATAAAAGCTTATGTTATTATTTTGAAATAGAGTTAACAAAGAAAATGTTATCTAAAGGATTAAAAATGAGCAATGTAAAATGTAGAGGGAGCAAATTTTATGTATTTTTACTTTTTTTTTCTTTCTATTTTTTAAAATTTGAATACTTTTTTAATGTTCTCATAATTTTTAATTTATTTTATAGATTTTACGTTCCTTAATTTTTTATTTTTTAAATTTTTTATTGGCTTATCAAATAACAAGGGCGAAGTTAGAAAATTTTTGGGGAGCATCATTAAATTGTATGTTTTTACTATAGTAAAAATGTAATTTTACCATTTTAATAGCTTGTATCTTTATAATTTTAAAGGATTAAATCAAATTCTTATCAATTTTAGAGTGTCAAAGTGTAATTTTACCATTACTAATTTAAAATTTCATAAATTATAAAATGACTTAAATAAAAAAATTCATTTTAAAGGAAGGCGGGACCCTTGCTAGCCCGCTGACTTCGCCCTGTAATATAAAACAAAATAATGTTGCATCAATTATAAAATATATGTGAACAATAAGCGACTTGCCACGTGAATGTTGAAGTAATTTTTAACGGTCCTGTTAAACTAGAAACATTCCACTTTACTAAAAATGAAAATTAAAAAGAGTAAAGACTAAATTGACAAATTATAAAATTTAAAGGTTAATTTGTGATTGTGCTTAATTTTAGCAGAACTAATGAAGGGTAAACTATCTAAATAGTCACTTTTGTTTACTTCAAGTTACATATTAGTCACTTATGTTTGAAATGTTACGTTTTACTCACTTACATTAACGTGTTGTAACATTTTAGTCATTGAGCCGTTAATTACCGTTAACGGTATAAGTTAAGCTGACGTGACACATTAAATCATCATTTCAAAAAAAAAAAGGTCAAATTATACAATTGATCCCCACATTTTTTTCCTTTTGAGCAATTTAAATTTCTTCTTTTATTTTCTTTTAACTTCGTTTTATTTTCTTTAATTTCCATTCTCTTCTGCTTCTCCTTCTGTTTTTCTCCATTCTCCATCTCTTTTAACGTAGTTTTTTTTTTTATATTTTTCATTTTTTAAAACTTTTTTATGTTTATGAAAAAAGAAAAGGTGAAAGTTGAAACCAAAATAACACTTGCTTAGCATATTCTCACCCCATAATTGCAAACCCTCATCGTCCATCATCGCTTTAACGAACCAATTTAGATCTCTCAGTGACCTAGTCTACAAGCTTGCCTCACTCAAAGACTTCACCGGTCGTGACTTATGGCAGTCCACCCTCAACAAAGTTTCTCGAGCCCGTTCCCTTAACCTCCTAACCAACCCCCATGACCACCTTATCTATCTTACCTACAACATTCTCGCCCTCTCGAAACTAAGTTGTTTCATGAATTCTTTAAACGAGCTCTACATTCTCAATGACTAAAACGACCACCATATGAAACTTACCTTGAGTTTTACCCAAACCAGTTTGTTTCCATGCTTCTTTTCTCTCTTCAATTCATCCATGCTCGGCTTCCAGTCAAGCTTGCTTGGGAATATCAAAAAAGGTTTAGATCAATTTCATCGTTTACTTAATTTTATTTGTCAAAAAATAAAAGAAAATGAAAGGAATAATCTACGCGATTCAGTAAAAGTTTGGAAATGGAAAAAAATTGTTTGGAATATAAAGAATTCAATTTATGTTTAGATTTGATTAATGATGTGGTTGTTTATATTGATTCTTTAGATCCAATTTTAGTTTCAAAATTAGGTTATATTCAAATCGAGATTGGATTAAGAATGGTTGATATTCAATTTTGAGTAAAATTCAATTTAGAAATTATGTGAAAGAAAAAAAAAACTTTGTTTATTTGGTGAGGAAAGATTATGTGCTTACAGCAAAGAATATGAGAAGAGAAAAAATAAATAAATGGGAAGAAGAAAAGGAAAATAAAGAAGTAAAAAGATTAAATTACTACCTTGTTCAATCTTACTTGTCGGATTTAGTGATCTCAAATCACTATTTCCGACACCACTGAAAATTAGGCCGTTACATTTATACTATTGTACGTATATTTCTAATACTATATTGTATATTTCTAATACCATTATTATTTATACATATATGTACGTATTTATGTAGCATATGAATAGTTTGTTTTGTATATATTATTATCATTTCTAAATATATGTATATATTGTATATACATATATTATATATTTTTTATGTTATTTATTATATATTTCTTTTACTATTCCACGTATATTTTTTATATTTTTATATCATCTCATGTACATATTCTTGAATACTATGTTATATATATATATATATATATTTAATATCGTATTATGTATATATTATTATTATATATATTTTATCCCTATTATATTTATTATTAATATTAGTATATATTTTTTTATATATATACTTTTTATATATTATTATCTTTTTCGACTATTATATTTATTATTATATTATTTATTTTCACTATTATTATTATTTTTTATCATTATTATACATATATGTGTATAGATATTTTTAAGTACTTATTATAATTATATTATTTTCTTATTATATTATTATGTATATTATTTTTACTCATTTCTTCATTATTTTTTATTTCAATACTCTTATATTAGGTATTTTTAAAAATATTGTATTTTTCATATATTATGTATTTTTTATATATATCATATCATTCGTATATTTTATTATATTATGTACTTTTTTAAATAATTATATTATGTATATATTTGTAAATATCATACTATTCATATATTTTTATGTTATTTCATATATATATATATATTTATATTATTAGTTATATATATTTTTATACTATTTCATGTATATTTTTTTATATTATCCTTATTATTGTTATTAATATTAGTATATGTTTTATTATATATGTATATATCTTTAATATATATATATAGGTACATATTTATGTGACATTATTAATAGGTGTTTTCAACATTATTATTATGTATGTATATGTTATGTAAATATTTTAATATTATATTATATATACATTTTTATATATATATGTATATATATACCTTTTTAGTATTGTATTTTTATATATATCATGTGTATATTTCGAATACTATATTATATTTTTTCTTACATATTATCTTAAATATATATATTTTTTAATAACTCTATATTATGTATGTATTTTTAACATTATACTATGTATATACTTTGTAATACTATTATCATGTTTATATTTAAAATATATATATATGTATGTATATAGGTAACATTATTAGTGTTTTTAATATTATGTTTCCATCACTTTACTTATTATTATTATATGTTTATATATATGTTCGTCTCTATTTCTTGTTTAATACTATTGTTATCATGTTTAATATCGCATACATTGTTATTATTTTTAATATTATTGTCATATTTATTATTTGCTTCGATGTATTTATAACTCTTTTATTTTTTTGTTTCCCGCCCATTTTATATCATTTTGCTGTTCACTACTTTAAAGATTTTTATTCATGTTTTTTATTAATTTCAATAAATAAGGCAATGAACCGATTTAACATTAAGTCATCGATTTCATTGCTATGTTGGATGAAATTCGTCAGCTCGTGTTAAAAACAGAACACCCTTCTAAAAAACCGAAAACTAAAAAATTCTCATTTTTCAATCGGATCACGATTAAATGTCAAATTGAATTTGTATTTTTGAAAATCAAGACAACACGTGTTTAATAAATATACCAATTTTTGGCATCGCGAGGGTGCTAATACCTTCCTCGCACGTAACTGACTCCCGAACCCAACTTTACTTTAGTTTTTGACGTAGACCTAAACTCAGCCTTCTTTTTTTAAAAAAATAAATTTTCTTTTAAAAGAAGGAGAGTTATTAGGTGTCCGATCACACCTAGGAAAAAGGATCGGTGGCGACTCCCTTTTTTAAAATCAAAAGTCGGTTTTTAAATTTCTAATAAATATCCTTAATTAGCGACCGAAAGCAAAATTTTTACGTCGCTACAGCTAAAATACTATAACGTAAGTGACTAAAATGTAAAATTTCAAACATAAGTGACTAAAATATAAGTTGAGAGAAATAAAAGTGAGTATTTTAGAAAAACAATTTGAGGAACATTAACTATGTTAAAAACGAAGGTTTTGTTTATTATATCACATCCAAATGTTGAAAATAAAAATGAAAAACCATTTTCTTCTAATCTTATCATTCTTTTTGTTAGAGATTAATGATGAACTTGGCAACAAAATTGTGTTACATTTGTTTTTTGTTGGTTTAGTTTTTAAATTAGATATAAATGTGTTGTTAATTCACTTGGGGTTTTCGGAAAAAAAATAATTACGAAATTTTAATTAAAATAATAAAACAAATAAAAATATTATTTAAATTTAGCACCCCTTTTTCAACTGCTTTTTATTTTATTTTATTTTATATTTTTAAAATAAATTTTATATTTTATTAGTTTTATATTTATATTTTATAGTTTTTATAATTTTATTTTTAATAGGTAAGTTGATTTTTTTTCATAATTTTATAATATTTTATAATTATAACTTTTTGAATATTTAAAATAATGACCAAATTGATAAATTTTTTTGGTAAAGTTGACATAAAAAAATTAGGATAAACTATTTAAATGGTCACTCAAGTTTTTTTAGCAAATTAGGGTTTTTGGTCACTAGATTTTTCTTTTGTTAATTTCGGCACACTTGTTAGTTGACTTTTCAATTCTAGTCACTCCACCCTTAAAATACATTTGGTCGCCAAACAAAATGTTGATGTGGCCATTTGATTGATGTAATAACAAATTTAACTCTTAATATTTTACACATTTTATCAAGTTGATTCTATTTCAAAAAAATTCAAAATTTAGTGATCAACTTTTATACATTATCAACTCAGTTATTATTCTAAATATTAAAAATTTTTATAATTTTATAATTTTTAAAAAATAAAACAACTCAACGATTTTTTTATAAATATTAAAAATTTCGGTGACCAAAATAGAAACTTGTTAAAAAACTTGAGTAACTATTTAGGTAGTTTACCCTAATGTTTTTATGTCATTTTTACCAAAAATTTATCAATTTAGTCATTATTTTAAATATTTAAATAATCATAATTATAAAATATTAAATTTATGAAATTAAAACAACTTAACTGTTTTTTATAAAATAAAATAATAAAAACTATAAAATATAAATATAAAACTAATAAAATAAAAAATGAAACAAAGAAAAAAGTAGCTAAAAAAGGGGTGCCGCCCCTTCTAAATTCAAATATTATTTTTTTATTTTTTTTATTGGTGTTATTATCTGACAAATTGAGGATACCGCCATTTACTATTCAAAAAATTCATTCTCATAAATAACCTGCTTTCCACCACATTTTCGTAATTACTCTTTTTCTCATATTAATATGTAAAAAATCGTAGGTTCAGTAAAGACCACTACATCAATCCATTCCATTGTAGAACGAGTCTTAACTTTGAATCGTTGATGGAGTTATACTATTCTTGGCCTTTTTAGGAATTTCAACCTATAAATTTAAAAAATTATAAAAATAGTTTAACTTCAAGATTAATTATGGTAATAACCTAATTTCTACAGTAGAGTTGGCTGCCGCCACTTTCCCAGACGGCACCACCTTAAAAATCTTTATAATCGTGCTTTAATCATTACAAAAAAATTAAAATATATAATTTTTTTTTGTGCCGCCTGACAAATTAGCGATATTGGACTAAAGTGTGCAGGGCCAAAACGTTCAAAGACCTGACGTAATTACCCTTTTCAGATTGGCTCAAAAACAGGTGCCTCATGAGAATATGACTGCACCAAATTAAACTTTTGGTCTATTTGCATGTTAGGTCAATCCATTTTGAAATTAAATTTAAATAACCCTACAAAGATATAAGAATAACAAAAATAAACCCTTCTAATTTTTTATATTTTTAAAAACAACAAAATTAAAAATATATATATAATTCTTATTTAAATTACCCAAATATGTCCTTCAAAAAATTTCCTCTAGTTTATCTAAGGCCAAAAGTTTAATTTGGTGCTGTCGTACTTTCATGCGACACCCTTTTTTCAGCCAATCTAAAAAGGATAATTACTTTATCAGGTCCCTGAACGTTTTGTCCCTACATGCTTTAGTCCAGTGTCACCAATTTGTTAAGCAGCACCAATATGTATTTTTATTTTTAATCTCATTATTTTTTATTTTTTATTTCATATCATTTTAATAGCTTGATTTTTCACTTTTTAAATATTTATCCAAATAAAATAACTATAAATTATAGAGAAATTATTTTATGGACCATTTCTAGCACATCATCTATGGTCCTTTTACAATTATTTAATGACATTTTAGTAATTTTTCATGTCATTTACACATAATTTTGGTAATTTTTTTATCTTGAACCTCGAACCCCAAACCTCAAACCATGAACATCAAACCCAAGGTTTAGAGTTTAAAGTTTGGGGGTTTGAGGTTGATAATTATGGTTCGGAGTTTGAGTTCAGGATTCGGGGTTCAAGGCGTTGGAAAAAAGGGTTTGGAAAACGCAGCGAAAAATAAATTTAAGGAAAAACTAGAGTTTTTTTTTTCTAAAACAAGATCTTGGTTGTGATATCTAAAGTAATAAACACTTAATCAAAATTGTACCTTTTTTATTTGTCTAGGATGAGCGCTTTGATCGAGTAGTCTTCTCCTCTATCTTCAATCTCACGTATGTCGAGTGTGGGCTTGCTTTGAATTAAAAAAATTTTCATAAAAATTACTAGTGGAGTAATTTTACAATTTCTTTAAACTTTTAGGTCAAGTTGTAAATTAGAAAAATATCTATAGATATTTTCTAGAATAATCTCTTCAGAGAATTTTCTCATTATAACTTTTTCTTGGATTCAAGTGTGTAGCTAATGACCCAATACTCTCTTTGTATAGGGAGAGTTTAGAGAGTTCAACTATGATTAAACTTAATCAATTTAATATTAAATTTAATCTAATATTTATATTGATAAATATTAGATTAAATTTAATATTAAATCTTATTAAAAAAATATAATGTTTATCTACAAGATAAATATTAAATTAAATTTAATAATATGATAGTTACTTTAATATTAAATTAATAAAATACTATTAAAATAATTACTAAATTAAATTTAATATTAAACTATTAAAATAATATTATTTTTGGAATAATTAATCTGAAATCAAATTCTCCAGTAGAATTTTAGTAGGGGTGTAACTTTTCCATTGCTCAACCACCAATGACCAATTGTCACCGGCCACCGGGACGTCTTCGTCGCAACCGCCAGCACCGCCGTATCCGATGATGCAGGTACGACACCTTTTCGACACCTCGAGCCCATTTGGCTACTACCGGTTCAGTCCGGGTTAGTGACGACCCAACCGGTCTGGTTTAGCCATTGGTTGGACTGTTCGCCTGGTTTCACATATTGGGCCCAATTCGATCAGTTTTTGGGTCTTGGTCTCGATTTTAGGCTCCCGAGCCCAATTTACAATCTCAGGTCCAATTTTCAAGTTCAATTACCCATTTGGCCAATTGTCTGACTTGAAAATTAACTTCCAAAAATATCATATTAATTTTAATTGATTTGATTAAATTAATTTTACTTGATCAAAATTAATTTTCCAAAAACCATTTAGATTTTCCAAATTAATTTTTCAAGAAAATTATTTAATCAAATTCTCTAGTTAAACAATTCTTACGCCACAGGACTTATGCCAATTGCACTATAGACCACATTTTCAGAAGCGTCGGGAGAAGCGTCGTAAAGACCTATGCCAACCTTTTTTGCATCATCTTAAGTAAAAAAAAAAAATATCACGATAAGCCTGTTTTGTTGTAGTAAATGGAATTGAGAATGGAGTGGCTCGAACTTAAGTCACTAAGGGGAGGAGTCTAATGTTTAACCATTGGGTTGTTACCTATTTCTTGTTAGTTTTTATCCCCAACAATGTATATTTATTGTGATTTTTATCCTAATTTGCTAAAAATAAAATAAAAAGAAAATGGGAGTGGTGAAGTTTGAACCTAGATCTCTAAGAAGGCATTAACTACTTAACCATGAAGCCTATTCAATTTCTTGGTTATTTAATTCAATTAACCCCTTATATTTTATGGCATGACAACTATCCCCTCTTTAAAGAAAGTTTGTCTTCAAAACTTACCTGGTTTGAATAGATGAGGATATTTTTTATGAAACATCTCTTTCGGTTCCTATGCGGCCTCCTCTATGTCATGGTTCCATTGTAAAACTTTCACAAGAGGGATTCATTTCCATATCAGAACCTTTACCTCATGATCTAAAATTTGTACGAGTTCCTCCTCAAAGGATAAATTCGGTTTCACCTCAATCTTTTCTATTAGGATAATATAGGAAGCATCAGATCGATATCGTCTCAACACGGAGACATGGAAGAAGTCATGAATTCGGTCCAATTCTGGAGGTAATGCTAATTGAAATGCCACTAGACCGACTCTCTTAAGGATTCTATAAGGTTTGATGAGCTTAGGACTTACCTTGCCCTTTCTTTCAAACCTCAACACCTTCCACTATGGGGACACTTTCAGAAATACTTGATCTCTGACACTATATTCAATGTCTTTTCTTTTTAAGTCCGCATACGAATTTTTCCTATTTAAAGCCACTTTTAGTCTATCCTGAATTAATCTTATCTTCCACTCAAATTCCTATACCACTTCTAGACCTAAAATTTTCCTTTCACCCAGTTTGGTCAAACACGATGGTGTTCGACACTTATGTCTATACAAGGCTTCATAAGGTGTCATTTGCATGCTTGATTGAACGCTATTGTTATAGGTAAATTCTGCTAGAGGCAAATGTTCCTCCCAAGTACCTTGGAATTTGATGATACAACCTCTTAGCATATCTTCCAATATTTGAATCACTCGTTCGGATTGTCCGTTAGTTTGCGTATGAAAAATATTACTAAAATTCAAACGAATACCCAGTGCTTCGTGAAGTTTTTTCCATAATCGAGATGTAAAGCGGAAATCTTGATCTAAAATGATTGATACGAGTACGCCATGCAACCTTACAATCTCCGAAATATATAACTTAGCTAACTTTTGTAAAGGGTAATTCATGCAAATAGTTAAGAAATGAGTTGACTTGGTTAATCGATCTACTATTACCCAAATTGAATCTATCTAAGTGGGTGTTAAGGGTAACCCACTAACAAATTCCACCGTTATTCGCTTTCATTTATGCTGCAGTATTTTAATTGGCTATGGTAAGTTAGAAGGAAATTGGTGTTCGACTTTCACTTGCTGACACGTTAGACGCTTGGCTACAAATTTCATCATGTTTTGTTTCAGTCTAAGCTACCAATACATTTCCTTTACGTCTCGATACATCTTATTTCCTCTAAGATGCATGGCATAAGGGCTAGCATGTGCTTTCCGAAGTATGGTCTGTTTTAGATCCTTGTCATTTGGCACACAATACCTTCCACTGAAGCACAAAATACCCTCGTCATTAAATCCAAAATCTTCAGTTTTTTCATCCTCCACTTGTCTAATCTGTGGCAACAAGGATACATTTATGGGTTGTTTAGCCTTGATCTCATTCACTAAGGTGGGTTTCACTTATAGCTCAGTTATTAAGCCTCAATCATCCATTAGACTTAACCTAGCAAACACTGCTCTTAAATTAGTTATATGCTTCTTACTCAGAGCATCTGTCACTATATTAGCTTTTTCAGGGTAGTATTCAATTACACAATCATAATCCTTTAATAGTTCTATCCACCTCCGTTGCTTCAGGTTTAATTCTTTTTAGGTGAGAAGGTACTTGAGCCTCTTATAATCGGTACGTATGTAGCACTTCTCATCATATAAGTAGTGCCCCAAAATTTTTAGTGCGAATACCACTGTTACCAATTCTAAGTCATGAGTTGGGTTGTTCAACTCATGTTGTTTCAACTGCCTCGACGCATAGGCAACTACTTTTCCGCCTTGTATCAACACACATCCAAGGCCTGTAGAAGATGCATCGCTATTCACCACATACTCTTTTCTTGATTTGGGTTGAATTAACATGAAAGTTTAGGTTAACACAGCTTGTAGCTTTCCAAAGTTCACTTGTTGATTATCCGTCCAATTAAACAAAACATTCTTCCTCAACAGCATACCTTTCGACAAATCTACAATAGTACCCGAATAAACCAATGAAACTTTATATTTCAAAAACATTCTTATATTGTTTCCATTCTAAGATGCTCTCTATCTTCATCAAGTCCACTCAAATACCTTCTGCAGATACCACATGACGCAGAAACATAACTTCCTTCAGCTAGAACTCGCACTTACTTAGTTTGGCATAGGATTTATCTTCTCGGAGGATTTGCAAGACTTTCGTAAGGTGTTCACTATGCTCAGTTTTAGCTTTTGAATAGATTAAGATGTTGTTAATGAATACAACGACGAATTGATTAATGAAAGGTTGGAACACTCAGTTTATTAAGTCCATAAAGGCAATCGAAATATTGATTAAACCAAAAGACATTACAAGAAATTCATAGTGGCCATATCAGGTTCTAAATGCAGTTTTAGATACATCTACCTCCTTCACCTTTAGCTGATAGCACCATCAATCTTAAGTCTATCTTTGAAAAAAAAATGTTGCACCACGAAATTGATCCAATAAGTCGTCAATCTTAGGCAGGAGATATATATTCTTGACGGTCAGTTTATTCAACTACCAATAATCTGTGAACAGCCTTAGGGAGCCATCTTTCTTTTTCACAAACAAGACTGGAGCTCCCTACGGAGAAATACTGGGTCTAATAAACCTACGATCCAAAAGTTCCCAATTCTTAAAACTCTTTAGGTGCAATACGGTATAGATCAACGGACACCTAAGCGATTCCTGACCGTAGTTCAATTCCAAATTCTACCTCACAATTTGGAGGTAACCTCGATAACTTTTCGGGAAATATATTTAGAAATTCCCTAACGGTTCGAATGTTATCTAAGACAGAGCTATTTGCATTCTCATACACTGATAGGCTAGATAAGCTTTACACCCTTTTTCAGACTAACTTTTCAATGACCATAACAGAGATTACATAAGATAAATAGTTTCCTCGCTTCTCAACCATAACAATCTCACTAGCTTTCGCTATTTTCAAGGTTACTCTCTTAGATAACTTGGTGTTCCACTAACCAATCCATACCCAGAACTAAGTTGAAGTCGCCAAATGGTAACTCTATAAAATCTGTTGGAAATACAACCCCTTAAATCTCCAATGAATATCTTCTATAGATTTTATTTACAATAATCGATTGTATTGAGGGGCGTACTACAATAACATCAGTAATGGTTTCCTCTATCCCAATACCCAGTTTATCAGACATATTACAAGCAACATATGAATGGGTGGATCCTATGTCTATTAGAGGAAACTATAAAACTGAATAAATAGTAAATATAATTATGATAACATCAGACACATCTCTATCATCACGACCTCTAACAGCATAAACAAGGGTAGATTATTCAGCCTCAATTCAGTTTTCATCTGTTGCTACAAAATTTGTTGCCCTATTTTGACCTCGACTCTTCGGAGGCAATTGACCCGATCTCTAATTTTAGGTCTAATTTTGGGTAAGAGTTTGCATTTCCCCGCATTAATAAGGACAATATTTCACCATATGTTATGTTGGCCCATGTAAACTGAAAAATATATAGGATTTTTTCTATACAATTTATCACCTTTTTACTTAAATTCGTTGTTAAAACTAAGTAATTGTTTAATAAATTAATGAAATATGTGAAAATATGAAATTAGGACATAAAAATTATTAAAATGTGATTTTATGTTTTATTATATAGTTTTCATACATAAAATGGCTTATTTTATATTTATTTGAACATATTATATTTTTAAGACCTAAAATGGGCCATGCATGATTAAATTAAATAATAAAATATAAAATTATATTTAATAATTTATTTTAAAATATTTCATTAATAATTTGGGTTTTAATTAATTAATTATTTTATTCTTTGGTCCTTTAATTTATTAATTTATTTTGGATAGGTTTGATAGCTTTGTTGGATTCCAAAAACCATCCAAATTGAAGACTAAGTCAACCCAATTTCGGCTACACATGGCTATCCACATAAACCACTTTTTGGTTTAATTACACAAGGTCCTTGTAATTTTGAAGAAATTAGAGATTTGCCTAAAGAATTACATTTGACCCAGTCTCAGTTATGGCATTTAAATTACTAAAAAATCAAGCAAAATTCAACTCAAAATCCAATAATCATGGCCGACCACTCATTGAAGAAGCTTGAAGAGACTAAACCTCTTTATTTTTAGCAAACTACTTTCCTCTCTTCACCTATAAATAAGACTTCATTTCACCATTCCTAATCATCCCTTGTCCCTCATCATTCTCTCTTTTTTCTCTCAATTCTTTTTAGCATTTTCCATTCCCCACGCCTAGCATCATCTCTTCATAGACATATTAGCAATTAAGCCTCTTAAAGAGCCCTTGGCAGGCCACCTTGGAGAGCCATCAGCAAAGGAGAAAAATAAATGAGCGAAGGAGCCTCGTCAGTCAGAGTCTTGAGCCTCGTCAGTCAGAGTCTTGGGTGACAGCCACTTTGATTTGGGTTTAATCTTTCTTTTCTTTGATTTAATCTGAAAATGTTTGCTATGTGTTCTTTGTTCTTGTTACAACAATGTTAGCTTAATTTTATTTAAGCTAGAATGATTGCTTTGATTAAATAATATTTATTTGATTCATGCTTATAATGTTTGTGCCTCAATCGATCATGTTTTCAATTAAAATCAAGTCTGTATTTTGTTCATACGTGATTGAAATGCACCTGAATTAGCTGAGCGATCATAACCAGACGACGGCTAGTGGACACATAATTGAAATGTGCAAGCTCAATTTAGATCCTAACCCGATTAAATTGCAGGTTGCATAACAACTCTAACCAAGCTCTGTTATCTGCATAGTTGTTAGATTTGTATAATTAAACTGTTTCAAACCTAACACGTCTCTATTACCTCGCACAAATGCTAAGAAACCCTTATTAAATAAGGATCAGTAAAATGCATATTTACTAAGTAAAGGATTCCGAAAGGACCTAATGTGGTTTCCAAACTCATGAAAGATCGAGTTGCCATGGAATGTTATTCTGAATGTTATTAAGCATGTTAATAATAATTGTGTTTAATTAAAGTAATTGTCCTAGTTTATTCATGTTATAATTGTTGCAAATTGTGTTTAATTTTGCTAAAATCTATTTCATTCATATAGTTTGCATATTTAGAATAATTTGCATTAGGGATCATTGCATTTAATTTAATATATTTAAATTTTAATCATCACTTCTCAATCATATTGTGTTTTTATTTATCGATTTGTTAATATAATTTTACAATTAAGTGGTTTAACATAAATACAATCCCTGCGGATATGATAACTCGATACTTACTTATTCCTTGATAACGATTGTGTACACTTGCACAAACCTACGCACATAAACAGAGCACTTAACCACAGATACAGACTTAATTATTGACTGAATTTATCCAACAAATGTTCAAATTTTGGG
Source organism: Gossypium anomalum (assembly GCA_025698475.1). Classification (NCBI taxonomy): domain Eukaryota; kingdom Viridiplantae; phylum Streptophyta; class Magnoliopsida; order Malvales; family Malvaceae; genus Gossypium; species Gossypium anomalum. The sequence continues at coordinate 65,954,126 of CM046963.1, forward strand.
GCGTTACAAGGGACACGACCGTGTAGGAGGCCATGTGGAAGGTTTTTGGCCGTGGGAGATTCGAACTAGGCTAAATTTTCCAGGCTACATGGCCATATGAGGGGTTATGTGGTCTATACGCCCGTGTGGGAGACCATGTAGCCATATTCCTATACACGATTTGTCTCGATTCACTTGTAAAAGAACACATAGTGTTCACCGGGAGTTCAATTGACGCCCCTCGTGATCAAATCTGATTCGATTCACCTAAATCAGGTTGTTAAATGACAAATTCGCATGAATTAACATTGGGCATTAAGATTCTACAAGATTAACAGAAGATTTTGGCAAGAACCGTGAAAAATCGTTTAATTGATCGTAATATTAGCATTATATAGAAATTCAATAAAGATTCAAGATCAATAATCAAGGTTGAGACGTATTTACCAATTCTTGGAAAAGATTAAGGATGTTATTAATGGCAATTATTGATCCTATAGAAAAAAAAGTAACGTGGAATGGTTTAATTCGAAAAAGCGAAAATATTTAATAGCAAAAGATGTAAAATTTGATGTCAAAGGAGAGGAAATAAAAGAATAAGGAGGAGAAGGCAAATTTCTAAAAGGATTTGGAGAGGAACATAATTTAAGTTTAATTGGGTTAAATTGGACTAAAAACTTAGGGTTTGGGAAACACTATGGGAGGCATAACAATTTCCCTTAGTTGTCCAAAAAAAAATGGAAGGAATTTGAGAATGAAGTGACTAGAACCTCTAGGTTATTAAGAGGAAGAGTCTAATGCTTAACCATTGGGCTGCTGCCCATTTCTTGTTAGTTTTTATCCCCAACAATATATATTTTACTGTGGTTTTTATCCTAATTTGCTGAAAATAAAATGAAATGAAAATGGGAGTGGTGGAGTTTAAACCTAATATATCTAAGAAGGCACTAACTACTTAACTACCAAGCCTATTCAATTTCTTAGTTATTTAATTCAATTAACCCCCTATATTTTGGGGCGTGACAATAACCCTCGAATAATAAAAAATATTTTAATTACCAAAGTGTATTTCCATAATTCCCTAATCGAGTTGATGACCCAGTTGAGAGTGACACCAACTTAATTAGGAGCTTAACTAATAGTAAGTATAGATATAAAAATTTTAAAAAATATATCATAATATTATATTACCTCAACATCAATTAAAATAATCTTTGATCATTCTCTGCAGTCATTGTTGTTCGAACATGATTCGATGTTGCCTCTTCGAATAACTATTGGTTTATTTTTTATTTTTTATGTAATTCTAAATTATTAATTGTAGCGCCCTGATAAATTTTTTTTTATTTCTGTAAATATCTGACATAAGTGTGTATCTGCTTCAGTAGTTAAGTGTTCTGGAGGTGTGTATGAGGTCTTGGGTTCAAGTCTCACATTTGATAATTTTGTTATTTTTAGATCCAAACTTTATTCTTATTGAGTGGGGTTGTATAAAATTGTCTATTAATTCATATCAAAATGACCCTGCTGGTTCGAGTGATAAGGGAGTTGGTGTGTTGGAGGTCTTGTGTTCGAATCTTTGCATGAGTGTGGATGTTATTTCTGCTCGGTTGCATGATAGAGTTTCGGTGGTCTTGGGATTTTGAGGTAGTTGAGGTTGAGTGGTTAATGAGGAGTTGAGATTTGAGATTTGATAATATTATTCTTTTTTATTTTTATTTTTTTTTCTTTTTCAAAATTTTTCTCTCTTCCAGAAAAGAATTCTAACATTTGTTTTCTTCTTTTTTGGGTTCTCTATCAATTTTCTTTGTCCTCTTCTTTTTGCAATTCTGTCACTTTCGTTTTTGTGCAATTCGTCTTGTCTCATTATTTCGATGTGCCTTGAGTATTTTTGGTAAGTATGGTAAGTGTGGTGATTGTTTTGGTTACAGAACTGTTGGTTAATGGGGCTTGTTTTTTGCTTAGGAGAAGATCAAGGGGCTGAGGGTTTCCAATTGGTGCTCTAGTTGTTCGAAATCACCATTGCTTGTTCGAAGGTAAGGGTTTTGGTAGATTTAAGGGTTGTTTATTTCGATGTAGTTCGGTTTGGTTTTGTTTTAAATAACTAATTCGGTGATTTATTGATCAATTTTAGGTGTTGTGTGACTCAGGAGTGTTTTTGCATCGAATCGGTACCAGGTGTGTACCCCTTACGCGTAAAAATCAAGTTTTGGTGAAAGCTGAAAGTGCAATTTATCGATGCCACACAGGTGTGTAGTCTCTCGTGTAGTTGGTCGTGTACGAGACATGGTCATGTGAATGTGTGGGTGTGGCTGTATGGGTCATATGGGCTAGGCCAAGTTGGGCGTGTTGGCCACACGGGTATGCCATATGAGCGTGTGAGATTTAGGCCAGGCCATGTGGGCCACACGGGTAAGGCTAATCTGGGCGTATGAGCCCACATTCTAAAATTTTCCTTAGGGCTACACGGGTCATTCTGATCAACTGTGGGCCTATCATATGGTCGATAAGGGTTAGCCAAACCCTAAAATTATGTGATATGATATTCTGATAATTTGCTCTGAGTAGGACATTGTTATGCATGTCTGATTATTCTGCTATATATATCTGATATCTGTATGCGAGCATGTTAAGCATGATATTTCTGTATCTGTAATCTGTAATTATGTTTGGGTGAGATTTGTATATGTGGACGAAGTATTTTGTATGACGACCTTCGCCTTTATTCTGGCAGCTTGACTGCATATTATCTTATATGTGTCATAATGACACAATATAGTGTGTAAGAATTGATGGGTTTTTTTAACCCCACATGGTGTGATGGGATGGTCGGAGTTGGTGTGTAGAGGATGGGGGGTAGAATTCTGTATATCTGTTCTGCATATCTGATGCTGTTATCTGCTTCTAAAATAGACCTAAGTCTGATTCTGTATTTGACTGTGTTGAGTTTACTGTATGTTTTACATGTCTATTTCTGTTGGGTTGCACACTTAGTTTACAAAAACTCACATCTGTCTGTTTATTCTGTTCAAACAATCCACAGTCTTAGGCAGATTGGTGCTGCGGAGTCTCACGATGACCACGTGTTGTGAACTGTTTTTAATATTGGTTTATTTAATTTTTAAGTATTATTTTTTTGATAGCTTGGTAATTTATGGACTCTCCGGACTGTTTGATTTTATTCTAGGATTTGGATTTAGACTTGAGTTTTTATTTGCGTCGGTAGGCTAAGAACATGGTTTTTACTAAAACAACGGTTTTCTGAAAATACGAAAGGGATTACTAAGTATAAATATTTTTAAGAATTCTGCCATAAATTATGTTTTGACAATGAATTGCTTAAATGACGTTTTTCAATAATAATTTTTAACAAATAAAGGTTACAAAGCTTTATCGAAATAACTATGTTTTCAAAACCCTTCTTCGTGACACCGCGAAACTCAGCCATAACGTCTAGGCCAGGTTTGGGGTGTTACATTTAATGGTATTAGAGAAACTCGGGCTGTGAATTTTTGGTTCCAAAATTGTGTTTAAAAAAGAATTATTTTTTAAATAATTTGGATAATTTGAGAAATTATGTGGTACACCGAGTCTCTGGCGTCGATCCTGTAAGTATTTCTAAGCATTAGATAGAATATTTTGAAAGTACTGTAGTTAGTACTTTCCGAAACTTTACTGAGTTAGTTAGAGACTGAAACCTTTGAAAATATTCCTAAGCTTCCGATAATTTATGCATAAAATATCTGCTAATAAATATTGGAACTGATACATAAAATTTTATAATATAGATAAAATTTACGATGAGAACTCGTGGAACTCGCGGCCATGTAATCATAGACGTGGTGGAGGCCGTAGGGGGCTCAAGCCGAGTCTTCCTCTTTGGGTAGTATGCCAAATTTAGATATAAGTGAGACAATGGTTTCACTTGCTACTGAGACTGGGTTTCAAAGCCGTTCGGCTGGGTGGTGGAGAGGGTCACTGGACCCTATTCTGAATCTGGCGGCCGTCGGTCGGTAATTGAACGACTCCAATCCAATAGAGCTAAGCTGTTTAGAGGTGTTATCGGAGTTGCCTCTACTGTGGCCAAGTATTGGTTGGAAGCTACTGAGAGGATTATGAATGATATTGACTGTACTCTTGAGCAGAAACTTAATAGTATAGTCTCTTTGCTTTGAGACGAGGCATATCAGTGGTGGTTATCAGTTGAGGAGGGTACTCAACTGGATCGTCTGAACTATGATTTCTTTAAGATTGCTTTATAGGGGAAGTATGTGGGCGTGAGCTATGTAGATGCTCATAAGTGTGAGTTCATGAATATCACGCAATATGATAGATGAGTGCCCAAGTATGAGACCAAGTTTCTGAGGTCGAGCTATTACTCTCGAGGCATGGTGGCGTCTGAGTATGAGAATTGTGTCTGTATTGAAGACGGTTTGATATATAGTTTGAGGGTTCTGATTGCTCTGTAGAGGGAGCGCGAGTTTTCTATTCTTGTGGATAAGGCGAAGATCGCAGAGGAAGTTAAGCGCGTGGAGCGCCAGAATAGGGACCAAGAAAGAGGCAAGAGTAAGAGAGGTTCAGAGCCCTCTAGTTCTGTTTAAAGGCTTAAAAAAAAGGGCCAAACTTGATGGGCCTATTAGAGTGGGGGTTCCCTGTTGCTCCTACTGTGATTTAGCCATGTAGTGATTGTGGTGGGCACCATTCAGGCGAGTGTTAGAGGAGGTTAGGGGCTTGCCTGGGGTGTGGGTCTTTAGAGCTTCGTATTAAAGAGTATACACAGTGAGCTGACCAGATGCAAGCTTCAGGACCAGATTCTGTACAACCTCAGAGGGCAGTTCAGCAGCCACCTAGGGCTGTGGATTGGCTAGGGGTGGTAGTGGTATGGGCTGAGGACAGAAAGCATCGAGCAGATGTGTTAGTCAGACTGAGGTGAGCCAACTCGCGCTGGTTTATGATGCTTGACGCCGAGAGGATAGAGATGCTTCTGAGGTTATTACCGGTACATTCTTTATTTTTGATGTATATTATACTACTCTGATAGACATAGGTTCTACACACTCCTATCTAGCTAATTCTGTTTCTAGAAACCTAAAGATTTCTGTTGAGAGCACTTCTAGTGAGATCACTGTACTGAGTCCGTTGGGGCAGTCTGTTTGGGTTAATAAACTTTATAGGAATGTTCCGTTAGAAGTGCAAGGGGCCGTATTTCTAACAAATTTGATGGGGCTTCCGTTTAGAGAGTTCAACTTAATTTTAAGTATGGATTTTTTGGTTGAGCATCGAGTTAGTTTGGATTGCGTGACTAAGAGGGTTGTTTTGAGGACCAATGATGATAAAGAGGTGGTTGTGATCGGTGAGCGTTGAGATTATCTGTCTAATGTGGTTTCTGCTCTTGTGGCTGGAAATTTGGTTCGAAAATGGTGTGAGGCGTATGTGGCATTTGTCATTGTTTCCATTTTTGGAGACTCTTATGTCGAGGATATCAGAACAGTGAGGGATTTTCTGGATGTCTTTTCTAAGGAGTTACTGGGTTTACTTCCGAATCGAGAAGTTGAGTTCGCCTTTGAGCTTCTACCTGGTATAGTTCCAGTGTCCATCGCTCCTTATCGAATGGCACCGAAGGAGCTTATAGAGCTTAAGGCTCAACTTTAAAAGCTTTTGGATCGTGGTTTCATTCGCCTTAGTGTGTCTTCGTAGGAGTCACTGGTTTTGTTTGTAAAGAAGGATGAGACTATGAGGATGTGTATTGATTATCGGCAGTTAAATAAATTGACTGTAAATAATAAGTATCCATTTTCGAGGATCGATGATTTGTTTGATCAGTTTCGAGGGATTTCTGTATTCTCAAAAATAGATCTCCAATTTGAGTATCATCAGCTTAGAGTTAAGAAAGTTGATGTTCATAAGATGGTATTTAGAGCTTGTTATGGGCATTACGAGTTCCTAGTTATACCCTTTAGTTTGACGAATGTTTCTACTGTATTCATGGATCTGATGAACCGAGTCTTTTAGCCGTATCTGGATCAGATTATTGTGGTTTTCATCGATGATATTTTGGTTTACTCTAAGACTGAAGACGAGCATGATGAGCATCTTAGAGTAGTACTTTAGATACTCCGAGAGAAGCAACTTTACGCGAAGTTGAGTAAGTGTGTGTTTTGATTGCGCGAGGTAACTTTTCTGGGTCACGTGGTTTCTCTTGAGGGGATTCGAGTTGATCTGAAAAAGATTGAGGCTGTGCTTGATTGGAAGCAGCCTAAGAACGTATCTGAGATCCGCAGTTTTCTGAGTCTTGCGGGTTATTATTGACGGTTTGTCAAGGGGTTTTCTTTTATTACAGCTCCTTTGACTAAGCTTCTGTACAAGGGTGTTCCTTTGTTTGGTCAGATGTACAACAATCGAGCTTCGAGAAGCTCAAGTCTGTTCTGACTCAGGCTCCTATTTTGATACAACCTAAATCTGGTAAAGAGTTTGTAGTCTATAGTGATGCATCGCACATTGGTTTGGGTTGTGTACTGATACAAGATAGTAAGGTCGTAGCTTATGCATCTCGCCAGCTTAAAGTACATGAAGGGAATTATCTGATGCATGATCTCGAGGCAACTGCTGTGGATTTTGCGTTGAAAATCTAGAGGCACTATCTGTATGGTGAGAGGTGTATCATCTACACCGATCACAAGAGTATCAAGTATCTCCTTACTCAAAAGGAGTGGAATCTTAAACAACATCGATTGATTGAGCTACTTAAAGATTATGACTGCACGATAGAGTATCATCTTGGTAAGGCTAATGTGGTGGCCAATGCTCTCAGTTGTAGAGCGATGACTAATTTGAGAGCGATGTTCGCTTATCATAGTCTGTTTGATGATGGAGGTTTGTTAGCCGAGTTACAAGTTAAGCCGACTTGGATTGACCAGACTCGGGATAAGCAATTAGGGGATAAGTCTCTAAGTTTACGATTTCGTCAGATTGAGAGTTGAGTTTGCGGTTTCGTCAAATTAAGAGCGACAGTACTTCTGATTTTGGGCTGAATAAAGATAGGGTCTATGTTTTCAAGGTTAAATTTGTATGCCAAATGATTCTGATTTGAGATAGTCGATTTTGAGAGAGGCGCATAGTAGCCCTTATGCTATACATCCCGGTGGTAATAAGATGTATCGGGATCTCCGTGAGTGGTATTGGTGGCCAGGTTTGAAACGTGAGGTTACGAATTTTAGCGCTTGTTGTCTGACATGCCAGCAAGTTAAGGCTGAGCACCTGTTGCCTTTGGGTTTGTTACAACTTGTTAAGATTCCCTTATGGAAATGAGAACGAGTGACAATGGAATTTGTTAGTGGGTTACCCTTGACACCCACTAAGAAGGATTCAGTTTGGGTCATCATGGGTCAATTGACCAATTCCGCTAATTTTATTCCGGTTCAGACAGACTACTCTCTACACAAGCTAGCAAAGCTCTATATCTCCGAGATCGTAAGGCTGCATGGGGTTTCTGTTTCGATTATTTCTAATAGAGATCCTCACTTCACTTCTCGATTCTGGAAGAAATTGCACAAGGCTCTGAGTTCGAGATTAGACTTCAATACTGCGTTCCATCCTCAGACTTATGATCAATCTGAGAGGGTGATTCTGATACTAGAGGATATGCTTTAGAGTTGTGTAATTGATTTCTGAAGTAATTAGGAGGATTTTCTGCCGCTAGTTGAGTTCACCTACAATAATAGTTTCCAATCTAGCATCCAGATGGCACCTTACGAGGCTTTGTTTAATCGTAAGTGTCAGCACCTTACGAGGCTTTGTATAGTCGTAAGTGTCGTACTCCGCTATATTGGATTAAGTTAGGTAAGCATCGGGTTTTGGGTCCTAAGTTAGTTTCTGAGACCGAAGATAAGGTTAGACTGATTCAAGATCGTCTGAAGGCGGCTTCTGATAGACAGAAATCTTATGTAGATCTGAAGAGGAGAGATATTTAGTACTCTGTGGGTGACGTCATTTTTCTTAAGGTTTCTCTGTGGAAAAAAGTTTTGAGATTCGATCGTAAGGGCAAGTTGAGCCCTACGTTTATTGGGTCGTATCGGATTCTAAAGCATGTGGGACTAGTTGCTTATCAGTTGGAGTTACCTCCAGGGTTGGACTGTATCCACGATGTGTTTTACATCTCGATGTTGAAGCAGTTTTGGTCTGATCTATCTCACGTTGTCTCTGTTGAAGAGATTAAGGTTAGACCAGATTTGACTTTTGAGGAGGGGTCAGTTCAGATTCTAGATCGAGATGTTAAGGTTCTGAAGAGGAAGCCCATTCTGTTAGTCAAGGTTCTGTGGTGAAATCATGGCATTGAAGAAGCCACGTGGGAACTTGATGACTCGATGCATCAGCCATATCTTCATTTGTTCGGATTAGGTAAATTTCGAGGTCGAAATTTCTTTTAGAGGGTAGAGTTGTAACACCCTAATAAATTTATTTTTGTTTCTGTAAATATCTGACACAAATGTGTATCTGCTTCAGTGATTAAGTGTTTTTGGGGTGTGTATGAGGTCTTAGGCTCAAGTCTCACATTTGATAATTTTGTTATTTTTAGGTCCAAGCTTTATTCTTGTTGAGTGGGGTTTTATAAAATTGTCTATTAACTCGTATTAGAATGAAACTACTGGTTCGAGTGGTAAGAGAGTTAGTGTGTTAGAGGTCTTGTATTCGAATCCTTGTATGAGCGTGGATGTTATTTTTGCTCGGTTGATGGTCTTGGGATTCTGAGGTAGTTGAGGTTGAGTGGTTAGTGAAGAGTTGAGATTTGATAATATATTCTTTTTTATTTTTATTTTTCAAAATTTTTCAAAATTTCTCTCTTCCAGAAAAGAATTCGGAAGTTTCTTTTCTTTCTTTTTGGGTTCTCTGTCAATTTTCTTTGTCCTCTTCTTTTTGCGATTTTGTCACTTTCGTTTTTGCGCAATTCATCTTGTCTCGTTATTTCGGTGTGCCTTGTATGTTTCTGGTAAGTGTGGTAAGTGTGGTGATTGTTTTAGTTAGAGAATCGTTGGTTAATGGAGCTTATTTTGTGCTTAAGAGAAGATCAAGGGGCTGGGGGTTTCCAATTGGTGCTCTAGTTGTACGAAATCACTGTTGCTTGTTCAAAGGTAAGGGTTTTGGTAGATTTAAGGGTTGTCTATTTCGATGTAGTTCGGTTTGGTTTTGTTTTAAGCGGCGAATTCGATTATTTATTGATCAATTTTAGGTGTTGGTGACTCGAGAGTGTTTTTGCATCGAATTTGTACCAGGTGTGTACCCCTTACATGTAAAAATCGAGTTTCGGAGGAAGCTGAAAGTGCAATCTATCGAAGGCACACGGGCGTGTGGTCGACCATGTGGTTGACCGTATGAAGGTTTGGGTGTGGCCGTGTGGGCTACACGGGTGAGGCCAAGTTAGGCGTATGGGCCTCACGGGCATGCTACATGGGCGTGTAGGATTTGGGTCAGGCCGTGTGGGCCACACGGGCAAAGTCAATCTGGGCGTATGGGCCTACATGCCCATGTGGGCCCATAATTTTAAAATTTTCCCTAGGGTCGAATGGGTCATTCCGTTCGACTGTGGGCCTACCGTAGGGTCGATAAGGGCTAACCAAACCCTAAAATTATGTGATATGATATTCTGATATTTTGTTCTAAGTAGGACACTGTTATACATGTCTAATTATTCTGCTATATATATATGATATCTGTATGCGAGCATGTTAAGCATGATATTTCTATATCTTTAATCTGTAATTATGTTTAGGGTGAGATTTGTATATGTGGAGGAAATATTCTGTCTGGCAACCTTCGCCTTTATTCTGGCAGCTTGACTGCATATTATCTTATAAGTGTCGTAATGACACAATATGGTGTGTAAGGATTGGTGGGTTTTTTTAACCCTACATGGTATGATAGGATGGTCGGAGTTGGTGTGTAGAGGATGGGGGTAGGATTCTGTATATTTGTTTTGCGTATCTGATTCTATTATCTGCTTCTGAAATGGGCCTAAGTCCGATTCTGTATCTGACTGTGTTGAGTTTACTGTATGTTTTTCATGTCTATTTCTGTTGGGTTACACACTTAGTTTCTGAAAACTCACATCTCTTTGTCTGTTCTGTTCAATATCCACAGTCTTAGGCGGATCGGTGTGGCGGAGTCTCACGGTGACCACGAGTTGTGAACTATTTTTAATATTGGTTTATTTAATTTTTAAGTATTATTTTTCTGAGAGCTTGGTAATTTATGGACTCTCCGGACTGTTTGATTTTATTCTGGGATTTGGATTTGGACTTGAGTTTTTATTTGTGTCGGTAGGCTAAGAACATGGTTTTTACTAAAATAACGGTTTTCTAAAAATACGAATGGGATTACTAAGTATAAAGATTTCTAAGAATTCCTCCATAAATTATGTTTTAAAAATGAATTCCTTAAATAACGTTTTTCAATAATAGTTTTTGACAAATACAGGTTACAAAGCTTTATCGGAATAACTATGTTTTCAAAACCCTTCTTCATGACACCTCCAAACTCGGCCATAACATCTATGTAACACCTCTAACCCGTATCTGTCGTCGAAATAGGGTTTCAGAGCATTACCGTAACTTTTAGAATATTTTTCAAACAAATTATGTAAATTACTATTCATTAGCCGAGAACATTCAAAACGTCCCTTGATTGGACCTTCGAGGCCCAATACAAGCATTAGAATCGAGTCGGGACTTAATCGGGAACTCTAAGAATTTTTCGTGACTTTTTAAAATTTTTCCAAGGTGTAGGGATCACACGCCCGTGTGACCCAGAGACACACCCGTGCTAGAGGCCATGTTCAACCCCGTGTAACTATCTGACTTGTGCACACGGCCATACCACACGCCCGTGTGCTAGGCTGTGTGGTTGATTAATTTAATTCAAAATTAGATACAGGTTTCACACGGCCAAGACACACACCCGTGTTCTGGGCTTTGTAGCACACACGCCTGTGTCTCTGCCCGTGTGCTCAATTCTGAGCATTCTGTTTCTCAAAATTAAGGTGTAGGGGACACATAGCCTAACCACATACTCATGTTACCAAGCCGTGTGTCACACACGGTCTAGACATACGCCCGTGTGGATAAAATAAAGCTATTTCTAACTTCATTTCTCACCCAAAATTTCACCTAAGACCTGCACTTGAAATATACATCCAATACCAACCATTTCAAGCATTCAAATTAAACAATCTCATCATTCATCATGGCATACTATTACATACATATGTGTTTATAAACTTACATTGGATTAACTTAGGCATTAACATCATTTGATCTTAACATATCACATATGAATATATCATAATGACCTACTTAATCATACCAAAATAAGCCATTACTAGCCATTCCAATGGCTAGGTTACAAAACATCATTATCAAGCCACTAATGGTCAAGTTGTCCTATACATGCCATTATACCAAAATGATTTTACTATGTATAGCCAAAACAAGCTAGTCGATAGTGTGACGATGCTCCAATGATCTTCCAACCTTCGCAAGCTTCCGAGTACTAAAAAAACAGGGAAAATAAAACGGAGTAAGCATTACATGCTTAGTAAGTTCATATAATGGAAACTAAACTTACCAATCCCACATATTAAATCTAAGCACACAATATCATGTTTACCATCCTTTAGCAATATTGCCTAAACACATGCATTCAATCAAACATGTTGTCACCAAAATCCTCATAGCAATCAAGTAAACATCGATAAGCTCATCGTGCAATATTCTTTCAAGTCATTATCATTTCATCTCATAATTCTCATACCATGTCAAGAGTTTTATGTCCGTTGAATCATTGAAATTTCGATGGATGCTCAAGTAGTACACTCGAGGAGTACGATTTAATAATCCGTCAATTTCTTATTCAAGGGTACCGATTAGGGCACTTAATCAAGGAACACACTCTCGAGCCACATATCGTATAACAGGATTACCAGTCTAGGCTAAATCCTTTATATAACGTATGCTTAGAAGAGCTCAATTAGGATTATCAGTCCAGGCTAAACCCTAATTGTACTCGTCCAAGCTAAATCCCATCCGCAACAAATGCAGGACCTTATTCGTTTCGAGAAAACGCATATATTCATCAGAATTCAATGTTCAATCTGGACTTAACCCCTTTTTTACCATATCAAGCTTGTATTAAATTTCTCATTATAGCATTCAAATAATATACATCAATATAAGTCACATTCCATAACACACAACATTCAATTAAATATATTTACATGCCCGATTAACTTACACGAACTTACATCGACACTTGTTCGCATATAAAATCTACTAATCCGAAACTTTTTCTTTTCCTCGGTCTAAACTCGAATTTGTGTTGTCCAGATCTATATAAATAGCTTTAATCATCAATTTCACATATTTCATATTTATTTGGACTCAATTTACATCCTAGAAAAAATTACCATTTTGCCCTAACTTTTCCATAAATTCCAATTTCGTCCCTAGGCTCGGAAAATGAAACTTGTGCAATTTACTCCCTATTCCAAGCCTAACCAAAATCCCATTACAAAATTTACAGCACATGTATTCATAAAAAATTAGAATTTTTCTTCAATTTCACAAGTTTACATTTTAGTCCCTAAATCATGTTTTCATCAAAAATCATTTTGTAAAAGTTGTTTATCTATCAATAACCTTTCATTTTCTACCATAAAATTCAAATTTTCAGCAATTCATCCATGACCCATTTTCCATACTTTGATAACTTTTCAAATTAATCCCCCAAATAGATAGTTTAAGCTATCCCAGTTTCAAAAAAATCAAAATTACTAAAAACGGGATAAGGAAACTTACCCAATTAAGCCTTGAAAGTTTCTTCTCTCTCTCCTAGGGTTTCCATAAAATTTTGGGTTGAAGATGACAAAGTAAGATGATATTTTCTTTTTATAATCTTTTAATTAATTAATTATTTTAATTTCCAATTTAGTCCCTACTCTTTTCTAATTTTTCTATGGATGAGTCACCAAAAATCTACATACTTTTCTTTAATGGTCTAATTGCCTATAAGGACCTCTATATTTGAATTCCATAACTATTTAATCCTTATAACTACTAGAATTCAACTTTCACATTTTATGCGATTTAGTCCTTCTCGTAATTAAACACTTAATCGATAAAATTTTCGTATCAAATTTTTCACACGACATGTTTATCATAATACAAACCATATAACAAAATAAAAATAAATTTTTTTGGGCCGGATTTGTGGTCCCGAAACCACTGTTCCGATTTCACTAAAAAATGAGCTGTTACAGTCTACGCCGGGTTTGGGGTGTTACATTAATGCTAACAGTCATCATTTTTTACCGGTAATTTTTCTTAGGTACTACTTGATTGAATATGCCTAAATATTAAATGCTATTTATAAACATAAACTTAAATTTCAATTGGTATATAACTATAATATTAATTAAGTGATAATTAAGATGCTTAGAGTTTTATGCAAATAATTACTCTATTTTAACTTAATAAAATTAGCACATTTTAAAAATAAAATAAACACAATTTTTTTATATCAAAATTTTAACTAATATTTGTAAATCAAATTATAACTATAATTATCATAATTTTTGTTATACTTTATGCTTAGAGTTTTATTAAAGTAATAACTCTATTTTAATATTAACACAACTTTTTTAATTATTAATTCTAAATTAAATTATAATTATTTTTAAAGTTAATTTAGTAATATGATGGAAAATAAAAGACATTTTCATTGATTCAAAAATTTCTCCAAATTCATACTATTATATATAATAGCTTCCAGTGACACATGTGATTTTGCGTTTTTAATTTTTTAATTAATTTTTAAATAGTGTATGTTGAATTATTGTAATTAATTTTTAATTCATTATTCGAATTGTAATATATATATTTAAAATATATTAACTTATTAACAATTCAAATATAATATAAAAAAATTAAATAACTTATTAAAAAATTGATATTTTGTAGATCAATAATTTTTTTTAATAATATTAAAAAATTTCAAATTATGGTTAAATCATTTGTTATAATTTTCACTTCATGTAATAATTATTTAAAATAATAATTAATAAACATTATTTTAAAAAATATTATTATTTTGATAATTTAAATAGAGTACTAATAAAATATTCATATTATTAAAACATTTGTATAAACAATAAAAAATATATATTGTAAGATAAACCCTTCGCTCTTTAATTTTTTTTATTTTTTTTCTTAATAGTCAAATAAATTGAGTATAATAATTTGTAAATAATATATAATTAATATTAGAAAAAATAATATCAAGTAAAGATATATATATTTTTAAATGATTTGAATTTTAAAAAACTTTCTCACGCCAACTTTTACTTCAATTATAATTATTGTAACTAAACTTTTTTAAGTAATAACTATAATTAAATTATAATTAATTTTAAATGTAAAATCATCACAATTTCTATTAAAATATAGTTCTTTTTAAATATATCATTATAAAATTTCTATTTTAGGTTAAAGTTTTTTATTAACATTTATAAATTAGATATTATAATTATTTTTAAATGACAATTTAGTTATATGATGGAAAATAAAAGGTATTTTCATCAGTTAAATTTTTTTAAGCTCGTGCTTTTATATATATTCTAAATATGTTTTAGTTTTTTAATTATAAAATATCATATTTTTATATTAATATTTTAAAATTAAAAAATTTAAAAAATATTCAAATTAATAAAAAGTATAAATAATTTATAAGAAAGTATAAATTGATATCAAGATTTTATATTTTTATTTTTTTATAAAATATCAGTTTTATATGTTATTATTATTTTAAAATATATAAAACATAAAAAATTAAAAAAAATGAATTTACATAAACATAAAAATATATAAAATTAAAATTTTATAAAAAGCATAAAATATTTTGAAAAAATATATATTATATGCTTATAAATTTATATAAATATATAAATATAAAAAAATTAGAAATGTATAAGTTTATATATATACTTGCTAAAAAAGCCATATCTAGGTTGATTCTTAAGTTAATTTTTTTTATATTGTTTTTATTAAGTTATATATTTTTAGTTTTTTTATTCTATTTTCAAAACAATAATAATATAAAAACCCGATTTTTTTTAAAAAACTAAAAAATTAATTAAAAAGTTGCTTCTTGAATAAATTTGAACAAATTATTGTATAGATTCAGAAGAACCTAGACAACTCCAAGTTGATTCTTAATATTAAAAAATATATATATTTTTATTAATATATATATTTCTAAAAAATCTTTAATTTTTTTATTTATGTCCGTCACGTCTAATAATGAAAAGCTATACCATGTATCATCGTATAATTGGTTGTCAATGTCATGTCAGCATTAACTATTAGTGTTAATACAAAGGTATCAAAGTATGTGATCGAATATAAGTTCAAATACTAATTAAGTCCAAAAAAAAATTAAATACTAACTAAATACTTTTGGATAAATCGAAGGGATAAATCTTAAAATTATACATGAATTTTACTTTAATGTGCAATTATATACATGAATTTTAATTTGATGCAAATATACACGTGAAACTTTAGTTGTGGTTCAAATATATACTTAAAACTTTAATTTTGATTGAATCATACATATTTAAAGAAATAAATACGTCAATCTATTTTTATATTGGATAAATATAATTATTTACATATGCAATATGAAAACATAAAATGATGTTATGTTAATAATTTATGAGAATTGGATCAAACCAAAATTTTATGTATAAAATTGCACAAAATCAATGTTTATATATACAATTTCACATTAAATCAAAGTTGATATATAAATTTACTTTCATTATGAAAGAGGATGGAAAGTTGGAAATTTGAAGAATGTGGCTGAGCTATAATTGAACAATAAAATACTATTCATGTATAATATAAGTCGTAAAGGGTGAAGCTTACTTAAAACATTAAGGGGGAATGTTGAGATATTAATGTTACTCAACAATTAGATTAAAAAACTTTCAACTTTGTTTTGCCCAATCACAAAACTTTATGTTTGGGGTACAATAGTGAGGTCTGTAATCTTAACCATAACTGGTAAATCATGAATTTAAACTTTAGCAACAAAATTGCGGCAACTTGGTGAAACCATAATTACTTCTTTCACCCTCCAATTTTATAAAAATATTGTTTTTTCTTTTTTAACTCTTAAACTTACATTGTTTGTCAAATCACCTTAAAATGGATGAAAAAGTTAATATTTGTTAATTTTGTTGACGTGTGGCATATACATGGTTATCATATTTAAAAAAATTATAAAATTGTTTTAAAAATTAAAAATTATTAAAAAAGTATAAAAATATTTTTTATTTTTAAAAAAAGTAATTAATTATTTATGTAGCATACACGTGGATGTCACATTAGTAAAGTTAATAAACGTTAACTTTTGTATCCATTTGAAGTGATTTGATAAAAAAAATATAAGTTTAAAGGTTAAAAGAGAAAAAAAAATTAAAATTAAAAAAAAGAGAAAAACATTAAATAAAAATTAAAATAATTTTTTTTATAAAATTGGAGAATAAAATAAGTGATTATGCCTATAAATTATTAATGTGGTTAGCCACTAGTCTAGATCTATCCATTCTAGAACAAATATCACTTCAAATTGTGGATGAAGTTCCAGGATTCTTCCTTTGCACCCATTCTGGTGGACCATTGATCTAATCGAGATAATTGGGCCTCAAATACACTATTAATTGTCCAAATCATATATAAAATAATAACCCCAAAATGGAACTATGGGTAATAAATTTATGTTTTGGTTATTTAACAATAAAAATTATAAAATGGTTATTTAATTATTTGAAAGTTTACATTTAAGTCACTAAATTATTTGAAAGTTTTTATTTAAGTCACTGACTATTAAGGTTTTTTTTTCTAAAAAATCCTGACTAGAAAGCTCCAAACGACCATTCGACAATTGATACGGTGGATCAATACTCATTGTTGAGTAGAAGAACATACTTTAGGTCCAAATTGATTTGACGATGAGTGTCAGAGATCAAAGAAGAAAGTAGTTTGGGTTTTGTTTCGCAAATTTGTAACTTTCAAATTTAAGGTAATTAATATTTACGGGTATAGTATAGAAATATATTAAACTTTGGTCTAGTGATTTTGCCGAATTGATAGTTAATTAAGGTATAAGGATTAAATTGTAAAAGATTAATCACTTTAAAATTTTAAATTGCAAAGGACCAAAATGGTAATTAAACTATTTTTTATCAATTATTGGAGAATGATGTACGGTTCCACTAATTTTGGTTAATTATGATTAAGGATTAGTTAATTATAGTTTAATTAAATTAATTATCATTAATTAAAGTATATAAGTTAAAATTAAAAGAAAAATAAAGCCATTTTTCTCTCCATATTCTTCTTCATTTAAACTAAAAGGAAGAAGAGGGTTTCAAAGCTTTAAAACTTTCAGCCCTCAATTGTATAGATCAAGAATTGGACCAAATCAGATATAATTAAGGAAAACCAAAAATTGTTGATTAGTTCTTGAAGGCTCATTTGTTTGTTGCTTTGTTAGATAAGTTCATATGTGTAACACCCGGATACCGTTATTGACCTAGGGTTTGAGGAAACTAAGACTAAATTAAAATGAATAGCGAATTGACAGGCTCTATTGGAAAATTTTGAAAGTTTTAGTGATTTACTGGTGATTAGTTGGATTTCAAAATCAGTTTAGTTAGTTTGGAACCGGTTGGTTCCATAGCAGGAGACAACATGATTAAGAACGGGTAGTTGGGCTGGCCGGTGAGGATTGTGCCTAAGGAGTATATATAAGTGTGAGTGGAAACATAATTTTCTTTGTTTTATAACATCATCTTCTTCAATAATTCTGAAGAAGAAAAGGATGCAACTTCTTTCCCTATAAATAGATGACACCGGTAGGACTATTAATATAACTTTCGCATAGCTATTCTACCCAAAAATAGAGAGATTTTTATTCTTTAAAAATTAAATATAATTTTTGAAATAATGATTCTTTCAGTTTCTATTTGAGAAGAGAATTTTCGTTTTCACCCTTAAAAAAAAAGAAAACTATTTCTAGTTTCTGTGTTTGATTCGATTTGATCAAGCCCACACCTGAAGCAATTTGTGGTACAATAATAGCAGAAAAGATCGTTTGGTTGAAATTCGGGAACTACAAGGATCTGTCTATCCGAAAACCCATGTATGATTTCGGTCTAGGGTTTATTGCTATAAATATCACAAATTGAGTTGATTTTCAAAATTTTTATTTTTCGCTATACAAGAAAATCGTTTTCAAATCGAATTTTCAATGTTGGATTTCAGGACACGATGTGACAAGGAACCCTTGTCGTCACAACGAGGCAAGTCAGTATGTCACGTCGCAACGAGGAACCCCCTCACATAGCGACGTTGTTTTGAAATTTTGAAAATGTTGCAAATTGGTCCTTGTTCGTTTTCGAGTTAATTCTAGAGCATATGTAGGCTCGAATGAAACCCGAGAAAGGTCATATAATATGATTATGAGATAAAATGGTTATCTTCTATTATTTATGTTTTAATTTTAGTGTTAAATGTTTGTAATTATTTCGATAACTATCATAGCACCCTATATCTCAAACCTAGCGGTTGGGTCAGGCGAGGAGTGTTATAGGTCTACAGTCACTGTTCTTTCTATCTATCATCAAGTTATTATTACAAAATCATTTTCCCCCCTCCTTTTTAATCTAGCTCACAAGAAAATTGATACTTTTCATATGGAAATTGGTCTCATGAAACTGATTTTGCCTAACAAATTCAAAATATGTTTATCTTAGTCAATACGATGAAAGTTGGGCAAAAAAAAAAAAAAAAAGTCTAGTACGTCCATTGATACAAGATTGAGTACATTGCTTGTGACATTTTAAACTTTTTTCTTATATAAACTTGGATCTTTATTTACTTGTAACTTAAAATATACATTCTTTTTAAACGATAACTAATATTATTAGGATGATTTTTTTATATGTTTATAATTTTTATATAATTTTAAAATAAATAACTAAAAACTATACATCCAACAAATTAACATGTGTTTAATAAGCTTAATATACAAGTTTATTTATTTATTTATTTATCATTTCACCTATATTCATTATTAAATAATTTTTTTAAAAATAAATTTTTTTACTGGAAATTATTTTGCCTAGATATATATATAGAGAGAGGTAATTGCACTAAACATCTCTCAACTATGACCTTCACTCTAAATTGGTCCCTAAACTTTAAAACGTTTTAATTATATCTTTAAACTATTGACGTTATATCCATTAAGTCCTTCATTATTGAGATCGTTAATTTAACCATCAAATAAAGTAAAACCGAAAGAAAGAAAGTGGACGATAGTTTCTGTAAAAGTTTTGAAAACTTCAAAATAAGATATTTACAACATCAATTTTCACAATATTCATTTTTCTTTAGTTTTTTTATTTTAAATTTTGCTATATAAGATTTGACATCTTATTTAATGGTTAAATTAATGATTTTAATAACAGAAGAACCTTATTGATAACATTGATAGTTAGAAGATGGTATTAAAATGTTTTAAAATTTGAGAACCAATTTAAAATAAAGATCATAGTTTGAGGGTGTTTGAGACAATTAACTCATATACATTAATTAATTATGATGTGTGATATGATGATTGCTCATCTTATCCATGGTTTAATCTCCTCTTTTAAAAATATAACATATTTTATGAACAATATTTGTTTTTTTTAAAGCACTCACGAAAAGATTACTACCGGCTAAGGCTGTGTTTAGTAGTGTTTTTTAGAAGAACTTTTAAAGTAAAATGAATGCTAAATAAGCAACTTTTGAAGGAAAATTTTAACTTTTCAAAAGCACTTTTTCCTGAACGGATAAGATAAAATATATAGCTTTTCTCCCTTAAAAATATTTTTGAAGCTTAATTACGTTTTCACCCTCCAACACATGATATTTTCTCTCTCTGATTAATTGTTTAAAAAATATTTAAAAAATATTTTTTATATATTAAAATATTAAATAAATTATAATAAATTATTTTCTATATTCTTATTAAAATTTTATAATATTAATTAATTTAAATATTATTTAAATGCTTATTAATTACTTTATAATATCATGTTTAAAATAGATATTTTATTTTTTAAAAATATTTTTTTGACAGAAATACCAAATATTTAAATCTTAAATCAAACTTTTTAAAAATATTTGTAAAGAATATTTTTACAAAACAATACTAAACTACACAGCAGCAAAGTCAGAAAGTGCAAAGTTTCCATCTCCGTTTTATCTCATAAATCAAACACGTGTGAGTTCCCCTCTTTAAGGAGAAAAAAAGAAGACGAAAAGAACTTCACGAACCAAACAGTACTATAAGTGAAGCATCTGTCTGTCACACAAACTGCCTTTTCCAAGGCTTAACACCTAAGTAAAGACAAATCTCACATCTGAATGTGAACTCGATATTAATTATTAAAATGAAAAAGGGCAGCATCTAGAAGGCCCTTCCCCCTCTGCCACGCCAAACCGCGTTTTCTGCCCTCATCACTCTCGTATTAGAAGCCAACATCATTTTCATCTTACTTTTTTAAGATAATTTAGTGGTTATAATTTGGAAATTAAATCTAATCAAAATCGAGGATCTTAGAGGAAAAAGTTTGGTATTTGAGATAAATTTAAGATTTTTTTTAAATTTTTTTTAGTTTTGGTAATATATATTTTCACTTTCCACAATGACACGCAATCTTTATTCTACCTGCTTAGTGTTAGTCTCCCAAATTCACTCACTTTCTACGAAATTTCCCATTTCTCCCTTATTTAACACTCACCTCTTTACCTAATCTTTTCTCTCTTTACTGTACTTCTCTTTTCCTTTTGCTTTCTCTTGCTCTGCTTTTGCATCTTTCTTGTTTTGATCATCTCATACTAAAACTTGCATATTTTTACTGCTCAGGGAGTCAAATTAAGTCATCTTTCATACCCAGATCTCTATTTTTAAGGTTTTGGAAGGGAATTGGAGTTGGCTATGGACAATAACCAGCAATCATTTTGGCATTTCAGTGATCAACTTAGGATCCAAAATTCCAATTTGGCTAATCTTTCGCTCAACGATTCCATATGGAGCAACAGTTATGTCTCTAAAAGGCCTGATGAAAGGAGGAATTTTGATATCAGAGTCGGTGGTGAAGTTAATTCTGTTAACAACTTGAAGCCCAAAGTCTCTGATTTCAATTCTTTCAACAATGATGGATGGAAAATTGGAGCCACCACCAACAACATAGGGTTCGGTCCCATCGCTCCGAAGAATACCGGAACCAACGGAGGATTCAACAAAGGGGTTTATTCGAAGCCGGCGAATAACAATAATTTCAATGTTAATTTGAAGGGGAATAAGAATAGAGGAGAGGATGATCATGGTAGCAAAAGTGGGAAGAAGAATATTAACAAGAAGAAGAACAATAACATCGACAATAACAACAACGAAACTAAAGATGGGGGGAGTGCTGCTGACAAGAGGTTCAAGACACTGCCACCGTCCGAGGCTTTGCCTAGGAACGAAACTGTTGGAGGCTACATCTTTGTCTGCAACAACGATACCATGCAAGAGAATCTCAAGAGACAGCTCTTTGGTATGTATACAAGTCTGGGTTTGATTTCCTTTTTCATTTCTGAGGCCGATGTTAGATTTGATACTTGCACTAGAAAGGGAAAGTAAATCAATTAGATTAATGAAACAAAGAATTAGGTTATTTGATGTGATATTCAGTTCATGCTCCTAAATGGTTGGTATGCATAAATTTGTAGGTTTGCCTCCACGTTACCGAGATTCAGTCCGGGCCATAACTCCGGGTCTGCCTCTTTTCCTCTACAACTACTCCACCCACCAGCTCCATGGAATATTTGAGGTTAGTATCTCCCTTTTCTTTTTTCTTTTTTTTTTCTGGCATTTGAGTGTACAAGGGTCTTAAATGCTTTAATGATTTTGTAATTAGGCTGCAAGCTTTGGAGGAACAAACATCGATCCAACAGCTTGGGAGGACAAGAAATGCCCTGGCGAGTCCCGCTTCCCTGCTCAGGTATTTTGTCCGCCCATTATTTCTTAGTCATGCTATAGAAATATAATCTTGCTTAAAAAATCAATACTAATGTTTGTTCCTATGCAGGTTCGGGTGTTAACAAGGAAAATCTGTGAGCCACTTGAGGAGGACTCCTTTAGGCCAATTCTCCACCACTACGATGGTCCCAAGTTCCGCCTTGAACTCAACGTGCCAGAGGTAAAATCTCTCGCACAATGACAGAACATCGATATTTTCTTTTCCTCCCTAGCCTTGTTGGTTCTGATCTTATTTTGTGTGGTTAAAATTTTCAGGCACTCTCCCTATTGGATATATTTGCTGAACAAGATCCTTAAGCAAACATACTACAAAGGACATACAAATTCACAAAGATAAAGGAAGGGAAGAATAAGTAGAGAGAATATAGAGAGCATATTTGGGAGTTTTAAGACGTTATCTATGGGGTGAACTGAATGCAGGGATCCATAACCTGCGAGTTGTAAACCTTTTTGCTCACAGGATTGCTATGGCTGCCCTTTATTTGTTAAACGGTTTGTCTTATACATAAATAATAGTGTACTTAAAACTAATGATAAACTCCAACTTATTTATGCTGTTCTTATATAGGGATATTAGTGTAACTTTTGGCTGTTCGCAAGTAGGTACACATTGATCTTTAACTTTTTTTTTTTTTTTTAATCCACATGGATATTTAATATTTTAATAATCGGACTCATGATTGAACAAGTTAGACCATTAATTTTGGATTTAACTAGTTCAATTGGTTCGACAGTTCTCGATTCAATTAGTTCAACCAGTTTGATTATTAGATTAATAATAATTAAAAATTCATAAAGTCTAAAATAATAATTAAAAAGTATAAATCAATTTTATTTGGTTTCTTAATTTTTTTAATGAATTTTTAATTATTGTTAGTCCGATGATTGAAACGATTGAATTTTAATTAAGAATTGATGGTCAAAACTTTTTCCATCATCGGTTCAGTTATTAGAACATTGAATATAATACTTTGAGATTGTATCATATTATCATATAAATTTTTTTTCAAGTGATAATGTGACACAATCTCAAAGTGCAATTCTATTGAATTCTTAGAATTTTCAAATTCAAAGATAAAAAAAATTGTCTAGTTGTCAAGTTTAAATTGGACAAAAGAAATATAGGTACCAGAGTGAACTTAGTTAATGTGGATTTACTTACCAAGTTTAAGAGCCAAAAGTTATATTATCCTCCTTTTTCTTTTTCGATAATAGAGGATAAGTTTAAATGAATAATAATTTTTAAGTTTTAGGATCAAAATAGATTAAAAAAGGTTTAAGAGCCAATGTAGGATTATTTATCAAGTCCAGAGAT
The DNA here is from genome assembly GCA_025698475.1 of Gossypium anomalum. Lineage (NCBI taxonomy): Eukaryota > Viridiplantae > Streptophyta > Magnoliopsida > Malvales > Malvaceae > Gossypium > Gossypium anomalum. The sequence continues at coordinate 65,977,608 of CM046963.1, forward strand.
CAAAATTTACACTAATCTTTTTTATATATGACTAGAATTACATCGTCTTTTTTTAGGATTTTAATTATTAATTTAATTTCTTTTTTCATATTATGATTTATAATTTATATTTGAAGTTTATGTTGCGTTTCTAAAAAATGATTAATTTAATAATTTTAGTAAATTAATATAAAGTTAATCTTGTATAATTAAGATAAAATATGATATAAAGAATATGACACAACATAATTAAAACATAAATACAAAAAATAATTAAATATTACACAAATTTATGAATATGCAAAAATTTATATTAAAAATTACAAACACATTTTAGAAATAAAACCACGATAACAAATTATATATGTAAAATATGATATGCATTAAAACATAGTATAATATAATATAAAAAACCATGAAATGTCTGGTATGACCATTAAATAATGCAGATAAATCTTTGAAATTAATATGACATTAATTAGTATATGATATATGATCAATATTTAAGATTCCTTTTTTGAGACTTGCCATATAACCAATGTTTATAAAAGAGATGAGAATTTCATACAAATAATGAAAATTTATTGGGACAATGTTTGTTTTTTAAGGCTAATTTATAAATATGATCATTTGAGAAATTTTCATTTTGATTATTAAATTTTTAAAAAATATTATATAATCATTAATATTATCAATTTATTGTTTTCCTATTCTCTCATTAAATATATAACAATCAGATGTTAATTATATAATGCTTTTATAAATGGATGACAAGAATTTTGCACCTATTTATTTATATAATTTCAATTAGTAAAAATTAACTTTTTACCTTTTGCATTTTAGAGGCAGTGTTGCATTTTCTTTCCCATAACAGCCAAAATTTGGTTGGGATAATAGTAAGTTTTATCCATGTATTTTAACAAAATTATCAATATGATATTTATATTTTTAATTTATTCATTTCGATACTTGTATTTTCTTTCGATATTCTATTTTGGTATTAAACCTTAACCGCGTTAAATGTGAAAAAAATTTGACACGTGGCCATTAATGAGCAACACGTGTCACTCATGCTCAAGAGGAAAGTCGAATAATCAAGGGAGGAAATTTTCCCTTTTTTATACTTTCAGGTTTAAAAAAATGAAAAAAAATAATGATGTTGTAAAACCGGGTTTTTTCCATAAAGATTAATTCCAATTCATTTGCAATGCCAACTAAATTTGAAAGATTAACATCAAAAATTGTTCTTGTCATTAGTAGAAACCCTAAAACCCTAAAGGATGTGTTAGAACCACAAAAAAAAGTTTGATATAAACTTAAAATTGTAAATCAGGATCTGTCATGTTAAATCATTAAGAAAAAAACAAGAACAAAATTAGATGTGGAAGTATACTCGAATCCATTGATTTCTTGAAATCTTTGATCTTATGGTATTGATCATCCAAATTTGCATACAAGTAATTTAGAGAAAGGTGGCTCTCTCTTTTCTAAAGATGGGGTATTAAAAAAGTTACCCGTAATTTGAGGACTATAACCCTAATTTATAACTTTTGCATATTAACCTAATTTTGTAATCAGTCCATCATTAATTAAAAGTTAGTATTAATTAGAAATTAATTACTAGAGTATCTACACATATTTTGCCTATTATTTATTTAATAACTAAAGCCCAATAAACCTTAACCAAATTATATCACTTTTAATTTGGGCTAACATTTTATGGTAGTAAATAATAACATGTAATTACTCTTATTATAAATCACTTTTAATTTGGACTAACATTTTATGGTAGTAAATAATAACATGTAATTACTTTTATTATATATGTAATGCCCATATTTTTCAATAATCTCCCACTTGGACCACACATATATATATATATATATACTAATTACTCTATAATTACATGTCATTACATAACTTTATGAGCTCAAAACTTTACTATTATATCCAAAAGGTATTTCTAACAATCTTGTCCATTAATTATATTAATACAGAACCAAGACAACTTTCTTTACATATATCATAACTAAATCCATTCCTGATCATTTATATTAACACAACCAAATTTCATATATCAAGTATGGATGTGTAGCATGGAAATTACATGCAACGTGAACCAAACATGGCTATTTCCAACTGGTCCTCCTTAAACTTAAGTGAGGTCAATATCAAATAGAGTGAATAAACTTAATACTTCATTTTTTATCAAAAAAATAACCAAATACATAAATGTTTGAAAACAAACAGAAATCAAATAAAATACAAACTCCTACTAAACCATTATGTCCTCAAATAATATAACATCCACATGAGCAGTGCGCTCATGAAAAACCTTGGGTGGTAACCTTTTGTGAGCAAATCTGCTATCATGGAGTTTGTCCCAATGTGCTTTATGGATATTTGTCCATTTTGCACTCTCTCTTTCACAATTAGGAACTTTATGTCAATATGCTTTGGCTTAGTTGTTGTTGGAATACAGTACTTATTGTCACAAAATAATTTGAGTGGTATTTCTACATTCTCCAAAATGCACAGCCTAGTGACAAAATTCTGCAACCATATTCCATGGTTTGATGCCTCATAGCATGCTACAAACTCTACTACCATAGTGGAAGAAGCTACAAGTGTATGTTTAACACTTTTCCAAGATATAGTTCCTCCAGCTAACTGGTAAATATAGCCTGATGTAGATTTCTTGCTATCTTGGCATCTAGCGGAATCATAATCAAAATACCCCACGACCTCCAAATGATCTTGTCTCTTATAAGTGAGCATATAATCTTTTGTACTTTGAAGATACCTCATAGCCCTCTTAGTTGTTATCTAATGGTCCATACTAGGGTTGCTTAAATATCTGCCTAACATCCCAACAATGTACATAAAATCCTAATGCGTATATTCTTGAACATACAGTAGACCCTCAATGACTGATGCATAGGGAATCTTTTACATTTCTTGAATTTTAAGGTTACTTTTAGGTCATTCAGTAAGACTAAATTTATCTCCTTTAGCAATAGGGGTGTCGCCTGGTCTACAACCTTGTATGCCAAACCTTTTGAGTACTTTGCCGATATAGTTCTTTTGCGACAATCCAAGAATACCCCGAGATCGGTCTCGATGTATCTGAATTCCTAAAACAAATGAGGCATCCTCAAGATCTTTCATTTCAAAATGCTTAAATAAAAACCTCTTGGTTCCATGCAATAAACCTATTGTAACATATAGGTTTGTACAAGTGTACACAGTCGTTATAAAGTAATAAGTAGGTAAAAGAGTTATCGTCTCCACAAGGATTGTATTTGTTAATCAAATAATTACAAAATTATGAATTTAAAAGTTGGTAAAGAAAACACAATAATTTTGAAGTGACAGATGTTAAAATTAAATTAATTAACTAGATACAAATTAACCTAAATGCAAATGAGATGAAATAAAATGTAGGGTGATGGTTTAGCAGTAATTTTACAAGTTCAACAATAATAACATGAATAAGCTAGAACAATTAAAAAACTTGGCTCAATTCATTTTCATCATGTTTAACAATGTTCAGAAAATATTCCATGGCAACTCGATCGTTCAGTAACTGAAAATCTCATATAAGTTTAACTAAATCTTATACTTAGAAAAATATGCATAAACTAATGTCATAATTTAACTAAGGATTCTATAGAATTTATGTAAAGTAACAGGGACAAATTAGGTTTGAAACAATTTACAAACATATTGAATAATTAAGAACAAAATAAAGAATAGGCAGGAATAAACTCTTGATGATTTTCATGATTTTCCAAAGATCGATGATCATGGTGGCTTTCTCCAATTTTCGTGATTGCTCTTTCGCAAAGTGCTCCTTAAGGTGGCCAGCCAAGGGTGTTTTTCTCAAGAGAAATGCTAGCTAAGGGAGGTGGAGAAATGGACAGCTTATGCATGGAAAAAAGGGAAGAAAAGATGAGAGAAAGATAAGAGGAATGTGAATTGAGAGATGAATGAGAGATGCTTGAAAAGTGAAATAAATGTGGTATTTAAAGTAGAGAAATGACTAAGGAATTTGCTAAAAATAACATGGAGATCCTTTGAAATGCTCCATTGCTTGGCCGGCAATGAAATGTGGAGGAAAAGGTTGGTGGTTGCTTGATTCATGCTTGATTTCATGCATGAATCAAATCATGCAAAGGGTTGGGCGGTTTCTTAGGTATTAGTTGGGGGCTGATGTTTTATTTTTCCACAAGTGCAGGGACCTCCAAATTAATTGTCCCAAAACTAATTTGGGATGCTCTTGATGCCTTAGCCGAATTGGACTACTTTCCCTCTTGGACAGTTTTGTGACCCAACTAACTATCATACTTGCTCTTCTCAACAACACAACATCAACTGGATCAAATTGACTTCTTTTGACTTAATTTGTTGTTTTTACCGTCCAATTGAGGTGGAGTATAACTCATGTCCATGTATGATTTAAATAACTCCCACACTTATTAATTCAATGGTCCCACTACAACAATTATAACACAGAAATTACTATATAACATAAGATAGCTAAATTATGCAAAATTTAATACGTAAATCCATAAAATTGCATACTTTACTAAAACTATGCCCATTGTTTCAATATGAACAAAAATCACCCATTTAAATATCCAAATACTTAGGATTAACATAAATTCTAAGTAAAAATGTGATATAAACTAAAATAAATTAATATATGACATTAATTAATATGTGATATATAATTAAAAATTAAGATGTAAAAATAAAACTAAAATAAATTAGACTCCTTTTTTAGGCTCGCCATATGACCAATGTTTATAAAAGAAAAGAGAGTTTCATACAAACAATGAAAGTTTATCAGGACAATGTTTGTTTTTTAAGGCTAAATTATAAATTTGATCATTTGACTAAATTTTCATTTTGATTATTAAATATTATATAATAATTAATATTATCAATTTATTGTTTTTCGATCCTCTCATGAAACATATATCAATCAAATGTTAAGTTTATAATGCTTTTACAAATGGATGACAAGAATTTTGAACATATATATATAATTTCAATTAAGAAAAAGTTAACTTCTTACCTTTTGCATTTTAGAGGCAGGGCTGCATTTTCTTTCCCATAACAACTTAAATTTGGTTGGGATAATAATAAGTTTTATCCATGTATTTTAATGAAATTATCAATACGATAGTTATATTTTTAATTTGTTCATTTTGATACTTACATTTTCTTTTGATATTCTGTTTCAATATTAAACCTTAACCGTGTTAAATGTGCAAAAAATTTGACACTTGGTCATTAATGAGCAACATGTGTCATTAATGTTCAAAAGAAAAGTCGAATGATCAAGGGGAGGAATTTTCCCTTTTTTATAATTTCAGGTTTAAAGAAATGAAAAAAATAATGATGTAAAACCAAGTTTTCTCCATAAAGATTAATTCCAATTTATTTTCAATGCCAACTAAATTTGAAAGATTAATATCACCAATTGTTTTTGTCATTAGTAGAAACCCTAAAACCTTGAAGGATTGTTAGAACCATAAAAGAAAGTCTGATATAAACTTAAAATTGTAAATTAGGATCTATCATGTTAAATCACTAAGAAAAAATCAAGAACAACATTAAATGCGGAAGCGTACCTGAATCCATTAATTTCTTGAAATATTCAATTTTATGGTATTGATCATCTAAATTAGCACACAAGTAATTTAGAGAAAAGTGGCTCTCTCTTTTCTAAAAATGAGATATTAGAAAAGTTTCTCGTAATTTGAGGACTATAACCCTAATTTATAACTTTTGCATATTAAGCTAATTTCTAATCAGCCTATCATTAATTAGAAATTAGTATTAACTAGAAATTAGTTACTAGAGTATCTACACATATTTTGCCCATACTTTATTTAATAACTAAAACCCAATAAACCTTAACCAAATTAGATCACTTTTAATTTAGGCTAACCTTTTATGATAATAAATAATAACATGTAATTACTCTTATTATATATGTGATGTCTATATTTTTCAACAACATCCCACTTGGACCACATTTATATACTAATTATTCTATAATTACATCTTATTATATAACCTTATAAGCTCAAAACTTTACTATCATATCCAAAAGGTATTCTGAATAATCTCGTCCATTAATTATGTTAACATAGAACTAAGGCAACTTTCGTTACATATATTATAACTAAATCCATTCATGATCATGTATATTAACACAACCAATTGACATAGATCAAGTATGGATGTGTAGCATGGAAATTACTTGCAATGTGAACCAAACATGGCTATTTCCAACTAGTCCTTCTTAAACTTAAGTGAGGTCAGTATCAAACAGAGTGAATAAACTAAATGCTTCATTTTTTATCAGAAAATAACCACATACATAAAGGTCTGAAAACAAACATAAAGTAAATAAAATACAAACTCCCGCTAAACCATGATGTCCTCAAATAATATAACACCCATATGAGTAGTGTGCTCATGAAAAGCCTTAGGTGGTAAACCTTTTGCGAGCAAATCTGCTATCATGGAGTTTGTCCCAGTGTGCTCTATGGATATTTGTCCATTTTACACTCCTTTCACAACTACGAACTTTATATCAATATGCTTTGACTTAGATGAGCTCTTCTTGTTGTTGGAATACGATACTTATTGTCACAAAATAATTTGAGTGGTCTTTCTACATTCTCCAAAATGCGCAGCCTATTGACAATGTTTCGCAACCATATTCCATGGTTTGATGCCTCATAACATATGCAATAACCTTGCCTTCCTACATCAAAACACATCCCAAACCATTCAAAGATGCATCACTATAAATAATAAATTCTTTCCTCGATTCAAGCTATGTCAACACCGGTGCCGCTGCCAACATATTTTTCAACTAATAGAAACTTTGCTGACATTTCTCATACCAAACAAAGTTAACATCATTCTGTAACAGTTTCGTCATAAGTAATGCTATTATCGAAAAGTTCTTAACAAACCGTCGATAATATCTGGCTAATCCCAAGAAACTACATACCTCAAAAATGTTTCACGGAGGCTTACAATTCAAAATAATAGAAATCTTGCTTGAATCGAATTGTATCCCTTCAGCCGAAATCACATGACCAAGAAATCCAACTTCTTTAAGCCAAAATTTACATTTACTAAACTTTGCGTACAATTTCTTTTCATGCAAGGTCTATAACATGATCTTTAAATATTGAGCATACTCAAATTCATTTATGGAATAAATTAGAATGTCGTCAATAAAAGCAACGAAGTTGTTAAGATGTGACTGAAAAACCCTATTCATCAGATCCATAAACGCTTCTGGGGCATTTGCCAATCCAAATGCATAACTAGAGACTCGTAATGTCCATAACGAGTTCTGAACGTTATTTTCGGTATGTCGACATCTTTCACTCGTAACTAATAATAATATGATATGAGATCAATTTTAAAAAACATTATGGGTCTTTTCAGTTGATCAAATAAATCATCAATACGAGATAACAAATATTTAATCTTTATCGCGACTTTATTCAATTGTCGATAATCTAAACACAACCTTATCAACCCGCATTTCTTCTTCACAAATAAAACAAATGCAACCTACGGTGATGTGCTTGGTTGAATAAATCCTATGTCAATTAATTCTTGCAATTGAGCTTTTAGTTCTTTTAGTTTGGTTGGAGCCATTCAGTATGGAGCAATCGAAATTGGAGCAGTCCCTGACATTAACACGATAACAAATTCAACTTCTCGCTCTGGTGGTAAACTTGATAATTCTTCTTGAACAACATCTGTAAACTCACATACCGTTGACACTTGATCAACTTTCTTTTCTGATACTCTAGAATCCAAAATATAAACTAAAAATGCATTACAACCTTTTCAGATCAATTTTCGTACTGAAATCACTGAAACTATATTTGAAACACAATCAGACTTTGCGGATTCAACATAAATCAATTTCTCATTTTGGCATCTCAAATCAATTCATTTTTTACGACAATTCACAATAACATCATGAACAATCAACCAATTCATTTCCAAAATAACGTCAAATTCGTTAAATGACAGTAACATTAAATCGATAAGAAAGTCGTAGCCCTAAATTTTCAGTGGACATTATTTGCATATCAAATCAACTACGACATTGACCTAACAGATTTGTTACTTTAATGACATATTCAGTTGACTCAACTGGTAAATTCTTTTCAGTTACTAATATAGTGCATATATATGAATGTGTGGATCTAGGGTCAACTAATGTATATACAGTAACATTAAACATAGAGAATGTACAGTGATAACATCAGGAGTTGAGGCCTCTTCACATGCAAGGATCTCATAAGCTTTGGCGAGAGCTTGAGCTTCAAATCGAACTGCTGTGTCTTTGGTCCCACTTATGCTGACTTCTGCAACACCACTATTTCCTAGACTTCTGCCTTTGGTAGAAATAACAAGTTTTGCATTCTGATCTATGTTTGCCTCAATTCGCTTCAGCAATCTCTTTTGAAATGATCGGGAGATCCATAAATAAAGCAGGATCTGTCATTCTTCCTATATACACTAAAGTGATTTCGGCCACATTCACTATATTCTGGCTTGTTTACATTACAGATGCTACCCATGCTAGTCATTGAAGGTGCCGGTGATCTCATATTGTTTTGTATAGATCGATCTCTACCTAAAAACCTTGATGGCTCAGAAAAACGGTCACCAGATTCTTTTATCTTCTTTTGTGGAGGAGTAGAAAATGTCCTATTTGGGTTGCGCTTATTAAAATCTTGAGCTTTCTTTTCATTTTGTTTCTAACAATTGTGTACCTTTTCCATCTTTTGGGCTCTGTTAGACAAAACCACAAATTCTTTAATTTCCATTGCACCTACCAATAACTTGATCTCATTATTTAAGCCATCTTCAAAATGAATACACATTTCTTCCTCAAAAGATACAATTTCATGAGCATGCTTATTGAGTTGAACAAACTCACGCTCATATTTCGCAACTGATCTGTTACCCTATATCAACTCAAGGAATTCTTTTTTCTTCTTATAAAGATATCATTTACTAACGTATTTCTTTTGAAATTCAGTTTTGAAGAATTCCCAATTCACTTATTCCCACGTAAAAAAGTAAGATATTTTCAACTGGATTTATATGATCTAAGCTTTCTAACCCCAATAGTTAGCTTTTGCAGTGTGGTCCTTATCACAATGAAGAAATCGAAATAAATTAATATGCCCAACAACCAGTTTCATTTTCTTGAATTTTCATACATTGATGAAAATTTACATAAATAGCATCCTCTTACTTGTGCATTCAAAGATCCTAACCAAAGTTGTTGCCTTATGAGTTAGCAACTCGTTGCAAAGCCAAGCAAGCTTCGACCTTCGTCACTACTCCAGCAACTCATCCTGCTCCTTAACCTCGATCTTCAGTGGGAAAAAGAATCGGGCAACCGTGAGGGAGTAGGGGATGAGGGGGCAGAAAAGGAAAGTTTGAAGGTAGGAAAGAAGGTGGAAGAGGCAGAGGGAAGTGTCCATGTAGGGTTTATTATGGTTTAAAGAAGGGCTATTGGTTCAGGCCAAAAAAAGAAGAAGGGGTGTTGGTTTAGATTAACGAGGGTTGAAAGGAGGCATAAACCTTCTATTTTCTTTTAATTTTTTTAAACCTATAAATATGAAAAGGGAAAATCTTTCCCAAGCCCCTCCCCTGAACGTCTGCCTTTTTTTTTAACCATCCAATAGGACACATGTCACTTATCCTATGGTCCACGTGTCAAAATTCTAACACATTTAACGTTGAAGTACCAAAATAGAAGACAAAAAGAAAGTATAAATATCAAAATGAATAAATTAAAAGTATAAGTACTACTTTAACAATTTCATTAAAATACAAAGGTGAAACTTGCAATTATCCCAATTTGGTTTTTTATAAAAAACGAAAAAGTAATAATCAACAAATGGAAACCAAATAATCAAGGGTGAAATTAAGGGTGCTGGGAGGTGCCCTGACCCCCCTAAAATGGAAATTTTCCATTTAGGCCCTTTATAATTTATAAAAATTTAAATTAGTAATGGTAAAATTATACTTTGCCCCCCCCCAAAATGATAAAAGTTTGATTTAATCCAATAAAAATTATAAAGATCTAGGGTATTAAAATGACGAAATTACATTTTTATTATCATAAAATATAATTTAGTTCTGCCCCAAAATTTTTTTTGACTTCACTATTGCCCCCCTAAGTCACATTTCTGGATCCACCATTGTGAAATAATAATCTATAAAAAAATGAAACATTGTTTCTAAAATATAAAATGTAAAAATTAAGAATTTATTTATTTTTAATTATATAATTTATGTGGAAAAATTGTGGCATTCATAAAGTACTATGAATTAACGTGTTAAATCAACTTCTCATACATCTTCAATTGAAATTTAAAGTGATTAAATGTGATAAATTGATAACTTGTCAAATCAATTTCTCATATAACTTCAATTGAAAATTAAAGTGATTATAATGAGATAAATCGATAATGTCAGTGGTCATATAATAATTTTTAAAAATAAATAACTAAATTTGAAGTTGATCCTAATTTAAATGTCAAAAGCAGAGTGGAACAATTATAATTGTAATTGGAGTACTTTTAATTACTGATATTATTCGCTTAAAATCTCTTGGCTTTCCACTGACCTACTTTTCATCTTCCTTCGTTTTGAGTTCAACAATCAGAAGAAACCATGTTTTCAAATTTTTTACGTTACTTGTCATTTAGGGAGAAGCAGAAAACTGTTCTTAGATATAAAAAATTCGTTAATTTAAGAACTTACTTTTAAGGGATATACAGTTAGACACAAAACACAAAGTGCACCAACAAAGGTGGCATTTGGCGGTGGAATTATGCTTTACAATCTCATGTTGGAAAGGGTAGGCCCATCAATTACCAAATTCCCCACCAAGTGTTCAAGATTGATTGGGAAGAAGGGAAACTGAATGACGTGCTCACAAGATGTGGTCTGGTCTTATTATTATTATTGTTTTGTTTTGGCTTCGGGGTTTTAGGAATGGTATTCGAAGGGAAAAGTTGAGGATAAAGTGTGGGTCGTTTTATATAGCCAAAGATCGTGCTTCAAAGTCACAAGGTGATGACAACCATTTTATCTGTGAAGAAAAGAAGACAATTGGAATGCAGATGGTGTGGGTGGTTGGAGCAAGCATGGTGTTGATGCTGGATTATATGTGGCGGAGCTTATCAACAACTCTCTTCTGGCTACCCTCACTCAGTCACTCACTCAGGTTGATCCCATGAAGGTTTTGGATGAAGCCTTCTCTAAGACCAAAGCTCAAGGGTCTTCAACAGCATGCATCATAACTCTCCAGGAGAGCAATGTGTGTTGTTGTTTTTGCTTTAATCTTGTTGCACACGTACATGAATCATGTTAATGCAAAACTATAAATATTTGTTGGTTTTACTTGAATAGATGTTGCATGCTGTTAATGTGGGAGATAGCATGTTTATGGTGATCAGACGAGGTGAAATAATATACAAATCCCCAATTCAGCTTCAATTTTCCGTATCAGTTGGGAAATTCTGCAATGCTAATCCCAGGCAGGCACAGGTAAGAGCAAATAGTGGATTAGCTCAAGTTTAGAATATATATTGCAATGTAATATACAACGCGTGCAGGTAATAAAGGTTAGAGTAGAAGCAGGAGATGTGATAATAACATGAACAGATGGACTGTTTGACAACTTGTTTGAATTGCAAATACTGGCGACAACATCAAAAGGGATTGAACAAGATTTAGGTGCAGAGGAAATGGCTTGGGAAATGGCTCAACTAGCTTACCAAACATCTAGGGATAAAGCAGCTATCACTCCATTTATGGAGGCTTCTAAAAGGGCTGGAAGATTTCGTGATGGTGGAAAAGGAGATGATATTACTGTCATTGTTTCCTGCATTCTTGGTGCATAATAGCTGCCTTTTTTATAATCAACTTACCTCCATTTAAGATTGGATTTATATTTTAGAATTATCGTTGATAGGATAGAGGAAACTGATGTCATATGCAGCGAGATATTCTTCATGGTAGTAAATCTTAAAGGCAGCTATAGCCTAAAAGGGCATAATAATAATAATGGGGGTTTCAAGAGATGTTTATGAGTTCCTTTTATGAGTTGGTAGTTAGAGCGGCTTCCCTCTCAACCTCTCTCTCCTGCTAGAGGTATCCACCCTGACTATATTATAAAGCAGTTGATTATATGTACGTAACAATACAATTTTAAATTAACAATTACAATGTATAATATTTTTAGATTTATTTCTCATTTAGTTTTGAAATCAATTATTTTTAAATAGTACATTTATTACATATGCTATAAGTGACACTCTCATTTCTTTATTTAATTTTTTATTTTTTAAATAAAATTAATTCAGAAGTAATGTGTTACACCTCTATTTCTAAATATGTAATGTAAATATATTTTTAATAAAAATAAATTTAATTTTCATTTTAAATAAAAAATAATTTAAATATTTTTAATGGAAATAATGTATATTAAAATTTTCTATTCATGTAGATAAATCATTATGTATTAAGGTATTGAATGAACAGCCTACCCCTAATGATATGTATAGTAGATTTGGCGTCTGAAGGCAATTTGCAATAGATGTTGGTATAGAAAATTTAAGGTGTAATTTAAAAAAGAAAAATTATAATATGCGTAATTCTATATTGCTAAAGAGAATAGATATATAATCAAATATCCATAAATTTCACAGTAATTTCAAATATTTGAAATCTTAATTTCAAGTTTCTGAGGGATGGAATCTGAAGAGTGAGAAGAAACAACCGAAGGATGAATCGATAGTCGACATTCAAGAGGAAAATCTGTTAATATCCAAGAAGGCGATGCAGATGTCACTATGGAAACTGGCTTGTCCTTAGAAAAACCTAGGTCATGGAAAGATCGCCTCATGGGTACAGGCCTGCGCTTTGAAGATAAAACAGAAACACCATCCAAAGATGTCGAAGAAGACGACCTAGAATTACTAGAAGATGATATTAAAAAAACTTCAGTAAACGGCATACCAGCAATTAAATTCTCCAAACAAATCACTCAACTTCTCATAAAAGACATGGAATATACAGTTGTAATCAAACTCTTAGGAAGAAACATTGGATATGCAACCTTACAAAACAAGATACAGGCTTTATGGCAACCGAGTCAACCATTCAGATTAATGGATATCGAAAACGGCTACTACCTGGCTAAGTTTTGAAATCCCGGAGATTGTGAGAAAGTATTAAGCCAGGGGCCTTGGATAGTCTATGGACAATACCTAACTGTCCAACCCTGGACCATTGATTTTAACCCCTGCAACCATATCCGAATATGGCCTGGATACGATTTCCAAGATTGCCTGGACATATGTACAAAAGGAAAATACTATGGGAAATAGGAAGAATGATAGCAAAAGTCGTAAAACTGGATTTCAATACTGATAATGGAGTCCGAGGAGGATTTGCAAGAATGGCAGTTTAAGTTAACCTTGGAAAAGCCCTCATATCACAAGTCTTTATGGGCATTCACAAGACATATGCCCAAAGTCAATGAATGAGCAACAAAAGCCCAAAGAAAGCATCGTTGAAACATAAATAAGACAGGACAATAAACCTGAAACAGGGAAAAATAATCCCACAAACAGCTCCGACGTTTATGGACTATGGATGCTTGTCGAAAAAATGAATCAGCGGTGGTCAAAAGAAAGGTAAAGTAATAACGGCGCAGCCAGAGAAAAGAAACAAGAGAACACTCAGTTTCAGCCATTGGAAACCCTAAATGACGAGATGGGCTCGTATGTGAATAGGCTCGCCAATGAAACTATTCTAACCCAACAGAAAGTGGGCTCCGCGATGCACCCATTAGCTGATAAACTAAGACCAATATCCATAGACTAGCAACAACAAAGGTCTGGTAAGGAGAGCGTAGCATATTCAGGCCCAAACAAGCAAAATCAAATAAAAAAGATAGTGCCCGCCACATCCACATCAAGGAGCCAAAATGGAATTAATCCAGAGAAGCAAGGTTATCCAGGCCAGATGCAAACAGAATTAAAATCAAGAAAGGGGAAAAAAACAAATAAAGAATCACAAACAGTACACATTTTGCAGTTACAACATTCAGGGGGAAATTCAGAGATGGAGGTAATGAAGGTCAAAGCAAATGACACAACGACAGAGAAGCAGACAACGAGGGAAATTATTAATCAACAACCTTTAGAAAATTCAGGGACTCAACTCAGTCTACATTCTAATGATGAAAGACTAGTGGAAGTTGCTGTGACTCCTTCTGCCGAAATTTTAGACACAGCCAAGCACTCAATAGTGGTTTTTAAAGAGCCCGAGATCCTTAGGGAAAAATAGGAAGATCAGCTTACTAAAAAAATTTCTATGGGACGGCGAAATAGCTCCTCAACTGCGAGAACCAACGGGGGGAAAATAAGTGGAAACCCGAAGGGCCAAAAGCTCAAGCGTATCATTGGGAAAAGGTAGTCCCTTCAAAGACATATCCCCTAAAGTCCCATTGACAGAATCAATTAATAATATGGTGGATCTGTTACAAGAGCAAATCAAGCAAGGACTTCTCAACAAGGTAAATGAATGAGGGGAGGGGTGCAAAGAAAGCAAGAATAGCATACGGCAACAATATTAGACCGGGTACAATCTCTCAAACCTTATATGATGAATTTTAACTTCAATTTATCAATTTTTGTTTGGAATTGTCAAGGGTGCGCTAGTGCCAAATTTTCTCGTATCTTTAGAGAATATAATATGAAATTTAGACCAGATAAAGTAGGCCTTCTAGAACCAAATGTAACACCCCTTACCCGTATCTTACGCTGGGACATGGTGTTACATTTAATGGTATTACACCAAATGTGAGTGGTAGTAAGGCAGATGAAATAATTACTAAATTAGGCTTTCATAATTCACACCGAATCGAAGCGAAGGGTTTTTTAGGGGGAATTTAGATTGGTTGGAAAGACACAATCCACCTGGAAATAATCCAAAATCACCCCCAATTTATTCTGGTTAAAATATGTAATGGGAGACAAACACAACCTATCTTCATAACGTTTGTTTACGGAAGTCCTAATTCTACGAAGAGGAACAGTTTATGGGAAGCATTAAAAACAACTGTACCATCTGATCGAACCCCATGGATGGCATTAGGAGATTTTAATGCAATCTTTTCCGCTGAAGACAAAAAAGGTAGAAGCACCATAAGGAAAAGGTGCCTATTATTCAGGGAGTTCATTGAATCCAAAAATATTCAAGACTTGGGATTCCAAGGACCCTCTTTCACTTGGCAACGAGGAGGAGTCTTTGAAAGGCTAGATCGCGCGATAGGAAATGAAGCTCGGTGCCAATCTTTTCTTTACTACGCAATAACACATCTTACACAAATTAAATCCGATCATAGGCCTTTGTCAGTAAATTTTAATTCGAATTTCAAACTCTCTAGAGGCCGACCCTTCAGATTTCTCACCGGATGGGCACAACACCAAGATTTTTCTAGCATAGTTAAAAATTCATGAAAATTTGATGGAGACATGTATAGCTAATCAGCTTACTACAAGTCTTAAAGGCTGGAACAAAAATGTATACGTTCACATTAGATATTTAAGCAGAAATTAGTAAAATCTCTAAATGTGATACAAATGAAACTGGAAAAATCATACTCATATTCACTGGCTCAAAAAGAAATAACTATCAGAGAAGAGCTAGAAAATATACTTAATCATGAAAAACTATTGTGGAAGCAAAAATCCAGGTGCGACTGGCTTAAACTAGGGGATAGAAACACGAAATTCTTCCATAATCGCACATTACACAGAAGGAAGATCAATCGCATTACTACCCTTCTAAACGCAAATGGCGACTGGCTTTACGATCTAGATGACATAAAAGAGGAAGTGATTAACTACTTTCAAAAATTATACGGTGAAAAACCTAATAGAGTGGGGACATTATCCCCTAGTTGTTTCCCTCTGTTAGACACTAGGGACATTGATTTTTTTCAAAAAAAAGTCACGGATGAAGAAATTAAAACAATACTTTTTTACATAGCCCCCCTAAAAACACCAGGAAGTGATGGATATCATGCTTTTTTCTTCCAAAACCAATGGGATAACATAGGAGGAGCAGTCTATTCTTGGGTTAAAGATGTTTTAATAGACGACTCATCGACCAAGAACTAAATAACACATTAATTGTCCTTATCACGAAGGTTGCTCAACCAAAAGAAATATATCAATTCAGACCAATAAGTCTTTGTAACGTTCTTTACAAATTAGTCATGAAAATAATAGCCAATAGGTTCAAAAAGGTTTTTCCTAAAATCATTTCTCAAGAATAAGCTGGTTTTATTGTTGGAAGAAACATTATTAATAATATCATCATTGCTCAAGAAGTCATTCATTCAATGCGAGGAAGAAATAAGAAACGGATGGCAATCAAAATTAACCCGGAAAAAGCTTATGATAGAGTCCGTTGGGGCTACATAGACAAATCAATCCAAGCAGCTGGAATACAAGAATATCTACGAAAATTTATCATGTCAGCCATTACAATGGCTACTATGCAAGTCCTATGGAATGGGGTGCCCACTACAAACCTGCAAGAGGAGTAAGACAAGGATGCCCATTATCACCATAAGACAAGGATGCCCATTATCACCATACTTATTTATCCTCTGCATGGAATGGCTAGGACATTGTCTTAATTCCTCCATCTCTTCGAAAAATCGGATCCCTATTAAATTATCCAAAACTAGACCTAACTTGTCACACCTATTCTTCACAGTTGATTTAGTGATTTTCTCAAAAGTTGATATTAAACATGGCATGCTACTAAAGAATATTCTTGAACAGTTCTGCAGTTTTTCAAGATACTGTGTCAACTCAAGGAAAACCAACGTCTTTTTCTCAAAAGGAGTAGCAGAAGACTTAAGTAATAGGACTAGTAGGATTTTTGGGTACCAGAAAGTACAAGAACCGGGCAAATACTTAGGCATCCCCTTATTTCACAAAAGAATCACTAAATCCATAGTACAATTTGTAATTGAAAAGGTCCGATCAAAATTATGTAATTGGGATGCAAAGCAACTTTCCATGGTAGGACGTTTTACCCTAGTTCAGTCAGTATTCTTAACCATCCCCAATTACTTCATGCAATTCATGAAAATCCCAAAAAGGGTATGTGATGAAATTGAACGCATAGCAAGACAATTCATATGGGGCTCAAACACAGGAGTAAGGAAGCTAGCACTTGTGGATTGGGGAATAGTATGCTAGCCTCGAGTAAACGGTGGTCTTGGTCTAAGACGATTGCAGGAATAAAACAAATCCTTTTTGTTAAAATTACGAATGAACCTCATCTCCAGAAGGAATTCATTATAGACGCAAGTACTACGCTCAAAATATGGAATGAAAAAAGTTATCGACGCAAGTACTACGCTTAAAATATGGAATGAAAAAAGTTATCCCAGAGTGTATAGAAAGAAGAAATAGTTCTGCACTATGGAAAGAAATTGGGAAGATCTAGCCAATATTGAAAGATAATTTATGCTGGTCAGTTAGAAACGAAGCGGAAATATACTTCTGGAAAGATAACTGGGTTCCTAATATAGGACCACTAAGCAAACAAACTCAAAATTCGAACAGACCAATCAACAATTGCTTGCTCAAAGACATGATAACAACGGAGGGGGCATGGAACCTAGAAGCATTCCGAGAAAATTTAACAGAGGGAAGCGTACAAAGAATCATTGGTAAACCTCCTCTACATCATTTAGTAGCACTAGATAACATCATATGGACGCCTGCCTCTACTGGAACATTCTCGATCAAAAATGCGTACCAACTAATAACGGAGAATTCATGGAATAATCGAGATACCAGGTGGGAGGAAATTTGGAAGTATCCAGGCTCTCAACGCATCCGTTTCTTCCTATGGTTAGCTTGTAAACAACGACTACTCACCAATCTAGAGAGAGCTCGAAGAGGACTTGACTAGAATACCTCTTGTCCAGTATGTCAGCATAACACAGAAGATGTCCTTCACGCTCTCAGAGATTGCCCGTCAACTAAAGAAATTTGGCTAAACATTATCCCCCAAAACTGGCAAACTCAATTCTTCTCTGGAAATATTTTCGACTGGGTAAAGGAAAACTTAAGGCACAATGAATGGATGTTATGGGCTCAAACCTTCTGGCCAACCCTTTTTGGTCTGGTTGCATGGCGTATATGGAAAAATAGGAATCTATTTGTCTTTCAAGACGTAACATGGAGCTTAGCTAAAACCATCAAGATCTCTGTGTGCTGGGCAAGACAGCATACCAACTCACATGCGAGGGATCCAGCTTAAGATTTAAATAAAGGAACTGAACAGGAAACAAGTCTAGTCGTTGAGTAATAGTTTTCAATTTAGGTTTTATTTTCTTTTAATTTAGTTTTTTTCCAAAAAAAAAAATCTTCTATTCATGTATAATTTTAAATAAAAACAATTCAAATATTTTTAATAAAAATACATTTTTATTTTTATTTTTAAATACAAATAATTCAAATATTTTTTTATTAATCATATCATATGTCATATATATAATAATTTAATACAATTAATACGTAATTTATTATACTTTGTATATATAATAATGTTGATTGGGACAATAATCGTACACTGTAATTTGTCTTGGGTTAAATAAAATATTTAAAACTATTAAGATATTGGCTATTGACAAAATTAGATAGTTTAAATTACAATTAATATGTAATATTTTTTTGGATTTTATCATTATTTTTAGATAAAATATATTAAATATTTATAATTTCTTAAATATTTAATTAAAAATTAAAAATTTTAAAATTTATATAAATATATATATAAATATTAATTAGATAATTTATGCATTTGATTTAACCTAAATATTTATTTATATATTATTTATTCTATTATCTATTTAAAATTTTGATTTTAACATAAAAATAATGATTTTTTAAAAGTATATTTTAAATTACGTAATTTATCTATTCAAAATTTTCAAACTATCTAATTTAATTAGATTATATTAAAATTTTAAATTAAAAGAAATATTTTTTTTAAAAAAGAATAGCAATTCAATTAGATTAGATAATCATCACATTATAAATTGTAGCAATGTACATACTTAGTACACAAAACAATATAAGGTTCGTTAAGGTAAGTTCTAATTTTCTAACAATTTTTTATTGTTTGTTAATATGATTTTTATCTAAATTGTTATGTTTATTAAGCTTCACAATGGTTTTGAATAATGATAATTTTATTGTTGAGAGTATAGAGTAGAGTATTAGAAACAATGACTTGATTTTCCATTGATTAAAAAGGAATATATATATATATAAATTGGACAACATAAGTAGGAACTATCCTAGAATTAGGGGATTAGAAGTAATTGATTACAACTAATTATAATATAGAGAAAATTTTTGGGAATTAATTCTCTAATATGTCCCCTTAAGATGGAGCTCCAAAGGAGACATCAATCTTGACCTTTAATTCTTAGAAGTGTTTTCATGGAAGCGGTTTTATAAGATATCGGAAAGTTGATCTACTAAGGAAACATAAGTAACACGAAGAGCGCTTAATTGAACTTGATCCCAAATAAAGTGATAGAAAATTGCCATATTTTTCATGTGTGAATAAAAGACTGGATTAGAGAAGAGGTCACTATAAATAACAGGTTGTGTAGGAAGAGTGACTCCAAGTTATATGAGAAGAGAACAAATCTAATTGATTTCTAAAGTAGTAGTGGCAACTGACCGATACTCAGCTTCTGTGGATGACCGAGCAATTGTGTATTGTTTTGTGGATGACAACCAAGATAGATAATTTAGGCACTCGTAGAGGTATAGCTGCCTTTGTTGCCAGCCCAATCTGCATCTAAGAAGGCATGAAAAGAGAGTGGATTTTTTAATGAAGAAATAATCCACGAGTCAGTGTGCCACACAGATACCGAATGTAACGCCCCAAATTTTGGGCCTAGAAGTTTTGAGTTTTGAGTGTAGTGGCAGTGAGAAGGTTGCACACATGAGTGAAGTTGTGCAATTTAGTGACAAGAATGAGCCTGCTGGTCTGGTGGTTAAGAGGAGCGTTAATGTGCTGAGGGTCTTGAGTTTGAAGCCCTACTTGGGCAAAAGAGATATTTTTGATACTTTTTATTTGTTTATTATTTGTTTTAAATATTATTTTATAATATTGATATGTATTAACTGTTGTGATTATTTTATTTGTGGGTATATTTTTCTTTCTTTTTATTTTATTATTCTTCTGCTTTGGTTTTCCATGTTCTTCTCCTCCCTTCTTTTCTTCCTCTTCACTTTTTTTCTTTCTGTTGTTTTCTAAATATTCTCAAACGATTCTATCTTTTGGCTTCGGGATTGTTACTCCTCTGTTGATCTCTTTGACGCCAAAACAGGTGTGGGAATCAACTTAGTCTATTTTACTTTCTTTTTAATGTTGCGGGTAAATGTGTGGCTTTTCTCGAGTATGTGCTAACCCATCAGTTTTGGGTTTTTAGATGATGGAAGTGAAGGAAAATCGCTATTTTCTGATTTTTTTTATAGGGCAAAGATTAAGTATTATTACGGTGGCTTAAATGATGGTTACGAGACTGATTTGAGGTGGTTTCGTGGCCTCTCCGATGGCCACACGGGCATGTACCGAGGCACACGACCATGTGGATTTGGGAATTAGGGTTTCTAGGCCAAATTTGGTGCCACACGGCCGTGTGGCTGATTTGGGGAAGTTGTTGATTTTCACATGGCTGTGTCCCTTGGGCACACGGGCGTGTGGGTTTGGGAATTAGGGTTTCAGAGATTTGAAGTGACACGGCCTGGCCACACGGTTATATGACTAGTTTAGGGATTTAGGGATCCCACACGGGTATGTGTTGGGGAACACATGGCCGTACCTGGTGGGCACACGGGCGTGTGAGACCCTCACACGGCCGTGTCTGCCCTGCACCTTATTTTAACGAAATTGATCAGTGAGTTACACGGCCTATTCACACAGCCGTGTCCCTGCACCACACAAGCATGTGCCTCTGTTACACGACCGTGTACTACCTTTCACGCGTGTTGGACCCCTACACGGCCTGGATTGCTCCACATGGCCGGAGCACACGTGCGTGTGGCCCTATCTCGCCAAATCATGATTTTAGGTCAATTTAAGTGTAATCGCAACTCTGTGTGTTTCAATCCTTGACTGATCTTTACTGAGAGTAACTATGACTCTGATCTGGGCTTGATATGTGTGATTAATTGTGATTGGTGATAGAATAAGCTTGATACTGAACTTGAGTTATGAGTGTGCACATGTCTGATTCTGTAACTGACTGATTGGATACAAGTGTCTGCTTTTGATTGACTGACTGAACTGGTATCCTGATTGTGTACATCTAACTGCATACATACATATGCATATACTGTTTTTGGGTAGGTTTGTAAATAGAAGGAAGACTGAATTGAACTGAGCTGGCAGCTGCTCTGCTGGTTGTTACTAAGAGCCCCTAATACCCAGAGGGTCGTGGACTTTACTGATAACGGTATAGCAAATTACCGCATTGCACTGTACCGCATGTACGTTAGCTACACTACATACCATTGACTGAACTGGCAATTTTACTGCAACCTATCGGTATAGCAGATTACCACACTGTACTGTACCACATGTACGTTAGATACGTTACGTACCATTGATTGAACTGGCAATTTTACTGCAACCTATCGGTATAGCAGATTACCGCACTGTACTGTACCACATGTACGTTAGATACGTTACGATCCGATCCGCGATTTATCTTCGCATGTCATGCATCGCATGCGCTTCTTGCATTGCATGAGGGTCGAGGGTAGTCCTAATACCCAGAGGGTCCTGGACAATCTTGATAGCCATCGTTACCGGGTAACCCGGGATGACATTAGTGGGAGTGCAGGGTTGGATGGACCTTACGAGGTCCTGAGTAGAGTGATTAGTGGGACGAGCTTAAAGCTCTTATGAGGAGTGATGGGGGACGGAGAGGTGTGTTGGCTAGATGGGTGGGAATTTTGTAACTCATTTGCATTCTTATACATCTGATTGATCTGTTCGATTGGATTGAAACTTTTGAATGGCTGAGAATTAATGATACCGTGACTGAATGTGATACTATGAGTGAATGTGTTACTGTTCGACTAAAAGGCTCTTGTGCTTATGTGAATTCTGTAGATTCGGTCTGCAACTGTATGACTGAACTGTTATTGTGACTGTGTGTGTGTCTGATTGAACCATATGATTGTAAAGTACATATGGTGTGTGTTAGATTTTGGGTGAATATGCTCAACAGTCATTTGTCGGTAAGTTTGCTTTGCATATATCGATCGATTCTGAATAGTGCTGTAAGTTAGTTCTACTTCACAATTGGGGCTGAACTGTGTCCAGGCTTTCTATTTCTGTCTTAGTTTCCATTTCTGTAGTTTAACTGGTTTGATCTCACACTGAGCTCGAGTAGCTCACCCCCTCTTCTGTTTTTCTTTTCAGGTGCGTTTTGGAATTTTGGATGCTGGACTCTATACGCGGGGGTCTCGGACAGTCTCAGCGCGATGGATTGTTAGATTTTGTGTTTTATTACCACTTTTTTATTTGTTTAAATGTCGAATTGTAAGTTTTTTTTTTAAATTATCATACAAATTTTGTTTTAAGTTTTATCCGTTTAAATTCTGAATTTATATACTAAACTTAACTGAAATTTACTGTTCAAGTTTTATATGATTAAACGTATTACTGTGACTTAATAATTTATTTTTGTAAAAATTTACCTTCAATCACCTCGATGATCAATGTAGCATTCCGGATTCGGTCTAGACTTCTAGGCTGGGTTTGGGGTGTTACACCGAAGTAGCCATTTTGCAACATTCTAATGCTCAGATGTCGGGTGATACATGAATTAGAACAGCTTGTTAACAGCATACGTTATGTCTGGCTGAGTGAGGCAAATATATTGTAGACTACCAAGAATGGTTCTATATTCTTTGTAGTTAGTCAATGTTGTACCTGAATGAAGTATGAGATTTCCATCGGTAGCAAGTGGTGTAGCAATAGGGTGTACACTAAACATTTTTGTTCGGGCAAGAAGATTAGTGATGTAGTGCTTTTGAGTAAGCAATAGACCAGACAAAGTGGTAAGAACTTTAATGTCAAGAAAATAGGACAAGGAACCAAGATCCTTGATTGAAAAACGTTGTGCTAAAAGATCAATGTAGCATTGAACAACATTAGTGTTGGCACATGTGATAATAATTTTATCTACATAAACAAGTAGTTATATTGTAGTGTTTATATAAAAAAAGGTATATTGTAGTGACACCTGAGTGGAGTATGAATAAAGAAGTGTCTGCATGAGAGCTTGGGAACCCAAATGCAATAAAGAATTGGCAAAGTTCAAGGTACCAAGCTTGTGAGTCCTGCTTGAGTCCATATAACCTTCTTTAATCTGCATACATGTGTTGGGTTGTCTCGACCAACAAACCCTAGAGGCTGGGCCATGTAGACATCTTCAAAAAGATGATATTGGAAAATGAATTATTAACATCCAAATGTTGCAATTGCCAACCTTTATTGACTATCAAGCTTAGAACAATGTGAATTTTTGTTAGCTTGACAACAGGACTAAAGGTGTCATGATAATCCACACCAGGTCGCTGATGAAAACCTTTGGCAATTAGTATAGTTTTATACATGTCAATAGAACCATCAGTAAGTCGTTTAATACGAAAGATCCACTTACAGCCAATAAGGTTATGTGGAGAAAAGGATGGAACAAGGTCCGAGGTTCCATTCCAAACAAGGGCATCAAACTTATCATTCATAGTTTGTCTCCATTTGGGATCTTTTAGGGCTTGGTTAACTGTATGAGGCTCTACGTCAGATGATTGAGGAAGGATAACTGTGAGAGTCATCTTGGTTAGGGGTTTATGGATGTTGTTTTTCGCTTTAATGGTTATGGGATGAGTATTTTGATGGGTGGGTTGAGTTGTGTTTGAAGTAGAGGAAGTTTTAGAATTGTGTGGTTAAAGTGGTAAATTGTTAATCGAACTGTCTCCAGGTAAAAGGGGATTTGAGGATCGACCAGTGAAAGGGTTGGTCAACAGTTTGGGCATGTGGTGATAGATGTTGACACGAGGAATCCCTTTGTGGAGACGTATTGAGTGAGTAACATGAAATGGGGAGAATTTGGATTGGGGGAAGCCATTTTAAAAATGATCTCTGACGTGGTATAAGATAGAAAAGACCGTGAGTAGTAAAGAGAAAGAGTTTTTAAAAAAAATTGACATGATGAGAAATATGTTTTAGAAGTAGATATATCAAGATAGATGTAGGCACTTTGTGTGGAAGAGTAACCAAGAAAAACACAAGTGTGGAACAACAATCAAGTTTATGTTGAGAATAAGGACGAAGCCACAGATAATATAAGCAATCGAACACCCGAAGTTTAGTGTAGTTGGGTGGAGACTTAAAGAGTTTTTCAAAAGGAGGTAAAAGATGTAATGTGGGCGTGGGCATACGATTGATGAGATATACATCAATTACAAAGACATAAGTCTAATAAGGTAGAGGCATGGATGCATGAGTGATAAGAGATAATCCGATTTCAACAATATGACGATGTCATCGTTTGGAAAGACCATTTTTTTTTGGTGTTTAGTATGGTGTAGTATGATGGGATATACCATTGGTAGAGAGAAAATTTTTAGAAGCTTGATATTCGCCACCATTATCTATATAAAGAGTAAAAATTTGATTTTAAATTGGTTTTCAACTAATACCTTGAAGAGCACAAAAACATCATAAACATGGGATTTACACTTAAGTGTATAATACCATATATATTGGGTATAATGATCAGTAAAAATAACATAGTATTGAAAACCATCAATAGAATAAACATGAGAGGTCCAGAAATCAAAAAGAGAAGTTTAAGCGGAGGGATGAGGTTAAGGTAGAAGAGGAAAATGGAATTTTATGACTTTTATTACATGATCATGCATTGCAAAGTGTGAAAGAAGACAGTGTGCTAGGTAATAGTAAAGAAAACTTGGAAACAATATTTTTCATAATAGGGAATGATGGATTACCTAGTCTAGAGTGCCACTTAGACGAAGTGCTCTTAACACTAGAAAAGGCAAGTACCGGTGAAGGGGGAACTAAAAGAGATGTGGTTGGCCACTTATATACTCCATCCTTAGGTTTACCCACCAAAAGGATTGCCCCCGTTTTTAGATCCTTCACCTGAAAGTAGAAGGTGAGAATTCAACAGAAACATGATTATTGGTGTAAAATTGATAAATCAAAATTATGTTCTTTTTCATAGAAGGGACACAAAGGACATTTTGTAAAGTAAAGGTGTGAGAGGAAGTAGGTATAGTGGTAGAACCAGTGTGGGTGATGTGAAGGGTCAATCCATCGCCAATCATGACATCATCAAATCCTTGATACAATTTATAAAGAGATATATTAATCAAGTCAGACGTAACGTGGTGGGATGCGTCGCTATCCAGTAACCACGTAAAAGTTGTGGTGTTGCCGATAACATTATTGGCCTGTGATTTTCAGGGTGTAGATGGGCGATATCCCTAAGAGCCTTGAGGATAAAGTGTTGGGGATTGTTGATAAGTGATTAGGAGAAACATTAGGCATTTTTTGGTAGTGTGTCCTTGAATGCTGCTAACTTGCCAACAACCCAAATAAAGTTTGGTTGAGCGTGGTTGTTGAGGTCGTTTCGTAGCCATTGAAGAATGATATATGTATATTTTTTAAGGATATTGATTGTAGTTTTTCTAAAAAAAATGTCTAAGAAGATTAGACTCTTGATACCATGTTAAGACTATAATGTTGAATGCTGGCTAGTAATGCAGCAACAAGGATTTTTGGTGTACAATCATGCAACTAATTTTTTTTTTATATGCAAACTAGTCTAGTTTATTTGTGACTTAGTTTGATAATGTATAATATTAGTTGGCTGATATTTTTCTTGTTCAGGTATTGATTTAGCTGATAAGTCAGCTTATGAAAGTGTATAAGCAATGTTATGCAATTTTCAATGTTGTTAGTAGGAGTTGTTAAGTATTTGGTATTTTGTTTGTAACTTAAGATAACAATCTAAAAATGAAATGAGTGTGCTGAAATCATCTCTTTTTTTTTTCTTTTTTCAATTTTTTCTTTTTTTCTTTCATGTTTTCTGTCTATTGTTGTTGATAACCTCAACAAATGGTATTGGGAGCCTGTTATCTTTGAGGGCCTATTTTTTTTCTTTAGTGTTTTCTGAGAAAGAAAAAACAAAAGTTGCTTTGTTGTTGCTGTAAAACATGAGTTTTTCACGACCACTTGTTTTTTCTAGTGAAAACTGCCACATATGGGTAGTGAAAATAAAGACATATTTGTAGGCGCATGATTTGTGGAATGTGGTTGAGAACAATAGAGGGCCACCTCTATTGAGAGGTAATCCTACCATAGTTAAAATTAGAAAACACAGTGATGATTGTGCTAAAAAATACAAGGAAATGTCTTGCTTGCAAAATAAAGTCTCAGATGTGATCTTCGCCAAAATTATGGCCTGTGACTCTCCAAAATAGGCTTGGGAGAAGCTGGATGAAGAGTTTCAGGGATTTAATAAAATAAGACAGCAATAGTTGATCAATTTGAGGCGAGACTTTGAAATTTTAAAGATGAAAGAGTCTGAATTGATCAAGCAATACTCTGATAGGATAGTGGCTATAGTCAACAATATCAGATTTCTTGGAGAAGATTTGAACGACAGAAGGATTGTTGAGAAAGTTATCACAACCCTTCTAGAGAAGTATGAGTCAAAGATAGCTTCATTGGAGGACTCGAGGGATTTATCAACTATTTTTTGCTAGAGTTGATAAATAATCTTTATGCACAAGAGCAAATAAGGGCTAAGAGATTGGAAGAGCATCTTAAAGGAGCTTTTTAGGCCCAAAGCAAGGAAGGCTCAAGCTCAAGCTATAAGGGAAATAAACCATGGAAAGAAAAGAAGGAGAGGCCAAAAATAGATGTTGGGAAAAAAGGTTCTCACCATGCACTAATTGTAAGAAGTCCTCACATTTAGAAAGATATTGTTGGTATAGGTCTGAAATTAAGTATAGAAGTTGTAAGCGATTAAGTTATATGGAGAAAGTTTGTAAAAACAAAGGAAAGCCACAACAGCAGCAACAGCAGAAACGAGTTCAAGCTCAAGCTGCTGAAGACAATCAAGCTTGAGAGAAGTATGTTTTAACTACATCCTGTTTTACAACCTCTAGCAGGGTAAAAAAGGATTGGTTAATTGATAGTGGCTGCACACATCATATTGCATCAGATTAAAGAATGTTCAGGGAGATGGACACCAACTTTGTTTCAAAAGTCAGAATTGAGAATGTAAATTTCATTGAAGCCAGATGAAGAGGAGAGGTTGTGATCGACACTCACTCAGATATCAAAATAATCTCTTATGTCCTTTTTGTACCTGAAATTTACCAAAATTTACTTAGTATTTGTTAGCTAATAGAGAAAGGTTATTCTCTTATTTTTAAAAATAAAGCTTGTATGATTGTAGACTCATGTGATCAAGAATTAGTAACAGTGGTCATGGTTGATAGATGTTTTATTCTAGATGTAAATTAGCTAAATTTAAAGGCTTGTGCTAGCTTAGTTGATAAATCATGTTTATGGCAAAAAATGCTAGGGCATATTAAATACAAATATCTCAATTTGTTGTACAAGTTAGATCTGGTTAAAGGCATGTCTAGAGTTGATGTTAGAGGTGAAGTTTATGAGGTCTGTCAGCTTGGGAAGTAGGTTAAATTTCCATTTCTAGTCAAGAAAGCGTGGAGAGCTCATGATAAGCTTCAATTGGTCCATACTGATGTTTGTGGACCTATGAAGACTTCCTCTCTAAGTGATAGTAGGTACTTTGTTTTATTTATTGATGACTGTACAAGGTTTTGTTGGGTGCATTTTTTGAAGCAAAAGTTAAAAGTAGCTTATTTATTTTGGAAGTTTAAAGTTATGGCTGAAAATCAAGCCAACTGCAAACTCAAGACATTGAGGTCAAACAATGGCACTGAATACACATTATAAAATTTTCAAAGACTATGTGAAAAAGTAGGAAATATAAATCAACTAACCAACATTTATACACCTCATTAGAGTGTTGTTTGTGAAAGGAAGAATTGAACAATGTTGGATATGGCTAGATGTTTGTTATTTGAAAAAAAATTGCCAAACAATGTTTGGGTTGAGGTAGAAAATACTTCAGTGTATCTGTTTAACAGATTGCCAACTAATGCAGTAAAAGGCAAGGCACCTTTTGAAGCCTAGTTTGGACACAAACCATCTGCTTCACACTTGAAAGTGTTTGGTTGCATTTGCTATGCACTTGTACTAGCTGAGAAGAGAAGCAAGTTGGAGAGAAAGTCAATGCTTGGAATTTTTGTTGGCTATAGCAGCACGAAGAAAGCGTACAGGATTTTTGATCCTTCCACCAAAAAGATTGTTATGAGTAGGGAGGTGAAGTTCGATGAGAGCAATGGATGGAAATATGATGGCATTAAAATAATTTTGCTTAAACAAGATAAGCTAGAAAGAGATCTACAGTTAGCTGAAGATGAAGTTCGAATTGATGAAGGGTTTGAAGAGATACCTATTAGAAGAACAAGGCGTATCACTGACATTTATCAAAGATATGATCTAGCTGTTTTAGAGCCTTCAAGTTTTGAGGAAGCTACCAAAGAAGTCTTTTAAAAAGAAGCTATGGAAGTAGAAATGGGCATGATACACAAAAATGATAAATAAGAACTGGTTGATAGACCAGTCCAAAAAAGGGTCATTAGTGTGAAATGGGTATTCAGGACCATGTACAATGCTGATGTGTCTTTGAATAAGCACAAGGCTAGATTAGTTGTGAAGGGTTACAACCAACAATATGGAGTTGATTTTTCAGAAACCTTTGCACCAATTGCAAGGTTAGACACCATAAGGATCTTATTTGCTTTAGTAGCTCAAAGGAAATGGAAAATACATCTACTAGATGTAAAATCTACTTTTCTGAATAGTTTTCTCGATGAGATTTTTGTTGAGCAACAAGAAGGGTTCAAAGTGACTAGAGAGGAAATCAAAATCTACAAACTTAAGAAGGCCTTGTGTGGCCTAAAACAGTCTCTAAGAGCCTAGTATGACAGAATTGATACTTATTTGTCTAACCTTGGGTTTGAAAAAAAGCATTTGTGAGCCAACCCTTTATGTAAAGAAGTTTGAAAATGAGACTTTGTTAATTGTGTCACTGTATGTAGATGATTTTCTTGTAACTTGTAGTAGAAAGGAGTTGATTGATGAGTTCAAGAAGCAGATGCAAGTTGTATTTAAGATGTTTGATTTAGGGGAGATGGCCTACTTTCTTGGCATGGAAGCAATTCAGACTCAACAAGCCATTTTTATAAATCAACAAGCACTACAATGGCACAAGGTGAAAAGCTTTCTAGCAAAGATGACTATGAGAAAGTGGATGAAAAGGGGTATAGAAGACTTGTAGGTTGTTTGCTTTATTTGACAGCACAGAGGTCTGACATTATGTTTGCAGTCAGCCTTCTGTCAAGGTTTATGCATCATTGTAATGTAGCTCACTTCAAAGCATGATAATACTCTGGAATGACATATTTTTATGTATTAACTACATATTTATTTTGAGTATGATCCTACTAATTTGAGCTATTTATGGTTTTTTTATCTTGTAGGGACTAAATTGAAGGCAAAAGAAAATTTGGGAGCAAAAAACGTGAATTTAAAGATAAATTGGGCCAGCATGCGAAGTAGGAAAGAAGTGTCGAAAATGCAAAGTATGGAAGACTTGGAGGCAAAAGTGAAAAGAAGAGATTTTATAAACACAAGACTCTATTTAAATTTTAATTATATTAGGATAATTGTTAAGATTATTATTTAGATTTAATTTTAGCTTTTATCTCTATTTATCTTTATTTATCTTTTAGAATTTAGATACGAATAGATTAGGTTTTCTAAGTACTATAAATAGGGGATGGAGTGACATAAATTTCACTTATCTCTTTCTATAACACTCCCTCTCCTAAAAGCTTAGCCTTTGTTCCTTTCATTTATTCAATAAAATTCCATTTTTATTAAGTTCATTTCTTTTTCCACAAAAAGCATGAGCCACTAAATTCATCTAGCAAAAGGTTGTCGAGATTCCCCAAAAAAGGGTTCATAAGGCTTAGAATCCGTACTTAGCCTTCTCAATGAGTATTCATTGTTTCTCCGCATTATGGGACTAACGCTTCTATCCATGTCCTTTCAAAAATGATCTTTTCATCTTGTGCAAAGGCAGCCGCTTTGTATGTTTTGGGAAGGTTGCACAGTCGGTTCGTTAGCTTACTGCGTCAGTGGTTGTCAAGCCCAAGAGACAAATGGTCTGGCATTCGCCATTGAGAAGTGATGATCTAGTGTAAGACGGTCCCACAAAAGTGACAGTTGGCTAGAGTCAGGTTCCTCAAAATCATAAGTCTAAAATCTAAGTGGAGCTAGTGGTTGTAGGCGTCGTCTTCCACTATAACTGGCTTATTCTATTTGAGAAGGATCACCTAAAATCCTAGGATTGAACCCAAGGAGGATCGAGATAACCGGAGGCTGGAATCTCTCCATCAAAAACTCTCTTTTCTCTCTCCATCAAAAACTCTCTTTTCTCAACTCTGTTTATTTACACAATTTCAATTTCAATTTACATAATTTCAATTCAATCAAACTTTTAATTCTATTATTTTTATATTTTTCTAGGTACGCCATTATTCTTGGGCACGACTCTGCCCGAGATCTCGAGGAATAGGAACTTGTGCAAATCTAGTCCCCGAGAATTTGACCCTACTTCCCTTATACTATTATTTTTCGTTATTTTATAGGGACGAGTTATTTTTGGTGCTTCCAATGACCGTATCAAATTTTGGCGTCGTTACTGAGGACTGGTAACGTACTAATCTTGTTTCTTTTGTTTCTTATGACCAGATCTGCTCCAGGTATTCTTGCGTTTTGTAACACCCCTAACCCTAAACCATCACCGGAACAGGGTTACGAGGCATTACCGGATAATTAGACAATTTACGATTAATATTCAAATAATTATCGAACATATTATATTATAAAATAATTATAAATTACCTTGATTGGACCCCCAAGGCCCAAAATATGTATTAGAGGGGAATTAGGACTTGTTTGGGTGCTCCGAGGATTTTTTTTTAACTCAATATAACCCCTTTATAAATATCTAACCTTCCCTGCAATTTCAAACCAGGACCAATCCAAAACCAATATTTCAACCAATGCAATTTCATGTTTAATCGTATTAAAATCATACCTATAACATTGATTTGATATACTCTATGAACATTTATATTACCATTAAAAATTAAATTAGAATTTCATTCATTCCATTCTAAATTTAGCAGCAATTATACCATGTATATCATATAAATTTTCATACCATTTCATTAGTTTAAACACCAAAATACCAAATACCATTCTTTACAACAAAAATCATATAGTATTTTAAAGTGACCAAAATAACACCTATGTACATGCCACTTTTACCAAAAGATGAATACATCATCGAGTTTTGCGCTAAAGTCGGGATTGCCTGGATGCTGAACCGAGACCTTGAATACCTATTAAACTGCGCACGAAAACAGCCGTACGCTGAGTATTTTATACTCAGTGGTATTACCATAATTCAAATTATAAACATAATAATCATATCATTAAATCATATAACTTTATTTTATTTTATTTTTTTACTAAACCAATTCAAACATAAATTTGTCATTCTCAATATATTCATACAATTCAATTTAGCTAATCAACAATTGAAATCATATACATTCATGTTGAGCCATTATCCATCTCATGGACCATTGGATCATGCTTTCCATTCTCATACTCACATTCAAATCACATTTTTTTTAACTCACGTTCCATTTTCACATTTCTTTCAATGGCTCAACCAATTCATTTTATTCAGTTTAACTTTTCCTTTAATTACCCCTATTAACAGACTCGGACTTTGGCGGATACACGGATCCAACCAAACACACCAGTTTGGCACCAAGTGCCTCATCGGATAGTTCGAAGCAAATAATTGACACTTAGTGTCTCATCGGCCAAGCCGGAGTAAGTTGGTACCTAGTACCTCATTGAATTTATTCAAAGTAATATAGTGACACCCAGTGTCTCATCAACTCGAGGTCGAAGCATCCCTAAACACTTCCAATCCTATGGCATGCCATCTATATCCGACTTAGCCCGACTAGTTAATAAGGTATTCGATTCATTTTCTCAATTCAATATCACTTTCAATTCATTTATGAATCAATTCAATTTCACTTTTCATCAATATACAATTCAATATCAATACTTACCCATCATCAATTCAATTTCACTTTATATCTCAAATTCTCTTTCAATTCAACAATTCAATCATAATCCAATACTAAAATTTATTTAACAACCATTTCAATTATCATTCAATTCCATAACAACATTTACCTCATAATTTACTTACCAACTTATAAATTAAAATTAACATTTAATAAAAATAACTTGAATTATAGTAATACAAACTCGGATTTATTCGGTTACTCCTCAACAACTTTTTCCTTTCCTTTTGATGCCGATGCCTCGGGTTCCTTGTTAGCTACAATAATAATAATTTTCACTATTAATTACAACATTAAATTATGACAAATAATTGAATTTTTATTCAATTCCTACTTTTTCCCAATTTAATCCTAATCTAAATTTACTTTTCTAACTCAATTCATACTTCTTTTCTACTTAATTTCTTGCTATATTCAACTCAACTATTCAATATTCACAATAAAACCCTAATCTAAAACTTCTTTCAATTTAATCCCTTTATCACAAAACTTATAGCTTCTTTTACAATTTAATCCCTTTATCACTTTTAACTTGAAATTTATTCAATTAAACACCTAATTCATATTTTTGTTCTACATGAACTATATTTGAAAACCTATGAACTTCCAAAACCTCAACTTTATTTTAACAAAACTTTGTTTTAAAGCTTCTAAAACATCAAAATTAAGTAAAAATGGCTTAAGTGACTTACCAATCAAAGCTTTAAACCTTAAACCCTTAGTTTTTCCTTTTTCTTTTCTTTCTTTCTTTTTCCTGCTCTGTTTCGAATGCCTCTGTTTTGTTTTCCTCTGTTTCATTTCTTATAATAATAATAATAATAATAATAATAATAATAATAATAATAATAATAATAATAATAATAATAATAATAATAATAAATACCTTTTTATTAACAAATATTTATATTACATTTGTCACCTTTTAATTAGTTTGTCATATAAAAATCTTAGATAATAATTATTTATCTAATAAATATATTTTACTTAATAACAATAAATAAATAATGAATATCTATTTTAATAAACAATACATGTATTACAATTGTATTATACATATTATTACACATGTATTTTATCTCCACCCTACATTTGTCATAATTCAATTTATTTGATAATATTAATAATAATAATAATTATTATAACAATAATTTAATAAATATCTATTTTAATAATTATTGCATATACTACAAATGTATGTATTTTTATTAATACACTTGTCACCATTTAATTTATTTATCACATAAAAATCTTATAATATAATTATTTAATTAATAAATATCTTTTAACTTAATAATAATAAGTAACAAATATCTATTTAGTTAAATAAAAAGTAATTAAATATTTATGTTACAATTGTATACATATTATTATTACATTTGTATATTTTTATCACCATCCACTTGTCAAAATCATACTATATTTATCATATAGAAATCTAATTATTTTAAATTGATTTAATAAAATTTTATAACTAAATTAAATATTTATATAATCATTGTTTAAGTAAAAATTTTAGATTTTTACTCCATTTTGCCGCCTCATCGTCCCAAATAGGCTTAGTTGTCTATTTGGTCCTTGTTATTTCCTATTAATCTTAGACTTTTACCCCTTATTCAATTTAGTCTTTTTTTTTCTAATTACTATTAATTAAGCTAAATTCACATAATTAAAACTTAATTAAGCTCATTACTTGACTCATAATTACTCCTACTAATTATTTACTAATTCGGTTTATTAAGACGGAGACCCGATACTGTACTTTTCTAGTGCCCGTGAATCTTGGGTCATTACATGTTTGATTTAGAAATAGAGAAGACTGCGACAGCTAATCATAAGGAGACAAAGCTACGTAAAAAGAAGTCAAAGGTGGTAGGAACTCAGAGTAATCCACCACCAGAAATAGAAGTAGACGACGAGGTTGAGTCTAGGGTTAACGAAAACCCTACTCAAACACTAGAAAGCGAAAGAATAGGAGTCGACCCACCAAAACAAGTGCTTAACATGAGGTTTAACGAAAACCTGAATCTAGCGCATCAACCTATGGCTCAAACAATCCGGCAAATAGCCAAAGCTCTTGCAGAACAACCGCCGTTATGCATTGTGTATCCTACTATGGATACTGATTTTGAACTGAAGTCAAGATTAATCCAGTTACTGCTGACTTTTCGTGGATTGCAAAACGAAAATCCTCACAAACATTTGAAAAAGTTTCATATGGTTTGTCTTAGCATGAAAATTCAGTGCATAACTGGGGATCAGATCAAATTGCGTGCTTTCCCTTATTCCCTAGCAGACTCTGCTAGGGAATGGTTATTTTATCTACCCCTAGGTCTATTACAACTTGGACTGATCTTTCTCATTTGTTTCTCAATTGATTTTTTCCAACATCGCATGCAACTGAATTAAAAAGGGAAATCGTTGGGATAAGGCAAAAAGATGTGGAGTCTCTTTACGACTATTGGGAGCGATAAGAAATTGTGTGCAAGTTGCCCACAATATGGTATAACAGAGTAGTCTCTCCTCTAATACTTTTATGAAAGCTTAAAACCCATAAAGATGAATATGGTGGATGTCACCAGTGGAGGAGCATTAGTCAACATGACTCCCCAACAAGCAAATGACTTGATATCCACGATGGCAGCAAATATTCAGTAATTCTGAGCCAATCCTGAACCCATTAGAAGGGTTCACTAGCTAAGTAATTCAACTTTAGAAGACAAAGTTGATAGATTTACTAATATTGTGAATTCTCTTTTTGCAGTAAAAATAGAACCAGCCCGACTATGCGGAATTTGTGCAACACTCGAACATACAACTGATGCAAGCCCTAGTTTATGTGATGATACTATGGCCCATTTAGATGCTGTGGGAACTTTCCTAGACCACCCCAAAGACAATTTGACCCTTATGCTAATACCTATAACCCAGGGTGGAAAGATCATACTAACTTGAGTTACGGAGCTAAACCACAGTATAACCAACCATACTAAAACCTGATTCCACAACAGCCATGAGATTCAGATACCTCTCTAGAAACCATGGTCAACAAATTAGCAGCTAATATCGTTGATTTCCAAAAAGAAACAAAGGATTTTCAATAGAAAATCGAGGCGTCTATGAGAGAATTGACCAAATCAATTGAGAAAATGAGCTCACAAGGGAAGCTACCATCACAAGCGAAACCTAATCCAAGACAACACACAAATGTAGTGACGTTGCAAAGTGGAAAAGTACTGAAACCTAATCCTGGCAAGAATCTTGATCAAGATTCTGCTCAGAAAAAGCAGGAGAACGATGAACAGGTCCGAACAAAACCTCCATTGCCCATAATTTAACCTCCCTTTCTAGCATGATTCAACCAATATTGAAAAGGTAAAGAAGACAAAGAGATCCCTGAAACATTTAGAAATGTCGAGATCAATATACCACTGTTGGATGCCATCAAACAAATTTTATGCCAAGTTCCTTAAAGAGCTTTGCACCAACAAGCGAAATTGGTAATGAAAGGATAAGCGTTGGTGAGAACGTATCCGCAGTGTTACAGCGAAAAATACCAGCGAGATGCAAAGATAGGGGAATGTTTTCAATACCATGCAAAATAGGCCACTTAGGAATTAAAAAAGCTATGTATGATTTAGGAGCTTCCATAAATGTAATGCTTTTTTCCATTTATGAATCACTTAACGAGGGTTTTTTTTACGGAAACGGGTGTTATCATTCAATTAGCAGACATGTCTATTTTATTCCGAAGGAGTCCTTGAGGATGTATTAGTGAAAGTCAATGAACTTGTCTTTCCTACAGACTTTTATATGATAAAAATGGAAGATGATAACGCTCCTAGGTCTTTAGATATCTTGTTGGGGTGACATTTCCTTAGTACTGCAAATACTAAGAATGACGTACGTAGCAAAACCCTCATGATAGAGTTTGACGGGGGAGATCGTAACGTTTAATGTTTATGATGCTATTAGTGTAACAGCCCGATTTAGGGCCTAGTCAGAACAGTGGTCTCGGGACCATAAATCTGAAGTTATAAAATTATTTTATTATTTTTAATGAGGTTATTGTATGACTTTATTGGTGCATGAAAAATTTGGTGAGCTAATTTTAATGTTTTCAAGCCTGATTGCGAAAAAGGACTAAATCACATAAAAGGCAAAAGTTGTATTTTAGTACCCAAGTGTGTTAAATTGCTAGAGAACTTAAATTGAGGGCTTTTAAAGGGAAATTACACCCTTTTTATTGGTGTGGCTGGCCATGTGATGAGTTTTAAGCAAATAGTCAAAAGATTAGGTGGATGATGTCATGATTTAGTGATAAAATAATGCCTAAAAGTCTAGCTATCATTTCTTTCTTCTCCATCTCTTCTCTCCACCAAAAATATCAGAAAAAATAGAGTTTTGAAGGCTGAAATATTTCAGCAACATAAAGCCCTCACAAGTAAGTGATTCTCACACCATTTGTTGATGATTTTTGCATTTTTGAGACCCTTGAAGCGTGGGCTTTCAAATGAGGGTGATATCTTGCAAAATGGTCAAGAGTTTAGAGTTTTTCCATGGATGTATTTGTGATGTTTATTGAGTTTTTATGGAATAATATTAGTCCTAGTTGGGTTATAAACAACTTTTGTG
Organism: Gossypium anomalum; assembly: GCA_025698475.1. Lineage (NCBI taxonomy): Eukaryota > Viridiplantae > Streptophyta > Magnoliopsida > Malvales > Malvaceae > Gossypium > Gossypium anomalum. The sequence goes on from CM046963.1 coordinate 66,014,801, forward strand.
AAAGGTGTTAGCATGAAAACACCTAAATAGACTATTTTGCATAAGTTGCAAAATAGATGATAAGTGTGTGAAATGTTGAGAATTTGGGATTGCTATAGTAGTAAAAAGAGTTTAGCTAGGCTTGAAATACAAATAAATTAAATAAAAATCAATTTTCGAACATAGGGGCAAAATGGTCATTTTGTCAAAGCCTAAGGGCAAAATGGTCATTTTACCAAAGATGTGAATTTATGATTGTTTAACCCTAATTAGTGACTGAATAAGTGCATATTGTCATTATAGATCAAGATTTACCAAACCCGAACCTAGACTGGGGGAAGGCCAAGTAAATCGACTGAACCGAGTAGTCAAGTACTTTTTGTAAATCGAGGTAAGTTGTATGTAAATAATACAACTACACTATTAATACTTGCATTCATATTTCCTTTGAATTGATATGGTATGAATTGCTAAGTTATAAGTTGAAAAATGCGAGGTAATATTTGAGATAATAGAGATATCCCATTGAAACTTTAGGATACGAACTGGATATTCGTGCCAAGACATTGGGTGAATTGTGCGCCGATGTAAGACATATGCAGGACATGCTTCACCACAATCGAGAGCGGTGTAAGACCATGCAGGACATGGCATCGGCATCCGGCGAGGGCTAGTGTAAGACATGTCTGGGACATGCATCAGCCATACTATGAGAGCCAATGTAAGACCATGTCTGGGACATGGCATTGGCACAGAGATAGCCAGTGTAAGACGTGTCTGGGACACGCATCGGGTAAGAGTTGTGCTAGTGTAAGAAATATCTGGGACATGCATCAGCATGCATATATGATTGCCAGTGTAAGACATGTCTAGGACATGCATCGACCTCGACAGAGATAGTTAGTGTAAGACGTGTCTAGGACACGCAACGGCAATATATCCAATGTTAAAGGTTCAGAGAATATCCAGTAATATCCCAAACATTTTAATGGTGAGAGTTATAGATCAATCTTGATAAAGAAGGAATAATCATGTTGTGAGTGTTATAGGTACCTATATGGTAAGCATGAGTAACGAGCTTAATTTAGAAAATGTGACTCGAGTAGATGACAAAGAGTAAGTTGAGTTGTGTTTACATTTGAGCATGATATCTAGTGGTGAGATTGTTGTTATATATTTATTTATATGCAACTTACTAAGCTTTATGCTTACCCACTTTTCTTTCCTTCTCCTTTCAGCGTTATTTAGCTAGCTCGAGGATTCCTTAAAGTCAGAGATATCGATCACACAATGTATAGGGCTAGACTAGGGTGTTATATCATGAGAATTGTTTATGTATTTTGGTTTAAGTCAAAAGCCCTTTATTTTGTATCAAGCCTAGAATAATGGCTATTATTCAATTTGATGAATGCATACGATGTTCTTTCTATGGTTGAATTAATGTTCATTGTGATGAGATGGGTATATTGAAATGATCTTGTGTAGGTTGTGCAAGATAGGTGACAAAGAGCTTGGAAAATAGCCTAATTTGTCCACACGGGTAAGACACACGGGCGTGTGTCTAGGCCGTATGTGACACACGGTTCACGCCCACGGGTGTGTGTTATGGTCGTGTGTCCCCTGCACCTAAAACCTTAAAGTTATTCTAGCGCACGGGCAGGCCACATGGGCGTATGTCCATGCCGTGCCATCAAGTCAGTATGTGAGCTAGTAGTACACGGGCAAGAGACACAGCCATGTGTCTCGGCCGTGTGAAGGACACGGTTGTAGGGCACGGACGTGTGCTTGGGTCGTGTTGTTTTGGCAGAATGCCCAGGTTTTCAAACACAGGTTCGGGACACGGGCGTGTCCCTAGTGCACGGGCGTGTGCTCTATACCACACGGGCGTGTGGAGCTTTGATGCAAGAGAGTTTTCTAAGTCTTTCATGAGTTCTCGGTTGGGTTTCAAACTACTCCGAATATATGTTTTGGGCTTCGTAAGCCCGCATGAGGGACAAGTTGCATGTGAAAAGAAAACTTTTAAATTGTTTGAGATTTCATGGCCCGGTTTTATATAGTTGATTGAGTTTTAGTCAGGTAATACCTCCAACCCTATTCCGGCATCGGATACGGGCGAAGGGTGTTACAATTAGTCACCCGAGTGAAATCTTGAACGTAAACCGTGTCGACATAATTGACTCATCAGTAGAAGAAACTTTTGATTCACCTTATGAAGATAAATTTGAAACATTGTTTGATGATAATTTTGATTCAAGATCTATTTGCGAATCTGTTAATGAATTATTGGCTCCTATGGATACTAAACTTCTACCTTTTGTTGTGCAGACACCAAATTTGGAATTCAAACCACTTCCCGAGCATCTCAAATGCACATTTTTGGAGAATGATGAGACCATTACCGACTTAAAATAGATTAACCGCTTGAAAGGCACACAGAAGATTTTCTTGGAGAAAAAAATAAAACCAAAGTAGGAGGCACAAGGACGATTGGAACGACGAAAAAAATGTGCAAGTGTATACAATCGCAACAAGTAATAAAGTGACAAGTAGATGTTGAGTTAACGTACCAATAGGGATTGTAAAAAAGAATTATTTATGAAATTAATTGTAAAACACTTTGGCGAGGTAAAAATATTTTGATGTTGAAAGATGGTCAACGACTATTTAAAAACTAAGTAAATAATTAAAATAAGACAAAAGGTTCTAATGCACGATTTCAAATAAGATTTAATCAATGTAACATACTTGTGTTGGATTAATTATAATTCTTTAACTTAGAATTATTATACTTATGTTCATACTGTTACGAATAATTTCACAGCAACCCGATAATTTGCTAACTTATGAACAAACTTACAAACAAAAATCCATTCATCTCTTGACATATCCCTATGTCAATTCAACTGACTAAACGGATTCTAGCAAGCAAACATGTTATTGCACATACATATTCATTAAATTAAACCAATCTCTTGCATATTCCTATGTCAATTCAAACGATTAATTAAATCCAATAAGCATATAAAAGACTATGTGAAGTAACAAGGCATCCCTACCTTGAAATAATTTAATCACAATAATCTTGCAAGTTATGCAAGACAATAATATCGCCAGATACATTGCTAATTTAGCCTTCAGCTACCTTAGAAGAATAAACATGCATTGATTAAGTACTGTGTCAATTAATTACAATTGCAATCCGTTTAAATAATTAATTCATTAGTTACCTTACGGTCGTAACGCAAGAATAACTTAGGCATGATTTTACTTAATCAAGCATCTTACCGAGGCTTATAACAGCATAAACATGATCTTAACAATTTAAGCAGGCAGAATATAATCAACCCAACACAAACATAATTTAAGCTGAATTGATTAAAATAACAATTTCAATAGCATAAATATTCATAATCATGTTCGTCAAAACAACAACAAAATTTAAAGAGATAGGGAACGAGAAGCAAATCCAGTGTTTCTCCGTGGCTTGACTAGTTGCTCCGCTGTTCGTTTTTCGTTGGCCTTGGCTATCAGGGTGGCTTATGAACAGCTAAATTGCTACTCCAAATGGCTGATGAAAGTATCTTTCCCAAGAGAAGAAATCGACACTTGAACAAGAGGGAATGGAATGGAAAAAATGAGAGAAAAGTAAGAGAGGGAATAAGAGAATGATGTGAAGTGAGGGATGCCTTGAATGATCAGCAAGGGGTGGCTTTTATAGATTATTTTGGCTGCTAAAAATAGCAAATTCCAGCAGCCAAAGAGCCCTCCCTTGGCCGGCCACACACATGGCAAAGTTGAGAGTTTCAACTTTGTTATTTTAGGCTTGGGGCAAATCTACAAAGCCATAAATTAAGGTGGGGTTTGAATGCAATTTAGAAGTCTTTTGAGGGCCTTTTTGCAAGCATATTTAATCAGATAAAATGATGATTTGGGCCAGCATATGGACGGTTCTGGGCTGCCCATTTAGTGGCTGGTTCGGTTCACCCAATTTAGCTCGACCAGTGCGGTTCAACTGGACCCAATTTGGCTTTCAGTAGTGTTAGCCGAGCCAATTTTCGTCCTTTGCACAAATCTGTCAAAAATAGTCAAAATTAATCAAAATTAAGTATAAAATTAAATAAATTCACCATGTTTATGTTTTGAACACGATTTAATTATTTTATAATATTTAATTATTTTTCGACAAGAATTTAACCTGATTTGCATGAATTTAAGTAAAATTGGGTATGAAAAAGTATATAAATTTTTGTGTTTCTAACGATTAAACTCAAATATGGTAGATGTGGTAAAAAAAAGAATTTACAAGCCCATACGAGGGAAAGAATTCAGCTGGAACGGCCCCAATACTAGTTGAGGCTTCAAGCTAACGATGTTAAACAAGATCTTGTTGGGAAGCAACCCAATTTTTATTTTTCTTTATTTTTATTTTATTTTATTATTTATTACTTTATTTTGTTTGGATATTAGTAAATTTCTCTTCTTCTGTTTAGGTAAACCGGCGAGGAAAAAATTCAGGAATTGGCATGCTTTCACAAACATCCCGTATTTTATCCCTATTCTAAGTACGAATAGCACATCCCTGATTTATACTTACCCAAAATCTATATCCAAACACCCTTTCTTCTACACCTTCAAACCCTAAAATTTTCCTCATTTTCACCCAAATAATCCTCCAGCCGTTGTTTCCCTTTTCCTTCACCATTACCATCAAATTTTCCTACCACCATGGTTAGGACTAGAAGTGCATGCCGCTGAACGCTCCTTCAGATTAGCGATCATGGCGCGTCGATTTTGGAGCCCCAACACATCAATTCAGCTGACAAACGCCTTCCCCTCCTTCCTCTCTTCCACGCGACACCGAACCTTCTCCTCCTTGTAGCTATGCGTGAATGAAAGTGACTACATGGGGGTTTTTCTAAAACCTTTTTCTTTCATATATTTGTTTTCCTTTTTCTTTCACATCAAGGACAATGTGTTTTAAGTAGGGGGAGGCATTCCTCATTATTTTTATCATTTTATCTGTTGCTTTTACTATTGTGTTACTGTTGCTGCTGCCTTGTGCTCATTTCTGCCCATATTTATTTTTTAAGAATATTTTGCCTCTTTTCATGCCCAAGATTTTAACTAGGAATTACCCATTGTTTGACCTGCGAGGATGATTCTTGTCTATTGAGTTAGTTATGATTTTGCTAGTTTGATTTCGTCTCCATTGTTTTATTTTTATTAGGCTAAAATAATTATGATTAATAGAGTTAACCCTATCTTGTTTATAGTAAAATTGATTAAGTCTAAACGCAAGGAGGATACTTTAATATAATTGCATGCTAAAATTATGTTCATGACTGTTAGGTAGTTGCCGAAACTTATTTTTGACACTTGATTATTTATCTTTATTTATCTTTTAGAATTTAGATAGGAATAGACTAGGTTTTCTAAGTACTATAAATAGGGGATGGAGTGACATAAATTTCACTTATCTCTTTCTGTAATACTCCCTCTCCTAAAAAGCTTAGCCTTTTTTCCTTTCATTTATTCAATAAAAATCCATTTTTTTTAAGTTTATTTCTTTTTTTCCCAAAAAGCATGAGCCACTAAATTCATCTAGTTAAAGGTTGTCGAGATTCCCCAAAAAAGGGTTCATGAGGCTTAGAATCTGTACTTAGACTTCTCAATGAGTATTCATCGTTTCTCCGCATTACGGGACTGGCACTTCCGTCCATGTCCTTTCAAAAGTGATCTTTTCATCTTGTGCAAAGGCGGCTGTTTTATATGTTTTGGGAAGGTTGCAAAGTTGGTTCACTAGCTTACTGTGTCAGTGGTTGTCGAGCCTAATAGACAAAATGGCATGGCGTTCGCCATTGAGAAGTGATGATCTAGTGTAAGACGGTCTCACAAAAGTGATGGTTGGCTAGAGTTAGGTTCCTCTAAATCATAAGTCAAAAATCTAAGTGGAGCTGGTGGTCGTAGGCATCCTCTTCCACTATAACTGGCTTATTCTGTTCGAGAAGGATCACCTAAAAGCCTAGGATTGAACCTGAGGATTGAGATAACAGGAGGCTAGAATCTCTCCATTAAAAACTCTCTTTTCTCAACTCTGTTTATTTTTACAATTTCAATTTCAATTTCAATTCAATCAAGCTTTTAATTATGTTATTTTTATTTTTTTCCAGGTATGCCATTTTTCTTGGGTACGACTCTACCCGAGATCTCGAGGAACAGGAACTTGTGCAAATCCAGTCCCTGAGGATTTGACCCTACTTCCCTTATACTATTCTTTTTCATTATTTTATAGGGATAGGTTATTTTTGGTGCTTCCAACGACTGTATAAAAGCAGCTAAGAGGGTATTAAGAGATGTCAAAGGAACTCTAATTTTGGGGTAAAGTTTGTGAAATTTGAAAAGCTCAGGCTAATTGAATATTCAGACAATGACAGGGCTGGTTTTGTCGATAATATAAAGAGCACTTCAAGGTATTTTTTCCCTCTAGGCTCAAGAGTGTTTTGTTGGAGCTCAAAGAAGCAAAAAACAGTGGCTAGGTTGGTTTTGTTGATGATACGAAGAGCACTTCAGGATATTTTCTCTCTCTAGGCTCAATAGTATTTTGTTGGAGCTCGAAGAAGCAAAAAATAGTGGCACAATCAATAATAGAAGCAAAGTACATTGCAGCTGCTGCGACTGTTAATCAATCCATTTGGCTAAGAAATCTTTCAGGTGATTTGAATGTAAGTCAAAGAGAAGCAACAAAGATTAAGGTCAATAATCAGTTTGCTATTGCAATTGCAAAGAATCTAGTGTTTCATGGCAAAACAAAGCATTTCAAGATTAGATATCATTTTTTTATGGGAAGCTAAGCAATCAAAGGAAGTTAACCTGATTCATTGCAGTTCAGAAGACCAATTTGCTGACATATTAACTAAGCCCATTGGGACTACCAAGTTCAAGAGTTTGAGAAAAATGTAACAGCCCAATTTAGACCCTAGTCGGAACGGTGGTTTCTGGACCACGAATCCGAGTCAGAAAATATTTTAATTTTTTTCTTTGCTTATTTTGTGTGAATTTATATTTGTGAAATTTTGTGATTTAATTTTGTCGTTTGAGTGTCCGATTAAATAAAAGGACTTAATCGCATAAATTGGAAATTTGATAGTTTAATGTGTGAAGACCAAATTGTTGTTGTCTTTCTTATATGAAGCATTATTAATGCAATTAGACCATAATTATTGTAGTGGACGGTAGTGACCATGACTTTTAAAGATTTTATATATTATAATAAAGGTTAATTAGGTAAATTAATGGCATAATTGTAAAAAAAAACCTCAATCTTTGGGGGCTTTTGGATATATGCCCCTAACCTTTTTATTTTTTGATTGACACCCTCAACGTTACGATTTTTTCATAAATTAGCCCAGTTTTAACGATCAATGTGAGTTGACCATTAATAAAACTGCAAGTTAATATAACAGCCCATGTGGCATGCCACATAAGCGCATGACGTCATAGATGACATCATCTATTTAACAAAATTTTTTCTCTCATTTTATTTCTTGCCAAACACCACTTTTTTTCTTCAAAACACATGATTGCTGTCATTTTTTTTCTCTCATTTTCTCTCTTGCCAAACACCATTTTTCTTCTTCAAAACATATGGTTCGCTCATTTCATCTACAAGAATCTCCATTACTATACTTCATATCCAAGCTTCTCCATAACATTTTGAACAAGATGGAACTGATTTGGACATTCTTGTAAAAAACCCAAATTTATTTCAAGAAACTAACATAAAGATTACAAAAATCAGATGTTAAAAAAAACAGTAACACGCTAAGAAATATTACCCCATTATCATCTCCTCAAAAAGAAGCTATAATTTTCAAAAGCAAATTCCCCTAGCATCAGCAGATTAATAAGTACTACTAAACAAAACAACAGATCCAAAATAAAGTGAGAAATATTGTTGATTTTCTTGTACATATATACCTACAATAATGGGTAACAAGAAATCCCTATCACAAGAAATCTTGAGAAAAATAGTTGGAGTAGGGAAACGAATAAGAAAAGATTATCCAATAGAAGCAATTTTAGCCCTCGACATAAGATGTTGTTGTCTCCTAGATGATTGCCATTTTATTCTTTAATTCCTTGCCTTAACATCCGATAGTGCGAAACAGTTTCTACACCAAATTCAACAAAAAATTTCCCCCAAAATTGTTAAAATTCAACCAAATTCAAAACACTATGTATATATATATAACAAAACAAAAACAAGCCGAAACCTGAAGCGAGAAGAGAAGCTTCGAGGAACTGAAGATCTTTACCATCATCTTCGTTGAATTGGGGATCGAAGCTACCACTACGGATCGAGTGGCAAGAAACCGGCCGGAGTTTCGCCGCGAAATATAAACGGATTGAAGAAGGACAAATCGACTGGAAAGAAAATGCAGGGATGGTGGGATAAGTAGTAGCATTTGATTTATGGGAGAAAACCCAGAAAGTGGAGAATGTACGGTAGCAAAGTTGAGCTCCGAGCATTGTATACGAGAGATAAAAGGGAAATGAACTGTTTTGGGATCAGATTTGGAGTTTAATTTGAAGAACAAGTTAACCAATGAAAATGAAAAAAATGGTAATGGAGATTCTTGTAGATGAAATGAGCGAATCATATGTTTTGAAAAAGAAAAATGGTGTTTGGTAAGAGAGAAAATGAGAGAAAAAAAATGGCAGACCATGTGTTTTGAAGAAAAAAGTGGTGTTTGGCAAGAGAGAAAATGAGAGAAAAAATTTTGTTAAATAGATGACGTCATCTATGACATCATGCGCTTATGTGGCATGCCACATGGGCTGTTATGTTGACTTGCAGTTTTATTAACAGTCAACTCACGTTGACCGTTAAAACTGGGCTGATTTATGAAAAAATCGTAACGTTGAGGGTGTCAATCAAAAAATAAAAAGTTAAGGGCATATATTCAAAAGCCCCCAAAGGTTGAGGGCTTTTTTTGCAATTATGCCTAAATTAATTAATAAGCCATTATAACATAAAACATAAAAAGATTAAAACCATTTTATGTTCATCTTTTATGTTGACCAAAACTTCAAAATAAGAAAGAAAAGGAAAGATTTTAAGGGTTCGACATTTACTCAAGCTCAATCAAGGCTCGTTTTTGTTTGATTTTTGATAATTTCTATGTTTTTGAGATCGTTGCTTCGAGTACAACAAAACCCATGCTTAAATTTTTAATTTTCGTGAATATTTTGAGTTATGCCATTGTTGAGAGCTTGTGATTTTTGTTGTTTGATGATGAAATATGAAAGATATGTTTTAGATTAACATGTTTTGTATTGGAGTTTTTTATGATTTTGACTAATTAGGACTAAATTGCAAAAATAATAATTTGACGTACTAAAATGTGAAATAAATGAAATATATGGACTTGTATGAGTATAGGTAAAATTCGGCCCAACATGGGTATATTGAAATTTTGTATATTTTGTGTTTTTTGCAATAGGGACTAAATTGTAAAAAATGTAAATGTCAGGGATAAAATGGTAATTTGTCCATTTATGTGTTTTTGGACTAAATTGAATGAAAATATGTTTGAATGAGCTTAATTTGAATATATTTATATCAAGAACCAATGAAATCAGATTTGGATCGGGGGAAAATGAAAGTTGTCGACTAGCTGCCCTGTTCCATTTTGTAGCGTCCGAGGTAAGTTTATAGGTAAATAGACGTACTTAATTATAATTATATGTAAATTATACTTGCTGAAATGAAATATGCAATTTTATTTATGCAATAGCCGAATGTGAATAAGCTTGATTACTATGTTTCTGAATTCGTTTCGACTGAGATACGACGTTCGAAAGCCCCGTGTAAACCTTAGGAATAGTTAGGATACATATGTCATGACATAAGATTTCGATACATGTGAGCGAGTAAGACCATGGTATCGATATGTAACTCCGATATATGTGCGCGAGTAAGACCCTGTCTAGGACAGTAGCATCAATATGTGATTACATGTAAGACCACGTCTGGGACGTTGGCATTGTACGGTATATGTGATTATCCGAGTGTCCTATCAAATTCTAAATGGTTCATCGGGCAAGGATAAGTTGTGTTTGAGTAAGTAAAACGAGCTAAATGGCCAGGTATGAATTAACTTGTTACCTATGTGAGATAAGGTAAGTAAGTACTTTGAATATTTGTGTTAAATCATGTATGATAGAAATGAAAAATATATGTGAGATTAGTATGTGTATTTGGCCTTGTGACTAAATAATTTGAATATCAATGAAATGATTCTTCACTATGTGCATATATCTGACCATGTATATTCGGCCATATAGGTAATATACATATGTGGTGTTATATATGATCTTGTGTATTCGGCCAAATAAGTGATGTATGTATATGAAGTTAAATCTTGTTTTATGAGCTTGTGTAAATGAGTGGAAGTATATTTGAATGTGTAATGACATTTGGCTTTGGTAGTTGAATGAAAATTTGTAAAATTTAACCTTATAAGTATTCGACCAAAGTGATAGTTATGTTAAAAATGTGTGGTTTATGGAATGTATAAGTTGAGATTAAATATGGCATTGATATAGTAAATTGGTTTAGTTTAAATTTAATGAGTTGGCTATATTATTGAGTTGATATTTTCTTATGACTTACTAAGCTATGATAGCTTATGACTTAATAAGCTATGATAGCTTACTCTGTGCGTACATGTTTACTTTGTTTTATAGATTTTGGATTCACGTTGCAAGCTCGGGGATCGTCAGCAAAGTTCATCACACTATCTACTGCTTCGGTATTTAAATAGTTGAATTTGAATTATGGCATGTATAGGCTAGATTACATTTAGAAATAATGAACTTTGGTTGTGTATAAAGGCCATGCAAAAATGGCTTGCTAATTATGCTTAGACTTTGTCTTATGCGTGCTTAATTATAATGTCTGATGAGCCTGATTGTGATTTTGGTATTTCGATCCTTCTACATGTTTAGGTGAATGATGGTTGAGTATAATGCTAACGGCTGTAAATATGTTTGGCCATGTTTAATTTTGGTAATCGGTTATGGCTATCATGTGAAGTGTTGTAGGCCAATTTTGGGCCTGTTTACAATCAAACCCGAGTGACCGAATAACCCAATCCAACCCATTACAAATTAAACCCAATAAAACCCAACCAAACAAATACAAATAGCTGAGCCCACATCCATCTAAATTAACCCACACTTAGGCCCACATTTAACCCTAGCCCTAACCCAAAAACAAAGAAAAAAAAACACAAATCAAGAAACCCTAACCACCTTCCCACTTGCGCCACAACCACCCTTTGACACCACGCCACCGACGTCAGCCCACTTGTACTGGCCACCAACTCTGCAGCACCGCTCAACTGCTCCTACAAGAGAAACACGCGAAAAGACAGGAATAATAAACTAATACTTGTAAATGGTTATAAAAACCAAATCGAAATTCTTTGTAAAGGGTTCGGCAAGTTTTAATACATACATTATTTTAAAAACAGTAGATCAGTAATATAGATTGTTCGAATACCAAAACCGAGATTGAAGGCAAAAAGGTGATTAATTTTTTTACCAAATCTGTTTCTTTTTTTTCTTTCTTCTTTCTTTTCTATTCAAATACATATTCATATTCATATCCATATATATATTATATTATTTAACTAAATAAAAATAAAAAAATTTACCTTTTCGACTTTCTGGCCACCGTGTATGGTGGTCGGTGGCAGCAATCGGCGGTGGAGGTCGACCTGGGACCTCGCCAGAGCCTGGACTTGCTGAGAAAACAAAGAAAGAGTTTAATTTTTTTTTTTAGAAATAGATAAGAAATGACTTTAAAACAAAAAGAACTTAACTTATATAGATGTTACAAAACGACGTCGTTTTTGCCGGCACCCATAAGCACCAAAACGACGCCGTTTCACTCTACCCGACCCGACCTGAGCCGACCTGACCCACCAGAGGATCCGCGTGTTTTTGAATAATGGGCTATTTGCGCGCTTAGCCCTTCCGTTTTTTTTTTACTTTTGTAATTAAGTCTTTGATATCTTTAATTTGGCCCTGGAATTTGTTGCGTTCTTTAATCTGGTCCTCGGTTATGTGCTGAGTTTAAGGATGGGGAAATATTGCGTTTTCAGTACTCGCAGTTTACGCGTATATAGCAATCTAGCCCTTTTCCCTTTATTTCCTTATAAATTTGCCCCAAAATTTTATTTTTTGTTCAATTTTTATACATTCTTATTTATTTTCGTTGCTCTATAAAATATTATTATTATTATTATTATTATTATTATTATTATTATATGTTTTATTATGTATGTGTATATTTAGGTAGTATTAGTATTTGTCGTTTTATTTCTAATATGTATATATTATGTAAATTTTTGTAAATTTTTGTATATATTTTTATATGTTATGTATATATTTTTAACATTACTAGTTATATATTTCTTATACTATTCCATATACATATTTTTATATCATATATGTATATATTCTTAAATATTATGTTATACATATATATATTCTTAATACCATATTATGTGTATATATTATTATTATATTTATTTTTATCCCTATTATATTATTATTAATATTGGTACATATATTTTATTATAAGTGTATATATATACTTTTTATATATATAGCTTTATTTTCATATATCATTATATTTATTATTATACCTACTATTTTCACTATTGTTACTTATTATTTTATTTTAATATTATTATGTGTTATTTGGTGTACATACATCTTATTATTATTATTATTATAATAATTATTATTAGTATATATTTATTATATATGTACATATCTTTAAAATATATATGTATATGTTTATTCAATTATTATTAATAATCGTTTTGTAACATTATTATTATTATTTCTAATATGTATATATATATTTTAATAACTATATTATGTACATACTTTTAATATTATTATTAATATCTATGTACATATTCATGTAGTATTATTAATATATATTTGCTTTTAGTATTTTTAATATATATTGCATATATTCATATTATTATGTATATATATATATATATTATGTAAATATTTAGTATTATTATGTATACACTTTTCATTCTTATTATTACGTATACACTTTAACATATATATATATATATATATATATATATATATATATATAGCACTATTAGTATTTTTAATATTATGTTTACGTCACTTCACTTATTATTATTATATGTTTATATATATGTTCGTCTCTATTTCTTGTTTAATACTATTGTTATCATGTTTAATATCGTATACATTGTTATTGTTTTTAATATTATTGTCATATTTATTATTTGCTTCGATGTATTTATAACTCTTTTATTTTTTGTTTCCCGCCTATTTTATATCATTTTGCTATTCACTACTTTAAAGATTTTTATTTATGTTTTTTATTAATTTCAATAAATAAGGCAATGAACCGATTTAACATTAAGTCATCAATTTCATCGCTATGTTGGATGAAATTCGTCGGCTCGAGTTAAAAAACGGACACCCTTCTAAAAAGCCGAAAACTAAAAAAAATCTCATTTTTCAATCGGATCACGATTAAATGTCAAATTGAATTTGTATTTTTGAAAATCAAGACAACATGTGTTTAATAAAGATACCAATTTTGGGCGTCGTGAGGGTGCTAATACCTTCCTCGTGCGTAACCGACTCCCGAACCATATTTTTCTCTGGCTTTTGACGTAGACCTAAACCCGGCCTTCTTTTTGTTTAAAAGACAATTTTTTTTAAGGAAAAGAGGATTTATTAGGTGTCCGATCACACCTAAAAAAAGGATCAATGGCGACTCCCTTTTTTAATCAAATCAAAAGTCGATTTTTAAATTTTTAATAAATATCCTTAATTAGCGACAAAAATTTTTAATAAAATTTTTTTGTCGCTACATGAAGTATGCTTTGAATTGGTTGATGATTACGGCATATATATATATATATATATATTTATGTGGTCTAAAAATCAGCTATGATATATATATATTCGTAAGTGTATTTGATTGTTGATTCATGTCTAGACGTGATATATATATATATATATAAATGTAAAATTGATAAAAATTGTTCAACTTGGTTGTACAACATGTTCAGTTATATGCTGAAACTTTAATTAAGGTGAATACTTTGAGGTTTGGTATTTGCCCACATTAATATATTTTGGTCCATATTATAATAATAATATGTGCATGTACATGACCTCAAGAAATAAATATATATATGTTATGATTTTTTTAATCTTATGTTTCGGTAATGGTGTAAGGCATTAGCTAGTAATGTGAATATTATATATGTATATATAGTGTTTAGTATAAGCTCTCGGTTGTAAGGTAATAACTTAGATGGATTATGATAATATGTAATTAATTTATGTAAGATCTATGCATAAATAAATTTGGTATGTGACTGAGTTATAGTTCAATTTATATATTTTGCCCAAATAATAATTTATAATAGTATATTTGAGATTGCCAAGTTGGGTTGATTTAATAGCATGATTTGGTATAAGAGTTCAAATGTTTTAATAATTGTCTATGAGATTTGCTATGATAGTATGTAATATAAAAATTGATATTTGAATATTACAAAAGAGGTATATATATGTTTTATTTAGTTCAACTTATTTTCTTTTAAAAAAGAATTCGTAGTAAGGAAAAATTTTCTCTTTCTCCCTTAAGTTGTGAACTATGCGGTAATATCTTGTAACCCCATTCCGACGATGGATTCGGGTTAGAAGTGTTACAAAAAATATTGGTGTCTATTGCATAGAGGCCAAGAAGAGTGTTGAATGTTGGCCAGCAATGCAACAACAAGGATTTTTGGTGCACAATCAAGCAGGTTTTTTTTTCTTGTTACATGCAAACTAGTCTAGTTCATTTGTGACTTAGTTTGATGATGTATAAGATTAGTTGGCTAATATGTTTCTTGTTCAGGTATTGATTTAGCTGATAAGTTAGCTTATGAAAGTGTACAAGCAATGTTATGCAATTTTCAATGTTGTTAGTGGGAGTTGTTAAATATTTGTTACTTTGTTTGTAACTTAAGCTAACAATATTTCAAAAATGAAATGAGTATGCTAAAATCATCTTGTTTTATTATTATTATTATTAGTTTCTTTTTTTTTTTTTCTTTCATGTTTTTTTGTCTATTGTTGCTAATAACCTCAACATAGAGAAAGGATTGTATGAAACAGTGAAATCACGTCATCTGTATCCCTTTCCAATAGTTTTATGCCACATCAGTACTCTTATCCTGAATTTCAGGATTTTATCCTGAAAAAAATCAAATCCAAATTAAAATACTGAAATTCAGGATAAGAATACTGATGTGGCATAAAACTATTGGAAAGGGATACAGATGACGTGGTGTCACTGTTTCATACAATTCTTTCTCCCTCAACATATAGAGTATAATATTGGAAACAATGGCATAATTTTGTACTGATTAAGAAGGAATATATATACACACAAATTCAGCAACATAAATAGGAAGTATACTAGAATTAAGGAATTACAACAAAAATTAAGGAATTATAACTAATTGCAATATAAAATATATATGAGAATTAATTCTCTAATACTTATATTCTTGTCGTTTTTTGTTGTAATCATCATTTTTGCACAACTCTTTTATTATCTCGGTAATAGAGAAAAAAGAAGGAAAAAAAAAAAGACTTCAGCCAAAATTACAATGTAATAAACAATTGTCCCATATCAGCTTGACATCACAAAGATATCTGCTATTATTCACTATCAGCATAAGAAAGTATTTAAATTATTTGTCTAAGATTAAAATATCATTATTTTAAATTAAATCTTTTCCATGTAGATGCAGGAATTCAATACCAAGATATCTTCTCTCCATTTACAACAATCAACGAACAGGTTTTCCACCATTATACGTACTGAAAAGAAGGAGACAGAAGAGTGGAAAGAATTTTAGGGTTTGGGATATTAATGATGCAAGTTACGGGGAAGGAATGAGGCACGGTGGGTTTAGGGTTTCTTTTTTCTATATATGCCATAGTTATTGTAAAAAAAAAGAAAAAAGAAAAGTTGATTCAATGTTAAATGTTTCAAGCTTTGAATTCCATTCCATTCAGTTGTTGAAATTAAAAATAAAAATAAAAATAAAAATTATTTTAAGGTAAACCTAAAGTTTTAACATAATCTTTATTAATTCCTTCTATCTCACATTCTCAAATGGTAATTTGACAATACAATTATACCAGTCCTTCATTCTTCTTATTTACATAGCCAAATGAATTATATTTCCTAAAATTAAACTTAATTAATTATATGATGATGAAAATATATACACTTTTTTTAAAAAAATAATAAATAATTATATTATTTAACGATAATTTTTATTTTTAATTTTTAAAATTTTATCATTTTTTACCTCATTAGGTCGGTTAATGTATTTTAAAATATTTTCAAAATTCTAAAAATGAAAATTAATATACCATATATTAAATTTCCATCTAATAAAATGAATTAACTAGTTTTAATTTTTTTATATTACACAGTTATAATAATTTTAAAATACTTAATAATTTAGTGAATATTAAATTAGTTTTAATAATAAAAACACTTTCAAATTAAATTACAGATTGTATCATGTTTATAAAAATAATTTAATATATACAAAATATGTTTTGCAATTGCTTTAATTAGATTACATAATTACAATAAAGATACTCTGTTATATGAATTGATGTATTTTCAATACTTCAAAATAAAAAAATAATAAAAATGACGGAGTATAATAAATTATTATATTTACTATTTTTTATTTGTATATTACAAACCTTAAAATCTATTTAAATTACAACAAATCAATTTTTTACTTTCTGCTTGATACGGAAATAAGAATCAATTTCAATCATGGTAAATAAATAATATGAAAATTTCATCCTGCAATAATTATTAAACATTTATATTATTTTTTTAACTTCCTCAATCATAATCAGCTCTATGTAGTACGATTTTGTTTGCCTTTTGGTATTTCTTTATCTTGATTCTCTTGTTTTGAATTTTCTTGTAATATTTGATTTGTCAATTGTCCATTGTTTTGGATTGTCATAAATCACTCTTTTCATTGATTTTCCTGTCGTTCTCACGGTGGTGGCTTATGTGGGTAGTTGTTTCGATGTTTTAAGCAAGAAATGGAAAGGGGAATAGTGAATCTGAGAATAGAGAATGGATAAGAAGAGGCATGGTTTCTACTTGGTGAAGTTGAGTCTCAGAAAGCAACATATAATTTTTGTTTTGGTAGGATATTTTTTTACAGCAAGTGTGATTCATTTTTCGGTCCTGAGAAACACGATAGCTGATTTATGGCACCCTCTCGAGGGAGTTTAAATTTTAGATCTAGGGGGAAAACAACTTTTATTCAAGTTTTTTAACGAGTTAGATATTAGCTGGGTGATTATTGGAGCTCCTTGGACCTTTAATAACCATCTCTTGGTTATTCATCGGCTAAAGGAAGATGAAGATCCAATGCAAATACCGCTAGTATTTTCTGATTTTTGGGTACAGGTGCACGACTTACCACCGGGTTTTTTCACAGAATTAGTGATAAGCCAAATTGGCAATTTTATTGGCAAGTTTTTGGAGTATGACACGAAGCTATTACATCAGGGCTTTAAAAATTTTCTGCGTATTTGAGTCCAGTTAGATATTCAAAAGTCTTTGAAACTAAGAAAGAAAATAATGATCTCTTCATTAAATTTTACATATGCAAAAATTCGATATGAAAGATGTCGAAACCATTTTTTTGAAAACGGGGATCGACCTTTTTTTGAAAATGAAAACGAATAGAGGAGTCGCCACCAATCTTTTTTTGATGAGGTGTGATCGGGTCACCTCATAAAAGTGGTTGTTTTTAATAAATGGTTTGATTTATTTAAACAACGATTTTGGTCCACGCAAATCAAGAAAACAGGTTCGGGAGTCATTACGTACGAGGAAGGATTAGCACCCTCGATACGCCCAAAATTGGTACCTAGTTGATTAATTAGTGTCTTAGTGTCGAAGATTTGAAAACTTGAAAGAATTTAAAATACGATTCCTCTTTGTATTAATGCTGATTTAAAAATGATCGAATAAATTAAAACGGATGTTAAGGACCCTCTCATCTCGAAGTAATAAAATATCATGCCCAGTAAGTTAGGACACAGCATCTCGAACTTTGAGAATGAGCTTGCCTTTATTTAAAATTCATGTATTTTAACTTTTTTAAAAAGGATGTTCGGTTATTTAGGGTAAACGAGAAAATTCGAAACCCAGTAAGTTAGGGCACGTTTTCTCAAATTACCGAATATTGCTTTTATTTGCAAAAGCTCTTATCTCGAGATAACAAGATGTCATATTCAGTAAGTTAGGACATAACACCTCGTATCTTCGAGAGTAAGCATTTATTTCAAAACTCGTATTGTGATTTAAAAGAATATGCCGCTATTTAGGTTAAATGAGAAAAATCGAAACCCAGTAAGTTAGGGCACGTTTTCTCGAATTTCCAAGCACGGAATATCATTTTATTTTAGAAAGCACAATTGTTTTATCGAGTGAAAGACTAATGAATTATGATTTTATGTCCAAATGAGAGAACAAATTATAATGCTAATATGTGCAACAAAGAACGTAATAAACGTAATAAATTAAATAACGATGACAAGTGCAAAATAATCAATAAAATAAATAATGGGTTAAATAAAAACAATAAGTGAATAAACAAAATTATTTGATAAGATAAAAAGAACTCGACTAACAAATAATAAAAAGCTAAGCAAATAAATATGAGAATAATAAAAATGGATTAAATAAAACAAACAAAAAAAATGATAAAACAAAGAATAATTATAATGATACCAGAATAATGAAGATAATACCTTAATAACAATGATATGGTAATAATAATAGTAATAGAGAACAACAATACATTAATAATAATAATATATATGTTAATATCAACAATAAAAATATGTAGAAAAGGGAATAATAATATAGTAAAAATGATGATAATATGTTAATAAGAATAATAGTAGTAGTGATAATAAAAAGATAATAGTAATAAAAATAAAAAATAAAAAAAATAGTAATAGTAATAATGATAATAATAATAATAATAATAATAATAATAATAATAGTAATAAAACAGAGAAGAAAAAAATAACCTAACAATAAAGTAATGATAATAACTATTATAATGATAACAATATAAAATTAATGACATAATAATGTAATAATAATAGGCAAATAAGTATAAAAAGAAAATATAATCATAGTAATAATAGTTGTAGTAATAATAATAATAGTAAGAATAATAATAATATAACAATAATAGTAATATAACTAAATAATAATAATAATGAAAATAATACTGGCGGTAATAATAATAATAATAATAATAATAATAATAATAATAATAGTAATAGCGTTAGAGGTAATGATAATAAAAAATAGTGATAGTAAAATAATGATATTGGTACATAAATATAAACAGAGATATAATAATTTAAAATATAATAATAATAATATAGGCAAATAAATTAGATAAAATAAATATAGATGAAAATGTACTAATAGCAATAATACCATAGTAATAATGATAATAATAATTATAGCATGTTAAATAATAGTAGGAATAATAGTTATAATAATTATAAGAACGATAATGATAATAAAGATAAATAATAATAATACTAATGTTAATAATAATAAAATAACAATTGTAATAATAGTAATAATAAGAATATCGATAGTAGATAATAATAATAATACAAAGGAATAATAATAATAGTAATAATAAGAACAATAATAATGATAATAATCAATTAATTAATTAATTAATTTTTAATCATAAAATAGTAAAAATAACTAAAAAAGGGGCCAAATTGAACATAAAATGAAAGTTCGGGGCAAATCTAGAAATAAATGAAAGAGAATAGGACTAATTGAAATACGCGAATAACATGGAGGGACCAAAGAGGAAAATATCCTCTCCCCCCAAAACGCAGCGTTTTATACGGGACTAAAATGAAATAGAGAAAAAATTATAGAGGCGAATTAAGGAAATAAAAAAACTGAATTTTAAAAGGTAAAAAATGCAGAAGGGCCAAACGCGCAAATTGCCCATTAATAAAAAACACGCGGATCCCCTGAGGCGGGTCGGGTCGGCACACGGGTTGTATCAAAACAGCGTCGTTTTATGCCTGGGGGTATTAGGCCAAAACAACGTCGTTTTAAAGGCCTATTTAAGGTAATTTTTTTAGAAAAAAATCATTTTTCAGCCCATTCAAAAAAAAAAACAAAAAAACAAATGATGCTCTCCCCTCCTCTCTCAAAGCATTCTCCCTCCGGCCATGCTCCGGCAAAATCACCGCCGTCGGTTCGCCGTCGACCGCCGCGTCGGCCCCCGTACACGGTGGCCGAAAACCGTCAAAAAGGTAAAACTTTTATTTTTTTGCTATATTTATGTATATATACATGTATTATTTTTTAAAAAAAATGAAGATTCTATTTTGGAATGTCTGTAGTTTGGGGAGCCTGTGGGCAATATAGAGACTTCAGCATATGCTGAAAATATATCGTTCCCAAATTTTCTTTATGGAGACAAAACTTAATGTTGTTCATATGGAGAAAGTTCAGAGGCGATGTGGTTTTCAGAATGGCTTTGAGATTCCTACTAATGGTAGTTGTGGTGGGTTGAGTCTTGGGTGGAATGGTGGGCAGTTACTCACACTTAGAAGTTTTTCTAAGAATCACATTGATATTGAAATTCAGGAGAGTGAGGGGACGCCACGATGGAGGTTTACGGGTTTTTATGAGGCACCTAATGTAAGGGACAAAGCTAAAATGTGAAATTTATTACGGACCCTAGGAAAGAGTAGTGATTTACCACGGTTGGTTGGTCGCGATTTTAATGATATCCTTTATGTGTCTAAAAAAGAAGGGAGGATTACCGATGGGCGAATGTAGAATGGAAGAGTTTCGTAGGATATTGAAGGATTGACAATTAGGGGATATATGTTATTTAGGACCTTGGTTTATGTGGGAGAGGGGTAATGTGGTAAAAAGAAATATCAAAGAAAGGATTGAAAAAGGCATAGCAACACCAGACTGGATGCAACTCTTCCTGGATTTTTCGTTATGTCATTTATCAAACTCATTCGCGGATCATTGTCCCTTGTTTATTCAAACAAAGCATGACAATTTAGGAAGAAAAAAAGATATTTTTGTTTTGAAGCATGGTGAGCTTTAGAGGATTTGTGTGAGTGGGAAATAAGGTGATTATAGGAAGAGAGTTCAAGAGGTTTTATGGGTCGACTTTCGACACTTACATTTGGTATGCAAGCTTGAGTTGAAAATATCAAATGAAAAGAGGTAAAAATGTGAAATGTATTAACTAGGAGGCTTGAGGAGTTGGATGGTCATGATAGATCGGATGAGACATTAGTCGAATTGATAGATATTAAACTACAACTTAATATGGAGATAGAAAATGAGGAAACGTATCGAGAGTAATGAGCTAGAGTGAATTGGTTGAAGATGGGAAACAAAAACACATATTTTTTCCACAATTATTTTTCATAGAGACAACACACAAATCATATATGGGGACTACAAAAAGAAGATGGAGTTTTGGTTTTTGAACATCAAGAGATGGAATGTAATGCCTCCACCTGACATGTTCGCCAGATCTGGGTGCAAACATCACAACCTATCTAGGTTATCGTTCATACTAAAATCTCACTGTTAAAAATCATATTTTATTACTTATTTACAAAACCTACAATAGAGACATATATTCTAAACAAAGTTTGTTGTCCCAACTACGGACTCTAAGGAATCCAAATAAATACAACATAATCGCCTCCTTGGTGAAGTTCTTAAAGGCGTCCCCTTCCTATGTGCATGACATTTTACTATAGAATTCCTTGATTCAACTTGTTTTGGCTTGATCCCTCATCAACCTCCTTAACCTGCAATTCCTATATCTACAAATCTATCCCCTGTATGTTCAAACGAACTTAGTGAGTTTTTCTATTACACAAAATGTACCCTACCTTGCCAATGATTCTGATAAATAATAATTATACAATAAAATCCCTGCTAGTTGAAAACATTTTTCTTAGTTCATCGTAGTGGACTTTTTCCTATACTCGATCCTATCATCTGGTGGATAGATCGTTTAGTGATTTCCATCCGACCATTTTTCCAGCTATCAACCCACCTTAACAGTTCCACTGAGTGCCTCGCCATCTCTACGGACTCTACCCTTTCCTTTACTTAATTTCTTCCTACCATTATGCACTATTAATGAGGCCTTCCAACCTATCTTCCCAAGTCTCTTGGTGAGTATTCTCAACCTTTTTATTCCATAGCAGACTCTTTCCTTATCTTAATCCTGCATGACCTGCTCACCTTCTATCCTTGCTATAACTAACACAGTTACATGCCACCTTGGCAAATTAAATCTTGTTTAGATTAAATAAAGGTCAGATTCTTCTTCATAATCTGCTTCAGTCACATAACCTTTCCCTTAAGTGTAACACGCCTATCTACTACGGTCCTTTATGGCTTTCAACACTCAGCCAAATGTCATTGTGTGGCCATTTGGGTTCATGATTCCTCTTTCACACTGCATTTCCACATGGCTAGCCATTTGACTGATACCTTCTCGATAGTTTTATCCTTTAAAAGACATGGTCTTGACAGACACTTCTGTCATCCCGTTTATCATTCTATATTGGGTCCCCAGCTGACCCATCTATTCTAAGTCCCTTTTTTTTTCTCGAAGTTCTTAGGGTCTTATCCCTAACCTACTAGTGATCCTGACTATCTTCTGGCAGTTCTTAATAGTGAATCCTTGCTGTGATCCTCAATTTACTCTTCTCTTCCACTTACTTATACATCAAGCACTACTTTCTCGACAGATTTGCAAGACTAATCCCTATCAGAGTGGCACTCCCATGCCTTTCTTGCCTCCATGATCACTACTCTATCTTTTCTTTCTCACTCTTCTTACGCTTATCATTTTTTCGCAGGTTCCTTTAACCTGCTAACTAGCCATTGTCTGCATATGCTTCTAATTTCCTTCTAACATCCTTTCCATGGATGTGGAGTTTCCCCCTATTACTGCCCAGCTTATCCACCCTTATTGATTGTCCTGGCGAATACTCTTCTTCATATCGCCACAATTGAACTATGGTCTCATGCAACATGCCCCACGTTTAATGTCCTAGCGAACTCTATTAATTGTCATAGACTAACTATAGTCTTTCACTTCAAGATCCTTGTGTTTAACATCCCAGCGGGCTATCCCGTATTTAATGTCCAATTGAACTATCCCATGTTTAGTGTCACATCAGTCTATCTATGATGTCGTAGCATCTTTAAGCTAAGGTCTTACACAGTATATGTAACACCCTTCACTCGTATCCGACTCCGGGACAGGGTTCGAGGTGTTACCAGACTTAAACATTCACAAACATTTAAAATCGGGTCACCAAGTTCTGCCCAAAATTTAAAACTTACAAACCATAATGAATAAAGACCACATCTCATGGCCATATACAAAAGCTCAATGTAGACCAATACGTAAACCAAATCATAACAATAATACATGTCATGAAACAAACTTGCTATACATGCCACTCACATGAAAATATTTAACATATACTAGTCAATACTCCAAGGATAATGGCTTGATAGTGTGATGCTGCCTCCGACGATCTCCAACCCCTGAGCTGACCTGACAAACTAAATAAAAATGGAAAGAAGGAAGTAAGCTTTACGCTTAGTAAGCAAGTATATAAATAATGGATAAAGAATTTAGTATGATTACATAATAACTCAAGTGTATCTACGTTTAATTTCACTATTTACTCCACTTTGGTCAAGCTGTCTCTCCTGCGTCATGTTCACTAAATAAATCATAACTCGAGTTACGAAACTCAAAATCCAATTCCGTAAATTTTCATTGAAACTAGACTCATGTATCTATTCACTAATTTATTTCTATAATTTTTGGTCAAGAAAATTAGTACAGTTTATTAGTTAAAACTTCCCCTATTACACAGCTCAACTGATCTGACCTCTGTTCACTACGAATTGAATTTCTCCCAGTACACAATTCAAATGACCATGAAACCTATTTCATTTAAAACTAGACTCAATAAGGAATTTATTCATTAAACTATATTTCTTAATTTGTTTTGTACAATTTTTAATGATTTTTCAAAGTTGGAACAGGGGATCACATAGTCATTCTGAGCAAGTCACACACAATTATAAATATCTCAAAATATAGAATTCCTTTACTTGCTCCGTTTCTTTTATATGAAAATAGGCTCATTGAGATTTAATTTCACATCTCATTCAGCCTCTAATTAAATTATTACTATTTTTGGTGATTTTTCAAAATCACGTCACTGCTACTGTCCCACAACAATTTTAGTGCTAATTCACTCTTTCACACTTTCTTTGTATTAACCTCATTTTAACTTATATATATATATATCACAAATCATTTTCACCACATTTCATACATCACAAGTATAGGTCCATAATTACAATGTCACCATAAAGCCATCCCGTTGAACAATTCGGATCAATTCACGATACTTGATGGTTCAAAGACACACTCCACCATCATATTTCATATAATTCGGCTCTCTTGTACACATGGTGAACACTTGGTACCACCCATGTGACCTAGCCAATTTATTACGTAGCTCTCTTGTCCACATGGTGTCCTACACTTGGAATCACACATGCAACCTAGCTACATTTATCTCTCCCGTAGCTCTCTTGTCTACATGGGATACTTCCCGTATCACACATGTGACCTAGCTACATTTATCTCTATCCCGTAGCTCTCTTGTCTACATGGGATACTTCCCGTATCACACATGTGACCTAGCTACTACATAGTATCATGTAGCTTTCTTGTACACATGATGTGCACTCGGCATCATACATGTGACCTAGCTCCATCTATATTGTTCAATTCTTCCGAATGTTCAACCGGGATTTCTCTCTCTATTACTTATTTCCATTTTCCAATAATCAATTTATGCTTCAAAATCGGCTAAAATATATATAATAGGCTGAAATATAAAAATGTAAATGAAGTTAATGTATTATTTACATACAAACTTACCTCGGTGCAAAATATGGAAATTTTGCAATTTAATCCAAAACATTTTCCTTCCCCCGTTCGAGATCGATTCCACGCCTTTCTTAATCTATAATATCACATTTAGCCTAATAATTAATCACACTATTCATATGGGTCTAAAAATCATATTTTTACAAATTTGCATTTTGACCCCTAAACTTTTACATATTTGTAGTTTTTCCCCAAGGCTCGGAAATTTAATTTCAGCCCTTATTCTTATGTTTAATGACATGCGGATCATTTTTCTCTTCTACGGAAACATCAAATTCTCACTCTAACACATAGTTATGACCAATAGATATTTTTACCGATTATGCCGTTTTACTCGTTTTTACGAAAAATCACTTAGCAAAAGTTGTTTAACACAATCTCAAACTTCATATTCTACCATAAAACATCAAAATTCATGCATATCATTCATGGGTAAATTTTTAAACGTAAACCCTAACTCGAAATAATGGTAGAAATAGGTAAATTGAGCTACGAGGATTTCAAAAATGTAAAGAACATTAAAAACAGGGCTTGAATGCACTTACTATTGAGCTTAGAAGTTGAAGAAACCCTAGCTATGGTAGCAAGTAAAATTCGGCAGCAACATGAAGAAGATGAATGGATTTTTGCTTGATTTTTCCCATTTTATTTCATTTAATATCCAAATGACCAAAATGCCCTTACTTACTAAACTTTCAAAAATTCCATCCATGTCCAATTTTTGTCCATAACTTAGAAGTTGGTCAAATTTCTATTTAATACCTCCTAATTAATATTTTAAAGCAATTTCATACTAGAAACTTCTAGAATGCAAGTTTTGCAACTTATTCAATTTAGTCCCTAACTTCAAATTAAGCACTTTATGCATAGAATTTCTTCACGAAATTTTCACACAATCATGCAATAATATCATAGACCTCAAAATAATCATAAAATAATTATTTCTATCTCGAATTTGTGGTCCCGACATCACTATTCCGACTAGGCCCAAAATCAGGGTGTTACAGTATAACCCTATGTTTACTGTCTTGGTGGACTATCAAAAGATGCCATAGCGTCTTTCATCTATGGTCTTACTCAATTATATCATGATGTCATAGCATCTTTCAGCTATAGTCTTACTCATTTTAGGCATATAGCCTCCGATTGGTCTCATGACCTAGCCATGATCTTTACTCTTTCCATTTCATTCCATCCATTCCTTCATTTCACCATCCTATACCTTGATGCTTAAACACTGCAGTATCCCTTCTGCAAGGCTCGAAGCTTCGCTCATCACGGGTATACACCCCAACACCATATAGCGGTATCTAGTAAAATCATCCTGGTTTCTCTTCCTATCTTCGCCTAAACCCGATTGTTTTTCCCTTACATGCATTTCATGGATAAAATGCCATAGAATCCTAACTAATTCATGCACATTGAACTAGAATGGCGGATACCCATAAATCCATGCAATCATTCAACTTACTTAGCATTTGAGGGGTTGAGTGTAGAAACTTATTTGATGCTTGCTCGCCTTGTCTCATCAGCTTAGCTTCTCCGAACACCAAAGCTCTCATTCTCCTAGCAGCTAAGCATGTCAACCAAATTATGGGTTAAACTCAATATTATTAACCTAAACATCAATTTTTCAGACACATGCAGAACCCCTTAAATGGTTCTGGAAACCTTTAATGTTATTTCTTAAACTTACAAATACCGAAGGTCTTAGTACCTTACCCCCTCTCAGGATTTTTCCTACTTATCCTACTTAAACCTCACGATTATTTCTCCATGCAGAGCCTTCCAATACCATTGTTTCCTTGGAGCAATCGTGGAAGATGAAAAAGAGAAGAAAATGAATCAGATTGGAGAAGAAGTCTCCTGGGAAGTCATTCTCCAGCTATTTGTAGTCCTTTCTATATGATCTTCAACCGTCCAACATCCATCCCTTCACAATCATTTTGCCCCCCACTAATGAAGACTGGTTCTAATTCAATCAAACCAAACTTGGTTTTCAACCCTATCCAATTTCAATTACTATCTTTTTTTTATTTTTTTAATAGAGATTGTTAGCTTACGTCCTCTTTCAATTTAACCGCTAAAGGCTCCTAATTTCTGGGTCTAAAAGAAATCGAGTGACATAAAAGTTATTGCTAGAGCGTGTTTTATGGATTTGTGCATGAAAAGGGGGATTAAAAACATTGATTATGTGCTATTGAGGGTAACAAGATGTATTTTAGACAATATGAATCAGGGATTGATTTTTGAATATAAGGAGGAAGAAATTATGGAGGCATTGAAAGGGAAGGGGCCTACAAAAGCTTTGAGGGCAGATGATTTTCCAGCGTCTTTTTGCCAAAAATTCTAGCACATCGTTGGTAAAGTTACCTACTCGTTCTGCCTTGACATTCTTAAAAGAGGTAATTCTTTGGAAGAGCTTAATAAAACTAATATTGTTTTAATCCAAACATTTCTCATCCTACCAACCTTAAGAATTTTTGTCCTACAAGTCTTTGAATGGTGATTTACAATATAATTGCTAAGACTATTGCTAATCGTCTCTAAAGGGTACTCGACTTATTCATTGATGAAGCGCAGAACGCTTTTGTATTAGGTAGGCCTATTACTAATAATGTGCTACTTCTGTATGAGGTTCTCCATGCTTACAAACACAAAAAAATAGGGAGAAAAGGGTTTTGGCTTTGAAATTGGACGAGTAAAGCCTACGATCGAGTAGAATGCCCTTTCTTAAAAGGTATGATGTTGAAAATGGGATATGCAAGTCCTTTTGTTGAATTTATACTACATTGCATTAATTCAATGTCGTATTCTATTATTATTAACGATGAAGAAGCAATAAACTTTAAACCTTCTAGAAGGCTTCGACAATATGATCCTTTAAGCCTTTATTTATTTTTATTGTACGGAGAAGGTCTGTTGACTCTTATGAGATTAGCCAGGCAAGAGGGCCTGCTAGAAGGTGCAAAACTATGTTGGAGTGCTCCCCCAATTTCCTACCTTATGTTCACTTATAATTGCATTCTATTTTGTGAGGTCACGGAAATGAGGTTTAATGTAATCAAAAGTATTCTCCGAGAATATGAAGTTTGCTCTGGTTAATGTGTTAATTTTGAGAAGTCAATACCTTTTTTTAGCTCTAATGTAACAGAAAAGAATAAAACCATCGTATATCAAATTATTAATGTTAGCTGCTTTTAACGGCTCGATTTTGGGCCTAGCCGGAACAATGGTTTTGGAACCACTAACCTGAGGTCGAAGAAATTATTTTAAATATTATTTTATGTGTTATAGCATGATTATATGAGTGCATGAAAATTTTGGTGAAATAATTTTTGCAATTGCATGCCTAATTGTGAAAAAGGACTAAATCAAATAAAGTACGAAAGTTTTATTCTACTAACTAAAGGTGTTAAATAGCTATGGAACATTAAAGTAGAGGTCCTTATTGAGTAAATAGACCAATAAAATGTTAGTGGTTGGACATGGAGCCTTAATTTATGGGATGGTCAAAGGGTAGGTGACTTAATTGATAAATAAATAATAAACTTAAAGGCTAGCTATCATCTTTTTTCTTTTCTTCTCTTCTCCACTGAAATTTTCATCAAGAAAGGGGTTTTTGAAGCTTGAAACTTTCAGCCATTAAGTTCTCTCATAAGTAAGTGATTTTGATGACTTTTCTTGATAATTTTTGTACTTTTGGGACCCTTGTAGCATAATCTAACTAATGAGGGGACTATTTTGCAAAATGGTTGAAAGTTTAGGATTTTGCCATGATAGTAATCATGTTGATTTCTGAAATTTTATGGAAGAAAATGAATCATGGTTGTTAAACAAACAACTTTTATGAGGTAGTTTTCATGAAAACCCTAACTAAGGACCATTTTGCATAAGTTATAAACTATGTGATAAATGTGTGAAATAATGGGAATTGTGGGCTGCTTCTAGTATAAAAAGGATTCGACTAGGCTTTTAATGAGCAAATTCGATAAAAATCGATTTACGAGCTTAGGGGTAAAATTGTAATTTTGTGAAGGTCTAGGGGTAAAATGGTTATTTTGCCAAAATATGATTTATGAAATGCATTTATTTATATGATGATTAAATTAGTGAATTTTTATCATTTTAGATCAAGAAATATAAAATCTGGGCCTAGACCGGGGGAAGGCCAAGCAAGTAGACTAAATCCAATTAGTCGTCCACTTTTTGTACACCGAGGTAAGTTGTACGTAAGGCAACTATATTGTTATTATGTGTTGAATGATTAATTTTATGTAATATGGTTGAAATTGCTTATGAATAATGCATGAAGAAATTTAATGTAGTTGAGTCTCGATTAAACCTAGGAATAGATTGAATATCCATGCCATGACATTTGGGTGATATGTACGCTAGTGTAAGACCATGTCTGGGACATGGCATTGACATTTATATGTGCGCTAGTGTAAGACTATGTCTGGGACATGGCATTGGCCACATTATGAGAGCTAGTATAAGACCATGTTCGGGACAAGGCATCGGCCATATTATGAGAGCTAGTGTAAGACCATGTCTAGGACATGGCATCGGCATTGAGACGAGAGCTAGTGTAAGACCATGTTTGAGAAATGGCATCGAACTTAAAATATGAGCCAATGTAAGACCATGTCTGGGACATGGCATCAGCAATTTACCTTCATGTGTGAGGCTTATCGGATATCCTTTAGAATTCCAAATGGTTTCACGGGTTATTTTAAAGCTATGATAATGATACGGAATGATATAATCATGTTGTGAGTGGTACAGGTCCTTATTCGAAATTCATGATATATGAATCTAGTTATGTTGCATTGATGGTAAGAATGATATGAGTAAGTTCTAGCTATGACATGATTTTGGGACGGTATTAAAATCTTTGGTTTATACTTGTGATATATAAGCAAGTACTGATATTAACCATGTTCTCTAAAGAATGTTGATATATAATATGCATGGGTTATGTTGTTACTTATTTATATGTAGCTTACTAAGCTTTATACTTACTCCCTCTCCTCTCCATTTTCTTATAGTGTCGCCGACTAGTATCGGGGATCAAGGGACGTCGGAGGCATCGATCACACTATCACCTAAAATTTTTCGTATAGCTAGTTTAAATATTTTGATTGGGGCATGTATAGGGACTTGAATCTTTTGTTAGTGTCTCGTTAGTTTAGCTACAAGTGTTGGCTCATATGATGGATGTGATATTCATTTTGCATAGGTCATTGATGTTAGCTAATATTGAGTATTATTAAATGCATTTGATGCGAAATTTCTCATGGTTGTGGTTGATTTGGCTATATGTGTTATGCTTGGATTGGTTTTGGTTAATATTGTGTAGGTTGGTGCAAATAAGGGTGGTAAAAAGGCTTGGTAAATAGCCTTATTTTTGTCCACACGTGTAGACACACGGCGTGTGTGACACACGGTTTGCCCATGGGCATGTAGTCCGGTCGTGTGTCCCCTACACCTCAATTTTACAAGTCAGTATGCATGGTACTAAACACACGGCCATGTGTCTTAGTCGTGTGAAGGACACGGCCTAACACACGGGCGTGTGCCTTGGCCGTGTGCCTTTAATTGGTTGATGACATCAGAAATAGAATGTCAAGGTTTTTGCACACGGGCTAAGACACGGGCGTGTCATGGCCATGTGAGGGACACGGCCATGGACACGAGCATGTGCCAGGTCGTGTGAAAACCTCTGTAGATTCGAATCGAAAAATAAATCCACACGTGTTAGGGACACTGGAGTGTCCAGATATGCCCAGGCTGTGTGATCTACACGGTCCTTCAGCACGATCATGTTAAGACGACACACGGGCGTGTCGCTTTTCCACACAGGCTGTGCCCTGTTTACCTTGAAATTTTTCATAGTTTTCTAAAGTACTCAGTTAAGTCCCGAATCTTTTTTGAAGCGTGTTTTAGGCCCCGTGGACTCGTATTAGGGACTTTATGTTTAGTTTTCAAAAAAATTTAATTCGGACGAAAATTTATAGCACGAAAATGTTTGTAAGCATATGTTTAAGTACAGTAACACCTCGTATCCTGTTTCGGCGTTGAACTCGGGTAAGAGGTGTTACACTGCTTTACATATCCGGAGAAGTATTTGGGTTTACCTAATATAGTGGGCAGAGGTAGAAGAATGGCGATAAAGAACAAAATTGGTAGTTAGAATATTAGGCACCTTTCACAATGAGGAAAGGAGGTTTTTATCAAGTCTGTTTTACAAGTGATTCCAACGTATGCGATGCTTTGTTTTCTAATGCCAAAATCCTTATGTGTGGAATTGGAAACATCATAGGAAATTTTTGGTGGCAAAAAAGTCAGGGTAAGAGGGAGATTCATTGGTGCGAATAGAGGAAGTTGTGCATTCTCAAGGAAGATGGGGTTATGGGTTTTAGGATTTTATTGAAGTTTAATATGACGTTGTTAGATAAGCAAGGGTGGCGTTTGATATGTAATCCAAAGTTTTTACTTATGCGCACATTAAAGGCCAAGTATTTTAAGGAAACAAATTTTTTAAACACTAAATTAGGTAATCTACCTTCTTTTACTTGGAAGAATTTGTGGGTTGCAAAGGGTCTTCTTAAAATAGGGCTCGATTGATGGATTTGAAATGGTATGTAAGTCTTAATTTGGGAGGAAAACAGAGTTGATAAATGATACCTTTAATGAGGCAAATGTTGAGAGAATCTTGTTTATATCTCTATCATGTAATCCACATGAAGATCATATTGTTTGGCATGGAGAGGCTAAAAGTGAGTACTCAGTTCGCAGTGGACACAAGTTACTTCTACAAGGATTACAAACTCCTATGGCTACCAGCATTCATTCTAATTACAAATTTCTCTACAAGAGACTATGGATTCTAGACTTAATTTTAAAAATTAAAATTAAAAATTGGCAAATTTCCCTAAACTTCCTTCCAACACTCAACAATTTGCTTTACAGAAGACTGGCTAGGTCTCCAAACTGCCCAAGATGCTTAAGCGAAGCTGAAACACTAGAGCGTGTGTTTAGGGACTACCCTAAAATAAAAGAAATATGGGAAAAATTGCATGTCACTTGGCTGATATCAATGGAAGATGCAGAGTACAAAGATTGGATAAAATTCACTTTTGAAAATAATACTTTGTATCAGTGCAAATTATTTGCATGTGTTATTTGGGCAATTTAAACATCGAGAAACAAATTTATTCACGAGGGAAAGAAAAGCTTACGGTAAAAAATAGTTGATTTTGTGAAAAATTATTGAAGAAAGTTAGATGGCTTAAATAAGTCTAATTTTAAGTAATTTAGGAAATCACTAAGTTCATTTGGACTTATCAAACAATGGCATGTGTTTTTCAAGAAATAGGAAAATGTAGGGCTCAAGGAAGGAACCAAGCCAGATCGGGTGGAATCAAGGAAATCAATTTTTAGCTTCGAGACATGCACATAGGATGGGGTAACCTTTAGGAATTTCGTCATCGGGGTGGCTATGTAGTAATTACCAAAATGTCTTATAATTCGAAGTTAGGGCGGTGAACTTTATTTTTAATTTTATCGTTGTTATAAACTTATTAAATAGGCAATACAATATGTTTAAATATAGAGAGGTTTAATA
Organism: Gossypium anomalum; assembly: GCA_025698475.1. Lineage (NCBI taxonomy): Eukaryota > Viridiplantae > Streptophyta > Magnoliopsida > Malvales > Malvaceae > Gossypium > Gossypium anomalum. Next base: position 66,047,639 of record CM046963.1, read on the forward strand.
TGGACGATAATTTGATCCAGTTGTAACGCCTGCACTCGGATCCGCAGAAAGGGTCAGGTGGGGGTTGTTACGTCATGTTCAGGTGTTGTGAGAATAAATGAAAACGGAATAGTGCTTGGATCATAATCAGTAATGCATGATAACATATCGATGGCATTTGCAGCAGAGAAGATGGCATGCCTTCAGGCGATTTAGTTGAGGTTGGATTTGCAACTATTGGTGGTGGAGATCAAAGGGGATGCCCATTTGGTGGTGAGGGAAATGCAAAAAGATGAGGATAGATCTGAGATCGGGCCATACATCCTAGACTCCAAACGCTTATGTGCAGGTTATCATTCCTATTTTTCTCGATATACCTCAAGACAGTCAAATGGAGTTGCACATATTCTGGCTACGGAACAACTAAAAAGAGAAGAAAACACTTATCTGATAAATGGGGTTCCTCCATATGCGGTTGAAGAAGTGGAAACAGATCCGAGTTGGGTGGAAGTAATGAATGTTGCTGAAGGAAGTCTCAACATAAGTCTTTAAGAGGCAATAATCGAATTGTCTTCAAGAATAATAGCAAGAAGGGCAAGAGATTTCAAGATTTTTCTAGGGTTTTGTTGGTTGGATTTGTCTAGCTTCATTTATTATTTACAGATTGTTTTTGTTAGATTTTATTGTTGATCGCTCATTTCTCTACGAGGTTTGAATGGATGATAAAGTGGTAATTTTTTAACGAATAATAACCCAGCAAATTTATCTTTAAAAAAAGGCTTACTCAATCATATTATCACTAAAATGTTATAAATTTTATAATAAGTTTCAATAAAAATTATAAAATACTAAAATTGATGCATGCAACCTAACCAATACATTGCACGGGATAAAAAATTAATAAAATTATGACATAATTGTTAAAAATACCCTCAACATTTATGGGTTTTTTGGTTTGAGCCCCTAACCTTTTTTTTTGGACTAACACTCTCAACGTTATGATTTTTTCAGAAATCAGCTCAATTTTGACGATAAATGTGAGTTGACCGTCAATCAAACTGTAGGTCAATAAAGTAGCCCATGTGGCATGCCACATAAGCACGAGGTCATAGATGACTTCATCCATAAAAACAAATTTGTTTAAAAAAATTCTTTTTTTTTTCATTTTGCTTCAATCTTCTTAGTTCTTCTCATCTTTCTCTCTTTCCCTCTAGCTGTTGTTGTCGCTATGTCCAACCCCCACCACCACTCCCTTCCCTCTCACTCCTCACCTCGATCTCACCACAATACCACTCCTGTGAATAATGCTTAGAAGAAGACAACTATAGTATGAAAATCCACTCATTTTCCATCAAGATTCAAGGTTTTAAACATCTCTCTTGAAATATTTATCCTACCATTCCCCCTTCAAAGCCGAAGAAATTTTTTATCTTCACCATTTAATTCATCTTCAACAATAGCAATTACTTTTAACTATAAATTCTCAAAACTAATTTAGTTACTCCTACTCTCTAACAACTACCATAAAGAAAACCCCCCAAATTTACATATCTATTTGCACAAATTAGATCAAAAATTAAATCTATTTGTAAAAGGGGAAAAATAGAAATGAACCAGAACAAACAGATTTGCATTGATAACAGCAGGTGGTGGTAGGGGCAAAGCAAACAACAAACTGGAACTTGGGATAGTAACCGTACTCCACGGCAGCTTGAGCTTGCACATAGGTGATTTCATGAGAGACCATCTTGAGTCACCTCGTAACTTCCTCTTTCATCACTGCCGCATTCCACAATTTATGTCGGGTTCTCAAAAAAACAACAAGCAGGGACACCAAAAAAACAACATTTCTTATCCAATAACTTTTATTTCTCTTTTTGGGACATTTGTCGCAAGATTGACAATGAGGAGTGAGAGAGGAGGGAGTGGTGGTGGGGGTTAGGACGGTGAGGAGTAAAAGGGAAGGCGACGGCGGCGGGGGTTGGACACAACGACAAAACTAACTAAAGGGGAAAAGAGAAATAGGATAAGAACAAAGAAGATTGAAACAAAACAAAAAAATTGTTAAACAATCTTGTTTTTATATATAACATCCATAACCGCTTCCGTCACCGGAGTAGGGTTACAGAGTATTATTGTACAATTCAAAATAATCAATAACAAATAGCATCAAGTTTACCAAATTAATTAACAAAATTTCATAAATAATTAAGATCGAAGTAAAACATACTCTTATGGGTCTTAAATCGAGCCTTCGATGCCCTAAAAATAGTTTAGGAACAATCAATAACTAATTCGAAGCAAATCAAAAAGTACATAGAAAAATTGAAAATTTTCAAAACATGGGTCACACGGCCATATGGCCAAGTCGTGTGACATAGCCCAAACCGTATAGCATTCGAAATACCCTCACATGGCCATGTCACAGGCCGTGTGTTAGCCCGTGTGAAATCTGCACTTAGCACGTTCAAGGCACACACCCATGTGTGTCACACGGCCGTGTGACAACCTGTGTCCTAAGTCGTGTGTGGCCAAAAATGACTTAAAACTTACTCATTTCATATCCAAATGCTTTGGTACCTAAACAAACTTTCAACAAATGAGTATAAGACCTGAAAAATGCATTTCAATGACAATCGAAGCATGCCAAGACAATCAACCTAAAGCCTAACCAACGTGTCATCAATGACACCACAATTCAACACTTACATAATTCATTTCCTTAACTACATATACAAACTTCAAACATGCTTCTAATGACCTATAATGAATCTCAAAATGTCATTCTTAATTCAAGCCAATCTTATTATATCACATTCATCCATTATGAATAAGCTTAGAATTAAGTATGCATACCTAACAAAGTTATTCAAACCACAACATCATATGCACACAACTATACAATATAAGTATTTAGGAACTATTATAGACCATAACCAAATTCCCCTATTACATGCCACATAAACCAAATTGAATTCAAAATCTACCAAAAGATCCCCGAATTGTGTGAATTCTTCGAGTTGATCCGATCTCCTGATTTCTACAAAAACGTGATCTACATTAAAGATACAAGGACACAAGTAAGCTTTCATAAAGCTTAATAAGTTCGTCAGTTAAACGATAAAACTTAATTAAATATAATAATTCAAATAACAAGATAAATGAATAGAGTTCCTGTCAATAAGGTTATTATCAGAATTCCTATCAATCACAGCTCACAACAAGTGAGTAATGCTCAAACATTACTTCAAATCAATTTTCCACATTTCAATACATTCACATTTCTTACTATCACAATGCGTAATCTCTTTAACATATAATGATAATATAATATTTACCACATTTACACATATATACTATTACAAACCGTTTACCGTTTCGCACATCGCATTTAGAGCCTCATGTATTTCCATCCGACGTATACTAGAAAGACGATTGAAATCCCGGTACACAATTCATATTGTACCATAGTCCAACTATGGTCTTACATGTGCATTGTCATGGCCCTGCCATGGTCTTATGTTCATAATGTCATAACTCGGTTATGGTCTTATCATTAGGATGCCATAGCCCAGCTATGGTCTTACATATATACACTGCCATGGCCCAACCATGGTCTTGCGTCTGAATAGTTGCCATAGCCTCGCTATGGTCTTAAGTACGAATGCAGCATGTCTCCATTGATATCAGAAATGATCATTTTCGTAACTTTTTACAATTCCAGTTCTATCAACAAATCAATTTAATATTAGTAATTTTATATCATTTATGCTCTAACGTTCATAAAAAATTAGAAATATAATTTAGTTCATATTGAATGAACTTACCTGATAAAAAAAACGAATTCGAAATTGAGAAAACGATCAATCCTTTACTTTAGCCTTTCCGCGATTTAAACCTAATCGATTTATTTCTTGATCTAAAATAATAATTATATTTAATTATCAACTTCCAACAACATAATTAGATAATTTTAATCATTTAAGCTCTAACATTCATAAAAAATTAGAAATATAATTTAGTTCATATTAAATGAACTTACCTAATAAAAAAAAACGAAGTCGAAATTGAGAAAACGATCAATCCTTAGCCTTTTTGCGATTCAAACCTGATCGATTTATTTCTTGATCTAAAATAATAATTCTATTTAATTATCAACTTCTAGCAACATAATTAACTAATTTTATGCAATTAAGTTATTTTGTACATTTTTACAAAATTTCTCCAATATTTTACCTTTTATGCAATTTAATCCCTAAATCCAAACTTGCAATTTAACCATTTTCAACCAAATTCAAGTTGTTTGAGACCCTGTTACATCCCATTTTTACTGTTATTTCACATTAAGTCCTCGTAATTTTATCACTTTAACATTTTAATCCTAAAACATTAAAATTACCAATATTTACTTTATAAAATAATCCTATTTAACAACCAAGCTTAATAATTAACCATAAAACTTCAAGAATATCCAAAACTCATCAATGGCATAATCCATAATCTTTAATCGTTTTGAAAACAGAGATGCAAGTTAGCTGGACCTAGTTGCAACGATCTCAAAAACATAAAAATTACAAGAAACCGGTCAAAATTGACTTACTAAATTGAAGGACAAGCTTGGCTGAAGTTTCCCAAGCCTTAACAATGGTGTTTCAGCCCTTTTTTCTCAGAAGATTCACGAAGATGATGTATTTTAACATTTGTTATCTTTTATTTATTTACTTAATTTTGCAATTTATTAATTTAACATTTTAATCTAACTTATGACTAATTCATGTCTATAAGTGTCCAATATTTATGAATATGATATAATTACCATCTAAGGAAGGTTTAATTGCATAATTAGTCCTTCAATTGTTTTAAATTTTTAGCTAAACAAGTTTAATTTCAATTTAATCCTAAACTAGTAAGGACTTAATAAGAAAATAGCCCAAAGGCTAGTGGATTAATCATATCCACTGCCGCTTGGACTTTTTGACCATGGTTTAATCACCATTTTGGTCCCTTTACAATTTTAAATCTATAACGATTAAATTTTACCTCTTTTACAATTTAATCATTTACCTTAATTAAAAAACCAATCGTCAAAATTACCTGACCAAACCTCAATTCACATATAATACAACTCTGTAAATATTTACTAAAATATTTACGACTTTAAATTACGGAAACGGGATCCCAATACCTCATTTACAAAAACCTTTAGACTAAACCACTTATACTAACCATTAATTCAATTAATTAAAATTTAATATAAAAATTGTTATTGACTCGCATAATTTAAATACTAATTTTACAAACTTACTCGTCAGATTTGTGGTCCTAAAACTACTGTTTTCGACATCACTGAAAAATGGGTTGTTACATTATAGATGACATCATCTATAACCTTGTGCTTATGTGGAATGCCACATAGGCTATTTTGTTGACTGCAGTTTGATTGACAATCAACTCATGTTTATTGTTAAAATTGGGTTAATTTCTAAAGCAACCGTCACGTTGAGGGTGTCAATCTAAAAAAAAGAAAATTAAGAGCTTAAACCCAAAAACCCATAAACGTTAAGGGTAGTTTCGATAAATATGCCTATATTTATATTACTCTTTCGCATTTTGATTATATAAGTAAACTGGATTGCAATTCTTTTGGGTTTCTCAAAAAAAGGAAATCAGTTTCAAAAACATTTTTCTATACAAAATTTCCAAAAATAATTCTAATGTATTGTTTTTAAATGGTAACGATTTTTTTTTAAAGGAAATGGTAACAAATTTGTGTATTTTAAGTTTATGTAAGTAAAAAACAATTTAATATAAAAAATATTATCTATATTAAATAATAATACATTAATATTATTTTTACTTATATTAAATAATACATTAAACAAGATAATTAATTCCATTCCAAAAATAAATAATAAATAATATTTTTTTGTAAACAAAACACAAAAAAGAAAACAACTAAATTAACCCATCATATGCGAAAAAGCTATTTGTTTTATCGGCAAAAAAACCAGCTCGAAGTTCCTCGGGTGCTTCAACATACACATGCACATCTTCTATCCTATCAAAAACTATCTTAACAATGTGATCAACCACTTGATTTTTCTCCCTTGGAGCATGCTTGATTCTCCACTAATCTATATTCTATAATATCAAATAAATCCTTCTTACCAAAGCTGAGATCGATTCGGCCAAGTGTCTATTCTAAAAGGCATTGACCGCCTCTAGACTGTCAATATGGATCAATATCTTATTGTACCCCGACTTTGAAGAAGAATCAAACCATCTAAAACACCACAAATCTCAGCATCAAACAATCCCTTAAATAGTGATTGAAACCAATTATTTTAAATATTTGAGTTTTGGAATGAATTATTTAGTAAGCATAATGTAATAAATTGTTGTTGTATATAAATTATTTTTAAATGGTTATTACTATTTAAAAATAAAATTGCTACCTAATTATTTTATATAATAATGGTTTTTTTATATTATACTAAATCCAAAAATAATACATTAAACGTATTGTTATTTTAACTAATATTAAATTTCAGTAATGTATATAAAAGAAATGAAAGAAAATCCAAAGGGGGGTACATTAGTAATACAACTCAAACATTTGTTGAGTGAAGTGTGAAAAGCGTTGTAGGAAATGCAAGATGGCAGAAAATAGAGGTTCCACCGAGATTTGAACTCGGGTTACTGGATTCAGAGTCCAATGTCCTAACCACTAGACCATGGAACCATTTTCTGCCTGGACTTGTCTTTACACATATAGAATAAGTAGTTTAAATTGTTTAGGTTTCAACATTCCTGAAATTTTCTAAACGCATCTATATAGTATATATATCCGAAATTAGATTAAATTAATGAAAAAATATTAAGGGAGAAAGTAAGAAGAAGAAGATAAAATAAATCCCAGAGAAATTTGAAGCATAAATTACGAATTGTCTTCTTTTATAGTTTGTTTTCACGAGTAGGAAGTTGTAATTAAATTATTTAATTTTTTAAACATTGAATATGAAATGTAGCCCAAAAATATTCATTACAAACAATGAAAAGATTAAACTATGGTTTATCTCTACTTAACAATTTCTTTTTTTTAATGAAAATGTTAATCTGTTGAAGAGGGTCAAAAGAAAATGAAAATATAAAAATAATGCATGTTTTTAATTAAATTCATTACTTCATTTTTATTAACATAACAATTTAAAATTCTTTATTCAATTTTTTTAATATTTAATTTATCAAAAAATACTTCAATATACAATCTTAATGAAACACAAGTCATATTGAAAATCTATTAAGAAACAAGTTTTTAATGTTATCTTAGAAATTATGTTTGAGTTGAATGTAAAAGAACTTTGGAAACCTTATTGCTTCAGTACCATTCAGTGGATAAAGCAATGAAGACTCCACATCAATGAATCATTGGTATGTTCTTTATATATATATATATATATATACGAATTATGTTAAACTATATATATTACTTATATAGATACATTAAATTTTGATATTATTGATGTCAAATATTGCTCTCATTTTTAATTTTTTGCCAACGGATTTTTTTAGTTTTTATTCATTTTTAATTCTTGGTTTCAATTCTTTTACATTCAATTTTCTGCTTAAGATTTTCACCGGTTTTTTTTTCTCTATTTTTACTTTTTGATTTTCCAATTGTTTTGTTTATAAAAATTAATTAGTTTTATGTAACTCAGTTAAAGTTACCTTAAAAAATTAATTTAATTAAAAATTAAATTAAGTTCAAAAATATATCAAACATATTTAAAATAATATTTATTGATGATGTAACATTATTTTATTAGTGCCTCAAAATTATTATATATTTTAATATCATTGTAGTACCATAAAAATTAATTATATTTGAATTTTTTACATCATTATTTTTCTCATTACTAATTTTGTAGTATATAATATATTCATTTATCACCGATAAAAAAGTTGAGATTGATGATGAGAAAAGTATAGTGTAAAAGAAAATTACTCCACAAATAATTAAAAGTAACTATAGAGAAAAATCTTTAAAAAAAAAATTTATTTTCTTGTCACTTTTCAAGGCGAGTTTAATAAATAAAAAAATTAATAGAAGATTTTGATAAAAATTAAATATTTTAGAAGGGTAGTAGTTTTAGAGTTGAGATGGACATCAATGAATATGAAGAAAATTGTGGTTTATTAAACATAGAATTCATGAAAGACTGAAAAGCCATACTCAAAGTGTTTCAGATGTTGAAGGGGTTAGCAGCACTTGCTGTAAGTCCGGTTCACGTTCTTGTTCTTGTTCTTGTTTGATAAAAGGAAGACTTCCTGGGTTTTCCTCTTCCAAAACAAGATTCAATGGAGTTTGAGGAGGGTACTTGTTTAAAATGTAGTCAATTTCCCCTCCATTGATCTCCTTTTGATTCAGAAGAACCTGCAATTAGCAATACATAAATCAAAATGAAGTTTTTCTTATCAAGTCTGAAACTTCACTTTAGTACTTCAGATACCAGCTCCTCCTTTTTCAAATGCAGATATCTTTTGAGAATCAAATTACCTTCACCGCTTTCAGCAAAGCAGCGTGATGCCTCCTAAGAAGAGAAACCGTCCTTCCATACATATCCCGTAGTAGTTCCTCACTCCTCTTTGCGATTTCATCATCCATATTGAAGTTGACAGGGGGTTCAATCAGGTCATAGTCGTCATAAAGAGATCCTTCAAAGTCTAGCCGAGGACCCACGAATTTAACTTTCTTTCTCCATGGTGGTGGCTCTCCATGTATGACCATTGGATTCTCCAAATTCCATCTGATGGAAGTCATAAAAGACCTGATATTAAAACCATTTCACTCGGGGAGAAATACTCAAAAGGCATGCAGCAGTTCAACTAACATTGTTAAAATTTTGCGAGCAAGCCAAGATGCATCTGCCAGGTAGCTAAGTGATGCCCTCGAGGTGTCCCGCCCATAAATGACCTCTTCAGCAGCTCTTCCCCCAAGAAAAACCTTCACATAAACAATGGTTCACATTACAAATATTGACAAAATCCAGACAATCTGATACAATCAATTTATAACTGCTAGCATGAATCCACACCTGGAGCCGATGCAACAGCTGCGGTCGGCGCTCAAACATGTATGATTCATCATCTAGCCGATGAAACACAACTTGTGATAGTGTCTGCATAAATCGCTTGATTCAGTTTATTATCAACAATAACTGTCAACCATCATTAGCTATGCCCCTGAGACTGCCGAGCAATAGTGTTTTGTTTTGTCTACTATAGGTGATATTACAAGCATGCACAATAGCTAAGCATCAAAATTAACTTCCTCAAAGAAGAAAGACAGTAAAAACAAAAGATAGAAAATAAGGAAACCAATAGCACCTGACCACGAGGAACAACAGAGATACGATCACAACATTCAACTTCTGCATTTTCATATCGCCTAAGCAGATGAGAAGTTATAGCAACTCCAACTTCAGTAGTTGCTCTGCGACACTGTCCCTGATGACCCAGATCAATACCAACACGCTTAGGTCCTACAGTTAGTCGATCTACTGCATCATCCATATCTGACTGAAGAATAGATTCATGCCTTTTCCTGACAGCCACAAGAGCAGCCTCTTGGACTAGTTGAGCCAATTTTGCTCCAGTCCATCCTATTAAGAGAATATATAATTTTGCTATTAAAATAGAAACCAACTAGTTGAGTCAACCTTTTTCCCTCTGTTTTATTAAGAAATACATGATTTCAGTAATCAAATTAGAAATTAAGAAAAAGTTGAATGCATACCAGGCAAGTTATTTGCATAAGAAGACAAATCAACTGACTCTGACATCTTCACTTTGCTTGCATGAATTTTCAAAATTTGCAATCGCCCCTTAGCATTTGGAGGACGAATTCTTATCTACATAAAAACCACCACAGGAAAAGAGATGAATTGGTGTCATTTCACAAAGCAATTCAGAAAATAAAAACAATAAAGATTGTCTTCCGGAACCGGAAGACACTTCACGTATAATGGATTCAACCAACAGATAATGCATAGCATATAGATGTAAAACAGGAGCATATGCAACTATGAGGCAGGATACCACTCAGAAAAATACATACTTGAAGCAACAAATATAATGTCACACTTCAACAAGGCCTTAACAATAAATACAAGAACTGCTTAGAATTTCCATCGAATATATTTTTGTATTGATGAGATATATTAACTAATTAGATCTGCTATTCAAGTGATGGAAATTAACCTTGCGATCAAAACGACCTGGCCTGAGAAGTGCAGGATCTAACAAATCTCTACGATTTGTAGCAGCCAAAAATATAACACCTTTGCCAGTATCAAACCCATCAAGCTCTATTAGTAGCTGATTCAAAGTAGTTTCTCGCTCCTGAGTGGCTGCATTATACAGGTGGTCTGTTGTTTCCTTGAAAATCCCCTGACGTCTGATCAGATAGAAAGAAAGAGAGAAAATCATTCACATTTGATCTTAAAGACAGCTATGTGTCAGATTTCAGAATATTTGAGTATATCAAATATGATTCTAAAAATATTCTATCCCTAACTTTAAGGCCGTACAGTATCCCTACAATTATTCTGTTTCCTAGCGTAAAGTTACCTTAGTTAGGCTAACTATGTGTATAAATATGTATGTAATCTCTTGTGGAAAATATAATAGAAAATATCCTGTTTTCCACATGGTATCAAAGCCTGTTTTTTAGCCCGATTTCTGGGATTTTTTAGCCGGTTTCTTTAGCCTGTTTTTTTTTCTGACTCCCAACCAGTCCTCAAGTCTATAGAACTTGTTCAGACACAACATGACTGAAACTGTCAAGACCAGTAACACTGGGGAGGGCTCAGAAATTTCTGTAAACAACTCAAATCCAATGAGTGAGTTTCAGAATATCCAAGTAGCCTACAGGCTAAATGGAAAAAATTATCTGAAATGGTCCCAACTGGTTCGTACCTTCTTGAAAGGAAGAGGAAAGCTGAGTCACTTACTCGGAACTGGACCTAAAGAAGGGGACCCTAAGTTTGATGCTTGGGATGAACAAGACTCTATGGTAATGTCTTGGTTATGGAACTCTATGATGCCAGAAATCAGTGATACATGCATGTTTCTTAGCACATCCAAAGAAATATGGGAAGCTGTGAAGCAGACTTATTCTAAAGTTCGAGATGCTGCTCAAATCTATGAAATCAAGACTAAGATTTCATCCACCAAGCAAGGAAGTCGATCAATCACGGAGTATTCCAATCTGTTGCAAAGTTTGTGGCAAGAGATGGATCATTACCAGTGCATTCAGATGAAGTGCAGTGAAGATGCAGCACTCCTGAAAAGGTTTGTTGAAAAGGATCGAATTTATGATTTTCTTGCTGGACTGAATGTTGAGTTTGATGCAGTAAGAGTTCAAATACTTGGAAAAGAGGAACTACCATCACTAAATGAAACAATTGCAGTTGTTCGTGCTGAGGAAGGAAGAAGAGGAGTTATGGTGGAGAACAATCAAGTGGATAGTTCAGCCTTGGTTACTAATGCTGTAAATGAGAGGAGATTTGGCCTGGAGCAGCCAACTAGTGAAGATAATAGACAGATAGAACGTACAAAGTCTTTTAACAAGGATTCCGTATGGTGCACCTACTGCAAAAAGGCTCGTCACACTAAAGACAGATGCTGGAAACTCCATCGGAAGCCACAGACAACAAACAAAAATTTTTCAGAAAAAGGTGGACAAGGACGAGCAAATACAGCTAGACAGCTAGATAAAAAAAACAATTCTCAGGAATTACCTATTGAATTCAACAAAGAAGAAATTGAGAAGTTAAAAAATTAAGCAAATCCCCTGACGTCTGATCAGATAGAAAGAAAGAGAGAAAATCATTCACATATGATCTTAAAGACAGCTATGTTTTTCTCCTCTCCACTAAATTCATCTATAGTTATCTTCCTACTCATAATTGCAATGATAATTGGCCTGTAAAAGGTACCGAGTGTGGCCCATTCTCAGTGTCTTATAAAATACCAAAAAAGATAACCAAGGCAACTATATTTCCATTTCCAATCACTTGATTTAAATCAGATGCAAAATATTAATGCTTAGTTGCAAACTATATCTGCAAAGCTTATACCTCATTCGCCTTCAGATGTCAACAAATGGTGTGGTTTCAACAAGTTCTTGCATTAAAAAAAGAAGGGATAGGAGTAGCAACAAGATTATCATACCTAGTTGCTAAAGCATCAATTTCATCAATGAATATAACTGATGGTTTATTTACCTGCAAAAGATAAGAATTTCTCAACAAATTACACAAAGTACATAGCACAACCAAGTATCTGCAAAAAAAAGGAATCTGTACTTATAATATAAAAAACAATAACACAGAAAATACAGCAAGCTGATTTATAGGTGGCCCAACCATCTGCAACATTTTATCTGTTTCCTAATTATTATCAGATGCCCAACAAGTTTCTTCAAGATGAAGCGTCAAAAGTATGGAATCTAGATTACAAGTACTGCACCACAACTAACAGCTACATGCTGCCTTAGCAATCAAATATAAGAAACTTATAGCATTATCACCTTGGCTCTCTTAAACAGATCCCTGATACGAGCAGAACCAACACCGACTAAAACTTCCACAAATTCTGAGCCTGCCATTTGGTAGAATGGAACACCTGCTTCACCAGCTATAGCCTTGGCAACTAAGGTCTGGAAAAGTATGAGATACATAAGATAAATAGGTGAAGGAAATTCCATAGCAAATTTTGCAAACCTCTTAATAAAAAACCAACCTTCCCACATCCTGGGGGGCCCTCCAAAAGAACCCCATGAGGAGGCTTTATCCCTATCTTATCAAATAGTTCTGGATTCTTCAAATATCTCACCAACTAAAAAAAATACAATACGAATTAGTAAGACATCATTATAACAGAAGACACACACACACACATATGTATATAAAACACAGATAGAGAGAAATGGAAAAGGAAAAAGAACAATTTGCACAACTCAAAGAGGGATCATCCTTCTCTTTCATCTATTTTCAAATAGAAAAATGGATACCTCTTGAAGTTCCTCAACTGCTTCATCTATGCCTGCTACATCACTAAACTTAACACCAGTTGAACCCTGAAAGAAAAAACTTTTGAAGTAGCCTTAGAAATGCAACACAGGACTCTAGCAAGACAAAGATGAGCAAGTAATATTTCAAGTCTCACATCAACACGAGCTTCTGCTTTGGATCGCGAAAAATCAATGCCTTGCCATAGATCCTGCCATTTTTGTAAACAGTATTATTTACATACTCTTTGCAATAAATAAATCAGATTAAACAGTAATATTTGCAAAGATGAGCAATGATTACCCATTTCCTGAAGTTCTTGGGTCTTCTTGAAAGTGTGAAACGTACAAGAAGAACCATGGTTAAAAGGACAAGTGTGATGGGTTTTAGCATCTCGATACTAGCAGATACACCACCGAAAGTGTAAAATTCATACAACTTGGAGAAAATCCCCCCATCACTAAACACATCAACAAGATTATCCCAAATCCTCTCTAATATACTGAATATGATACCTAGAAAAAGTTTAACAAATGGTTTCACTATGGGCCATACAACATATACAGTTGTTACAAAGACAAAACTGGTGACAGCAAATGCAGCAGCTGCGAGAAACCCTCCAACAAGAACTGCTGCGGCAGTAATTACAGCAGTCACCATTCCAAGCTCTACCATCACTCTGCTGGATATGGAAGATGCCACTGGATGAGGATACTCTGGTATTTTACCCACCCAAGACTGCATCACAAGTTTAAACAGCAAAGGAGATTAATAAGAAACCAAAACATACAGATTACCCAACACCAAAGTACCAAACATGCTTCAATGCCTATGACATGCGCAATGGTCTCTATTCTTCACACTTCTTTTTCTCGGAACATCAAGGAAAGGTATAGTCTTAATATTTAATCAAAGATATTACTAACAAAACTCCACATACTAGTATTATATAAGATTCAAGTGATCAAGGCAATTCTTACAACAGGAACTATGATCTTGCTAAGTTGACATAAACCTCATCATTTCCAGTTAATTCAATTATTAAGTGGATACTTTGGACTATAGTTTTCACAAAAACCAGGGCATATACATCAAAACACATGTACAAAGTGAACTAATCCATGGCTATTGAAATAAAGCAACTTTACAACCACCTCATAGTTATTCTATAAAATACTAATAAGCAGCGATTTCATGTATAGCTAGAGAATCAAAGAACGGTTAAATGGTTTATCACCGTCATGGGCGTCTCAATTTCATATCGTTGTCCAGTGTACTCTCTTAAAAGATCTTGGGCTTCACTCTCATTCAATCTCATTGCCCTACAAAGATAAAACAAACCGCATAGATATATTACAGAGAACTGCAAAGCAATACAACTAGAAAAAATTCCAAGCCATATTAATATTCACATAGATATATATTATAGAGCACTGAAAAGAAATATAACTTGAAAAAGATGCGAGCCATATTGACATTCACCATTTAGTCCTTTGCAAGCTCTTGTCACCAGGAATATCCTCCAAATCCACAACAAAGTCCCAATACCTACCAACATATGAAACACCAGAAACCTCCTTGGAAGTCAACAACTTAACCTTGTCACTTTTCATAGCTTTCCTAAAATCTTCCAAGCTCATTTTGGGCAATTCCTCCAAATTCTTCTCGAATTCCTCCTCCTCGGATAACTCTGCCCCAAAAATCTGCTCTGGCACGTAAAGCTTCCCTTTATACTCCCTCAAAATATCATTCAAATACACGTAGTCATTTTCACTAGTTTCACTCTCTCTTTCCCCTCCAATGGTTTCATTTTTTGATTTTGATTTTGTATTCAATTTTTTCTTCAAAATTTCGATCAAACCCAGATTGCTACCTTTTCTTAAATCCTCTTTTTCTTTCAAGGTGTAAATCTTGTTACCAACGAGGTACCTGGGCTCTACTTGGCTAGGGTTTTCCTTCAAAACCCTAGTCACAAAGTCATCCCCTTTGGGCTTGCTAGTGTCACCACTGGGCTGTGAGGATTGTAATTCGCATAAAACCGTGAATGATCGGTGAAGTAATGCAGTTCTTGATCGGAATTTTCGGGTCAAATTCGAGGGATGTATTCGTTTGGGGAGAGATTTGATAGGAGTAGAGTAGGGTTTTGGAAAATTAACCCGAGCTGAGATTAGAGTATCAATGGTGGCCATCCTCTTCAGCAAACTCGGAGAGCATTAGGGTTTACAAAATGGGCATTGGAACAAAGCAATATTCAGCATCAATTTCATTCACCAAAATTGCAGAATAGGGTTTATCCGACTAGGGTTTTTAATAAATTAAAATGAGGAAGATGAAATGGGAGTTGATAGTTGCTTTTCCAGACTTATCCGGATCCAGGATCCGTAAGAGCGAAGCTTATCCGGGTCAGGCCTGACCGGCTTTAATAAGTGTAGCCATTTGTCTACGTTTATTATTGGTGTCAAAATGGGCTAAAGGCCGATTTTATTTTATAATTACGCGTAGGTGGATTTTAACTTTTATTAGGGAAATAGGTAGGTTTTACGAGAAAGAAATTGAAAGCGAATTTAATTTGGCGTGTTTTCTGCATAGATGGAAATAAAGCGCGCTTAATTAGATACATTTTCCCTCAACGGTAATTATAACGGTTATTTCGACCGTTGTCACGCTAAACGGTAAAAAAAATTAAAAATTTAACGGTAATTTTTTTTAACTTATAAATACCATTAATTTTCTTTTTTTTTTTTCATTCAGATTCTTCTCTCACTCTCTCAAGCTTTTAATCAAAATTTATTTATATTTTCATTTAAAAATATTTTTAAATTATATCGTATTTTATTCGTTCGGATCAATTTCTTGAGAATGGACGTCTCTCTAATCCACTTCGACAACAACCATATTTTCGCCGCCCTATTAGCAATGGTAATTCATTATTTTTAATTATGTTAATTTTTTATAAATCTAAATATTTTTTTATGTTATAAACAGACGAATGATTGTGTGCTAAAGGCGTTTATACATAATACAGGGGAGCCTCTGATCCCTAAAATTCATGGGTACCTACAAGAGGCTGGATTCTTGCATGTGTCTCGCATGCAAGGGGATTGTAAACTCGACCCCACAATAATCAGCACATAGGTAGAAAAGTGGAGGCATGAAACACACACTGTCCACCTTCTATGCGGAGAGTGTACAATCACACTCAAGGGCATAGCATTAAAGCTCGGTCTGCCGGTGGATGGGCTAGTCATCACAGGATCAGCGGTGGTTCAGGGGAAAGTGGACCTCAGTATGGCAATCTTGGGAAAGGTCTCAAACAGGTTCAAAGGTGGTCGAATATCGATCAACTGGTTGGAGAAAATTTTCGATAAGCTTATCGACGACTCAACGGAGGAGGTCATACAACAGTATGCCCAAGCATTCATCATGAGGTTAATCGAAGGCATTTTAATGCTTGATAAATCTAGAAATTTGCTACATGTAAGGTGGCTTCGACATCTAATGGACTTTAGCGAATGTGCAAAACTAAGTTGGGGATCTGTTGTGCTGTCGATGTTATACCGAGAGCTTTGTCGGGCAATGTAACTGGATAAGATGTCAATCGGTGGTTGCTTGTTGTTGTTGCAATCGTGGCACTGGTGGCGAATACCATTTTTACTTCATAGAGTCACCAACGTATACATGATCCCATTGGTGACGAGGTAAACATCATTTATCAAATAATACGTAGTTTGTGCAGTAAATGTTTTTATTTATTATACGTTTCACCTAATATATCATTTGTACAGGTGGAACCATAGGCCGAGTTACCCGACATGTTAGAAAACGTTAGGCTACTGTTAGATCAACACTCAAAAACTGAGGTTAATTTCCTATCCTTTTCGAAACCTATATTAATTACGCAATGATTTGTTAAAAAAATTAGTACGTAAGGATAATTACAATTTTTTCTTTTCAATTTGAATGGATATTGGATGCCGACCCCGAGATCATATCTTGTATAACATCAGAAATGTTGGACAACCGAGAGATGTGGAACGCGAAGGTGCCATTAGTAGTGTACACGACGGTGGAAACGACAAATCTAACCGGGTTTCATGACAGTTTAGGTATAAGTAACGAATTCCACCATCACTGCAAGACGTAAACAAACTGTACAAGTTGAACATGCTAGAAAAGAACGACGAGGACTGGGAAGAGAAGCAAAAGGAGCACATCCAAGCTTGGAATCATAGGATGGAATCCCTACCAGCACGCGAACCATTTTTCTTGATGGACACGGCGACAACTGATGATTACTTGACATGGTTACTACCGGAGGCGAGGAGTAGACAAATTCGACCGAAGAAACAACGTCGACGGCCACAATAGCGTAGAAAGAGACATGGTTGCACGATGGGTTTGTCATCGGCTCTGGAAAAATATGTGCCACCTGTGGCTACGTAATATCCAGGTCAGCTCCCTCAACTTATTCTCGTTCAATTCGCTAACCCCATGTATTTTTTACAAGCACCACCGCACTACGGACCACCGCTACATGTGAACAGTTTTTCTGTTCCTACAGGTTCATGTTTTGAGGAATCGACGTCCTCCGCATACTACTCCCTATGCCAATGTTGATGCCAAACCCTATATCAAGATAGATACCGACGTATGCACTGCTATCGACGATAATATCGATAGAAAAGCCCATGCATCAATCGATGCCGATGTATTCGAGGATTAAGGGTACATTATGGTTATATTCCTATAGTAGCCTAAACACTACGCGCATCACTGTTTTACCGATGTGGCTCATCGTCCCAACCACCGGATGCGAGAGTGACAAATACATGATAGCAGGCAAGGACAACGCAACAATCGACCATGGAGGAAGATGATGACACTAAAGATCTTGAAGAAACAGTTACCTAGTGGGCCATGCTAGGTACATATTCAAACTATGATAACGACAATGAGGAAGCCTACATGCCTGTAGTTCCAAATACACCTCCAGTATCACCTTCGAAAGCACCTCCTATTGATCCTCTTGTTGTATGCTCGGTTCCATGAAGAAATCTTGTATGTGACCGTTATCCACCACCTTGTGGCATACCTTTTCCCCAATGATGAGTGTGATGTATTTTTTAGTTATAGATATTGTGATATAAATAAAAAAGTCATAAATAAAAAAAATAGTTAATTATTACAAAACAATCATTTTAGGTGTTGCACATTATTAATTATTACAATTAGTATAAAGTCTCTATTTGAATAATATATTTGTCTTTTCATTTGTTATGCGTAAGTTGACAATAAATAAGAAATTGAACCAAAAGAATTATGCAAAGCACGCTTATAAATATGAAATTTGGTAGAAAGTAATGTTTCAACGTTGGGGCCCTAATGTATCTCTGTACAGAGAACATGTTGTCTTCGTATGCCTTGGTTTTGTACAATACCCGCATAATTTCTTTTGAT
Source organism: Gossypium anomalum (assembly GCA_025698475.1). Lineage (NCBI taxonomy): Eukaryota > Viridiplantae > Streptophyta > Magnoliopsida > Malvales > Malvaceae > Gossypium > Gossypium anomalum. The sequence continues at coordinate 66,066,148 of CM046963.1, forward strand.
CGTACCTCTCCCGAATATCCATATTGTTCCTTATTCGGGTGGAATTCAGGCGAACTTTTAAGACACAACACAGGTTCTTGTTTGGCACCAACTCAAATGACGTACTCGACACAGGCGACCACATACTCTCATCTAGGACGGGTGGGAATTTAGGACTCCACACACTATGAATGTATTGTAGTCGGTAGATGCTGTTGATGTAAGACGCGTATTCAATCTGTATGTTCCCACATATGGCAATTGTATGTGCGCATAAGAACCGAAGTGCTTGGAATCTCCAACGATCGCAGGTCCCTTCCGTTAGGTTCACACGATAGGATGCACCTAACATTTCCTACTAGGGCCTAGCATGCTTTGTGACTCAAAAATCGAGGTTTCGACTTGAGTGGCACACTACATACATCATGTTTGCTCTCGCTGTATTTTGTTGAATCTCTTGTATAACGTCATCGTAGAATGTATCGCTGCTCGCTATCTGTCTAGCATACATTGACTCATTTTTAAGAAATAAGACAGCCAATTAAAAATGTCTCTTTGACAACCGATTTATCTGTAAATGAAGTGCCATATTCAATATCGAATTGATGCACTCAGCCAAGTTTGACGTCATGTGCCCATATCGTAAACCTCGTTGTACAATTGCATCCACTATTTGAATGGTATATTCGAAACAAATGACACACCGTAGGCATTAATGGTGCTTAAGTTGTTCAACTTTTAATGGAAAACATGTTGGACAAGCTTGTAATTTGTCAATAAATAACTACCAGTTAGTGCAATAAAATAGCCCCGTATTTGAAAATTCGATGTGCAGTGAATACATAGTTGGAACTACAAACCCATGTTGATGACTAGATCCGTCGTTGAAGGATATTTTCAGTAGTAGTTGGATCCCACATGTTGTATGTAGTATCGATTATGAGTGTAATCCCAGAGGGATCCATGATGATCAATCGCTGAAAGTATTTCGGGTCTCCTGTCTAATATGACACATATGTCGGGCTACGGGCTGAAGCGGTACAATCGACTCAAGAAGAAATCAAAATCATCTGTCGTTTCTCTAAGAGTTATTGTAAACGCTATAGGTAGAATCTTTCGATTATCTTCTTGAGCAACAACAAGCAACAAATGCTGCTGATACTGTAATATCCCGAATAAGGGCCTAATCGGAATAGTGGTTTCGTGACAACAAATATAAGATAGAAATAATTATTTTATGATTATTTTGAGGTCTATGACATTATTGCATGATTGCGTGAAAAATTCGTGAAGAAATTTTATGCATAAAGTGCTTAAATTGAAATTAGGGACTAAATCGAATAATTTGCAAAACTTGCATTCTAGAAGTTTTTAGTATGAAATTGCTTTGGAATATTAATGAGGAGGTCTTAAATAGCAATTTTACCAATTTCTAAGTCTATGGACAAAAATTGGACGTGGATGGAATTTTTGGAAAGTTTAGTAGTAAGGGCATTTTAGTCATTTGGTAATTAAAAGAAATAAAAGGGAAAATAAAGTCAAAATTGACTCATCTTTTTCATGGAGGACGAAATTAGCATGGGGAAAGCCATGAATAGGGTTTTCAAGCTTTCCAAGCTCAATAGTAAGTCCGTTCTAACCCCGTTTTTCAAGTTCTTTACGTTTTTGAAATCCCGGTAACTTGATTAAGCTTATGCTAGCAATAATTCAACCTAGGGTTTGTATTTGGAAAAATACCCATAGGTGAAATTTGTGTATTTTGGTGTTTTATGATAGAATTTGAGGTTTTAAATTATGTTAAACAACTTGTGCTACTCGGTTTTAAGTGAAAACGAGTAAAAGTGCTTAATCGGTAAAAATACCTAATAGTCATAAGTACATGTTAGAGTGAGAATTTGATGTTGCCATAGAAGGGAAAATGATCATCATGTCATAAAACATAAGAAAATAGGATGAAATTTAATTTCCGAACCTTGGGGCAAAAGTGCAAATATGCAAAAGTTTAGGGGTCAAAATGAAAATTTGTAAAAATATGATTTTTGGAGCCATATGAATAATGTGACTAATTATTAGGCTAAATTTGATATTATAGATGAAGGAAATCAAGATTCGGGCTTAAATCGGGAAAATACAAGGTTATGGACTAAAATAGTAAATTGTCGTTTCTAGATCGAGGTAAGTTGGTATGATAATAATACTGCAATAATTTTGTAATTTATATTTGAAAGTTAAATTTAGTGAATTAATTGAATTATGTTAAATTAAATGTTATGGTGCTAAGTTTATGAATTGATTTAAAAATATGTCTATGGTACATGAAGTGCATTGAATTATCATGCATAAATGTGATTTCTATGATTATGAATATTATGAGCAATTGTAAGTTCATATAATTTTTAATAATGCAATGTGTAAATTAAATGTTATTGTCTTGAGAAGTAAGTTTATATGTAAGTAATACATCAATTTTACTTGTATTATGAGATTTTATAATAATATTGGAAATATTTTTGTTGATAATTACTTGATTGGTGAAATAGTTGGAAAAGAGAGAAATCCCGGTTGAACCTTCAGAAAGATTGGATGATACAGATGGTATGTAGCTAGGTCACATGTATGGTGCTGAGTGCACATCATGTGTACAAGAGAGCTACGAGACATTATGATGTAGCTAGGTCGCATGGGTGATACTATGCGTACACCATGTAGACAAGAGAGCTACGAGATATATGTAGCTAGGTCACATACGTGGTTCCAGGTGAAGGACACCATGTAGACAAGAGAGCTACGCAATAAACTTGCTAGGTCACATGGGTGGTATTAAGTGTTCACCATGTGTACAAGAGAGCCGAACTATATGATGGGTGGAGCTATGTGCTGAAACTACCAAGTATCGAGGATTGATCCGAAGTGTTCAACGGGAGACTTACTATGTACTGCTTTGTGAGTTTTGTGATGAATAAATGCAGGAATTTGCTTATGTGAATGATGTGTTCATTAAGTGACCGGGATATGGTAAGGTTATAAACAAGTAAGTTATACATGAGGATGATTTTATGGTGACCTTGTAATCATGGGCCTATGCTTGTGATGTATGAAATGTGGTGAAAATGATTTGTGATATGTATGTTAAAATGAGGTTAATACAAAGAAAGTGTGAAAGAGTGAATTAGCAATAAAATTGTTTTGGACAGCAGCAGTGACGTTGTAACGCCCCCACGCCCGAAACCGTCACCGGAGTCAAGCTTGAGGTGTTACTAAACTTATCTTACCTTTTAAACAACTCTAAACCACTTATTTTAATTTTCGGAATAAACTGTTTTTCTGCGTCATAGCTGCTTAAAAATTCATTTCTCGAGTTTCAAAACTCGAAATTAAGATCCGTAAATTTTTCCTGAAACTAGACTCATATATCTATCTACTAATTTTTTTTCTAGAATTTTTGACTTAGCCAATTAGTACAGTTTATTAGTTAAAGTTACCCCTGTTTCAGAATTCGACTGCACTGACCTCTACTTACTACGAACCACTTTTCTCCCTATACAAAATTAATATAACTATACTGTTTGTTTCTATTAAAACTAGATTAAATAAGGATTCTAACCATATAAATTACACCACCTAATTATTTTTTTTACAATTTATGGTGAATTTCCAAATTTGAAACAGGGGATCTAGAATTTTCTCTGACCCTGTTTCACTAAAACTCAGATATCTCATAAAATATAATACCTTTACCTGTTTTGCTTATTACATAAGAAAATAGACACAATAAGCTTTAATTTCATATATTATTCACCATCAAACCATGTCTCTACGATTTTTAGTGATTTTTCAAAATCACATTATTTCTGATACTTGAATCTGTTTTTAAGTTACTTTCACATTTTTCTTAGTTTTCATGTGATAGTTACTACTTATTCATACATACAATTAAACATGTATATCATCAGCCATTCTATTAGCTAATCACTAGCAAGTATTTACACATCATTCATTGATCATATCATATCAAAAGAAACCAAGTTCCTATACATGCCATACACAAAACTAAACGTCTAACTATACCAATGTGATTTCTTCGATAGTGTGATCGGGTCTCCGACGTTTCCTTCGATCCCCGAGTGGCTTGATAAAAACTATAAGAAAAAGAAAATAAAGAGAGTAAGCACTAGGCTTTGTAAGCTTACAAGCAAATAAATTACAACATTCAAACATAATGAATGATTATACATAATGTCACCTAGCCTCATAAACTTTCTTTACTTCTCATTTTCTACCTTCTTCTTTACTTACTTACCTTCTTTCTTACGACCTTTTACTATTCATAAATATAATCTACCTTCCCTTTTGCTGATAATTCACTGTAATTTAACGTGTACAATGACCCATTGAACCACTCGGAATACTAAGGATATCGGGTCGTTCTGCGTCTATCAATATCCTACCAATGCCATGTCTTGACATGGACTTACATGAATTATTCCATCTCCAATGCCATATATATATAATATGGACTTACATGGCTCATTCCTGTCTCCAAAGCCATATATCTGATATGGACTTACATGGCTCATTTCTATCCTGTCCTGTCCTGTCAACCCCAATATCCTAATATTCCTAAGGTTCAAACGGGGCTTCCTAATGCTTTTTCTCTGTCACTTCACCTTTAATTTGACTTTAAATATTCTCATAAAATAAGTATATAAATGCTGGAAATTTACAATAATAATGTAAAATAAAAGAATATTGCATTTATTTACTGTAAACTTACCTCGTATGCAAAAATAGCTACTTTTACCATTTCGTCCACAACTTGGTATTTTCTCCATTTTAGCCCGAATTTCAGTTTTCCTTGCTCTATCATTTAAAATATAGTCTAATTAGGACTCACATTATTCAAATTGACTCAAAATCATATTTTGGCAAAATTACAATTTTGCCCCTAAACTTTTGCATATTTACACTTTTGCCCCAAAGCTCGTAAATTAAACTTCAGCCTATTTTCTTATGTTTCATGACATGCTGGTCATTTTTCCCTTCTATGGCAGCATCAAATTCATACTCTAACAAGCACTTATGACTATTAGGTATTTTTACCAATTAAGTCCTTTTACTCGTTTTTGCTTGAAACCGAGTAGTACAAATTGTCTAACATAATTTAAAACCTCATATTCTATCATAAAACACCAAAATACACAAATTTCACCTATGAGTATTTTTCCAAATATGAACTCTAGGTTGAATTATTACTAGCATAAGCTTAATCGAGCTCACTGGGATTCCAAAAACGTAAAGAACATTAAAAACGGGGCTTGGAATCACTTACTATTGAGCTTGGAAAGCTTGAAAACCCTAGCCATGGCTTCCCCCATGCTAATTTAGGCCTCCATGAAGAAGATGAGCAAAATTGGCTTTTAATTTTGTATTTTAATTCATTTTACCCCTAAATGACCAAAATGCCCTTACTACTAAACTTTCAAAAATTCCTTCCATGTCCTAATTTTGTCCATGAACTTAAAATTGGTCAAATTGCTATTTAATACCTCCTAATTAATATTCTAATTCAATTTTATGCAAAATACTTCTAGAACACAAGTTTTGCAATTTATTCAATTTAGTCCCTAATTTCAAATTAAGTACTTTATGCATAGAATTTCTTCACGAACTTTTCACACAATCATGCAAACATATCATAGACCTCAAAATAATAATAAAATAAATTTTTCTACCTCGAATTTGTGGTTCCGCAACCACTGTTCCGTTTAGGCCCTATTTCGGGATGTTACAGACGTGACTTTGAAAATTCAATAAAAATTTTGGAAGTTGAATAAAAATGAAAATTATATATGAAAATAAAGCTTAATGAGTCTATTTTCACATGAAAGAAATAGGGAAAGCAAAAGAATTCTATATTGTGTGATATTTTAATTCTTGTGAAACAGGGTCTGAATGAATTCGAGATCCCCTATTTTGACTTTAGAAATTCACCATAAATTGTAAAAAAATTATTAAGAGTCATATTTTACATTAATGGATTCCTCTATTTTTAAGGTAAATAAACGGCATGGTCGTTGGAATTCTGTCTGAGAGGAGAAATTTTGTTCAGTAGTGCCTGAGAGATCGAGAGTAGTCATACTCAAAGCAGGGAGACTTTAACTAATAAACTGTACTAATTGGCTAAACCAAAAATTCTGAAAATTTTATGGGAGAAATATATATGAATCTAGTTTCAAGGAAAATTAACGAAACTAAATTTGGAGTTTTTTAGCTTCAGATATGAATGATTTAGTAACTATAACTCGATAACACAACTTAACTTTGAATATGTGTAATTGTACAATTATAGTGTTATATCTTGAAAAGCATGGTAGTAATTGCTTATTATTTTCATATGAACTTACTAAGCGTAAAGCTTACCCATCCTCTCCATTTCTTTAGTATTGGCAGGTCGGCTCGGGGTTAGAGATCGTCGGAGGCAAAATCACACTATCAAACTATCATTTTTGGGAGAATTAATTCAAATATTAGAAATATCAAGTGAGTGGCATGTATAGGAAGTTGGTTTGTGATATGTATTTTTATTATGATTTTGACCATACGTATCAGTCTGCATTGAGTTAGCGTATATGATTATGAGATGTGGTCCTTATCCATTATGGTTTATAAGTTTAATTAATAGTGCTATGTCCTATGTTTTGATGTAATGATATAGTTAACTTTGTTTGTTATGCATATGTTCGAAAAGTTTTGAATTAAATGAAATTTTATGGTCCGGTTTTCGTCTATGTGTATTGTTAAGTTTGGTAATGCCTCGTACTCTGTTCTGGCCTTAGATACGGGTAAGGGGTTACAGATACTTTCCGTACATTCAGGTGCCGTCAACTTGGACCATAAGCTTGCAGTGCTGAAATGTCTCTATGCATTAATCAAAGGTCCAAAAGAACCGGTGCAATACTCTTTTCCCAAGGACCAACTAATCACCATAATAACCTGAACGTGTTTCGAAATCGGCTATGGAACCTAGTACATACCGACCCAATACCTGACACTATTGTCATAGATAGTTATACGAACCTTCCCACCCGTGATGCAACTTTCCTATAGCCTTTTGTTTTGCAACCCACACTTTGTAGTACATTGGAGTGTATTGGTACTGGCTACGTATATCCACAATGAGCACTGATATTTCAATCTAAGGACTAGCCTTCACCATCGGTACAATATTGTCAGTAATCATGTTTGAGTCTAGCCTCGAATGGTCCTGACTTGCACCTATCGTAACACACGTATGGGGATTAAGATATTTTTTTATTGTCCACAGCCCTATTTTCTTTCGGTAAGATGCCATGATTTTCCATTTACACCTCATATCCTTCATTGCGCACTTTCCTTCGAATTTCTCAGAGTGAGACTTCATCACGTAGTAGTTCACGCTATTCTTGATGTTGTACCGCGTTAGTGTAGCAAGAAAAGCATCTTTGTTGGGATATTCCATTCTAACTTCCAGTACTCGTACATCACGATATGTGCTTGCATGACCAGGTGTTCTGTGTGGAGGCGCGAAAACTTTAAACCCCCATCGGCCGATAGGTCGATGTTCATCATGTGGGGCAAAGGCTCATATGCCCTGAATTATGTATTTGAATTCGGAGCATTATCCGAGGCGTTTTCATCAGACTCGTAAGGTTCTGATTCTGTTGTAACCAAATTCGGTTCGAAAAATAATGCCACTTCTAAACCATATAGACCACGCTACTAGATTGGCTCAGGTTTTGGCTCCTTCCCCTTATTGCATTTGCAACCCTTTCTTCCTCACTTGCATCCCCTTCATCGTTCTCACCTTTATTGTTGTAACACCCCCTAACCCGATTCTGTCGCCAGAGGGGTTATGAGGTATTACCTAAAGATCACAACAACCTTTGAACATTCATATAGTAAAATTTAACTGTATAATAATATGCTGCCAAGCCAAATTTAAATATAAACTTAACAACTCATTTGCTTATACTTACTAACAAAGTCAATTGACCATTTTACGAATTCATTTAAAAACAAATAATAAACCAAATGCCATCAATGCTTGATATTTACTCAACAAAATAAGGTATATATAAGTACTTAACAAAAATTTATGTGCATGAAGTAACATTATAACAAGACCAAATGTGCATCATTTGTCATCAATGTTTAAGTAAAATAACCATGTCCATTTCAATCATTTTGAACATCTATATAAAACCATATATATATATTCAATATGCATACCAAAATCATATAGGTAATAAACTGAATATAAATACCAATCATTAAGCTTAAAACATATTCATGCTTGCCATTAACACCGAATATCAATATCCAACCCATAATTGATCAAATTATAAGTAAAATTTTCGATTATAAACCAAGAACATATAAAACAACTCACTTACCACAACATATACATACCATAATTAATCTTACTAAACTAATATTATAACACATATTGATCATTACTATAAACAAATACACATAATTTAGACATCACAAATAAAGGCAAACTCAAACCACAACCAAACATAACCAAACTTTAACATGTAAATTAAGTCATTGTCGCATGACTTAACCATTATACATATATGAAATTTAAACATCTCCAAAATAGTAATTAGCTTATACATGCTATAAGTACCAAACCAACTTTTAAAAGTACCAAAATATTGAAGATAGTGTGGATGACTTTACTAACGATCCCCGAGCGCGTAATGATCTCCAAAATCTATAAAATAGAGACAAGAAAAACACATCCAAAGTAAGCTACCATAGCTTAGTAAGTTATAAGCTTCAACAACTCCAAATTAAATTTAATAGGCTAGTATTATCTAACTAAGTCATGCTACTAGATCATTTAATCAATATCTTACCACATTCAAAACAATTTATTAATCATATGCCCAAATTCAAATAAGTCCAATATGCATCTGCTCAACCACAATATACTACATTACTCACAAACACAAAAACCGAATGCATTTAACATTCATCATCGAATAACATTAATATATTCGATCACAAAGCCATTAAAACCAATCTATCTTTATACATACTTTCAATTTATAATACTCATCACATAGAATCGATGCTCACCTGCACAAACTTGAGCTATACATCATAGTTGTTCATCAAGAAATTTGAAGCTTTAATTTATTCAACCATTTTCGATCTACTCAAATAAATCTCACACCTAGTGTTAATGTTTACTCTGAAAATATATATACAATTTGCACACTTAGTTCTCTATATTTAAACTCGCACACTCAGTGCTCAATAACCACATTCGCATACTTAGTGCAAGATTCACATCCGTAATCGTTTACACTCACACACTTAGTGCCTAAATTCTATTACTCAATACACATCAATTTAAATTCATCAATTTTTTTTAAATTCGACAACATCAATCTTTCATGTAATTCAATTCAGCTCTTCTACTTAATTTGATTTAAATTTATATCGACAACAACACAAAAAATCGCTTAATAACTTACCTCGGATATCGACGGACAGTTGAGTTCGACTACTCAATATTTTTTATTTTCCCCAATCCACGTCTGATCTTTTTGGTTCTTGATCTAAAAAGTTCTAAATTAAGCTCATTCAAATAAAACTTCATTCATTTAAATCCAAATACACATAATTGAGCAATTTACCAAATCACCCCTAACATTATGCACTTTTACAATTTAATCCAATTTTTACAAAACACAAAATATGAAGAATTTGCATGTACAATGCTAAGGCCGAATGTTCACTAGGCTTATATAAGTCCTCCCATTTCACTAATTTCACAATCTAATCCTTCAATTTAATATTTTCAAAATTTAACCCTAAATGCTCAAAATTACCAAAAATTCCAATACCAAAAATGTTAATCTAACACTTTTATTTTATTTTTTAACATCAAACATAAATTTCATCAAACTATTAGCAATGACACTTCATGAATACATAATCAATTTCAAAATTTCAAGCATGGGCTTTATAATATTCATAGCAACGATTTCAAAAACGTAAAAATTAATAAAAACTGAACTCAAATCACTTACCTAATTGAATCTGCAAGGACCGAAAATACCAAAGCTTAGACTTTCTTTTCTTTCTCTTATTTTCGGCCAAATGAGAATAAAAAGATGAACACTTTCATCTTTTATCAAATATAATATATTAATATATATTAAAATATATCATAATGTCATAATATATAATAAACAATTCAAGTTACTATTTCACGCATATTTCCTGGCCACTAATTCCTAATTGTGGCCAAATTGCAACGTTAATATTCCATAGTATAAAAAAATTCATAATTTGGCCCTTATACATTAACCCTTAAATTTTTTATTTTACGCGATTAAACCCTTTTTCATTAATCGACCTCCAAACATTAAAATTTTTAAACGATACTTTCACAAAAGCAACTTCACACATTTTAATCATAGAAAATAATATTTAAATATTATTTTGACTCAAATTCGTGGTCTCAAAACCACCGTTCCAAATAGGGTCAAAATTAGGCTGTTACAATTATCATATTCGAGCACGGTGTTAGACGTATCCTCGCCGACCCTTGTCAAAAGGAGTAGGTCATCGGTTCTCCCATAACACATGTGCCTACCAAAATATTCAAAGGGTTAATGACCGGTGTACATCGATAATCCCTCGGTATAACTATTTCCACCCCATAACATCGACCTAGTGCCAAAGTTAAAATCGAATGCATTGATTGAATGTTGAGCCCAAGTGTCTAGATTTGGGTTATGCTGATACCCCAACTGGTATTGACCCATGAAGTTTAGATTGATGCTGGAGATCAATGAGCGTTTGCCTATAGATGTTTCAGGAACATCGTAGTAGCTGCTTTGAAGGAGGCCAGAAAACCTACAGCACAACCCTATAGTAGGACTTTTTGCTTCAACTTCGGTACCTATATTCTGCTAGTCGAAGATGGGTCAGATCCATCACATCGACGAACTCAACATATAACTCAATTGTAGTATTTCCAATTTCGGTGTGCGATGATATGACCGTCTTAAGATGCATCTCGCTATTCACATCGAATAGCTCATACTTATAACACCCCTCGCCCGTATTCGACGCCAGGATGGGGTTCGAGGTGCTACCTGACTTTAACTCAATCAACTATGTAAAACAAATCTCAAACAATTTAAAAATTTTCCTTTCCCATGTAATATGTCCTTTATGCGAGCTTACGAGGCCCTAAACATACATTTGGGGTGGTTCGGGACCCAATCGAGAACTCATTTAAAACTTAGAAAAATCTCTTGCATCAAAGCTCCACACGCCCGTGCGCTAGGGACACGCCCGTGTCCCGAGCCCGTGTCTGAAAACCTAGGTATTCTGCCAACACAACACGGCCCAAGCACACACCCGTGCCCTGCAACCATGTCCTTCATGCGGCCGAGACACATGGCCGTGTCTCTTGCCCGTGTGCTACTAGCATACATACTGACTTCATGGCACGGCATGGATACACGCCCGTGTGGCCTACCCGTGTGCTAGAATGAATTTAAAGTTTTAGGTGCAGGGGGCACACGACCATAACACACACCCATGGGCGTGAACTGTATGTCACACACGACCTAGACACACGTCCTTATGTCTTACCCGTGTGGACAAATTAGGCTATTTTCCAAGCCCTTTGTCACCCATCTTGCACAACCTACACAAGATCTTTTCAATATACCCATCTCATCACAATGAACATTAATTCAACCATAGAAAGAATATCATATGCATTCATCAAAATGAATAATAGCCATTATTCTAGGCTTAATACAAAAAAAAGGGCTTTTGACTTAGGCCAAAATACATAAACAATTCTCATGATAAATATCCTAGTCTAGCCCTATACATGCCACCTTCAAAAATATAAATCAAACTATACCGAATGCTGCGGACGATAGTGTGATCGATATCTCTGACTTTAAGGGATCCTCGAGCTAGCTAGATAACGCTGAAAGAAGAGGGAAAGAAAAGTGGGTAAGCATAAAGCTTAGTAAGTTGCATACAAGTAAATATACAACAACAATCTCACCATTACTTATCATGCTCAAATGTAAACATAACTCAACTTACTCTTTGTCATCTACTCGAGTCACATTTTCTAAATTAAGTTCGATACCCATGCTTACCGTATAGGTACCTGTAACACTCACAACATGGTTATTCTTTCTTTATCAAGATTGATCTATAACTTTCACCATTGAAACATTTGGAATATGAATGGATATTCACTGAACCTTTAACATGGGATATATTGTCGATGCGTGTCCCAGACACATCTTACACTGGCTATCTCTGTCAAGGTCGATACATGTGCCAGACATGTCTTACACTAGCACTCGTATGTGCATGCTGATGCATGTCCCAGACATGTCTTACACTAGCACAACTCTTAGCCGACACGTGTCCCAGACACGTCTTACACTGGCTATCTCTGTGTCGATGCCATGTCCCAGACATGGTCTTACACTGGCTGTCTCTGTATGGCTGATGCATGTCCCATACATGTCTTACACTAGCCCTCGTCTAGAAGTCGATGCCATGTCCCAGACATGGTATTACACTGGCTATCAGAATGTGGCCGAAGCATGTCCCAGACATGTCTTACACTAGCGCACAATTCACCCAATGCCTTGGCATGAATATCCAGTTTGTACCCTAATATTTCAATGGGATACTTCTATTATCTCAAATATTACTAGGCATTCTCGATTCATAACTTAGTAAATCATTCAATATCAATTCAAAGGCAATATGAATGCAAGCATTAACAGTGTAGTTGTATTATTTACATACAACTTACCTCGGTTTACAAAAAGTACTTGACTATTCGGTTTAATCGGTATGCTTGGCCTTCCCCCGATCTAGGTTCATATTTGGTAAGTCTTGATCTATAATGACAATATGCACTCATTTAGTCACTAATTAGGATTAAACAATCATAAATTCACACATTTGGTAAAATGACCATTTTGCCCTTAGACTTTGACAAAATGACCATTTTGCCCCTATGCTCGAAAATTGATTTTTATCAAATTTATTTGTATTTCAAGCCTAGATAAACTCTTTTTACTACTATATCAATCCCAAATTCTCAATATTTTACACACTTATCATCTATTTTGCAATTTATGCAAAATAGCCCCTTTAGGTGTTTTCATGCCAACACCTTTCACAAAAGTTGTTCATAACCCATCTAGGACTCATATTGTTCCATAAAAACTCAATAAAAATCAAAAGTGCATCCATGGAAAAACTCTAAACTCTTAACCATTTTGCAAGATTTTACTCTCATTTGAAAGCCCATGCTTCAAGGGTCTCAAAAATGCAAAAATCATCAACAAAGGGTGTGAGAATCACTTACTTGTGAGGGCCTTAAGTTGCTGAAAGTTTTCAGCCTTCAAAAACCATTTTCTTTCTGATATTTTCGGTGGTAGAGAAGAAGATGAGAAGGTGATATCATCTTTTCTTATTTTATTTCTATTTTAGTCAAATTAGCCACCTAACCCAACCAACTTGGACTTTTTAACTAATTTTGTCTCCCATTGCCGGCCCAGCATCCTAAAAAGGGTCTAATTGCCCTTTAAAAACCCTCAATTTAAGTTCTCTAAGCTAATTAACACATTTGGGTACTAAAATACAACTTTTACCTTTTATGCGATTTAGTCTTTTTTCAAAATTGGACTAGAAAACATTAAAATTAGCTCACCAAATTTTTCATGCACCAATAAAATCATACTATAGCCTCATTAAAATAATAAAATAATTTTTCTAACTTCGAATTTGTGGTCCCGAGACCACTATTTCGACTAGGCCCTAAATCGGGCTATTACACAACGGATGTAAGATATATGCATTACAACCTCTTAATTCTTCCCCGAGTCAATCCCCAAACTTTCCTCCTAATTCTAGTTCATAACTCATGCAATTTAATGGTACTACTGAACACAAATTCCATAAACTTCACTCCTACAAACACCGCCCTAAACTCTGTATTACAGATTTGACCGTCGTAGTACATAATAGATTTCACTCGTCGACTAATTTCAGTATCAGTCATGATTTGAATGAATAAACGCAAAAGAAAAAAGTAGAGAATTGTCTGAAGGAGTATACACAACTCTGTTATGTTTGTTATTAAGTTGATATGTGTCTATGCTATGAAAATTATGCCCTTTTTATAAGAGAATTGTAGCGACGTAAATTTTTTTTTGCTTTTGGTCACTAATTGAGGCGATTATTTGAAAGTTTGAAAATTTGGAAATCGACTTTCGATTTTTAAAAAAAAGGGAGTCGCCATCGATCCTTTTTCCTAGGTGTGATCGGGCACCTAATAAATCCTCTTTTTTTAAAAGAAAATTCATTTTTTAAACAAAAAGAAGGCCGAGTTTAGGTCTACGTCAAAAACAAAAGTAAAGTTGGGTTGGGAGGAGGTTACGTTGCGTGCGAGGAAGGTATTAGCACCCTCGCGACGCCCAAAATTGGTATCTTTATTAAACACGTGTTGTCTTGATTTTCAAAAATACGAATTCAATTTGACATTTAATCATGATCCGATAGAAAAATGAGAATTTTTAGTTTTCGATTTTTTTAGAAGGGTGTCCCATTTTTAACACGAGCCGACAAATTTCACCCAACATAGCAATGAAATCGATGACTTAATGTTAAATCGGTTCATTGCCTTATTTATTGATAAAAAACTGAATAAAATATTTTTTAAAAATAAAAATTCATAAATAAATAAACGGTGCAAACAATGATATAATGAATGTAAAATATTAACATATAATATAAGAGCATTAGGATAAAAATAAAAATAATATTTACAATAAAAAGAAAATAATAATAAAAATAATGATATGCTAATAATATAATAAGAAAAGCAAACTGATACAGAATGGGTAAGAAAAAATAAAAGAGTTAGAAATATATCGAAGCAAATAATAAATACGATACTAATATTAAAAACAATAACAATGCATCTGATATTAAACGTAATAATAGTATTAAACGCAAAATAAAAAACAATGAATATATATATACATATAATAATAGTTAGTAAAGTGATGGAAACATGATGTTAAAAACACTAATAATATTACCTATATACATACGTATATATATTTAAAATATAAACATAATAATAGTATTACAAAGTAGATACATAGTATAAAAAATATATACATATTATAATGTTAAAAATACATACATAATATATAGTTATTAAAATATATATATATATAAGATAATATGTAAGAAAAAATATAATATAGTATTCGAAATATATACATGATATATATAAAATACAATATTAAAAAGGTATATATATACGTAATATATAAAAATGCATATATAATATAATGTTAAAATATTTACATAATATATACATACATAGTAATAATGTTGAAAACACCTATTAATAATATTACATAAATATATACCTATATATATATATTAAAGATATATACATATATAATAAAACATATAATAATATTAATAACAATAATAAGGATAATATAAAAATATATACATAAAATAGTATAAAAATATATATACATAATATATAAAAATATAATATTAAAAAAATATACCTAATATAAGAGTATTAAAATAAAAAAATAATGAAGAAATGAGTAAAAATAATATACATAATAATATAATAAGAAAATAATATATTTATAATAAGTACTTAAAAATATCTATACGTATATATGTATAATAATGATAAAAATAATAATAATAGTGAAAATAATATATCTAATAATAGAAAAAGATAATACTATATAAAAGTATATATATAATAAAATATATACTAATATTAATAATAAATATAATAGGGGTAAAAGTAGATATAATAATATAAATAGTAACGTACATGAAAAATAATAATAAATAATAATAATATAAAAAGAGAATATGATATAATAATAGTGATAATAATAGTAATAATAATAAGTAGAAAATATTAGTACGTTAATAGCAATAATGTATGTCAATAACAATAATAATATAAAAAAATAATAATATGGTAAAAATTAGTAATAATATGTATTAAAAATAATAGTAATGAAAATAATACTAACGGTAATAATAATAATAATAGAAATAATAGTAATAATATTAATAATATAAAAAAATAAGAATATTTAATAAAGAAACGAAAATAAACGAAAAAGGACTAAAATTGAACTAAAAACGGAGTTTTGGGGCAAATTTCAAAATAGAACAAAAGAAAGGGGCTTAATTGAACGCGCACAAAACATAGGGGGACCGAAACAACAATTATTCCTTCCTATCAAAACGCAGCACATCAGCGAGGACTAAATTGAAAATCGCGACAAATTTCGGGGCTAAATTAAAAATAAAAAATGACTTAATTGCAAAGTAATAAAAAAACGGAAGGGCTAAAAGCGTAATTAGCCCTTCCGTTAAAAAACAGGGGGATCCTAGGCGGGTCGGGTCGATCCGGTCCAAGTCAAAACGACGTCGTTTTGGGTGTTAATGGCCAACCCCAAAACGACGTCGTTTTAGGGGGCTATAAAAGTTAAGTTTTTGAGGAAAAAAATCATTTGTTAGCATTAGGGGAAAAAAAAAGAGAGAGAAGAGAGAATTCTCTCTGAACTAGGCCCCTGCTCCGGCCAAGAAGGCCACCGTCACCATCGCCTGTCCGCCACCACCGGCCACCGCCGACCACCGTACACGGTGGCCAGAAATTCGAAAAGGTATTATTTTTTTATTTTTTCTTGTATTTTTAATATATATGTGTTTATGAATAACTTGGGAAAGAAAAAAAATAAAAAAGAAAAAGAAGCAACCTTTTCACCTTGTAGATCTTGCTTTTTTCGAATTTGTTTTGGAGATTTTTGGTTTGATCTTTGAATCTTTTCTTCTTCTTTGTATTCAATACTTACTATATTTTTTTGTATTTCCCAAAAATGAACCCCTTTACAATGATTTTTACTTGGCTTATATAGCCCTTTTTCAAGATTAGTTTATTATTGTTGTCACTTCTGTCTTTGTTTCTTGCAGGTGGATGAAGGGTGCTGACATGGGCGGTGGAGTAGGTGGTGGTGGCAGTGGTAGTAGCGGCACACCTAGGGGGCTAGGGTTTCTGATTTGTTTTGTGTGACTTGGGCTATTATGGTTAGTTTGGGCTTGGGTTAGGATAGGTTAAAATGGGTTTAAGTTTTTAGTTGGGTTTAGCTATTTGGGTAGTTGGGTTTTGGGTTTTATTGGGTAGTTGGGTTTTGGGTTTTATTGGGTTTTAATGGGTTAAAATTGGCCTGCAACAGCTGCCCCTCTTTGCTCATTGTCGTGTAACGAGAATAGAGTAAAGACAGAAAAAAAAGGCCAATTTTGCTCGATTTTTTCGAGTCTTGACTTCTTTGGTGCTCTTCTTGCTCAGGTAATCTCTTTTCAGTCCACTGTATCTTGTAGTTTTGATCTATCTCACCGCAACTTCAAAGATATGACTCGTAGCTTCACTTTGCTCGCTTCTTCAGGCGTATGAGGTTCATAGCTGCTTCACTGCTCCACTACAACTTCAGGGAGATAAGGTCTAATATCTTTAGTCTGCTCCATTACAACTTCAGGGTTCCGCTACCACTTCATGGAGATCAGACTTGTAATTTCAACTTACTCCATTGCAACTTCAAGGAAGCAAAATTTGTATATTCTATTAACTCTAATCTTTATTCTTTATTAAAAAACAAACATCGAAAATAGCTCGGCATACAAACTGACATTCAACTCATCTCTCGAATTATGAGTTAGTTTTTCAAAAAAGTAAAAAATTAAAAATACCTCAGTGTGTGACCTGAGGCTCAACTCACCTCTCGCAATATGAGTTGATTTTTTTGAAAAACAGAGACTAAAAGGCTCAACTCACTTCTCGCAATATGAGTCGATTTGAGGCTCAACTCACCTCTCGTAATATGAGTTGATTTTTTTGAAAAACAGAAATTGAAAATACCCCAGCGTGTGATTTGAGGCTCAACTCACCTCTCGTAATATGAGTTGATTTTTTTGAAAAACAGAAATTAAAAATACAAGCGTGTGACCTGAGGCTCAACTCACCTCTCGCAATATGAGTTAATTTTTTTTGAAAAACATAAAAAAATAAAAATACTTTAGCGTGTGACCTGAGGCTCAACTCATCTCTCTCAATATGAGTTGATTTTTTTGGAAAGCATAGTTTGAAAACATAATTTGGAAATACCTCGGCATGTGAACCGAGGCTCAACTCACCTCTCGCAATATGAGTTGATTTTTGGAAAAAAACAGAAATTGAAAAATAGAATTTTGAAAATATCTCGACATGTAATTCGAGGCTCAACTCATCTCTCGCAATATGAGTTAATTATTGGAAAAAATAGAAAATTAAAAAACAAAATTTTGAAAATACCTCGACATGTAATTCGAGGATTAACTCATCTCTCGCAATATGAGTTGATTTTTGGAAAAAATAGAAATTTAAAAAACAGAATTTTGAAAATACCTCGACATGTAATTCGAGGCTTCAACTCATCTCTCGCCATATGAGTTGATTTTTGAAAATAGAAATAAAAACATCAGAATACCAAAACATGTCATCTGGTGGAACTCAGGTGTCTTTTCCTTTATTCAGTACAACTATCATCGCATCCTCTTGCTCTGCTGGAGTACCTATATATGTCATGCATGATGTTGTCATGATATGTACATGTTTGTCTTAAATGTTTTTATGCCTACATGATTATGCTATGCTCCTTAGGCATGTTTGTCGTATGTCCTTTTCCATCACGATTTTTGTGATGATCTACATTCTTGACTTTCTCTTTAGGCCCTGTATCCGTCCTCAAGCTTCACGAACAATCTGCGTTTCTCAAATATCACTCTTTTGCCCCTGGTTGAACTTTGTCCTTACTTTGAGACTCTTGTACTTATCAAATTCTTATTCGGGTAATACTTAACATTTCTTTTGTTTAGAGTATGTCATTTCACTATTTATCATTTAAATAAACCACATAATGAGATGCATGAAAATGGTCAGGTAGGAACAAAAAGAATACCTCACATTTATTTATTTCAAATGGAGCAAACAAAGAAAATTAACCAATGATGGTAAAAAAGTGTCATAAAGAGAAAAGGGATCGCATTCAACGGATACAAATGCTCTAGATATTCGACGCATGAACTCTTCCACGTTCCTCAATCAAGAATCTTTTCGAGCATGGATTCTTGCGTAGAAGATTTCGAGCTGCTGAAAATGCTTCAAATACTGTAGTCTTGCCGTTTGACTCACTTGTTCAAATCGTCTTGCTCTTTGAGCCCAGTGTTTGTTTCATTAGAACGCCTTTTCGGGTTTTCATCCTTATCTTTTATGTTAATCAAGACACCCTTTCGGGTTTTCACCTTGATCTTCTTCTTCTTTTTTTTTAGGCATAATATTTCTTTACAGCATCTGAGTTCACTGGATTAGGTAACTCCTTTCCATCCACCTCAGTGAGAATCAAAGCTCCACCCGAAAATACCTTCTTTATGACGTATGGTCCTTTCCAATTTGGTGCCCATTTTCCTCATAGGTCTTTTTGTATTGGGAGAATCTTTCTCAGCACGAGTTCTCCTTCGTGGAATTCTCTTGGCCGTACTTTCTTATCATGGGCTACGATCATTCTCTTCTGGTACATCTGTCCATGACAGATTTCCTTTAAACGTTTTTCTTCGATGAGGTTTAACTGGTCATATCGAGCTCGAACCCATTCTGCTTCCTCTAGTTTCGACTCTATTAAGACTCGTAGAGAGGGGATCTCAACTTCGATAAGTGGCACAACTTTCATTCCATAGACCAGAGAGAAAGGAGTTACTCCTGTAGATGTCCGCACAGATGTGCGATATGCATACAAAGCGAACGGTAGCTTCTCGTGCCAATTTTTATATGTCTCGGTCATTTTCCCAATAATCTTCTTAATATTCTTGTTGGCCGCTTCAACAGCTGCATTCATTTTCGAGCGTTAGGGTGATGAGTTACGATGCTTTATTTGAAATTGCTCACACACTTCCTTCATCATCTTGTTGTTCAGATTCAAGGCGTTATCTGAAATGATTCTTTCAGGCAAACCATATCGGCAAATGATTTCCTTTTTCAAAAACCTGCAAACTGCAGTCTTCGTCACATTGGCAAACGAAACGGCTTCTATCCATTTTGTGAAGTAGTCAATAACCACAAAAATGAACCGATGTCCATTAGAAGCTTTTGGGGAAATTGGCCCTATAACATCTATGCCCCACATAGAAAAAGGCCATGGAGAAGTCATGACATGAAGGGGCGAATGAGCTACATGAATTTTATCACCATAAATTTGACATTTGTGGCATCTTCGTGCAAAACTGATGCAGTCACTTTCCATCGTCAGCCAGTAATAACCGAGTCTCATAATCTTCCTGGTCATAGTGAAACCATTGGCATGTATCCCACAAATTCCCTCATGGACATCTTCAAGTATTTTTCTGGCTTCAACAGTATCTAAGCATCTCAAGAGCACTTGATCTTTTCCTCTTTTGTACATAATGTCCCCATCAAGAACAAATCCCGCTGCCATTCTTCTGATTGTTCTTTTGTTGTTCTCATTTGCTTGTTCGGGATACATTTGATTCTTGATATATTCTGAGATATCATGGAACCATGGCCGTCCATCTGGCTCTTTTTTAATGCTGAAACAATATGCAGGGACTTCATATATGCTCATTTGCGGAGGCATTATCTCTGTTTCTCTGTTCGCTTTGAACATTGAAGCCAAATTGGCCAGGGCATCAACCAATTGATTTTCTTCTCGTGGAAAGTAATTAAAAGTTATTTCTTTTTATTTTTTGATTAGTTCCACCACTAGATCACTGTATTTAACCAATTTCGAATCTCTCAATTCCCAATCTTCACGGATTTGGTATATCACCAACGCTGAGTCCTCGTGCACCTCTAAGGTTTCGACGTTTTGTTCAATAGCTGCACGAAGTCCCATGATACAGGCCTCATATTCTGCTATGTTATTAGTACAGAAGAAATTCAGCCTGGCAGTGAACGGATAATGGTTCCCTTCTGGTGATACTAAGACTGCTCCAATCCCATGCCCCAAGGTATTCGATGCGCTATCAAAGCTCATTTTCCATGACTTTTCTTCTGATGACTCGCACTCTTTTTCTGTAATGCATATCAAGTCTTCATCCTGGAAATCAAATCTCAATGGCTTATATTCTTTTGTTGTTTGAGTTGCTAAAAAATCAGCTATTGCATTCCCTTTTATCGACTTTTGGCTCACATAGACAATGTCGTATTCTGATAGTAGGATTGCCATCGTGCCATTCTTCCTGAGAGTGTAGGTGATTCCACCATGTACTTTATTGGGTCCAACTTTGAAATTAACCATGTCGTATGATACAACATATATTGCCTAAGCCTCCGAACTACCCAAACTAAAGCGCAACAGAGTTTTTCAATTGACGAGTACTTTGCCTCATACTCTGTGAATTTTTTGCTGAGATAGTAAATCGTCTTTTCTCTTTTCCCCGACTTATCATGTTGCCCCAGTACACAACCCATTGAATTTTCAAACATAGTCAGATACAATATTAACGGTTTTCCTGGAGTTGGCGGTATTAGTACCGGGGGACTAGACAAATATTGTTTTATCTTGTCAAAAGCCACTTGGCACTCCTCGTTCCATTCTCCGGGATTATGCTTTTTTGAACGAGTCGAAAAATTGGGTCACACTGATTGGTAAGTTGAGCAATGAACCGAGCGATGTAGTTCAACCTCCCTAAAAATCCTCTGACTTTTTTTTACGTGCGCGGAGGTGGTAGTTCTTGTATGGCTTTTATCTCATCTGGATCAACTTCAATGCCCCTCTCGCTGACGATGAAGCCTAGCAATTTTCCCGAGGTAGCCCCAAACGTACATTTAGCTGGATTAAGTTTCAACTAGAACTTTCTCAGTCTTTCGAACAACTTCCTGAGGTTCCCAATATGCTCTCTTTCCCCCTTGAATTTGGCGATCATATCATCGACGTAGACTTCTATTTCTTTGTGCATCATGTCATGAAACAATATCACCATGGCCCTTTGATATGTTGCCCCAGCGTTCTTTAATCCGAACGGCATCACCTTATAACAGAATGTTCCCCACATCGTTACGAAAATAGTTTTTTTCATATCCTCAGGAGCCATCTTTATCTTATTATAACTCGAAAATCCATCCATGAACGAAAACAATGAATGTTTGACTGTGTTATCCACCAATGTATCGATGTGTGGCAAAGGAAAATTATCCTTAGGACTTGCTCGATTCAGGTCACGATAATCCACACACATTCGTACTTTGCCGTTTTTCTTTGAACTGGGACTATGTTAGCCACCCATTCTGGATATTTGGAGACTTGCAGGAAGCCAGCATCAAATTGTTTCTTGACTTCTTCTTTTATCTTCAACAGCATTTCAGGTCTCATCCGTCTTAGCTTCTGTTGAATGGGTTTGCATTCTGGTTTCAGTGGGAGTCTATGGACCACTACATCCTCATCCAATCCTGGCATGTCTTGGTACGACCATGCAAATACATCTTTGTACTCATGAAGTAAAGCGATCAAATCATGTTTGGTGTTATCTGAAATGGAGGTCCTAATCTTCACTTCTTGCCTCTTTTCTTCATTTCCCAAGTTTACTATCTCAATAGATTCTTGATGAGGTAGAATCTGTTTATCTTCTTGTTCTACTATTCTTAGTAAGTCAGGAGACGAGATATAGTCTTCAATATTTTCCTCAGCTTCGAACTCTCCTAAACAAATAGCCTTCTCGAAATCGATTTCAAGATTTGTAATGGGTTTATTCATATTGTTGATATCTAAGCACCTGAAAGTTGAATGAAAAAGAAAACTATACAGGGGCATCAAAGTATGGGGATCGACAAGCATAATATTATGGCATGATGTGAGATATATGTAATGACAGGCTGTGAGAAGAGGGCAAAAAGTATGAAGTTAATGAGAATGAAAGGACCATGACAAAATGCATCTCCATTGATGTTCATTTAAACGATAAAGAGCAAACCATAAGCTCTTATAAAAGAATCCCTATTATTACTTAGGGACACACAAAAAGAAGAGTGTTAACATTGAGCATTACTCTAGAGAAGAATTAGAAACTACAAGGAGATCCACGGCAGTCCAGTTGTTCAAAACGAATTCAGGAAGACAAGGGCGTATCATTGAAACATCTTTAATTGCATCATTTTCTTTGTCAATGACATTTATACTGTCATTTTGAAGACCCATTTCAATTAATAACAGCGTGCTTCGCGGATTATCTTGCCCATGGTATATCATTCCTGCAGATGTAAATGTTTTTGACAAAGGAGGGTACGTTTTGGGCTCCCATTTTAGTTCTCGGCCTAAGGCTCTTGAAACCCTCCTTTCTTAATCTTTCTGCCATTGTTTTTTTCTCTGTTGTATATCCGGCTAGAACCCTAAACCATATCGAGCCTTATGGGGCACTGGTTTTAGAGCTCTAACTATCCCTTGCTGATATCTTCCCAAACCTTTCCTCGTTTGGGCTCCCTTTCCCACAGTCAACTTGATTCCCATCTTGGTATTCCTTGACAGCTTAGGCATGGGAATTTTATTTCCTTCAGCAACAAACGTAGCATTGATGAATTAAAAGGAACAGAAGGAACATTCTACTGCATCCTTGCTTACTTCGAGGTATGGTGTATCAGCAGAGATAGATGTGACAATGTCTTCCTCACCCTCGACAGTGACCAAAAGACCATCCATGATAAACTTCACTTTTTGATGGAGAGATGAAGGAACTGCCCCAGCAGAATGGATCCAAGGCCTTCCTAAAAGGCAATTATATGAAGGCGTGATGTCCATGACCTGAAACTCGACGTCATATATGTAGGGGCCCACTTCTAGAGGGATATTGATCTTTCCCATGACTTCTCGTCTTGTCCCATCGAATGCCCTTACTGTGGAGTGACAAGGCCTTAGATAAGACAGATCAATTGGAATTCTAGAAAGTGTGGCCAAAGGCATGACATTGAGTGCAGACCAATTATTAATGAGCACATTCGGTATTATGTAACCTTACAACGGGTTGTGATGTACAATGCTTTTACGGAGCTCCTACCATTTGGTGGTATTTCGTCATCACTAAAAGAAATAAAATTATCCGCATTCAGGTTATTCACCCACCTATCCAGCTTTTCAACAGATATATTGTTTGCCACATAAGCCTGATTTAACACTTTCAGCAGAGCGTTTCGGTGTGGTTCTGAATTCAACAGTAGGGATAATACTGAGATTCGTGCCGATTGTTTGCTTAACTGTTCCACGACATTATATTCACTATGCTTGATGAACTTCAAGAATTCATGTGCTTCTTCTTCACCCACAGGCCTTTTAACTTCTTGTTCGGATGGAATCTCAAGTTCGACCTCAGCCTCGTGCATTGGTGCCTTTCCTTTCTACTTTGAGTCATTAGTATTCTTTATTAGTTCGACCACTTTAGAATAACACCTCCCGTTGCGGGTGAAATGTCCTACTTCGCCAACATTTTCAACTGTGACTTTGGATTTTTCACCTTCAGGTATGATAATGTTGACATCAAATTTCCATGGTACTGCCTTGTTATCTTTGTAAGAGAAATGAGATGGTACTTCGATTATCATCTTTGGTTTCACTTGCTCCTTTTTTGCATCGTAATAAATCACCAATGGTCGATCGGCACTATAAAGGAAACCTGATGATTGATTATCAGAAGTGCATATTTCTCATTTGTCTGCTTCTTCCATTTTGTTAAAGATCTCGACTTCCTTGTTGTTCATCATGTCTTGAAGTATTTTTCTGAATCCTTCACAAGATTGGATATCATGCCCCTCGATCCCATAAAAACACTGATTTTTTGTATTTCCTTCTTTGAAAATTTTGTTCGGGTGATAGAACAGCCCTTTTTCAACATTACCTCCCAAATCCTTCACAGCGGTGTCTTTATTTCAAAAACACAACTTCTAGTACGCCACTTGTCTTCTTGTGTAACAATACTCACGTTTCCTTCAGTGTGGTTAGGGAGTGGATTTCCAGCCGTATTGCCCGCACCATCAAATCGTAAAATGCCTGCATCGATAAGACCTTGAACCCTCCTTTTAAAGGCCAAACAATTTTTTGTAGAATGCCCCTGGTTTCTAGCGTGGTACATGCAACTAGCATTAGGATCGTACCATTTTAGGTATGGAGGCTTCAGAGGTGCCATATAATGTAGGGATATTAATTGTTTTTCTAACAGTTTTGGGTACAGCTCTCCGTATGACACGAGAATTGGGGTGAACTGGGGCTTTTCAGGATTAGATCTTATCGGTCTTTGTTCATTTTTGGGTTGGTTTTGAGCGGGCATGGTATTTGGTGGGAACATGGCATATGGTCTTTGGTTATCTGTGGCGTAGACGGGTAAGGAGGAGGTGCTTGATAGTAAGGGTTTTGGGGAGGATAATAAAAATTTGGAGGTGAGCAATATCGAGGTCGTAGTTGGATTGGGTAAGGATTAGAAGTGTGGTGGCTCTCAGTTCCCACCATATGGGTTTCTGGCTCTTTTTTCTTCATAGGCGCCGCCCTTTTTGAGCTTTCGAGACCTTCTATCCTTTCACTCTTGATGGCATTCTCTATAAGTTCACCAGATATTACAATATCTGCAAAGTCTTTCGTGGCACTTCCTACCAGCTTATCATAAAATGGCGCTTTCAAAGTGTTGATGAAGAGGACCGTTATTTCAGTCTTAGTCAATAGAGGTTCTACTTGAACCGAGATATCCCTCCACCTTTGCGCGTATTGCCTAAAAGTTTCCGTCGGCTTCTTTTCCATCATCTGTGGAGTCAGCCGATCAGGCACCATGTTAGATACATGCTTGTATTGTTCACAAAATACTGATGCCAAGTCTTTCCATGATCAGATCTTTTCTCTACTAAGTTGATTGTACCATCGAAGAGCCGATCCGACCAAGCTATCTTGAAAACAGTGTATGAGCAACTTATCTTCATTCACGTAGCTCGTCATTTTTTGACAAAACATGACAAGATGCGCTTTTGGACATCTCGTGCCATCGTATTTTTAGAAATCTGGTACTTTGAATTTTGGAGGTAGAACCAGATCGGGCACCAAACTAAGCTCTTTGGCACTTAATGCAGAGAAGGCTTTAGTACCTTCTATTGCTTTGAGTCTCTCTTCCAAACTCTTATACTTGTCCCGGGCATCATGATCATCCATTTTCAACCTGGCTATTTCTACCGGATCATCCAAATCTGGGACAATTGGATAGGCAGGATTAGCTCTGAGGTTCGATACAAATATACCTTGCCCTAGATGAGCAGGGGGTACGGGTCGTTGCTCCAAACTTGTAGGTTCCCCTAGAGGATATCCTCTTTACGTTGTATTGGCGTGAGGTGGAGTGAATCCTAGGGGATAGAGCGGATCTTGATCATGATTAGTTCTTGGCTGGGGCTCCATAGTGTCAGGGCTCTACATAGGCTCCTTTCCCTTAACCAAAGTTGACATCATTTCCATTATCTTGGCCATTTGATCTCTTTGCTCGAGCGATTCCTCTCGAGATCTTACCATCAAATCTCTCGTCTCCTGCTCTGATTTGGCCAACTGCTCTTGCAGTTCTCTTTGAGCTCTTTTTATCCTTTCAATTCTCTCATTGAATTCGGCCTCCATGGTTCTAGCTACTAGACGCGTTCTATAAGAATGGCGTGATTCTAGACTTGATGTGTCGCAACTGCGGGTTATACGGTTTTAACCTCAGTTAATGATTATGGGATATGTACATGCAATGAATGGATGAATGCACAAATGGCAAATGAATGTAATGACGAATAAATGTTAGTCATGAATAAATATGCAAGAATTTGGTATTGATTTCAAAATAGCCCCATACTTAGGCATTTCATTTATCAAAAGAGTCTATTACTAAATATTTCACCATTTTTCTTGATTTGACAGTTACACAAATTTCCTAGCCACATCGCCTTGTTTCTTCACTCGTTCTAAGAATTCTAATATGCTTGATATTGACTCGAAGGGAATTGGCAACTGAGAGCTTCGGCTTCACCTGATAACTGCACAACTTGCATAGCTACATTGCGAATTTTGTTAATCAAAAAACCAAGTTGCATTTCTTTTTCTTGGAGAGCTCTTTCATAAGTGTGAGTGTCTCTGTCGTATTGTTCATTCTTTTCTTCTAAACCTTTTAGAAGAGTATCTAACTGTTACTGACGAGATTGTAGCATATTTTCTAGATCTCGTATTTTCCTTCTTAGCTCTTGACGTTCGAACTAACTAGTCACAAATTCTGCAGTCATAGTTTCATACTCAGCATTCTTCTTTCTTAACTCTATCATAGCACGTGCAACTTTTTCCTCTTCTTTCTTTGCTTTCCCTTTCTAGAATTCCATCCCACCTTTGACGTTGCTTAGCTCTTCTTTCCGTTCTACCGAAGATTTGGCCAACCCACTGTTTCTTATAGTGCTTCTTAATTTTTTATTTTCCAAATGAAGGTCCTTTAAGTCATTTCTCACGATCTCAGCTTCTCTTTGGATTTTTACAGTTTGGGACTTTTTAATCTGAACATCGATCTTTAGCTGGTAATTTTCCTCTTGAAGAGAGCTGATATCCCGTAACAACTTAGCCTTTTCACGTTCAAATTCGTGTCTTGTTACTTCCAGCTCGGATGGCATTTCTTCTGAAAAAGGATTCTGGAAAGTATAATTCGTCGATGAGACTTGTTGACTATTCACTCGTTGTTTTCTCCATATGTCATAATCTTGAGTGATAGTATCAGCATAAAGAGCTAACTCCATTAGGTGAATTTCTTTCTAAGCCTTTGCAGCATCCCGGACTCTTTTCATGTAACCGTCACCTGTAAAGGCAAACTCTGACTGTGCCAACCCTCCGGTGGCGGGTATGAACTGTCGTGAAGCAAACTGCCTTTGAACCATTAATGGAGCATATCCAACCCCTCCCCATAATCCGAGTAAAGGCACCCAATCTTGGCTTCCGCATTTATATATCAGAATTGAAGGACGGATCCATGGTGCTCTCCAGGTTATCTCTTCAGCGCGAAGGTTTTAAAAAACTGAAACCCAGTGCTACTCGGTGACATCTTTCGGCCAATCTTTCTCAAGGTGAACTTTCAATAGGGCGAATGTTTTTGAAAACATGTGGAAAGGTGTGCGCTCCACTTTCCAGAAATGGCTTAGAATCCAAACATTAAGTAATTGTGCGCATCCGATAAAACGTCCTTCCCCTTTCCTCCTACAACAACTTAGAGATCTAAAAGTCTCGGCCAAGATAGCCGGGACGGGGTTGATTCCTTGCTTTAATCTTTCGAAAAAATCCACTACTGCGACTTCTATATGCCCGAGGACTTTTGGGAAAACAATTAATCCGTAAATGGCCAAAGCAAACAAATCAATCCTCTTCACAATATCTGGATGGTTTTGAACTAAATCTCGCAGAGAAAACCACGAAACACAACTGATTTTATTCTTCTTCTTTATCTATTTTTCAGCCCATATATCGGTTATTCCGGTCAACCTCACGAGCTTTTTCTTGAAGGTCATTGGCTTAGGCTCTTTCACGTATATCTTGCTGAATTGTACATTGTCAACACGAAGCAAAGCAGCATATTCTTTTATGGTCGAAGTCATATCTTCGTGATTGAAAGTGAAACATTAGTAAACTGGATCCCAGAATCAAACCATGGCTTGAATCAGTTGTTCATCTACGTTGACGGCGATCAAGTGAGATATATCCCCGTACTTTTCGGTGAAGATGCCCCTAGTGTCTGAATCCCACTATTTCCAAATTCGAGTCAAATCCTCGAGGTTGTTCTGACGAACATTTGTAGTTACTTGCTCAGGAAGATAGGAGATACATCCTTCCATTAAACTGTCCCCTTTTACTTTTTGAATTTTTAAAGACCAGTCTCGAACCATGACATTTTTCTCGGTTACTTGTGTAATTGACTCCTCCATCAGAAACCCATTTTTGGCAACCAATCTCTAATCAACACCTTCCTAATAAGATGCCTATGATGCATAATGCAAAGATAAAAACAAAGACAAATACCTTGGTTAGTAATCACAATAAATATAAACAGAGAAAAAAAACTATGGAGAATCTAACAAATTAATTTACCCGGTCCATAGACCAGATTCCTTTGCGAAAGTATAAATGTAAAAGAAATGAAAGGTAAGAGGCGTTTCTCCTGTGTACTTATTTTGGTGATTATTAATAGACAGAGGTTCGGCATGGCCCTAATTAGGTGGCTCGTACGGTTCACCATATGCGGTTTCGGTTCTAAACAGGTACTCAAATTGTTCGTACTATCGTCTACTAAGACTAGTACGAAGCCTCGGTCGTAGCCCATCACAGGCTCACGAGTTCAATTCGAGGGATTACATTTACTTATGCCTATGCGGAGGGACAAGTTAACTCACGAAAGCATAAGTCATATGTAACCCGGAAGTATTCACTAGCTTGTGCGGAGGGACGAGTTAACTCACGAAGGCATAGCGTTTACTTCCACTTAAGCGGACGGAGCCCGGGTAGAGAGCTCATGTTTTGCAAAAATACAAGTGCACGGTGTGTGGGGAGAAACTCACAAACCCTTACGTTTTATTTTAAAACTACGAAACTAAAAACTATAAAAACTTAGAGCTGAAAAACAAAAGATAAAACAAGTTAGAAAAATATTCACAACATGACGCAAATGCATGATTTTTTTGAAAACAAAATTTGAGGATCACGACTAAATATTAATTTGAACAAGGAAATTCGAAAATTTTAACAACACGCATTTAATTCGACTTGGCTCTCAAAAATTAATGTCCCCAGTGGAGTCGCCAGCTGTAGCGACGTAATTTTTTTTTTTTTGCTTTTGGTCACTAATTAAGGCGATTATTTGAAAGTTTAAAAATTTGGAAATCGACTTTTGATTTTTAAAAAAAAGGGAGTCGCCACCGATCCTTTTTCCTAGGTGTGATCGGACACCTAATAAATCCTCTTCTTTTAAAACAAAATTTATTTTTTAAACAAAAAGAAGGCCGAGTTTAGGTCTACGTCAAAAACAAAAGTAAAGTTGGGTTCAGGAGTCGGTTACGTGCGAGGAAGGTATTAGCACCCTCGTGACGCCCAAAATTGGTATCTTTATTAAACACGTGTTGTCTTGATTTTCAAAAATACGAATTCAATTTGACATTTAATCGTGATCCGATTAAAAAAGAGAATTTTTAATTTTCGGTTTTTTTAGAAGGGTGTCCCATTTTTAACACGAGCCGACGAATTTCACCCAACATAGCGATGAAATCGATGACTTAATGTTAAATCGGTTCATTGCCTTATTTATTGATAAAAAAATGAATAAAATATTTTTTAAAAATAAAAATTCATAAATAAATAAACGGTGCAAACAATGATATAATGAATGTAAAATATTAACATATAATATAAGAGCATTAGGATAAAAATAAAAATAATATTTACAATAAAAAGAAAATAATAATAAAAATAATGATATGCTAATAATATAATAAGAAAAGCAAACTGATACAGAATGGGTAAGAAAAAATAAAAGAGTTAGAAATATATCGAAGCAAATAATAAATACGATACTAATATTAAAAACAATAACAATGCATCTGATATTAAACGTAATAATAGTATTAAACGCAAAATAAAAAACAATGAATATATATATATATTCATATAATAATAGTTAGTAAAGTGATGGAAACATGATGTTAAAAACACTAATAATATTACCTATATACATACGTATATATATTTAAAATATAAACATAATAATAGTATTACAAAGTAGATACATAGTATAAAAAATATATACATATTATAATGTTAAAAATACATACATAATATATAGTTATTAAAATATATATATATAAGATAATATGTAAGAAAAAATATAATATAGTATTCAAATATATACATGATATATATAAAATACAATATTAAAAAGGTATATATATACGTAATATATAAAATTGCATATATAATATAATGTTAAAATATTTACATAATATATACATACATAGTAATAATGTTGAAAAAACACCTATTAATAATATTACATAAATATATACCTATATATATATATTAAAGATATATACATATATAATAAAACATATAATAATATTAATAATAATAAGGATAATATAAAAAATATATACATGAAATAGTATAAAAATATATATACATAATATATAAAAAATATAATATTAAAAAATATACCTAATATAAGAGTATTAAAATAAAAATAATGAAGAAATGAGTAAAAAATAATATACATAATAATATAATAAGAAAATAATATATTTATAATAAGTACTTAAAAATATCTATACGTATATATGTATAATAATGATAAAAATAATAATAAGAGTGAAAATAATAAATCTAATAATAGAAAAAGATAATACTATATAAAAAGTATATATATATAATAAAATATATACTAATATTAATAATAAATATAATAGGGGTAAAAGTAGATATAATAATATAAATAGTACGTACATGAAAAATAATAATAAATAATAATAATATAAAAAGAGAATATGATATAATAATAGTGATAATAATAGTAATAATAATAAGTAGAAAATATTAGTACGTTAATAGCAATAATGTATGTCAATAACAATAATAATATAAAAAAATAATAATATGGTAAAAATTAGTAATAATATGTATTAAAAATAATAGTAATGAAAATAATACTAACGGTAATAATAATAATAATAGTAGAAATAATAGTAATAATATTAATAATATAAAAAAATAATAAGAATATTTAATAAAGAAACGAAAATAAACGAAAAAGGACTAAAATTGAACTAAAAATAGAGTTTTGGGGAAAATTTCGAAATAGAACAAAATAAAGGGGCTTAATTGAAAGCGCACAAAATATAGGGGGACCGAAACAACAATTATTCCTTCCCATCAAAACGCAGCACATTAGCGGGGACTAAATTAAAAATCGCGACAAATTTCGGGGCCAAATTAAAAATAAAAAATAACTTAATTGCAAAGTAATAAAAAAGCGGAAGGGCTAAAAGCGCAATTAGCCATTCCGTTAAAAAACATGCTGATCCTAGGCAGGTCGGGTCGGGTCGATCCGGTCCAAGTCAAAATGACGTCATTTTGGATGTTAATGGCCAACCCCAAAACGACGTCGTTTTAGGGGGCTATAAAAGTCAAGTTTTTGAGGAAAAAAATCATTTGTTAGCATGAGGGGAAAAAAAGAAGAGAGAGAAGAGAGAATTCTCTCTAAACTAGGCCCCTGCTCCGCCAGAAGGCCACTGCCGTCGCCACACTCAGGTATCATCGCATGGCACACCGCATTACGGTGTTTAAATTTGAAAAGTTATTTTTTTTATTTTTTCTTGTATTTTTAATATATATGTATTTATGACTAACTTGGGAAAGAAAAAAATAAAAAAGAAAAAGAAGCAACCTTTTCCTCTTGTAGATCTTGCTTTTTTCGAATCTGTTTTGGAGATTTTTGGTTTGATCTTTGAATCTTTTCTTCTTCTTTGTATTCAATACTTACTATATTTTTTTGTATTTCAAAAAAATGAACCCCTTTACAATGATTTTTGCTTGGCTTATATAGCCCTTTTTCAAGATTAGTTTATTATTGTTGTCACTTCTGTCTTTGCTTCTTGCAGGTGGATGAACGGTGCTGACATGGGCGGTGGAGTAGGTGGTGGTGGCAGTGGTAGGGGCGGCACACCTAGGGGGCTAGGGTTTCTGATTTGTTTTTTGTTACTTGGGCTATTAGGGTTAGTTTGGGCTTGGGTTAGGATAGGTTAAAATGGGTTAAAGTTTTTAGTTGGGTTGAGCTATTTGGGTAGTTGGGTTTTGGGTTTTATTGGGTAGTTGAGTTTTGGGTTTTATTGGGTTTAATAGGTTAAAATTGGCCTGCAACAAGAATTATGTAAGAAGAAAGAGAATACATGCTATTAATTTTGTTTATGAATGAACACATTCATTGCATATTGTATAGTGCAAATACTTTTTATCACGCATTCAAAAGTCATATAATTTCATCGAGATTTAGCGCTGCATAAATGCTCAGCAGTTATACGAAAAATGTCCTTTCAAATACCCGACAATTCGAATAATTCGGGTGATTTAAACACTTCAATACGTTTAGAATATGTTCCAACTCGTTTTCAAGATTTTCCTTTGTAAACAGACCCTTTCCTATGGCTATAAAATGACTCTCACATAACAAGATTCATAAACTCTCAATCATATAATTTATCTCCAATCCTCTCTTTTTTTCCATTATAAACTATTTATCGGTCTTAAAAATTTTAGTTGCTAAAAATATTTGGTTTACGTTTGAGGTATTCTTTAGTCGTCGGTGATGCAATATCGCTCCGAGCCGCACACATTTCATATATCATGTCGAAATGGGATTATTGCCTCGAAGGCTATCTTAGGGAAATCAGTTATTGGGTGATTTTGCTTTCTACAGTTAAGGGTAGAAGTCGACGTAGAGGTCTCAATCGACGACCTTTATGCGGTAATGAATCGAGGTATAACGGGGGATTTAGTTTATGGTCGTTACACGGTCATGAGATCAATCTTTTTGAATACCCAAAAATGATGCCCTATAAATACCATACAGAAGTTTGAGGGCATACTCATACGAAAAAAATCTAGGGCTTCCAACTATAATTGGTGTCATTTTTTTCTCCATTTCCAAGCAACTAGTACCTTTAACCTTCCTTCTTATTCAAAGGCCGACACCGTTGTGAACGTAAGAGTACTCTTAGGTAGGGAGCAGCTGTTGTGGTGCAGTAAAGGTGATGCTTCTTTTGAAGTGACAACGGTTGTCGTTATTACACAACCTATTAATAGTTACAACCACTGCCATGCTGACACAAGTTTGACCTTTACTGTGTTGGAACATCCCCTATCCATCTAAGAGCCCTTTTGTGTCCACCTCATGTTTGCTTCCGGACAAGAATGAAAGGTTAAAGATACTCACTACTTGGAAGTAGAGAAAAAATTTACGTTGATTACACTGAAAGCCCCTAGAGTTTTTTCGTATGATTATGGCCTCAATCTTATGTATGGTATATATAGGGTATTGTTTGCAGGCATCCAAAAAGCTTGAACTTTTGACCGCTTAACGATTTTCACCTAGCCCCTTGGTTATATTTGAACCCATGACCGCATCATGGCCGCGAACTGGGACCTTCACATAGACTTCGACCCTTGATCGTATCAAGCATTATTACCTCAAAATCGGATTTCCCCACGAAGGGTTTCTAAGGTGATAGTCTTATCCTGCCATGACATATAAAATGTATGTGTGTTGAGGTGCGCTATCACATTCTCGACCCCTCAAAACTACCGAAAAACTTCCATCATTTTAGTCGAAAACCCTGAACACTTTCAAAAAACCCTAAACCCTAACCTTAAAAAATTATAACCCTAAGCCTAAAGAGAGAAATAAAAAGTGCACCTAGTTGGACGTACTTTCAGTTTCTTTCTCCTAAAACCGGCCTATTTCCCTAATTAAAGTTAAAATCGACCTAATGACCTAATTAAAAAATAAAACCGACCTATAGGCCTTATTTAGCCGTCAAAAAGTGTCTTTAAAAAGATAAATATGTAACTTTATTAAAAAGCATTTTTTAAGAGTTAAAATTTAAATTTTTTTATTTTTGGGCTTGGATTAAAAAGCTTGTTTAAAATCACAGTCTGGTTTGGAAAATTATTTGTTTATTAATTTAGTTTTTTTGAAATCAAAGATTGGGTTGAAAAGGACGTTTTAACCTCAATGGTAAACAAAGCCTTAGTTTTCTCACTTTAATACCCTTTTTTTTATAGAGTTACCCATAACCCATCTTAACCATTAAATAGGAGGATAAAACACACTTGAGTGCACTTAAACCCACATCCTCCTACAATTGCAGTAATGTCAATTCCAATCAAGTTAAGACCCAGTCAACCAAATTATTTTTATCTACATGTTATACCCTCATTTGTATAAGGACATGTGGTAAGTCGGAAGGACATCTGAGCAACAAGCTAGGTGGAACCGAACCAAAAAGTCATCCGTAAGTCTTACTTATAACACAACCATTCGAGCAAGTGCAAGCCATTTGATACCTGCACTTTCAGGCTTTCATCAAGAATGTAATGTTGTTGGTCACCAAACACTACGTGAATTCGACCATTTTATACCATTAAGTCTAAATGAATGATAGGATTTGTCCCATCATAGACATCCTCATCCTATCAAAGCCATTCTCCCTACGCATTCCGTAATGATAGCTAGATGGAAAGTCCAACATATTAACATCACCTTACACGGAATCCTTGTCGTCTATAAATACTTCCATGAACAATGAAGATGGGATAGACTCTCAAAAGATACTAAGCCTATACTCTGTCAACTTACCTCCAGCTCTTAGCTTTTGTACTCTCTTTACCTCCACTTTTTATAACCTTTGGCTCTCTGTTCGATTGGGTGAACCGGCCTTCGTGACGACCACCACTCTCTGATTCATTCTTCCTCATTGTTGAATCACTGTACCAACAATTGATGCGGTGAGCGCGGACACATTACTTCAAAATCTCATAACAACATCCTCATTGACCCAACTAACCAAGCCAATGACCTAACCAACTAGATCAACTCCTTTGCTCCGCCTAGCACCCATATCCACCCCAGTTCAAGGGTCTCGTCTAGCTTGAACTCTATTTGGGTTCCTTATTCTTCTATCCCTATAAGAAATTTTTTACAATACGCACATGTTCTCCTCCTCACCCTAGAGCAGCTTGTAAAATTTTTGCCCATTCCCTTCAATCTTGCCTCTACCATCTCTACTACACTGATAGGAACTGTCTCTCTAGCTACGTAAGAACATCAACTTCCAAACTTGGTAATGCGTAGTCGCTTAAAATTCTCTCATTACGCGCCATGTGCATGTTCACAAGTAGCTATGGTGGTGTTGGTGGATCTCCTAAAGCGTTACTATTAGCGCCGTCGAACAGTAGATTTTCATGTGGTAGGTTGCCTTCAGCAGGTGGTGGTGGATCTTGCATCTACTGTTTTTATTGTTGTTGCTATCAACGATTTCTTCAAATTATTCTCTTTGGATCTGTGACTGCTACAACAGGTGTTCCCCTACTACGAGTCATACACTAAACCTAGAAAGAGAATATTAGTAATAATAAAGAAAATAAAATTGTATTTATCACCTAAAAATTTCCTAATTATCCTTTTTTAGTGCAAAAATTAAAATCAAACTAGTGGTGTTGCCTACCCATTAACGGTGCTAACAACTTGACTACCTTCGGACGTATTAACGTCCAGAGTGTGAATACTACAGTGAAAGATATATCAATGAAGCGGTATCCGCAAATATAAGGGTCTAGTTGTAATATAGTTACAACGAAGTAGGTGAGTACTCCGAGGATCGTACCCAAGGGAGGCTAGTACTCGGTCAATTTTAACCTAAACACTGAAAGATCTAATTAGTACTTTGATTTTGTTATAGTACAATAGTAAAATAAAAAGGGATTTTTACGAAAATAAAATAACATAAGGAAATAAAAGTTCAAGAGATCAAAACATAGAATAAATTAGATTTAATTATGGGTGATTAGCTTGCTTCGATAATCCCCACTAACTATCGCGTCAGGTTCCTCGTCAATCAACTAATCGCTACCCCAGTAGGATCTTCCAATCTTCCATTCAAATAATGAGTCAACAAGGACTACTTATCTTCCAATCTCACAGTCCAAACCTGTTTGGGATTAAGGTGTTCACGGATAGGCCATACCAATTTTGGGTTAATTCCACCTTAATGACTTTTTAGGGTTGTCAGACCTAAGGTTTAAGTTTTTCCTTTCCCAAACAACTGATCTGTTGCCTATAAAATAGTTAACAGGTCATACCTCTACTTACTAATCCCCTGTAGAAGGATTAGTTCCTCATGGTTTTCATAAACAATATGAAATTTATGTAAAAAAACATGATAAATGAATTGAAGTGTAGATTTTAAGAAAACACTTGATTTGTATTAAAGATGAAAATGAATCCATAGAGTTTGACTATCTCCACAAACCAAATCTCTCGAGATAAAATAAGAACAAACTAAAAATAAACCTAAAACCTAAGAAGAAAGGAAATTAAACTAAAATTTAAAAGTGAAATTCTAAACTAAGTAATTGAGGTATATAACATGTGACAAAGAAGCTTATTTATAAATTTCAAGTGGCCGTCATTCTTAACCCTAGGTTAGCTAACGTTTTCGAGCTTTAAGTTTGATTGTGCAAACCAAAATGCCCCTGGCTCGTGTTAGCTTCCATCTAGAATTGATGTTGCAACATATGAGTTGGTATACTCCTCTTGAGATATCTTCATGGGTATGTCGTGACACCCTTAGTCTGTGTCGCGACAACGAAGACAGTTTCGTGATTTCTCCATTCTACTCTCTATGTTGTGACATTGATCATCCCGTGTTGCGACATAGCAACCAACATCTATTTATTATGCCTTCTAATGTTCACTTGCACACTTATAAAGTTCACTAGTTCACCCCCAGGCCTCATTTGGCCCCTAAGGTCAATAAAAGACTCAATTTGCACATTTTATTAACTTAATGAAAAACTATGAAAACATAACTAAAACTTAATGGAAATTCTTGCTTTCAAGCTCTTAAAGTGTAGAAATTAGTTTAATCTAATACACTGAATTACGGTAGATCAACCACCTTTGTTGCCCTTGAACTTTCATGCCACTATGGCTAATATGGCCACATCTTATTTTACAGCAAGTAGTAAATTTGTGGCCTCTAGTGGTTTAGTCAAGGGATCAACTCGTTCCTTATCCTCAGCTAAGATTGAAGACGGAATAAGAAAGGGATTATGCTTTTAGTGTGGAGAAAAATAAAGTGTAGGCCACAAATGTGTGAAGTCACAACTCTATCAATTGTTGCTAAAACCTTGTTCTGATGGGGAAGGAGAGGACTTCTAAGAGTTCCCTAAGTAGCTTGATAACCTTCCACCTGTTGAAGATACTGGTAAGGGACCCATTTTGTCATTACATGCCATTCAGGAGTTTCAAAGCCCTAATACAATGAGGATTGCAACATGTATTGAGGAAACTAAGGTCATTATTTTGGTAGATTTTGGTACCACTCACAACTTCATTAGTGTTAAGTTGGTTAGATAGCTTTCTCTTCCAATCAACCAAATGCACAAGTTGAAAGTCATGGTTGTTAATAGGAGAAGTCTTTTAACCTGTAGTATATGTCAATGGGTGACTTGGAAGGCTTGTGACACTAGTTTCCTCATTGATTTCTTTGTGTTACCACCAAAAGGCTATGATATAGTACTTGGAATCTAGTGGCTTCATTACCCTAAACCATTGTATGGGATTTTAGCTCTTTGACTATGCAATTCACCTATGAAATGGCACATTGTATGCTGTAAGGAATCATGCTAGGGTCTATCCAGTTGTTGGAAAATCCTCATTCTACCAAGATTTTCTCTCTACTTGGCCACCCTATAGGACCTTGTGCAATGATGATGACTACACTTGTACAAGCCTTCTTGCAAGTGCCCACTATTTCTATACTTGATGAGATACAAGCACTATTAGAGAAGTATGGAGATGTCTTTTAGACACCTACTGGTCTTCCTCCACCATGACTACTAGACCACAAGATACCACTAAAGGATGAGAATGTAGTGGTCAAAATTAGGCCCTATAGGTACCCCACTATGTAAAAGAATGAAATAAAGAAGTTGGTCCAAGAAATGTTGCAAGCTAGTATTATTAGAGACCGCAATAGTGCCTTTGTTTCTCCCATAATGATGGTTAAAAAGAAAGATGGTAGATGGAGGTTATGTATGGACTATAGGCAACTAAATCAACTGATCATTAATGATAAGTTTCCAATTCCTATGATTGAGAACTTCTGGATGAGCTAGGCCAAGCAATGTATTTCTCCAAGTTGGACCTTAGATCAAGTTATCACCAAATCAAAATGAGAGAGTCTGGCATTCACAAGATAGCCTTCGAAACTTATTAGGGGTATTATGATTTCCTAGTCATGCCTTTTGGCCTCACAAATGCCTCATCCAACTTCCAAGCATTGATGAATTCAGTGTTCAAGCCACTACTGAGGAAGTCTGTACTGTTTTTTTTAACATTTTAGTCTATTCCAAGTCCTAGTTAGATTATTTGTTGCAACTTAGGGAGGTGTTTCACCTTTTGAGAAGTCATCACCTATTTTTCAAGAAAAAAATGTCAGTTTGCCTCCACCAAAATCTCCCAGGGAACTGTAGCTATGAACCATTCTAAAGTGAAGAGTGTGATGGCTTGGCCAACTCCATAGACAATAAAAGAGCTTATGGGTTTCCTTGGTCTCTCAAGGTATTACAAGAGGTTCATTAGGAATTATGGGACTATAGCTAAGACTCTAACTAACCTTTTAAAGAAGAATGAGTAGGGCTAGACATCACAAGTTGTTGAAGCTTTCCAAGCCTTAAAACATGCTCTAAGCTCTGCTCCTATTCTCATTCCACCTGATTTTCACATGGAATTCTGTATAGACACAGATGCAAACAACTTAGGTGTTGGAGTTGTTCTACAACAAAGGCATCTAATTACATTTTTCAACAAGGCCCTTGGAGTGAGGCACCAAGCCTTGTAGTCCTCCTTACTTTCAACAAATGGCATCTCTATTTGATTGGGCACTATTTTCAAATCAGGGCTGACCACCAAAGTGTTGGAACGCCCATAATCCCCGTGGTGCAGTAGAAAATTTATTCCGACGATCATCAACCACGGATCCATGTGCGAGAAAAGAACTCAGGTTGAAATAGGGTAAAAAAAATACTTTTTTTGTAACAGCCTAATTTCAGTGGTGACGGAACAGTAATTCGAGATCACTAAATCTGACAAATGAGTAGGAAATATTATTAATTTAGTGAGTATAAGTTAAATGTGAAGTTAGGAAAAATTTTGAAATAGTAAATAGTGTACAATATATATATTAAAATAATTAGAATCGAAAACGAGGTATCGAGACCTCAAGAATTTTAAATCAAGCCATAAATATTTTTATAAATATTTATGGAGTGTTAATAAGTTAGTATTAAAGTTTCGTCAAGAAATTTTAAAGTACTGATAGCTAATTAAATAAAAAGGACTAAATTGAAAGAGGTGTAAAAGTTGCTAAAATGATTAAATAGCTCAATTGTCAAATGAAGAAGGACCTAAAGTGCAAATTAGCCCAAAGGAGATATTTTGGGCGGCAATAGTTGAGAAAAATCAGAGAATGGGTGAAATAAGGGCAAAATTGAAAATTTGCCAAAATTAACTAAATAAAAATGGGACTAAATTGGAATATCTAGAATTCTCTTCATTTCTCTTCATATTCATCAGCTAAAAAATAGCCATGGAGGAGGGTTCAAGCTGGTTTTCATACTCTAGCTTCATGTAAGTTTAATTCTTGCTTTCTCCTTAAAATTTTTATATTTTTGGACTTTTACAATTGGGTCCAACTTACTATTTCATTAGTTTTTGATTCCATGGCTAATTTTTGAAGTTTTTATGGATGAGTACTGGAAGAATATGATGAATAAAAATAGAATTGAAGCTTTAATTTTGATATATGGTGATTTTATCAAGTAAAATTGATGAAAATTGGTTTAGGACCTAATTGTGAAAGAGTTTGGAATTAAGGTCTAGTGTTAAAGTTCTGGTTTTCAAGGGTTATGAAGCAGTTTAAAATGATGGAATAAAGTATTAAATGATAAAAATTATCTCAATTGAGGAGTTAATTGAGCAAGGATTGAATTGTATGAACTATGAAATTTGGGGCTAAATGGAAATCAATATTTTTCACTAAAACTGTTTTGGGCAGCAGGAGTAGTCTAACTTTGAAAAATCACCAAAAATTTTAGAAATCGGATTAGAGGATGAATAAAATATGAAATTAAATTTTATTGAGTCTAGTTTCTTATAAAAGAAATTATGTAAGCAACGGAATTGTAAATCATGAGATACAATAACTTTTGTGAGACAAGGTCAGAATGATTTCGGGTTCCCCTGTTCTGAATTTGGAAAATCATAAAAAATTGGATAAAAATAATTATGGGCTTAAATTTATATTTTTAGAATCCTTAATGAGTCTATTTTCAATAGAAATAATCAGTAATATCATACAAACCTCGTAGGATGAGATAATTAATTCTTAGTGAAGAAGGGTTGGAACTGTCAGACAGCAGAACAGGGGTAACTTTAAAGAATAAATTTTACTTATTGGCTAAACCAAAAATTTTGAAAATTTTATGGTAATAAGATATGCAAGTATAGTTTCAGGGAAAATTAGCGGATCTTGATTTTGAGTTCTGTAGCTTAAGATATAAATAATTTAGTGACTATGATGCAAATGGATAGTTTTGAATATACATATAAGTAAATAGTGAAATTATTGATAATGTTACTTGTTGCATGTTATATAAATTAAGGATGTGGAATGGAGAGGAGGAGGAGGAAAATATGTATGAATATTCAACTAGCATGGCTAATTTGCATGTTTTAGGCTCATGGACTAAATTGAATAAAAGTAAAATTTTATGGGAAATTTTGTAAAAATGTTAGAAATGACCAATCTTATTATTTTAAATTACAAAAATTGAATGAAATTATTAATTTAGCTCAAGATCAGGGAAAAACATGTTTTAAGGATCAAATTGAAAAGTGTTAAAATTATGGAAAATTCTGATAATTTATAGAATTCATGGGTTGTTATCAATTTGTTTGAGAATAACGGCTGGGAATAAGGATTAAATTGCAATAATTTTATTTTATTTTAACCTAAGGATGAAATCGTCATTAATTAAAAAAGTAGGGGTAAAATGGTAATTTTTTTAGAGTATTAATTGAATGTATTACAACATGAAATAAATGAAAACGACGATCAAATTTCTTTATAAAGATCCGGATAACTCGAATACAAGACTTGAACGTGGAAAAAAAAAGATATCGGATTAATGAAATTATAAACATATACAAACAACGAGGTAAGTTATTGTAACTTGAATTGTATTTTTAAATACATGAAATATCGATATAATGAATTACCTGATCTATGTTTATGAAGAAATGGCAAGAGAATGATATTTATCATGACATGTAAATAGGTGATTATTTTTGATACGTTGATACAATGAAATTAATTAAATTGAGACGAGTAATAAATTCAAGTAAAACATATCGAGAAAAATAAGTACGTTAAGGGACAATATGTTTGATTTTAATTGGTTCCAAATATGAACATTAGATGAAATGAAATATCTGATAAATAAATCGGTAACTCCGGTAATGCTCCGTAACTCTATTCCGGTGACGGATTCGGGTTAGGGGCGTTACATTTTTTATCTAATTCCCTTGCGCGTTGCCTATCCCAAGCCGCAACAAAATTGTCTCAGCCTCTACGTAGTCTACCCAATCGAAGAATGAACAACAAAATTCTCTTAAACCTTTCGAAGAGTGTTTTCAAAAACAGTTGCTTAACTATTTTTCTTAGTAACCTATGTAGATGTAGGGATTGACATCCTTTTTTATTGTTTTTAATATCACATAATCAAAAAAATGAAATTATTTCCTTATTATTATAGAAACAAATGGAAGGTATCAAAAAAATATATTATTTCCAAAAGAATATCAACTTCCATGTCTTTTTATCTTTGATTGAAATTCGATAAACTATATTCAATTAATATTTTATATGAATCAAATTTATATAGTAATTTTAACTATGTTTTCTATTTGTGTACAACAATTTTGTACATATAATGCGTTCAATATTTAACTTTCAAATTAATTTAATTTAATTCATGTGACAACTAAACACAATACTAATTGTATTTGGATTTTTTTTGCTTCAACCATAGGGTGTGACCTTGTAGGCTCTTGTAATGTTAGTAGTAATACTAGAATATTTCTAATATTACAAGCAATGAGTGGCATCTAACAATGCATCATTGCTACCCAAGTTACAAGAAGTTGTGATTCGACATAACTTTTTTGTGATAAATTTTTCATGTATTATATTTTTTTATCCTTTATATCTAGATTGGACATAAGTCATGGAATAGTCACACTTGTATAGTTCAATCTCATATTTATTGATATTCTGAGTAGACTACAATAAACAAATAAGTGTGATATCAACTTATTTGAGCATAACCATGCATTTTTAGTCTCACTCCATCAAGTGGCCTAAGATATTGCTCTCATTATGTAGGAGGGACAAATCTTATCTTGATCAATCATATCTCACTACATAGATTGCGGCATACCCAACATCAGTCTTTATAGTACAACCTATTACGGTAGACATTTGATTGTATCAAAATATACAACTCACGATGTTGGGACAGTGATGATCTCAAGTCTGATGATCGTATACATAGTTATCATTATGAGTAATGTTGTGACTATTACATAATAATCCAAGAAACATACTCATAGCGGGTCAGTCCAATATGTTGTTTTCTAACACATACTCATGTATTGATTTTGACATCCCTATGCTAATGACAACATTTTGTCATCAATCAAATACGCATTAGTCTTAATGCATCCCTATCCCACAATAATACTTGAATAAATACCTTTTAAGAATAATCATATTATTCTTAAGACTTTATTATTAATCAATTTATTTACACACAGAGAAAAAAAAACTAAAATAACAATGTCAATGCCTTATATTAACAAATAAAGTAAAACGAGTATATGATTACAATAATCTTATGATTGGTCTTTAGGCATACTCTGACAATCTCCCACTAGCACTAAGACTAATCAATCATACATCTAATACCAAGTGACTTAGTGTGACGATTATGTTTCTGCTATGTTAGAGGCTTCGTCAATGGATTAACGATGTTGTCATATGTTGGTACTCTACATATTTTCACATCTCCTCGATCAATGATTTCTCGAATGAGATGAAAACACCTAAGTATATGTTTGGATCGCTGGTGAGATATGGGTTCCTTTGCTTGTGCAATGGCTCCGTTGTTGTCACAACAAAGTTCTATAGCATCTAATATGCTAGGTACAACCCCTAGTTCATATATGAAATTCTAGATCCAAACAGCCTCTTTTGCAGCCTCAATGGCTGCAATGTACTTAGCCTCAGTTGTAAAATTAGCTATTGTATCTTGCTTTGAACTTTTCCAGCTTACACAAAGCCACATGTTTCTTTCTGACCAGCAGGCCATCACTCCATTCCAGTAAAGATGGGTAGCTAAGATGCTAGGTTATGATTTTGATGTGGTCTACAGGAAGGGGAGCAACAATATAGTGGCAGATGCTCTTTCTAGACAACCCTTAGGTTCTTCTAGCCAGCTGCTTTAAATGATTGGCAGCTCCATCATTTTTGAACTGTTACCAATAGTACAACATTCTTGGAAAGAGGATCCTAAGCTGAGTAATCTTTGTGTTGAGTTGCAACAACAACCATCTTCTTATCCAAAATACTCTTGGGATGGCAAAATTTTAAGGATAAAAAGAAAGCCGGTAGTAGGAGCCAATCAGGAACTTCAATAGGATATGTTAAAATACTTTTATGAAAGTGTTGTGGGAGGGCACTCT
This sequence comes from Gossypium anomalum, assembly GCA_025698475.1. Classification (NCBI taxonomy): domain Eukaryota; kingdom Viridiplantae; phylum Streptophyta; class Magnoliopsida; order Malvales; family Malvaceae; genus Gossypium; species Gossypium anomalum. Next base: position 66,110,932 of record CM046963.1, read on the forward strand.
AGCACACATGCTACTTGACATAAACTGGCTAGTTTGGTGAATTGGAAGGGGATAGCTAAGGATGTCAAACAATGGGTAAGGGAATGCGTTGTCTGCTAATGATGTTATGACACAAAAACTTTTATTGGGCTCCTTCAACCTTTGCTTGTACCAAATAGGGCCTGGTCTAATGTGAGCATGGACTTTATTAAGGGGTTACCATCCTAAAAAAGGAAAGGCACCATCTGAGTGGTAGTGGATAGGCTTACCAAGTATGGCTACATTGTGGTTCTTTCCCATCTTTTTTTTGCCTTGACTGTGGCCCAAGCCTACCTAGATAACATCTACAAGCTGCATAGGTTACCTGACTCAATAGCGTCTATCAAGGACAAGATTTTTATTAGCTTATTTTGGAAAGAACTCTTCAACAAGCTTGGTATAAGGTTGCACCTATCAATAGCCTATCATCCCCAAATTGGTGGACAACCTAAAGCCTTTAACAAATGCTTGGAAAGCTATATCAGCTGCATAACTGAAGATCATCCTGGAGATCGGAATTGCTGGTTGCCTTTAGTTGAGTGATGATACAACTCCACCTTTCACTTAGCTATATAGGTGACCCCATACAAGGCCTTGTATGGTCAACCACCTCCTCAACACCTACCTTACCTGGCAGGTTCCTCTAAGGTGGAGTGTATGGATCAAAGCTTGTAGCAACGTGAAGCAGTAAGGGAACTCCTCTAATTCCACCTCAAAAGAAAAGATGAAGCACTTTTTTTACTGTAGAAGAAGTGATAAGAGTTTTTCAAGTGTGAGACCTGGTCTACCTTAAGCTCCCATATAGGCAACATTTTGTTAGGAAGCTACTCAACCAGAAATTTGCTCTTAAGTTTTTTGGCCAATTTGTTGTAGAGGCTAAAGCAGGCAAAGTGGCATATTGACTTCAATTACCTCCAGGTTCTCGAATCCACCCTACCTTCCATGTGTCTTAGCTCAAACAACATGTAAGACAATAGTTGGTTCAACCCACTCTAGGTGCAGTGGGCCTCAATGGAGCTATGTTAAAGGAACTTACTAATATCTTGGACAGAAGCATGGTTTAGAGAGGCAACCAGGCCGTCACAGAAGTGTTAATTGAACGAGCCAACTCGTTCTCTGAAGATGCCACTTGGGAGACTCTCTATGACCTACAGCAACGCTACCCTGCTTTTGATCCTTGAGTACAGGGATCTCATAGTCCTAAGGAGTATTTGTTATGGGTCGCTTTAAAATCCTGTTAATACCGTTAGCAAAACACCGCATTTTAGTTATTAAGTTTAGGTTTTACGGTGAGCTTTGGGATGAGCTTATGCGGTGCGTTTTGATGTTAGTTATATGGTGCGTTTTGTTGCTTAGGGAGGGGGGAGTAATTGTTAAGTGATACAGGGCGTTTCACAGGCACAAATGTCAAGATAACAGCTGCAACTGATTTTCAATTTGGCTGTAACGGCTCCCTTAGCCTTTAACAGTGAAGGCAGTGAGGGAATTGGTTATGCTTCTGTTATGAAATGAAATTTTCATTGCTTCTCTCCTTCAATCTCGCTTTTCTCTAAACTCATTCTTCTATTCTGTTGGACGATGACCATATACAACTAAAATCAGAAGGAAATCCTATTTGTTCTTCCTTTAAATCATCCGCCAATATCCACCAAACCAAAATCACGGGTTTATTTCCAAAGAAAGAAGAAAATCATCGTTGTAAAGATTTATGCTTTAAAACTCTCAATTTATGTAATGCCCAGAAATTCTTAAAACATATTACTGCTAATTTATGTTTTGATGGAAGGAGGTCAAAAGTTGTGCTTTAAATTCTTTTTTTACTGCCTTTTTTTTTTTTTTTTTTTTTTTTTTTTTTTTTTGTTGTTGTTGCTATTTTTGAGCTATGATTTCTGCATCGGTGGAGTTTATTGGTTGTGGGTATGGGTTACTGATGGTGGTGTTGGGTTATTGTTGTTTGTCTTCCTCCTTCACCATGTCAGGGGATATGAACATATGAACATTTGAGAAAATTTTTAGTTCAGAAAATAAGGAAAGAAAGGAAGAGATGTAAAAGATTTGGGTTGTGTTCTTGAGGGATGAAGAGCACTGGTGAAAAAGGATTTTTTTTTTTTTTTTTTTTTTTATCGTGAAAGAAGGAAGAAAAAAATGGGGTACTTAATTTGGGTTTATTATTGAATTTATTCTTCAAAATAAAAACTGGTATAATTAATTATAGATCCCTTGACTTTAAAGATCAATTTTTCTGACAAATAGTGCCACGTGGAGGGATAAGAGTTGTACTTGTATAAAAAATTAACAACGTTAGAGGGAAATTTCTGTCATTATCCCTTAAGCTTTTAAAAAATATTTTGAAGGTCATTCATATTCGAGTATTTACATTTTATGAACTAGATTTTCCTTCTCTCGTAAAGTAAAATTCCTTTCGCTTTTCATAATTTGTTTGATTACCTTTGATATTATATTATCTTTTGCTCTTTTACAAATCTATTTAATGCCTTATTTTTCTTTCTATTGGCTTTAAGTCAATCAAATAAAATCATTAGACTTCTCCACTTCTACTTGATAAATTTATTTTTTTTAATAATTTTATTAATATATTCAAATTAATAACATTTTTAGTTGATGTTAAAGTAAATATGTTGATTTGTATTTTGGTCATTAAACTATTCCAAATCAAAATTTTTGGTCATTGAACGTTAACAGTCATTTTGACGGAAGTGCTCATGTGGGTTTTTTTTATTGGTTTAACAAAAAATTTAGTTTTCTAACGTTTTTACATTTCATCAATTTGATTCTAAAAATTTATATAAAAATATAAAAATTATTGAAATTCTTTAAAAATAAAATAATTATTTCACTAAAATTATAAAATATTTGCATCAGCCAATATTTCCCTAATTTTTCTAGAACATGCTGCTTTTATTTAATTTCTCATTTTTTTAACTTTTAATTTCTCAAATATTAACACCATTTTCTTTGCTTTTTCTTTTTTTTTAACATACCCATCACATCCGAAATGCTTCATAGCTGAATAATAAAAATCAAAATAGCAAAAATCAAGACTTAAATTGATGAAAGAAAATCGGAACTGATATTGAAAATGAACAAAAAAAAATTGTTTTAAAATTTTATTTGAACCACTTGATTCAACCAAACACTAAAAATTTCAATCACTAAAAATTTGTTCCAGTTTCAATCTCAATTAGAAGCAATAAAAAATAACAAAAAAAATTTTCCTATCTCCAAAATCGATGATCACAATTCAATTTTTGCTCACCAATTTCAAAAAACTCACAACCCTAAATCAAAAACATTGAAAATAAAAAGCAAAAACTTCAAAATTTTCAAATAACTTAATTCAACCAAAATAAAAAGAGACAATCAATGATTCCAACAAAACAAATTTAATTTTTTTTATCATACCCTTTATGCTACCGCCAAGCGTTGGTGGAAATAGAGATAAAAAGACTCTATGGCATATCGGTTCAAAGCAATGTTGATTGATATTTTTAGATTTTAAATTTAAAAAACTTGTCTCAACCTTAGTTGGAAGAAGCAATTGGTGCCGACATTAGTATTTTAGGATTTTATATTTGAAACATTATTGATTGCGTGATTGAAAGTGCCACTACTGCCAATTCTAGTAATGACACCCTAAGGATAGAAAAAAAAAAAAAGTTTTGTTTATTTCAAAAAAAGACGATAATGACAACTTACAATAGAAACGAGACCATTATAATATTTTTACATTTTTATCATTTTTTATATTTTATATACTTTTTGAATATTCAATAATTTATATATTTGAATTTTAAATAGTTTTTTGAATTTTTAATTTTAAAATAATTTTATAAAGTTTTTATATGTTTAAATTTTTTGAATAGTTGATGGCATGGTATGCATATAGATTATCACATCCGCAAAGTTAATGGATGAAAATTTTTTCATCTGCTTTGAAAAGCTTTGACAAACGTTGTTAGTTCAAGAGAGAAAAAAAATTGTCATTTTATAAATGTTGATGGTTAAACTTATTATTTTTTTAGAAATTAAACTAAAATGACAAATTTTGTGAACATTAATAGGCAAATGTTGAATATTTTATATTTAAGATCAAATTGATAGAACATATAAACATTAGAAGACTAAATTTATTTTTAGATCAATAAAAATAATTCCCACATCTCTTAATATTTGGTGACAACAATATTTTAATGACCATTTTTGTACTTTAGCCTACCTAATTTCATAAATTTATTAAATAACTTTAAAGATAACTATTTTTATATACTTAACATGATATTTTTAACTTATTTGTAAAACTATAACTTAATTGTAAAACTAAAAAAATTAATTTCACTGCGTAATAGTGTTAAATTAATTATTTAGTATATTGGCAATAGAATTAATGTTCAAACCTTAAAAATGACATTATTGAGAAAAACAGTCATAAACCTTAAACAATAACCGTAAAGCAAACATGAAAAGTAAAAGAAAAAGAAATTTTTACATGCTTAACTTTCTCGCAATTATATCACATGAAATTCAGATCCAAATATTGAAATGCATGTTCCAAGCATACATTAGTGAAATTCTGAATTGCCTTGCTTGAGTTGTTTTAAGAAGAAACATACGCCATCAGTAATTTGATAACGCACATCTGGGGCTTGTCACCGTTGTCGATGAACAGCTCGGCAGCAAATTTACAATTTCTCGACAACTGCATTGTCCTAACATAAATTCCTTGGCATAAATCTCGAGCTATCGCTGTAATGGCAAATAGGCATACAAGACAGGCCTAATAATCAAGTTTGGTTACCTTGAATACTCGATTTAACAATGCCAATGTCACGTTTTCCATCAGACTATATCCCTCAAGGCAGGCCTAAACCGTCCACAATTTACTGAACAAAGACAGAAAAAGAGGGAAGGGGGGGTCTAGGCCCTAAGAGAAATGTGCAAGAGATCATTGGAATTAGATGAAATGGAAATGAAAGTCATAACGAAGGATCAGTTTTGTCCTTCTGCTGGGCTGCCTCTACGTATTGCTCAGCAAGTTTCTTTACCTTGTCACCTTCCTTGACTAAGAAATTAGCATTCTTGGCATTTATGTGGTATTTCATAACCTTATCGGTGGTTTTTGCCACAGCCCATCTGTACTGTTCAGCTGTTATCACACCACTCCTACAGAGTGGGCGGATATGTTCTTTGATGTATGCTTCCACCTGCAAAGTATTAGATAGTATGAGCAGCAGAATGCAAGTCTGCAAAGGGAAAAAGCCTTAGTACATGAAAGACTTTAATGGTCCTATGGTCAAATTGATGTGCTATTCTCACCAAGAAATTTATATAGCATAAATCAGAGGGAAAAACCAACAAACAAAAATATGTGTTACGCAATACCTTCTTGGATACATGATTAGCACCATCAGACTGCTTGTCTGTCTCCATATTGGATTTCTTATCTTTCTTTTTAACATTTTCAACAGTTTGAATTTGTTCAGCGAGATTTTCTCTACCAGATGAGCCATGACTAATGGGGTCAATAACTTTATTTTCATTAACTATAATAGCTGTGTTGTCTGCTGGAATTCCTGCATCAACCAACCCCTGTATCTTTTGGGATGCTTCTGTAAATTTATTTACTAGAGGCTCTTTGTCAGGACCATATAATTCTTCACATTCTGCAATGGAAAGCTCTTCACCTGCCTCATCAGGTAAGGGGGGTTCCAGAACAGCACAAGACCTATCAGTTCCATCATCTGCAGTTGAGCATTTAATCAAAAGTTCATTACTATTCTTTGGCAAACAGGTTGAATCATCCGGTACCACAATATTCCCCAATTTCTCATGGTCCTCTGCATCAGCAAGATTGTTTGATTTTGACGGCTCATTGCTAACAGTTGACAAAACGACTTTCATTTTTGCCACTCCTTCAGGTTGTACCTTAAGAGCCTTTTCAGCAGTAACACCAATATAATCTTCATCCTCTAGATCATACTCAAAATCACCATAAATATCTGCTTCCAAATGAGAATCCATTTCAAATATATTATCAGGCTCCTCATCCATGATTTTTGCTGAGGAATCATCTACCTCATTAGGGACCTCGGTTTTATGAAGTGGACTAGTTGGAGGGGAATCAGACAAAAGGCCTGCATTTCTAAGTGCTTCCACAACCATAGGGTCTGTCGAACACTCATCAGATCCTTGCTCTTGCCTACTAGCAGAGATTTTTGAAGGGGATGAAGTATCTGCTTCTTTGGTTCTAACACACCTACTGTCATCTGAACGATGCAATACTTCCTGGGAGCACAAGTTCAGATACACTACTTTGCTGTTTGACCTATCAGCAACATCTCTTTCAATATTAATTGCATCAGCAACAGCCAACTCTGTTTCAGCAGTTCTGCGAATGATTGGCAGATTTGCTTTTCTTAAGAAGTGCTCAGTAAGGCGGTAAAGCTGTGCCTGTACACCAAATGACAGAATTATCCACCTCCAGCTATGCTGCTTTAATTTTTGTATCGAAAGATTAAAAAAGCAGGTAAATACTAGTAAAAACAGGATACTTGAACATGATTGTAAGAAAAGAGGGATGCAATGAAAAGCACTATATACCTGCCTAACAGATATGGGGATTTTATTATGCCGACTGGGTGCTGGTGATGGTCTCATGTCCAGTGGTAGCTGAGCCTGCTTGCAGCAATCAGAAAGGGAAAAAGGAAAAATGAGGATGCCTTTACAACAAAGATCTTCAGATATCAAAAAACTAGTCCAAAGTAAATTGTTGAACAAAGATTTTGTCCCCACATACTAGCAAGGGATAGTTTCCTTTCAGCACAGCATTGTCCTCCTGCCTTTCCTGTGTTCCACTTTTGCTCTCTGCAGCCTTTTTCCTTGCAAGCACTGCCAGGGCAAATTTTCTTTTATCAACCTTTACATCATCAGACTTCGCACCCACTACTTTCTGTGATTCAACTTTAGGATTCCTTGGTAAAGACCCTTCTGAACCTTTGTTCGAATCAACTTTACTAGAAGCAGCAGAACCTTTTGAGTTCAAAACACCTGTCTTAGCTCCTTTAAGATCAGCTGACGGAGCACCAACCTTTGATGAAACCTTGTTTTCTTCTGTACTTTTTCCAGTATGATCAAGAGATGGTAGAGGAGTTTTTCCTACTGCAACATCTTGTTCTCTGCTCTGTTCAGAACTACCAGTGGTTTTAAGTGCAGACAAGGGCCTTATGTCATCCTTTCGTGGGAAAACAGATGTATCTGCTAAATACAATCTGGAAAGAATGGGGTTGGATGCCTGGCATTCAGATGTTGGCCACCTCTCTGAGCCCTCTTCATTATTTCTTAGGAGGTCAAGAACTGACTTCAAGGTCTCAATCTTTTCGGGCCTTGATGCTCCCATGCACCGATACTTCCAAAATTCAACTTCACAGTCCCGATCCCATGCACGTTTCCGCCTTCCATTAGAATCTGCATAAATTTTCTTTGTTAGATTCTCACGAACTTTACCCTTCTGCAGCAAGGATTTCTTCATCTTCAAAGCTGAAGGTGACAACTTCTTTACAGTTTCAGGTTTTGGTCCTGATATTGCAGCCCTGAAAGCAGCAAGAAGTTTTGGGTCAAAAAGGCTTTCTCCAAATTCTTTAGTGGATTTGTTACGGACAGCCTCTCTAATTTCTTTTCTTAATTTTTGCACAACAACAGATGACTCCTTATCCTCAGATGTTCTCATGATTTTTTTTACCCTCAAGCCAGCCAAATTTTCTCCTTTCAAGGATTCATCAGTAGGATTTCGACGTGCAAGCCCCTTGGTAGAAGTTCTCCGGCTTGTCCCCTGAACAATACTCATTAAATCAGTAATGGGATCTTCCTTTTCTGGATGACTTTTGACCTTGACATCTCTGGAAACTGCTTTCAGGGTGACGCATTTTGGAGTATTATCTGATACTGATGTATCAACTTTGCTCTCAGGAGCTATATGAACCAATTCCTCAACCTTAATTTTCTTCTTCAAAGCTTCAGTCTCATTCTTACATTTGGTTTCTTCACCATCAGAGCTCAAAACATCACTCCTAAAGCATATCAATAATCAGGAAGGGTAAGAAGTCATGAAAAACAAAGTTAAGGATGAATGCAATTTTTAAAACAAGAAAATATATTTAGAAAAGCTATAGAACTTAAAGAACAAACCAACAGCAAAGCTTCCCCACCCACACCCACCACTGCTGAAAATGGAAATGAGAACAATAAACTAGCAGCAGAGGAAAAAAGTCACAAATTTTAAACAACATAACAAGCAGTACTATTTGCCCAAAAGAGATATTTCCCACGCAGCCCACCCCCCTAAAAGATAAAAGAAAAAGGAATATGGCAACTAGCAAGTAGTGACATAGGTAAAAAATATAACGATTATAAAAATATATATACAAAAGCATTATTTCCAAGAAACATATATGATATATATGTATGTATGTATGTATGTATGTATGTATGTATGTATGTATGTATGAATGAATGCATGTACATATGTATGTATGCCAGTGTGAGTTAAGACAGTAGAGATACTGAAAGAGCAACCTGAAACATGAATTCTTCCTTTTTAAACCAGTAACAGTGCCAACATTCTCCTTGTTATCACGTTCAGTTTTCTCATCTGAAAGCAGACATGAAGGCAGCTTGCGTTATACATACATCGATTGCTTAAAAAAGATCACAAAACCAACTGTAAGGCAAATGCTAGAACAAGAGAGAAAATGTATTAGACAACTTTCTTATTTACCTAGTGGCGTCAGTTCCTCCATGTGACTCTGATGCTCAGTCTCTATATTCACCTGGTCTTTGCTTCCACTACTTTTGACATCATCATCAACTGTAAGCACAAGGTTGAGATGTAGTGAAATGTACATTAGATACAAAACTTTAGTGGTATGTAGTAACCCTGCAATGAATTTTAAAAGATAAAGAGAGCTCCTACATTGTTAACTTACCAGACAGAAACGAGCCTATTGATAAACCAAGATGAAGGCCCACACTGGATTTGATTTCAGAAAATTGGTTCCTGGTGCAGGATTCATTCAGTGACTTTCCAGAGGTATTTCCAACACCATCTAAGTTGGTTCGTTCTTTTATTGTTTCTGTAGCTTTACTTGTCTTGAACTCACCGTGCATTGAAGAATTTGAAAGTAAAGTGGAGAATGTATTGCGTGATAAAGACAGCTCCAGCTCCTCACCCTCCAAAATTGGTTGAATAGTGCTCTTATCACATGATGCCTTTTCTGTATCACAGCAATTGCCTTCAGAGCTAGGTAGCTCAATTTTCTGACTGTTGCTGACTTCAAGGATCGATAAAAAGTTTTCACTTGGCTCTTCAGTCCAATGATTTCCTCCAACCATTGAGACAACAATAGCTGTCTCGCCAGTATCCGCAACAGAAACAGACATCTTCCCAGAGAAAGTCGTCTCTGTCACATATTCACCATTAGCAATATCTGGACCATGCTGGGTGTTTTTTTTATCAAGAACCACACCAGATTCTTGTGAAGCTTGATTTGCTACACATCTATAATAAAATAAAAACAATATAAAGAATGTTAGAATTAGGGGAAAAGTGGAAACTTTACACATAAAAGTTCAGGAAGGACTGATAGAGGTTGAAGGTAATGTCAAATAAACCACATAAGCCACATTACAACACCAAAGATTATTAAAACCAAAATAGCACACGACTTTGAACAAAATCAGATATCAATCCCCCCTTAGAGATATTGAGATTGCTACCCAGTTAGTATAAAAAGCCCTTAACTTTAACCTAGTCAATTCCAACAAAAGTATATCACATGATAACACCAAAGATCATTAAAACCAAAATAGCACACGACTTTGAACTAAATCAGATATCAATTCCCCCTTAGAGATCTACCCAGTTAGTGTAAAATGCCCTCAAAAGTCACTTTAACCCAGTCAATTCCTACAAAAGTATATCACATGATAACATCTCACAAGATTCCACACATATTGACCACATGTTACTTTAATGTAGGATATCTCAAGGACCATGATGAAGTTAGGAACCAAAATACAACACCAACCCACACTAATCACTCTCTTCAAATCTACCTTGGGCATAACCAAGTGTCTTCTGATGTGCCCTCAGTATCAAATCCCACACAAAATGCATGGTACCTGTCATGATTCCAAGTTGAGAAACAATTAAGAGATGAAATCATTACAAATTAACATTACTGAACCTACAACTAGAAGAAGCTAAAACAAAGAAAAAGGAAAACACAGAACACAAAGAATCAAAGTGATAAATAATGAGAAAGGGATAAGATCCAAATCTACTATAGTAGTTAAGGTGATGAATCAAATTTACCACTTATGAGCAAATGTGTACAGTTTTACCATTGTACTTTCCATTTGGTAAAAATGATCAAAAGTTAGAATTTATTATCTAAAATAATATTCTTTTACTATAAAGTTTAGAACTTTTTAAACCAAACTAGGAAGTAAAAGAGATAAAATTACACCGGTTAAACAATGTGTGGTAAATTTGATACATCACCTAAGTAGAGTGACAGTTTGAACCTTACACGTATAAGAAGGAATATTTACAAAATGATAAAAGTACATGCATATGTATAAATGATGGGAAGGAAAGTAACAGAAAGAAAAATCAGATTGAAATCTGATAAAAGATTCAAGTTACCATATATCACAAGAGTCGCAAGCAATTGATGTATCGAGATCGGGGTCTCCCTCAATGGTTGTGGATAAACTTCGAACTTTGCAGCCATCTCCATCCAAGCAGATAACTGACTACAAAGAGAAAGATATGTAAGGTTTATATGGCATGCCATTCACTAGAAATTAGAAGAAAAATAAAAATAAACAATGAAATGGTAAATATAAGTTCCATCTTCATAAAATAGCACTATATTCTGCATGGAGCTTCTGTTGTCCTCAACAAAGAACCAAAGTACATCTGCAATTGGTTCCGACTAATATTGCCATCACTGTTGACATCTTCTAACTTATTGTCCTGCCAATGATTTGTGCCATTTGACAAAAGCATTTTAAAAGCTATTTGTCCAAGTTAAAGCTAGCTTGAATTAGGGGTGAGTAAAACTCAATTCGATTCAAAAAATTAAAAAAAAAATTCAAAGTTTGAGTTAATCGAATCGAGTAATTTGAGTTATTCGAATTATTCAAGTCAACTCAAATAACTCGATTCGAGTTTCAAGTTCGAGTTGAATTTTACAATTCGAATAACAGATTAGTGCAAATACTCTTTTAATCTTTATCAACTTCGAAAATAAGCAAATTGGTCTCTCTTAACAAAAATTACAAAAATAAATTCAAAAATAATTTTTAAAATTCAAAATATTTATAAAAATTTCAAAATTTAAATTTTTAAAAAAATTATATAAAAAATTAAAAATTTAATTTTTTTCTAAAATAATAATTTTGGAACCTAATTCATGATTCAAATTTATCATACTCAAGATCTTTTTTTTTTTCTTTGAAAAAATTTTCAAATATATATAGTATTAAATTTATGTACTTTAACATGAAATTAGTTATACTATAACAATATTTTTATTTGACATTTTTTATTTTTTTAATTTAACTCAAACAATTTCACTCGATTCGACTCGACTCGAATTTCATTTCATTCGACTCGATTCAAAAAAAAAAATTCAAATTGAGTTAGGATGATAAAATACAACTAGGGAACTCAAAATTTTTCACTCGATTCGATCGCTCACCCCTAGCTTGAATGATTACTACGTCCTCAATATATGAGGAAACCGTAAAGATAGCATATGCAGGATAATTACATTTTCATCAATATAGTATGATGGGAAAGAAAGAGTGTTGCTCTTCCCTTCAATGGACCAATCATCCTCTCTGCATATATAAAAAAAGAGTCAAAATCAGAACATAGAGAAGAATCTTAGCAACTCAATCTCCATAGCTCTTCACAAAGATGATATGTAATTACTGTATCATAGAGGGTCATTTTCCAAATTGTTTAATTGCAAAATTTTCATGAAATCCAGAAAATCAAAATAATGCATAAGATATGAATCTCCAATCACCATATATAACCTCCAAAATCTAATCCATACTACATAGTTGCAATATGTTGTTTCATGTTAAACTTAAGAGATTAATTCATTTATTAATATAACAAAGGATGCAAAACAAACAAGAAACTATATAGACACCAGGATGTAACGCAGGCAGTTTCAAGAATCCAACATAAACTATAATTTCTTTTCCCTCTTTTGGTGGACAAATGAAACTGAGTTGGAAGAAAGTAGAATTGAGAAGTACCTGGAAAATGCCTCATCTTCAACTTTATTGCTTCCTATGGTGTCATATACCTTCATGATCAAAATGGTAGCTCAAATGATTTAATCAACATATTGCATATACTTTTACAAAGAATTTCAAGGTAACTAAAGGTGAAGTAGCCAAATTAGCATACAGATGGGCCATTTAGAGAAAAATAACTTTTGTAAAATAACTAGCAGGAAAAGAGGGAGACCAAAATCGAAGCTTTAAGAATTTTGCATAACTCACTGGAACACAGGTGATTAACTGAAATTCACTCTGGCAAAGTGGGCAAAGGTTTGTGATTGTTGCCCAGTTGTCAATACATGCAAAACAAAACCTGAAATTCGCAAGATGAACCCGCATCATCAAATTCAGAACAGGATCCAAAGACATCATTGATTTTTTAATCAATCTAAATAAAATGTCACATTAAAAAAAAATCAAAGTAGAGAGTCAAAACAAAATAACAGTGTAGCTTCTTCTACTTAACTTTACTCCTTGAGGAGAAAGATTGAGAAATATAATCCACAAGTGAAGGTAATAAGATTGCGGGAATGCAAGATTATGCTTCATAATAGGATTACGAGAATGTAAGATTTTGAGTTCACTTCTTTCAACATTTTTTAGTCTCAAATTTTTATACATTAAAATAACTTAATAAATTCACTTTTATTACACCTTTATTTTATCATATGAATTCAATTTCTTTTGAAGGATCATATGAATTCAATTGAACCACAACTAAACCTAATTATGAAAATTTATTTATATGGTTTGTCTCCACACCACATGTTGATCATTTTAGGAATGACCCAAATCTGTATACGAGTCAGCTCAGGCAATTTTTGGAGGACTGTGTGCTTACTTGTTGCAGACATTCTTAAGTACATGAAACACTGACCATAACCAAATTCTTTAATTTTTTTTTCAAACAAGGAAAACCCTACAGTTTATATACTCACAAAGCTTGTGTTTACGTATGAAAAATCCATTCTTAAAGTTATTTCATGGTCGATAAAGAACATAGTTTTCTTCTTTTGCCTTGTAAGAAAAGTAGTATATTAAGGCAGGCTTTGTCAAAAAATATCCATACAAATATACAAAATAGAGTATCTGCTTCAATTTTAGTTTTCAAACTTAAAAGAGAAAAAGAGAAGAAAAAAAGAAGAGATATTTTGGTTTTTGTCTTAAAATATTATAAAAAGGATTATATTGATAAATATAATGAAAAGAGAAGTAATTTTATCCTAAATTCAGATTTCGCCCAGAATATCAGATTACCTATGAAAGAGGCCATAACACCCTATAATATTACGGGATGGCCAGAATGTTGAAATCAAAACACCCACAGTCTGGAATGCATGTTACGCGGCGAACCAAACGCCGCCTAAGAGAAAACTAGATGCCTACCCACACTACTAACGCCATAAAGAAAAGGAGCTTTACTTCTAATTAAAGATGCTGCAGGGGGTAAAGATGAAAATAGGAATAACTAGAAACAGTATGCAGAAAAATACCAGTGTTGACAGCAATCAAGAACCCCCCTGTCAATAATAATATCCATGCATATCCCGCATCTTCCGCCATCGAAATTAGAAAGATCCTGCATTTAAAAGGAAAAAGAAAAGAACACACACATTCAAGACTAAATCAAACAACTATCATAAACCAGTACAAGTATTTGAATACTTTTTCCACGCATCTAACACTAGAGTTTTCAACTTTCAGCTACAAAAATCAATGAAACTAGGATATAATTGGAAACAAAATAAAAGATAAAGTAAAATGAAATGAAATAACCGAAGTAATAATAATCCGAATAATCATTTAACTAGAAGCTTACATTGTTTTGATCAATAACTGGAATAGTATCCTCCTCCAAAATTTCACTGGCAACCAAATCCAAATCCATTTTTATCTTTTCAAAAATTACAAACCTGTCAAGAATAAATGAAAACCTACAAGAATAACAACAAAAACCCAGTAAAATATCAAAATCATATAAAAAATCAAATGATCAAAGATACATGCATACTTAGGATCGTCTAGGTATGCATATATCGATGTTATTCAAAAACTCGATTAAGTTGCTAACCTCACAGAAATAGGGATTTTCAAAGAAGTTTAAGAGGTCAATTCAGTAATTAAATAAAAAAATAGAAATAAAAAGAGAGAGAGAGAGAGAGAAATATGAAAAATGGGAGGATTAAGAAAGATTAGTCACCTTTTAAAGCGAAAAGATTAGAAGCGAATGAAAGAAGAGTCCGCCATTCCCTTTCTCGTGTCTGTATCGCTGAAGTGAAAGATGTGATGAGGATCAAGGGATGTGATGAGGATCAAGAAAGGGTATCTTCGTAACTGCGAGTTTCGAAAATTGAAAACATTTCGACCCTGGGAAAACTCAGGAGCTTAATATGCCGCCTTAAAGCCTAATATGAATCTTGGGCTTTGATATGGGGCAACTAAAGCCCAATATTTGCGCTATCCCAAGTAAATAAATAAATGAAAATGATTGTCTTTTTTGGCCCATTATTTTTTTCTTCTTTCTAGAAGTAGAATTAAAATATGATCATAATTTTTTTTTTGGTAATATGCGGAAGTTATGAGTGACCTTAAACAGCTAAAGAAACTTGTCAACAATAGTCTCTGCGTTCGTCTCCCAATAAATGTCAAATATAGGTCCTAAATAAAGATAAAACTATTTTCTTTTCTTTTTTTTAATTGAAGGGGATGTGGTTGCCTTGGATTAAACCCAAGCTCTCATGTTTACAATATAATACTCTTATCACTGCATTAAGAGTTTATTGGACATATTTTCTATATTATAATTCCAAATAAAATACCCTATTCCACATTACAGTTATCAGTTGTTACATTCTCTTTATTATTAAAACTAAAAAGTAAACATTCATTTAAAGAATTAGAAAAGAATGTGCTTTTATAGCCGGTTGGTACAATCCTCTCCTTATAACACCCTAAAAGTTTCGATAAGACATAAAACACTATTTTGGAATCGAATATAGTAAATTTTTAAGAAAATTAAAAAATGAGTCAAATAAGAATTTTTATGAAATAAAAATTGATATTAGAGATGAAAATCAAAGAAAGATATTATGGATGTGGAAATGTGGCAAAAGGACTAAATTGTAATTTTAGAAAATTATCGATACCAAATTAAGCTTTGATGTTTCATAAAATCAAATTAAAATCATAAGGTATCGATACTTGGATCAATGTACCGAAATTTCCTTATAGCTACCGATACCTTACCTTAGTCTCGATCCCAAATTGGCCTTGTATTTGTTTGTAAAACTGATTGAAAATACTAGGCGTTGATACTCTTACTAGGGTATCAATACCTTAAAGAAAATGTGACAAAAACTACCATTTGGTTCATTTTCATGCCAAAACCAAAATTGGTTAAGATGGTGCACTTAACCACACATCATACCTACACAAAATACTCCAAAATACATACCAATCAATGCATATAGCCATTACCAATTCAAAACATCTTTGGTACTAATTCAATCCAACAACTTGTTTAAAACACAAACTAGTCTTTCTTCTTCTAAGCCATTCAAATCACATACCAACGATGCTATTTCTAAGTTCAATTCTTACCATTAGCACATTTAAATAAACCATTAAAACACTATGTATATATTAACATAACATGACCAAATCATGCCTTAATACAAGTGCTAGTCCAAATTCAAACCAAGCATATAGTTACAAGTTGACTCACTTTTACTACCTATGTACATGCCACAGAATCGAAATTAAAACGAGCAAAAGACTATTGAAACATTGATAGGATAGTGTGAGTTTCGTGATGATCCAATCGACATGTTCCGTAAACTAACGATCTACAACAAAAAAGGAGATAATGGGTAAGCATTTTGAATGCTTAGTAAGTCCATATGAAATTTACTTAACTTACCTTAACACTACAACAATTTTTACAATTGTCATAAAATGATATCTAATATGGATCTTTGGCAACCTTACACTTCCATAAGAATTTCAACCAATGTATCAAATAGGTTAGTTCAAAATCATATCATGAACTTATATGTATATAACATTCCATCATATAACATATACAACTTAATTGTAACGACCCGATAGTCAGGGGTGTCGAAACCGTTTCTACAAATCGGACCTGTAAATATTTTTATTAAATATTTATGGAGTCATATTAGAGGCGAATTAAATTTTTAGTAAGCAATTTTCTTGAACTAGAAGTTATTATATAAGGTATAAGGACCAAATAGTGAAAGAGTCAAAAGTTGAATTATAGATTGAAATTAATTAAAGGGACTAAAGTAATAATTCTACCCTTGTTTCTTTGGTCATAATGTAGCATTTATGATATATATTATATATTATGTTAATAAAACTTATGTTATAATAATAATAAATAAAATGAAAACAAAATGAAAAGAATTATAATGGAAAGTGGCATGAAAGCGAATGTTTTAATTCTCTTTGCATGCAATTTCGAAATTTGGGAGAAAAAAAGAACTTGGATGGCCATTAGGATTTTTAAAACCTTCAAGCTTCAATTGGTTAGTCAATTTAGTTCCCTTTTTTTTGTAATTTTTTCGTTTTTTGAATCCCGATACTTAGAACTTGCCGACCCATGTTACAATTTTTAGTATTGTTCAAGATTTAAGATGTTAACATTGTTGATTAGTTAGAGTTTTTGGGATTATATTGATAATTTTTAAGTTAGAAGTGGAAAAGGACTAAATTGTGGAGTTAAATGTTAATTTTGAGAAATAGGGACTAAATTGTGAAAAATTTGAAATTAAGGGGTAGAATTGAAAATAGGGAGCTAAATTTAGCTTAGAGTGAAATTAGTATAAAAATTTGATGTTAAATATGGAGATTAAAATTAGTCTCGATTTAGGGACTAAATTGAAGAATAAACAAAATATAATAGAAAAATTAAAATTCTTGTGAATTGAGTGGTATCTTATTAATATATTGTAATTATTTTATTCCATAGCGAGCTTTGTCCTGGAATCCTCGAGTAAGAAAGGAAAAGACAAGATCGACGTCGAGTAGCTTGGAATATACGGTTTGTGTTTCTATAATCTGAACTAAATTGTGAATTTTGCATATTGAGTTGTTTGTGTATGGTAAGTAATTGAGGTGAGAACTCTTGTACGTTTGGACAGAATTGAATCAAATGATGATTAAAATGACACGATTATGAATATTGATAAATGTGGTATTTTTATGACTATTGAATTGAATATATGTATTGAGAAAATGTGGTTACTATCAAATTGAACATATGTTTACATGTGATAATATACAATCATGAAAGTTGAGACATTGGTTGTATTGAAAAGTAAAATGAAACCCTATTAACTGTTTTGGGTTAAGTCGGATATAGATGGCATGCTATAGGATAGGAAGAGTTTAGGGATTTCTTCGACCTCGAGTCGATGAGGCACTGGGTGCCAATTTGCTTCGGTTTAACTAATGAGACACTGAATGTCAACTTATATAGTGTTGGATGCAATTATTACTTCAGATTTAGTCGATGAAGCACTAGTTCCCAAACTGGTGTGTTGGTTGGATCTGTGTATCTGTTTGAGTCCGAGTTGTGTTAATAGGGGAAAATAAATGATAAAAATCGATTTTCTTGATATTTGAAATGGCAAAAGATGAGAAATGGAAATGAGATATGAAATGAAACATGAAATGGTGGATTTTATTGTGAATATTAAAGAATTATGAGTAATGGACTCATGGATTGGAAATGGAAATGAATAATGCCTTTGTATGAGATGATTTATTAGATGCCTTATGAAAATGCTATTGCCATATATTAAAATTGTAATATTTATTGGATGTTAACAAGAATGAATAACTTGGTATGATGATCTTGATATTCTATATATATCATTTCTCAGTTTATTGTTGACTCAGCATCCAACAACGAATCCTAGACTTAAGTGTGGTGATGTTCTATTTTGTATTGACACATTTTCACCTAACATGTCTAATAGGAGTATTTTCTCCCCAACCATTTTCAACCCTAACCCTAACTGTGTACCTCAGAACTCGAGAATCCCGAGATAAAATTACACACTGAAATTTTTTTCTCCTTGCTCCATTGCCTATATAAAAGGGAGTTTCCCTCCCCCTACTCCATCATCTCTCTCACCTACCGTCTCCTTTAAATTGTTTTTGTCTTTTGGTTGCGTGTTGAAATTTTCATGTTTAAAGATTTATTTCTCTTTTTCTTTGAGGTAGACATACTGATAGTTTTAAGTTGTGTTTAGGTTCATAGTGATGCCGTGGAGCTTGGTGACCTACAAATTTTATCTACCGTGTGAGGATGGAGTCATCACCTAAGAAGTTGGGATCGTATTGCAACTCAAGGCCCTAGTTGGCGGTGATTATAACGGGTTGAAGTGTAACTAGGGCTTCAAGTTTACAAATGTTATGTTGTCAAGGGATGGAGTATAACTGGGGCCTCAGTTGATAGTGGTTATGCAACCACGAGATTGAGTTTCACCCTATTAGAAGAGGGTGTTTTATAGAACCCATATAGAAGCCTAAAATCATAGTCATAACGAAAAGCATAGAGGCCTTCTAGTATAATCAACATTTATGTCAAAATCATCTAATTTTTAATAATATTTTAAAATTATAAAAACTATAAAATAATAAGAACATAAAATTTATATAAAACTATAAAAAGTTATTTTAAAAACTATAACAACTATAAAAAAAAAAGTTAAAACAAATGATGGATTTTATAAAACTATAAAAAAAAACTATAGGAATTATAAAAATTATTTCGGTTTGATAGTTGGATTTCATACTCAAACCAACCGTTTTAAACAAAGCTGAGTCAAACCATCAAATGACAGGAAGTATTATTTAGTCAGCTTATAAATAAATATCCATTTGTTTATAATCATATACGGAGAAGCCATGACACACTTTCTGTGGTTCACAGCTATCACAGCAAATCCAAAATTCACAACCTGCGTAGTTCTCTTCACAAAATGTCTCTCCAAGCTTAAGCTCAAGCTGAAGCTCAACTCCTCCTCTGACCTCTCCTTTCTCTTTTAAAGTCTAGCCCCAAAGCATTCTGTAGGATGCTTTAGACCATTTACATTCCATTGGTGTTTATGCCTTCAAATTCCTACTCACATCTTTCAACCCTTCCTTTCTGTCAACCATGCTTTCCATTTATTTTTGATCATCAATAAAATTACACAATATATATCATTTTATTTTTTTTCCTCAATAGACATTAATTTTCATTTCATGAGAAAATTATTAATATTATGTATAAAAACAGCAGTGCGTTTACGTATAATTAATATAAAGCGGTAAGATTAAATACTATAGCGATATTGTAACATGAGTAAAAAATAAACTAAACCCACAACACCGCACCCACCGTCCATCCAAACCCATCCTTAATCAACTACTTTATTTTTGTATTCATAATTTAATCATATATAAATTAAAATTAAAATTTCATTTCATATTTTAAATTAAAGATTAAAATTTAATTTCCTATATGATGGGATGGAAAGAGAGAATGATAAATTTTATCCTGTACTTTAATAAAATTATCGATATAGTATTTGTACTTTTAATTTATTCATTTTGTTATTGTAGTTTATTACCGTTTTAGATATTGGTATCTCACCCGACGGCGATAAAATTTGTTCGATTTTGACAGGTTACCCTCTAGACGAGCAACAAATGACATTGCTGTTGAAGGAAAAGATGCAATTGATCAGGGGCAAGGACTGGTGAATAAGTTTCCCATTTCACATTTCAAGGGTTAAAAAAAAAAATGTTAGAAATTCTTTTCCTTCCCCAAGTCATTTTTCCATTTCTGTATCAGTGCTTTGACCTCCTCGCCTCCATACCTCAACAGAAAAGAAACAAATAGTGCTTTGACATCATTGCGTTGTAGTAAATCTGATTCATCCAAAGCCAAATAAAAAAAAGAAAAAGAAAGGCAAGACAAAAGAAGAAGAAACCGATCTTGGCCTTGTCTGCTTCTGTTGCTTGAACTTTAATACCAAAAAACCAGTGATGTACTTTTCTTATAAAAACACCACCAATTTTTCATCTCCAAACCCTAACCTGAGAATTAACTTGAAACCCAACCATTGAAAAAAGAACAAAAGAGGAAGAGAAGGAAGAAAGAAAAAGACTGACCCAGGCCATGCAAGATTCAATCAGAACTTGATTCAACCGATTTAACACTGAAAGAGGAAACAAGGAGATGAATACCTCCAGTGTGTTGATTTGTGCTGAAGGGAGTACTTAGTGGTTCTTATAATTGATGCGTTCTTTGAATTTTGAATGTTTAACATGGGTTTGATTAAAGAGGTGAAAAGAAATATTGTGGGATAAAATCAGATGAAGATGATTTATTTTTTTAATTTGATGGATTCTAAAATCAGATAAAGAAGATGAAGATGAGCTTTTTTGAATTATTAATTTGATGGGTTGTTTGAATTCTTAATTTTTTGGGTAAACTAATTTTTAATCTTAATATTCACTAGGGATTTGTTTAGGGGAATGGAGAAATAATCTGGGGGTAAACACAACGGAGAGGAAGGATAAGAAATTTTTACATTTTTTTTTTTCTAACAAACCTAAGAATATCTGCAAAAAATAGAACCTGCAAAAGTTTTACATCAATCCTGCTCCTCTTAACAAAACAATGCCACATGCCGCTCATTTAATGGGCCATTTCTGACACATCTAACACCGTCAAGTACCAAAAAAACAAGACGGAAAAAAATACAGCTATCAAAATGAACAAATTAAAAATATAGGTACCACATTTACAATTTTTTCAAAGTACAAGCGTGAAACTTGTCATTATCCCATTTATAAAATTCAGTGAAAAAATAATTAAATCAAATTTAACAGTATCAATCTAATTTCTGACCTTTTTGAACCAAAAAGGAAAAAAACAAAACAAATTTCTGACCGTTCACCCAAAGTCTCAAAAGAACCAAAGTTTACTGTCAGGTCCATTTAAAAATGCCACGTGTGCGTTAACTGCCGTCCTTAACGGTCGCAACTACTTTATGATTTTTTCTGAAATCGACAGGTATCCTGAAATATCTAAGTTTGCTATAAAATTTTAGGTCAAATTCTAATATTAGACCCTGTGCTTTGTCTATATTGTGGATTTAGTACTTATACTTTAATTTGGTCAATTTTAGTCCTGTACTTCTCCAATTGGTCAATGTTAGTCCCTATACTTTTCCGATTTTGAAATTTTAGTCTTAAACAAACAATAGAAGTTAAATATGTTTAGTTAAATTCTACTATTAGTCATGTATTATGCTTAAAGTTGTAAATTTAGTCTATATTCTCTAACTAAATCATTCTTGGCCGTTATATATTTCAAAATTGAATATTTTAATCTTAATGCAAATGAAAATCGTTAAATATATTAATTATCTTTTTTTATAAGTAATATGTGAAAATAATAAGTTGACATGGCTTTACATAGAGGTGAGTAAAACTCAATTCGATTCAAAAAAATCGAAAAAAAATTCAAACTTCGAGTTAATTGAATTAAGTTATTCGAGTCAACTCGAATAAGTAATTCAAGTTTCGAGTTCGAGCCGAGTTGAATTTTACAATTCGAATAACTTAAACAATTCAAAAATATTTACAAAAATCCCAAAATTTATATTTTTAAAAAAAATTATAAAAATTCTAAAAAATATATAAAGAAAGTTAAAATTTTTAAAATTTTTCTAAAATAATAATTTTGGGACCTAAATAAGTTAATTAATGATTCAATTTTATCATACTAAAGTATCTTTTTTTGTACTTTGCTTTGAAAATGTTTTCAAATATATATGGTTTCAAATTTATGTTCTCTAACATGGAATTAGTAATGCTGTAACAAGATTTTTATTTGACATGTTTAATTTTTTAATTTAACTTGAATAATTTCACTCTATTTGACTCGACTCGAACTTCATTTCACTTGACTTGATTAAAAAAAAAAATTAAATCGAGTTAGGATAATAAAATATGACTTTTTTCACTTGATTCGATCGAACGCTCACCCCTAATTTTACACATGCGATAATATATTTATCGCCTCAATTTTAAAAATAATAGAACTTAATAAATTTAATAGCTATCATTTTATCAAGACTAATATTTAAATTCTAAAAATACATAAACTAAAAATAATTAAATTAAAAAATAAAATTAAATGTATAACTTACCCATAATACAAATACTAATAGTAGAATTTACCTAACATTTTAACTCTATGCGGTGACTTTAGGGTTTCTTTTATGAGAGCGAGGAAAATCAAGTTACTACTTCTTTTATACCATTTTAAAATTGCTCGTTAGAAAAATATTACGAGTGTATTTGAAAAAGTTTTATAATTATGACTTTCTAAATATGTATGTATATCTGAAATATTATGAGTGTATCTTTTATATATATATTTATAATATGTTTGAGTAGCTATTGTTATTAATAAGTTTTATTGAATTGAGTGTAATTGAATCATCTAAATATAATCTCCAATTTTTAGAGGAAACATGAGGATTGAAGCAATTAAACGAATAACTATAAATAATTACATTACGACTTTTCAAACATGTAAGTTCGTGATTTAAGTTTTAAAAGTTATTTTATACAATAATAATATTTTAATTTTATGATATATTTTATTTTTAAAATATAATTTTATGTTATTTTATTAATGTTGATTAAGTAATTTGAAAACTTTATTGAGAAATATATTTTCATACTTTTTGACCTACTAAATCATTAACCAAATTAAATAGTATTTATTATTAATTATTTTTACTTGGTCAAAACCAAACATTAATGACATTGGATAGATGTTTCATATTAAATGAGAGATGAACTCAACAAATATGAAATGTTAGAGTAGTTAGATTAAATTACATAGGATGTTTATTTTTCTTATTAATTTTACAAATAATCATATTATTGAATGCTTTCTTGGACTAACACATCATATATGATGATTTGTTATTAAACTTTGTTACTTGTTAACAGAATATTTTTCCTCAATTATTATTGATAAATTTTGTAATAAATAATATCATTCTTTAGAATTTAAATTTATGTATTTGCATAATAACAATTTATACTACCAAATCTGACATAGAGAATTACAATATAATAACACCTTGTCCACCAGACATGTTTAGGGAATTAGAATTTCTTTTAATTACAAGAGAGTGTGACAATTTATGTATGCTATGCTATGCATATGTCCATACATCTATTTTGCAATAGGATTGGTGAGTCGATATTAGACTAATCCTAGTCCAAGATACTGACAAGCAATTAAGCATATGCTTAGGTATTTACAAAGAACAATGGATTATATGCTTGTATATTTTGTAGGTAATTTAACTCCCTTTGGATATATAGATTTTGACTTCTAAACGTGTAAGTATTTGAGGAAATCGACACCAGACTGTGTTTTTATCTTAGACAGTGTAGCCATAGTATAGAGAAGTGTCAAGCAGAGTTATACTGCTAACTCCACTATAGAGGCCAAATATGTGATTGCTTTTGAGGTGACAAAAGAAGCAATCTGGTTTCGAAAGTTCTTAAAATATCTTGATTTTATTCCTAGTATGAAATAGGCTATCAAACTAAGGATATGAGAAATAATAAACAGACAAAATACATTGATCATAAGTATTGTATTGTAATAGCCCGAGTTTGGGCCTAGTCGGAACAGTGGTTTCGGGACCACAAATTTGACATAGTAAAACTTGTTTTTATCACATTTTGATGGTCTAAAATTTTACGAAATAATTTTTTGAAAATTTTGTTCGAAAATTTTGACGTTTGAGCACTCAATTTAGCAAAAAGGACTAAATTGTAAAGAGTGCAAAAGTTGAGTTCTACATGCTAGAGGTGTCTAATTGTTATGAAATTTAAATTGAAGGTCTTTAGATGGTAATTAGATCATTTTACTTTAATTTTGACAAAAATAGACATGAGGTAAGAGAATTTTAGTGTTTTGAGAAATGGGCATTTTGGTCCTTTGGTAATTAAATGAATTAAAAACCAAAAATCAAGCCAAAATTTAGTCCATATTCTTCATGCTTGGCCAAAACTTGCAAAGGAGACATATCTAGGGTTTTTCCACTTTTCAAGCTCGATTGTAAGTCCGTTCTTACCCCGTTTTTAATACTCTTTACATTTTTAAAGTCGTTATCACCCGATCTATCTATTTCTACCATTAAATTGAGAGATGATTGAGGTATAGGGTTTGAACCATGTTATATATTTGTGTATTTTGATGTCTAATGGTAGATTATGCAAGTTTAATATTAGATAAACAACTTTTTCCAGGTGATTTTTGATGAAAATGTCAAAAGGACTTATTTGTCAAAAGATTTCAAAATATGTATAAAAGTGTGATTAAATGGAAAATTTGAGCTGTTATAAGCATGAAAGAGGTTTGTCTAGGCTTGGGTATTGATGAAATTGAATAGATTTCATTTTACGAGCCTAGGGACTAAAATGTAAATATGTAAAAGTTTAGGGGCAAAAATGTAATTTTTCCATAATATAAGTTTTGGACCGAATTGAGTAATGTGATTAATAAATGAGTTAAATTTGCTATTATAGATCAAGAGAAACGAGGTTTGGACCTAGATCAGGGGAAAAATAAAATATTTGACGATTAGGTCCATTTCCTACTATTTTTGTACCGAGGTAAGTTCTTATGTAAATAATGCATTGCTTTAATTATATTTTAAATGCTTTACTATTGCATGAATTATGATCAACCATTGAGCGTGTTAGACAAAGTTACGACAAGCGTGAAATCCCGATTGAACCTTAGGAATAAATATGATACAAATGTCATGACATTAGGGTTATTGAGGCTATGTGTAAGACCATGAGTAAGGCTGTGATTAAGTTTTACTATGAGATTTATAATGAGATTTATGTTAATTTAATTCATGTTAATTGTATGTAAATATGAGTTTATAATGCTTGTTATTTGCATAGGAACTTACTAAGCTATATAGCTTACTCTCTTTCTTTTCCCTTGTCTTATAGTGTTGCCAAGTTAGCTCGGATTTGGGGATCGTCGAAGGCTCCATCACACTATCAACTTATTATTTTGGGTACCAAAGAATTTAACATTTTGAGTTATGGCATGTATAGGACTTGGTTATTTTGTTATGTGTCATAATTGAA
Source organism: Gossypium anomalum (assembly GCA_025698475.1). Classification (NCBI taxonomy): domain Eukaryota; kingdom Viridiplantae; phylum Streptophyta; class Magnoliopsida; order Malvales; family Malvaceae; genus Gossypium; species Gossypium anomalum. Next base: position 66,136,552 of record CM046963.1, read on the forward strand.
TTGGCCTAATGTGTTGGCCTATATTAGTTGATAATTCATTTTGTAAATGGTCATATGAAATTAGATAATATTATATATGCATATGATGATGTTTTCATAGATGTGGAAGTTTGCAAGATTGAAGTTGATAAGTATGTGATGTTTGTTTGTGGTAAATGATAGCATGTGAATGATGTGTGGATGTGTTGATTGTGGCTGAATTGGTTGAATATAATTGTTTGGATTAGTGTTATGTTTTATTGTGTAGTTGTGTGCATGGAAGGGTGACAAAATGGCTTGGTAAATAGTCTTGTTTTTGTCCACATGGGTAGACACACGGGCGTGTGTCTAGGCCGTATATGACACATGGCTTGCCCCATGGGCGTGTGTTCTGGCTGTGTGTCCCCTACACCTTAATTGTTGCAAAACAGAATGTTTAGAATTGAGGACACGGGCAGAGACACGGGAGTGTGTCTTAGTCGTGTGGACGACGCGGCCTCAGGCACGGGCGTGTGCCCTCGGCATGTGAAGTCTGCACCTATCTTATGAAAAATTATGAAAATTAAATCGACCACATGGCCTAAGCACACGGGCGTGTGCCTTGGCCGTGTGACTTCAATTTGTTCTTGGATGACAAACAGAGAGTTACACAAGTTAGGGACACGGGTGTGTGTGACCACACGACCTGCCTATACGGGCGTGTCCCAAGCCACACGGGCGTATGGCCCTTAAAACATGAAAAATTTTCTAAATGTTGTAAAATTTTCTAAAATTCTCGATTTAGTCCCAAACCATTCCCAAGGTATGTTTTGGGCCTCGTAGGCTCGTTTTGGGGACGATGTGAATGTAAATGAAAAGTTTTAAATTTGGATGGAAATTTATGTCTTGGTTTTGTATGATTGCATGTGTATGAGTCTGGTAATGCCTCGTATCCTATTCCGGCGTCGAATACGGGTAAGGGGTGTTACATGTATCATATGTAAGACAGTAGCAGATGAAATAATAGATGTAGTCAAAGTCACATATGAGGACTACCTTACGAATCCATTTACCAAAACTCTAGTGACAATGAGTTTTGAGAAATGTAACAACGCAATATTCAGGGGTGACAAAAAGTGAGATTTGGGACTCCATTTTCGTAAAACGAACTCTTACATATTTTTATTAAATATTTAATAGGTTAGTTTAATAGTGAATTAGATTTTGGTTAAGTAATTTTCGTGAAAATAGAAGTTATTAAGATACAAGGACTAAATCGCGTTAAAATTAAAAGTTAAATTATAGATTGAAATAAACTAAAAGGATTAAAGTGGCAATTATACCTTTGTTCTTTGAAAGTGGATGGACATCGGTTAAAAAAATTAATATTATGTTATTATTCATATATATATTATGATTAAAGTTAGCTTTAATGTTTGTATATTATAATAATAATAAATAAAATAAATTATAATAAAAGAATAATAAGAAAGTGGAAAAAGATGAATGCATGCAAAAAAAAAAAAAAAAAAAAAGAAAAGAAAGAAAGAAAAGGAGAAGAAGCTTACGGCAAATCTAGAGGCTTTTCACCTTTCAACTTCAATTGGTTAGTTAAATTAGTCATTTTTCTTATAATTTTTGCGTTTTTGGAATCTCGGTACTTAGAGCTACCCAACTCATGTCATAATTTTTAGTATTATTTAATATTTTAGATGTTGTAATTGTTGAATAGTTTAAGTACTAGGGGTTAAATTGATAGATTTTTAAGTTAGAAGTGGAAAAGGACTAAATAGTGAAGATAATTGTTGATTTTGAGTAGTAGGGACTAAATTGTGAAAAATTTAAAATTAAGGGGTAGAATTGAAAATAGAGAGCTAAATTTAGCTTAGAGTGGAATTAGTGTAAAATTTTGAGGTTAAATATGGATATTAAAACTAGTCTTGGTTTTGGGACTAAATTAAAGGTTAAGCAAAATATGGTGTAACATTTGAAATTTAATGAAAATTGAGATGTGTATTATTAATCTATTGTAATTATTTTATTCCGTAGTGAACATCGTCCTGGAATCCTCGAGTAAGAAAGGGAAAGACAAAGCCAACGTTGAGCAGCCCAGAATATACAGTTTATGTTTCTATAATCCGAATTAAGTTATAAACTGATACATATTGCATTGTTATGTATAGTAAGCAATTGAGGTGAGTACTTTTGTACTTTGGGATTGAATTGAATTAATAATTGATTTGAAATGGACTAATTTTGTATATTATGAAATGTGTTGATTATGTGAATATTGAATTGGCTATATGTGATAATGTGTGTATGTGTATATATATATATATATATATATATATGTGAGAATGAGGCATTGAATATATTGAAATGTGAAATGAAACCTTATTAACTGTTTCGGGCTAAGTCAGATATAAATGGCATGTCATAGGATAGGAAAAGTACAGGGATTTCTTCGAACTTGAGTCGATGAGGCACTGGGTGCCAATTTGCTTCGGTTTAACCAATGAGACACTGGGTGTCAACTTATATAGCGCTGGGTGCAGTTATTACTTCGGATTTATTCGATGAGGCACTGGGTGCCAAATTGTTGTGTTGGATGGATCCGTGTATTCATCCTAGTCCGAGTTGTGTTAATAGGGGAAATTAAATAATAAATTTATGTGTTTGATATTGAGATGACAAAGATGAGAAATAACTATGAGATGAGAAATGAAATATGAAATGATGAAATGATGAAATGAGATGTGAATTGTGAAATGAAATCAAGTACTGATCAAAGAGTTGAATCATGCCATTGCATGAGTTGAGATTAACAAATGCTATATGAACTTCCATTGATATGTGCTTGAACATCTAGAATTTAGTGGATGTAAGAAAGAATGACTAAATTTGTATTTTTTATTTGAAACATTAGTGCATAACATTTCTTGTTGCATTCTCACATTTTGGTTACTCATATCACATTAAATTGTTTGGATTATAGAAATACCACTGAGTTATACTTAGTGTGTAGTTTTGTTTTCCATGTGTAGGTTAGGTACTTCTCAGTTTATCGTCGACTCAACATCCAACAACGAATCTCGGACTCATGTGTGGTGATGTTCTATTTTGTAATGGCCTGTACCTAGGGGGTCTTTTGGAATGATGTTGTTTTGTTAATATGACGATGTTTTGAATTCCATGTGTAATGATGTTTAAATGTGTATATGGTTGAGAGTAAAGCTATGTTTTGGTAGGTTAGCTTAGTTAATGTTTTGATATATATTAGATTTAGCTTGTTAGTTAAATAGTTAAAACATTAGTCAACCTTTATAGTTTGGTATGAATATGAATGAAATGGTTGATGCCTTGTTATGTATTGGAAATATAAAATGTGGTACCAATGAAGGTACATTGGTTAGACACTTAAGATAGTTGTTTTAGTATGATTTGAGCATGTTTAATTGTGTTTTGGATAGGTTATATAGCTGGTGAATTGATTGCTTAGTGTCCAAGTAATCACTATTTGGTAAACTTGAGTTTTAAGGTACATTTAGGTACACACGGCCTGGGACACGGTCTGTCACACGGCCGTGTGTCACACATGGGCAATACGCATGAGCGTGTGCTCTGAACGTGATGAAAAATAGTATCGGTGTATTTTTCACATGGGTTGACACATGGCCATGCAACCCAAGTCAGTGAGTCACACGAGCTGGGACACAGTCGTGTATCTCAAGTTAGTGAGTTACATGGGTAGAGACACGAACTGGGACAAGGCCGTATGTCCCAACTTCGAAGTCATACAGTCTGGGATGTTTCACACAGCCTGGCCACACGGCCGTGTGTCCCCTATTTCTAAGTATTTTTGAAATTGCCCTAAAACTTTCAGAATTGTTCCAAATTAGTCATTGTTTGTTCATAGGCTATTTTAGGGACATATACACTCGAATTAAGGCCTGTTAAAGTATTTTTACTCTTATTTGGCGTGAATTAGCAAACCTAAATTAGGTGAAGTAGGTCATTCTACTAATGTCATTGGATGTAGTAGTAGTTGGAGTTGGAGTATGGTTCAATACTCTAATGCTAATAATTGGAATAGTCTTGTTATGTATCCAACTTCAAGCTTTCAAAAGGGAATAAATATGATAAGAGTGTAGACAGTAGAAGACCAAGTTTAGCAATGATAAATAGTGATAAGAGTGTAGACAGTGGAAGATCAAGTTTAGCATTGCATAGCATGATTCGTTATTTGATTGCAAAGACTCTAGTATGAAAGTATTAGATTGTCGTGACTTACCCATGTATAAAATAATGTTAATGGTTATTTACATTTTTAATTATGATTGATTATTTATTTTGATTTGTTAGTAATGCCCATAACCCTAATCTGACGACGGAGAGGGGTTGGGGGTGTTACAAGAAACATGTAGAGGATATGGGTACATGAAATGTGACTTATCTACTTCACTAGGGAAAGTGAGAGATTGTTAGGATCTGAAACCCTTAATGTAGATCATTAATGCTGGTAATTTTTTGAACATGTTGGATAATAAAATTTCATAGTTAATGTAACTTCCCAAACTCAGACTAGACATTATGGCTAGATCGAGAAGTCTACATTAGCCACCAAAATGGCTAAGCTAACTTACGTTACTTTTGAAGACCTTAAATAAACTCATTTTAGAGAAAACTGTAGTTGTACTTTGAGTTAGCTTAAAAGCGTTCATTCATTAGGTCGTGTATACTTAGGATTCATCTTATTGTTGGTAGTGTTGTTTTAGAAAAACCATTTGCTTGTCGCTCTTCTTTAAAAAAACTTGGTGTTAAACTAATGCAGCGGAAAAACCATTTTTCAAGTCATTTTGGAAACTTCAATGCCTTATCGATTTGTTTTTCAAAAACGGTTCCTTTGCAATGCATCGGAAACTAGGGAACAATATCAAATTTTACTTAAGCCCGATATCATGCATTATCCGGTTATTATTCTTGAGTAATCTATGCATGCAAAAATCCCCAAAAGAAAAGTTACCAAGCCACAAACTAGAAATAATTAAAAATTACAAGCCAAAACCAATAAAAGCTTAATAATACTTATTAAGAACAGTTCAAGGTCGAAGGTGATTCTCTGAATGCCGAGTTCAGTCCTAATTTCGAGGTTTACCTGAAAAGCTAAATACTATTTGGGGGTAAGCTTATGAAAAACTCAGTGTGAGTCAAATAATTATTTAAATAGACAAAAACAACAAATACAATGAAACATATTAGCATTAATAGAAGAAAACAGAATCATCATAGGAATTTCATATCATTACATAGCCACTATCAAATTGATGTCAAACGGTGTATGAGTATGGGACATCATTCATTTGAGTAACAATCATTAATTCCGATACCATTCAATACAACACAATACAACACATATCATAAATCAATAACAGTCAAATATGTCGTGAGCATGATGCAATGCAAAAAGGTTCCTACCCATACTATCCGCTACACACCATATAACACCCCAAACCCGACCCAGACTTATGGCCGAATCTGGCGTGTCACATTGAAGTGTTTTATCGAAAACCTTGTTTTCATTGAAAACCCTTCTTTAAAAAAAAAAACTATTCCTTCTTGTATGATAATAATTACTTTGTAAAATCTCTTTTCAGTTGCGGAAGCTTTATTTAAAACAGATGATCTACGAAAACTTATCATTTAAAAATTGAGTTGCAGAAACGTAGTATTTGAAAACAGTTATGGTTTAGGAAAACCAGGTTCTACTTCTAATAAATATAAAGCATAAAAACAATAATAAACCTAATTTGAAATAATAACCAGAGGAAAGGCCTTATTACAATCCAGACAGAAATAACTTAAAATACTAGAAATTATATGCTAAAAAAACGAGTCCAAGTCGTCTTGCTAGCTGGCCACCTCGGAGTCCCTCCTACCGTCGAACCACCTACTGAGGATCACCTGAGAAAAAAATAAAAGAGGGGGTGAGTTTTTGAAAACTCAGTGTGTACAACCCTCGGCAAATAGAAAAGCATGCAATAGCAAGTCTTTTCGGGCCTGAGCCCAATTCAATATCAGAACAGATGTAAAACAATCAAATATGCACGGATCCCACCCATCTAACCGCTACACACCATCTCTATCCCCCGATACACACTATGTGGGGATATAAATATCGACCCATCCATTCGATACACTCCAATGGTAGCCCGGTTGCTGTACTACCTAATGTTGCAGCAAAGCTGCTAATCATATATTGGGCTTAAAAAGCCATCGGTGGATCCACGGTCGTCAAACAACCATGTGATCCTCATATACTTCCTCCGTTCCATAGTTCCCAACCCATATGCAACCTAAACAGAATATCATATGAATGCAACAGGTATACATGTAACATCCATAAATCTTACATTCAACACATAGGGGTATTTTAGTCATTTTTGCCCTTAGGGGCTTTTCGGTAATTTCTCTTTATTATAGGTTATTACTTACCTTGGCCTATTAACAAGTCCTCGTTGGCTAAAGCGAACAGATATTATGCACCAGGTAGGAATCCAGAGAAGAGGAGGTGGGTCAATAAGACCGCTTAAGTACCAAGCTCTCCCTAGATCCAATCCTAGACATGCATATACCCATTGCCACACCTTAACCTTATGACTTGTTCACGGTCGCAATTAATTAATTAATTAAGTTTTATGTCTGTTTAAGCAGTTATCAGATACTAAGCCCAAAACCCCTTACAAAGCCCAAAAGAGTCTACATACATGCATATGGCCCACTAGGCCCAATCTCATTCATATGGCCCATTAGGCCCAAATCACATTCGTATGGCCCATTAGGCCCAAATCACATTCATATGGCCCGTCAAGCCCAATCACATTCATAGTCATGAAATCATATGATTTTTCATCACTTAGTAACAAATTGCCAATTTTGCCAATTATGGGCCCTACAGCCCATCGGGCCCATTTAGCCCATTCTGGCCCGGTTGGCCAATACACAGCCCAATCCACGGAATCGCACATGGGGCCTCTGATAACCTATCGGTTTCCTCTTACGAGTGTTCGTGCACTCGCAAGTCTATTGTAGCCAAACTTTTAGCTTTTCGACATTTCGGCTTTTTGGCATTTTGGGATTTGCTAATCTATTGTGTGTGTGCAGTGTAGGTACACACCTGGTATTAAAATGTGCTACGATCTCTTTAGCCACGAACCTACAAATGATGTCACTCAACGATTAATCAAACACTTATCAAATACGATTACCAAAAGCCGAAAATCTTACCTTTGCCTTACCTTGAACGGCAAGCCTTAACAACCCTTCCTTGATCACTAATCACGAGTATTTCTTAAATCCAAAACCTCAAAATGTCGAGGAACAATTCAGCAGAGATCTGGAATCCTAGATTCGATACTAATCCCACAAGAATCGGCTGAAGTAGAGGGAGTAGCAGTGGCACAGAGGGTCTTCAGCCAAAGAGGTATTTGGCTTTTGAGATTTGTATGGTGAAAGGGTTATTCGTCACAAATAAGAAGAAGAGAAGAAGGAATCGGGTATAACCAAAGGTGACTCAAAAGAGAATTTGAGAAGAGAAAGAATGAAAAACTGGTAAGTAAGAAATAAGGAATTCGACTTTTGAGCACTTAGAGAGAAAAGTGTTTTGGCAACATAAAAATGAGGAATTCGGCTAAAGGAAGAGAAGAATTTCGGCAATACCCTAGAATCCCCAAAATCGGCACCTATATATACTATAGCCGAATTTACCTATCCCCAAATTCCCTATTCAGTTCCACTTCTCTACACCCCTCATCTCCTAATTTTTCTCCCTGATAACTCCTTAATCCCTTCCTTAAATTTCTCCTCTGATCACTCCCTTCAGAGTTCACATCCAACGCCACTACTGGCCATTTATTGAGCAAAAATAAATCCTTCTTTTGAGCAAGGAAGGATTCAAACCCCAAACCTCCTTGCCGTGCATGTGACGCCACCTCTAAGCCCTACATGTGACGTTACTCGCTACTCCAACACAAGGCTCCTTGTGTCCAATTCCTCTTTCATTTATTTAAAACCCAAACTACTTGCCATCAAGGTTATTTTAATTATTAAACTATAATTTCCTTCACCCCAAAGTTCAAACTCAAAACTTAACCAGGCCTATTATCACATAAATAACACTTGACTAGGAATATTAAACACACCTTTTATCAAAACCGAAAAAGAAAGAAAGTTTAAGATTTTTGGGGCGTTACACACCACAAGTTCCCTAGAATCCGTCATCTGAACTCTAAAATATTATGGGCTTAATCCCGTTGTGGTTAAAACCACCAATAACAATATGCAAAAAATTTTGCCAATAAAAATGTAAACAAGCTGCTAGTAAAAATGCGATAAATCGCTATTCCCCTCAGTACTCCAGTTGCAGTGTACTGACTATGAGTAATGCAGACTTAATATGCCGCCAGTACTCCACAAAATCCCAACCCAATGCATATGCAATATGTCACACAATCTCATACATAATCATATCTCAATACTTTTCATATTCATTTGACATGCTTAGTATGTCTCCTAAATAATCACATACTTTCAGTAAATGGAAACAGTGTTCCAATCTTTCAAATTACCATTGTGTTGGCATCAATCAATATCGTTTAATTACACATACTTTATGGATTTTTATTGTGCATAAATAGCACCCTTTTTAGTACACAATAGACAAATATATCATGGGTTTAAATAACACATAAGCTTAATATCTCAACACATTATATCATTCAGTCAAAGATTCTCATATATCATAACTCAAATATGCAATTGCAAACTCAATCAAACATTTATACTATTAAACGAGCAATTTCGCCAACATGTCAATCTTTTAAGGCTCGAAACATACCTGTTCGGCTACTCACAAAATCAATAATTTGGCTATTAATACGATCTAATTAGCAATCTAATTTATCAAATATAACATGATATTTAACATTTTCAAACAATTTTATGAGTTTATGACCCACACCTTATTTTTCGCTTCCTCGCAGCACACTAGCGAATCTTCCAATTTTCTTTAATAATTCTTTAAACGAACCAAAACCAAAATTCAGTATAAATTCAATCAATTTACCATTAAACCAGCCCCCAAACACCCACTTATGAGTTCAAACCAATCGTTGAAATTATAACTATTTTATGAATCTGAATTAGTTAGATTCCTTACACTGTATCGATGCAAACCGTATGGACAATCGTTCTTCGCCTTTATGGATGATTTGGGGCATTTGGGTCAGCACCTAATTCAATAATATACTGGAAAATAAGTAGCTAATTAATAATTAAATTCCTTCATTTAATCAATTCATAACATTTACCTAACAACTATGTTGAAATAACAAACTAGTTATCCTTAATTGCACTTATTCTTCACGATTTGTGGGATCCGATTGGTTAATCGATCAAGAACGTCTATCCCTAATTAACATGTGATTAAAGGCTGATTAGGAGCATTGAACAACATAATTTAATGCTGTAAAAATATTGGCAAGGCCGAAGAAACAAAACAACCCCTTTTCTTGCACCTAGGCGCATGCACCACCACCCGCGGTGGCCAAAATTGGGGATGAATTAAAACGGTTTGAGATCTCATTAAATCTGGAAAAATACCTTTGAAATAATGTAAAATCCCACAAATTACAGATCTGGAAGTTTTGGTTTTTAATTGACAAGATTAATCAAGAAATTGAAGAGAAAAGAGATCTTACCCAAGCTAGTTGAGAGAAATGATAATGACACTTTCTTGGCAATGTTCAGGATCGATCTTGGAGTTTAAGATTTTAGATTTGGGGTTGATTTTAATGAGGAAAAAAATTAAAGCAATATTGTTGAGAATATGTTAACAAATCTTGTGGCAAAAAGAAAAAAAAAAGAGATGGTAAAACTAGGTGTAGGCAACGACAACAATGAAAGAAAGGAAAAAAAAAATAAAATCAAAGACAAAGAGAGGAGGAGAGGAACGGATAGGGAAATGAGGAGGATTAAAGGCTGATTAGTTGAGAAAAATTAACATTTATACATAGGGTTATAAGGCTTGGGTGGCACACACATTAAAAACAAGGGATTTTTGCCAAAAATTAAATTATTTGTTTGGGAAAGGAATTGAAGTTAAGACCTCAAGGATAGATTCACTAATGTTTAACCATCAAACCAATAACTCATTATTGATATAATTTAAAATATTTATCTTAACAAACAAGGCATGCCATACACTAGGGTTTAAGGCAAAATTTGCAAAATAATAAAGATGGTGAGAAAGAAGGGAATTGAACTTAGGTTTCAAGGAACGTTTCACTAACAAACCAATACCTTATTTATTTCCTAAAACTGCATATATAATATAAAAATTAAGGCATGACCACTCTTTCTTGATTAACAAGCTCGATTCTACTAGCCCCCGATTTTTGGGATGTTACAGTTAAAATTATTATCTTTTATATTTTTTTCCTAAATGGTTTTTGAATGAAAAAAATGTATAACCAAATATTACTCATTGATTATCTAACATTTAACTAATATTAAGTTTCATCATATGGTTGGACCATAATGTTGGAAGACAACTTATATTAGTAGAATCTAAATGGTCCCTAGTTTGAAAAATAAAATTTGAGTAAATTGATTCAAGGGGCTATTATGTTTTCTATCAAGTCCAATTAGGAAGATAAATTTTTTTGGTTATTGAAGCATTTTACTCCCATAGAGATAGAGACATAAGTGTGATTATTTGGCTTGACAATACATTGGACTGAACCCAAGTTAAATTCACATGAAATTCGTTTTTGGATTTATTCACTTGTGATATTCATGGTATGACTTACCTCAATCACGAGTATATAACTAATTGAGTGTGTATAACTCATATAATTTGATATATTAAAAGCCTGAGTTCAAATTGATAATAAGGTTGAAAGCTGGTATGTTAGGTATAAGACTTGTGAGTGGTATAATTTTACTTACATGGTGGAATTCATAGACCAATAGAGGGTAAATGATATCTTCTCACTAGCATTGCATGGTTTATGAAAAAAAATGTGGCCACAAGTTATTTGTTTAGTAAGAATTATTTTCATTACTATTTGTTAGTAATGATCTTTTTCATGGTAGAAGATACAATGGTTACCTTGAAATAAAATAGGATCATATTGGGTGAACGGATTTTAACCCAAAAAGATTAAGGATATCTAATGAGCATAACACACTAACTATAATGTCATTGGACGAGTATAATTATAAGTTGCTTTCATAATGGTATAGGATAAGTGAGAGTTTAGTCATGGTACTTGTAGTGGATTGACTTTATGATTAAATAATGTTGTGTTTAATAGATGAATAGTTGAAACTTAATTAAAAAAATATTTGAGCCCTAATTATATATGTGTAATCAGTCTCTTTGTTAGCTCAACAACCCTATTTGGATTGCAATTAGAACCAATATACTATATGAGTGAAAACGACAAAAAGAGAGACATATTACATGTATCACTATCCATAGTAAATGCATTTTCTCGCAAAGAAACAAGAGATGACATATAAATTAATTTAGTTTTTTAAATTATTTTTTAGTTGATTGTAATTAAATAATTGAGTTCAAAGTGAGAATTAAATTATTTAGTCATCTCAGTTTTATACAGTTGAATTTATTTACTTACTAATTCTAGTACGATAAAGTCGTCTTGACTATAACAAAATTAGAATTGGATTGGAAAAGTAATTTAATTGAAATAATTAATTAAATTTACTTTAAATAAATAATATTTTGGGAATAAAAAATTGATTATTGGGTTGGATAAATTATATGAGCTTGTTTAAAGACTGCATAGCACATATAATTGCACCAAATATAAGAAAGGCCCAAGAAGCCCATTTAATGAAAGAGTTGGGCGACACACTAGGTCCTACTATAAGCAAATCTTAGAAGGACTTAGTGTTTTCTATTAAAATACTATTATTTTGTCACTTCTTGTCGTGGTGAAACTCTTGTGGAATTTCCCTATATATAGGTGTAACACCGCTAACCCATCATTGTCGCCAAATTAGGGTTACAGAGTGTTACTGTATAAAATAGAACTTTAAACTTCAAAATAAAATAAATATTTCAACTTAAGCATAATTTCAAACATCTCAATAAAAACATAGCAAACATATACATTTGACCCTAAATCGAGCTTTCGAGGCCCTAAAAATAATTTAAAAGAAATCAGGGACCATTTTGAAAGAAATCAGGAAATTATGGAAAAACATGTAAAATTGGGAAACAGGGGTCACACGGCCATGTGGCTAGGCCGTGTGTTTACTCGTATGTATATTCAAAATAGGGCAACTAGGCTATTTGCAGGCCATATGCCAGACTGTGTGTAAATTCGATGTTGAGTCACACGGCCGTATATTGGACTGTGTGACAAGCTATTTTGAGACACATGGCTGTGTCATAGACCGTGTCTCATACCATGTGAAACATGCACCTAAAATATAAATGACACACGGCCGTGTGAGGCGACCATGTTTGGCACACGGCCATGCGACAACCTGTGTCCCAGGCCATGTGCACCAAATTTAGCCTCTAAAATAAGCCATTTCAATACTTAATCTTACTCAATAAGAAACACCATTTACACATGCATTCACTTAATCAAAACATTCTTAAAACACACTCAAAACATGCCAAATCAATCAACCTATAATTTCTAACCAATATATCATTCAAATGCACCACAGTTCATACCAATTTAAAACACATTATACCTAAACATACATCACCACAACCACACACCATTCAACTATCTCAATCCCATATAAATATATATTAAAACATATATTACCATGCACTTAAAAGTGATCAAAAGACATGTAACACCCTAAATTTTAGGGTTAGAAGTTTTTGGGATTTGTGGGTAAGGTTGGTGAGAAGGTTGCGCTATTGTGTTTAATGGCACGTTTAAGAGTCAGAATGGGCCTGCTAGTCTGATGGTTTGTTTTGTGTTAATTTGTCTCTGGGTTTTGGGTTCGAGTCTCTGTGTGTACATTTCGAGAAAACATTTTTATGTAATTTAGTTTTGTTTAATTTAATAATTTCTACTTATTTTGTTTTATTTATTTTAATTATTTATTTTTATTTTATTTATTATTATTGTTTCTGGACATTTTTTTCCTCTCTTGGCTTCTATTTTCTTTTTATTTGTTTTTTTTTTCTTTTTCTTTGATATTTTCTTTCTTTGTCTTGGGAAGTGGTTTTCGCTGCGCTTATATCAAAGAATTTTGCTCCTTTTTCGTCGAATCAGGTGTGGGTTTCGTACTCTTTCTATTTTATTTGTGAATTTTAATTCCATTCATTGAAGAGTCGACAAATGGCGTGTAAGTATTCGCAAATCTATTATCTTTGATGTGGTATTGCCATTTTATGTTTAGGATCTGATATTTTTGGTATATTTTCAAGATATTGAGGGCTCGAAAGTGCTTCGTAGTTGAAAGCATGTTTTTTGAGGCTATTTTAGGGTGGTTTCGCGACCACACAGGTGGCCACACGAGGCATGTGCCGATTCACACGGCCGTGTGCTTTTGTAAATTTGGGTTTTCGGGTTGTTTTGGGCGCCACATGGCCTGACCACATGGTCGTATGGCCGTATTGGGGATTTTTGTCGATTTTCACATGGCCATGTCCCTTGGGTACATGGGCGTGTGTGGTTGGAAATTAGGGATTTAGTGAATTGGTGCCATACGACATGGCCACATGGCTATGTGGCTAATTTGGGGATTTAGGGATCCCACATGAGCGTGTTTTGGACACACGGCCGTATCTGTCCTATACTTTATTTTAGAACATTTTGGACAGTGAGTTACACGGCCTGTTCCTACGGCCATGTCCCTAGTCTATAGGCGCGTGTGCCTTAATCACACGACCGTGTGCCTCTCTTCACACGGGTGTGTGAGACCCTTACACGGTCGTGTCTGCCCTGTACTTTATTTTAGTACATTTTGGACAGTGAGTTAGACGGCCTATTCCCATGGCTATGTCCCTGGTCCACACGGGTGTGTGCCTCAAACACACAACCATGTGCCTCTCTTCACACGGGCGTGTGCCTCAGCCACATGACCGTGTGCCCATCTTTAAATGGGCGTATGACCTCCTACACGGCCGTATGGTCCTAGGACACTAAATTTTAGCTTGTTTGTGTTTTTGATCTGAAAATGTGTTTGCGTATTTTGACCCTTGGCTAAGTTTTAATGAGGGTCTTTAAGTCTTGATATCTATGACCATGTACTCTGCTTATGTGATTTGTGACTGGTGTCCGATTCTGAACCCGGGTAACTGGGTGTGTATGTGCATATCTGTTCTGTCTGACTATTTGATCATGTCTCACTGTTCTGTGAGGTTATATGCATACATACATTTGTATAAAGTAAAGTTTTGGGTGGGTTTGCAAAGAGAAGGGAGACTGATTCTGATCTAATCTGGCAGTTCTACTGCAACTCATTTGTACAACAATTTATTGTACTGTATTGCATGTGCGTCAGCTTTGCTGCGTACTATTATCTAATCTGGTAATTTAAACTGCAACATGTCTGTACAGTGGATTACCGCATTGCTTTGTACAACACATACGCCAGCTCCGCTGCGTATTAATATCTGAGTGGATTAGTCCACATGTATGGTGTGTAGGGTTGGATGGGCCTACGAAGTTCTATGTGGTGTGTTTTGGTCGGATGAGCTTAAATAGCTCTTATGGGGTGTGATCGGGGGACGGAAAGGTGTGTTGGCTGGATGGGTGGGTTTCAGTACTTGACTGCATTCATGTGCATCTATTTGGGAGTAAGATTATCTGACTGTATTCTGTCTGTCTGTTTGTGATTTGGTGTGCTTAGGTGTTATGTTCTGTTGGGAAGTTGGTTCCTTGTCTGGTATTTGTTTCTTCTTATATCTGTAAGTCTATTGCACTGCTAAATTAAATTTTGTGATTCTGTTTTTAGTCTCGTTTCGAACTCACACTGAGCTCGAGTAGCTCACCCCCTTAGTGTTTCCCCTTTTAGGTACTTTTCTGAATTCTAACGCTGGACACGGTATGGAGAGGTCTTGGATAGTTTCGGTGAAAAATAAATTATCAGTTTACATTTTCAGTTTCTATTTGGTTATTCAATTTTTGAACTGTAAGGTTTTATGAAGCTGTGGTACAAGTTTCAATTTGAATTTTTATTCGTTTATTTAATTCCGGTTATGTATTTAACTTAACTGTAATTCTACTTACTGAATTTTGATTGATTAAATGTTTCGGTTCAATGTGACAATTTGTTTTGTAAAACTTTACCTACGATCACTTCGGTGATCAATGTAACATCCGAGATTTGGTCTAAACTTCTAGGTCGGGTTTAGGGTGTTACAGGACTCAAATTTACCAACACATTACAAGCTCAAACAAATTTGTAAATAAAAAGCATAATCACACCAAAATGTCCAAATAGCATTTTCAAGAAATCTCTACATAAAAGCCCTATACATTCCATTTATAAACAAAACTAAAATACATCAAAAACTACCAAAATGACTTTTGGATAGTGTGATAAATCTCCGACGAGGTTCCAACAGATCTTGTAACACCCCTAACCCGTATTCATCATCAAACAGAGTTACAGAGCATTACCGAAACTTTCAGAACATTTACAGACAATTTACAACAATTACTATTCACTTTTCGAAATTATTTGTAATGTCCCTTAAATGGACCCTCGAGGCCCAATTTGAGCTTTAGAATCGAATCAGGACTTAATCAGAAACTCTAAAAAATTTTCTTAAATTTTCAAAAATTTCCCATGGTGCAGGGCTCACATGCCCCGTGTGGTCCAAGGGACAAGCCTGTGTGGTCCAAGGGACACGCCTATGTGGTCCAAGGGACACGCCTGTGCCGTAGGCCGTGTTCGAACCCGTGTAACTCTTTGAATTGTGCACATGACCATGCCACACGCCCGTGTGCTAGACCGTGTGGTTAATCAAATTCTTTGAAAATTGGTGCAGTTTTTACATGGCTAAGACATAAGCCCGTCTTCTAGGCCGTGTAGCACACATGGCTAAGACACACGCCCGTGTCTCTGCCCGTGTGCTCAATTCTGAGAATTCTATTTCTCAAATTTAAGGTGCAGGGGACACACGGCCTAACCACACGCCTATGTACCAAGCCGTGTGTCACACACGGTCTAGACACACGCCCTTGTGTCTGCCCGTGTGGACAAAATAAAGTCATTTCTAGCTTCATTTCTCACCCAGAATCACACCAATAACCTGTACTTAAACTCACAACCAAATACCAACCATTTCAAGCATTCAATTTAAGCAAACTCTATCATTCAACATGGCATATCATTACATGCATACATGTTTATAATCTTACCTTGGTATATTCCATATGTTATGCATAATTTGATCAACCATTTAACATATATGTAGCTACCATAGTATGTCATTACAAGTATATGAAAAACAACCATTACTAGCCATTCTAATGGCTAGATTACAAACCACATATTTAAGCCATCTATGGCCAAGTTAGCCTATACATGCCATCATACCAAAATGATTTTACTATATATACCCAAAAGGAGCTATGGATAGTGTGATGATGCTCCAATGACCTCCAACCTTCGCGAGCTTCCGAGCACTAAAAAATAGGGGAAAAATAAAACAGAGTAAGCATTACATGCTTAGTAAGTTCTTAGAATGGAAACTAAACTTACCAATCCCGTTTATTAAATCTAAGCATATAATATCATGTTTTCCATCAACTTGGCAAAATTGCCAAAACACTTGCATTCAATCAAACATGTTAGTCACAAAATTTTCATATACCTCAAGTAAATATAGATGAGCTCATTATACAATATTCTTTCAAGACATTATCATTTCATCTCATAATTCTCTCATCATGCTAAGAGTTTTGTCCGTTGAATCATTGAAATGTCGATGGATACTCAAGTAGTACACTTAAGGTGTACAATTCAATAACCCTTCAATTCTTATTCAAGAGTACCCATTAGGGCACTAAATCAAAGTACATACTCTCAGCCACATATCGTATTACAGGATTACCAGTCCAGGCTAAATCCTTTATGTAACGTATGCTCAGAAGAGCTCAACTAGGATTACTAGTCCAGGCTAAACTCTAATTGTAACATATGCTCGAGAGGGATTATATCACGATTACCTGTTTAAGCTAAATCCTTTCTATAATGAAATCAATAGGATTACTCGTCTGAGCTAAATTTTGTCAGCAACAAATGCAAGACCTCATTTTATAAGGCAATCACATTTATCCATCGAAATTCAATATTCAAACGACACTTTACCCTTTTTCCAACATTTCCGAATATGTAATCATTTCACATATTTATAACATTCACATAAATATAATTCATATTGCATACAATCATAACATTCAAGTTAACATATTTACATGCTCGATGAAGTTACACGAACTTACCTCGGCACTGGTTCGTGTATAAAATCTACTAATCCGAAACTTTTTCTTTTCCTCGATCTAACCTCGAATTTGTGTCCTCTGGATCTATATAAATAACTTTAATCATCAATTTCACACATTTCATATTCATTTGGACTCAATTTACGTCTTAGGAAAAATTATCATTTCGCCCCTAACTTTTCTATAAATTCCAATTTCGTCCCTAGGCTCGGAAAATGAAATTCATGCAATTTACTCTTTATTCCAAGCCTAACCGAAATTTCAATATAAAATTTATAGCACATATTTTCTATAAATTTTAGAATTTTTTATCAATTTTCACAACTTTACATTTTGGTCCCTAAATCATGTTTTTATCAAAAATCACATTGTAAAAGTTGTTTATCTATCAACAAACTTTCATTTTCTACCATAAGTTTATAATTTTCAGCATATACGTCCATGACCTAATTTCCATACTTTGATAACTCTTCAAATTGATCCCCCAAATAGATAGATTAAACTATCCCAGTTTCAAAAATATCAATATTACTAAAAAGGAACAAGAAAACTTACCCCAATTAAGCCATGAAAGTTTCTTCTCTCTCTCCTAGGGTTTCCATGTATTTTTGGGGAAGAAGATGAGTAAATAAGATATTTTTTTTCATCTCTTAATTAATTAAATTATTTCAAATTCTAATTTAGTCCTTGCCTATTTTCTAAATTTCCATGGATGAGTCACCAAAAAATATACATACTTTTTTTTAATGGTCTAATTACCATATAAGGACCTCTAGTTTTGAATTCCATAGCCATTTAATCCTTGTAGCTACTAGAATTCAACTTTTGCATTTTATGCAATTTAGTCCTTCTCGTAATTGAGCGCATAATTAATAAAATTTTCTTATCAGAATCTTCACATGACATTTCTAACATATTACGGACCATGTAATAAAATAAAAATAAATTTTATTTTCGGATCGAATTTGTGGTCCCGAAACCACTGTTCCGATTTCACTGAAAAATGGGCTATTACAGATCTAGCTTCCAACGATCTACAAAACAGAGGAAAACAACGACGTAAGCAACTAGTGCCTAGTAAGTTCGTATAGAAGGAACTCAACTCACCATTCCTCAACATTTCATTACTAAAAACTTAATTTTTAACATCAATAAAACATAACATGAAACATGAGACTAATTACATTCATCCATCCTTCTCACATATTTGGATAATAATCCTTTCCAACTTTGCACACATCAATTTACCATTTCCAACTTAATTTGTATTCATACTTTTCCATTAACTGTTACTTATCTTTGAACATAATAACATATCATTGGATACTTGAAATAACATTTCCAGTATAAATTACTTGATTCAATACACCAGCACGAAGCCTGCTAGGCTTAAAGCCTTATTCAATACATCGGCTTAGAGCCTGCTAGGCACAAAGCCTAAATAATACATCGAAACAAAGCTTGCTAGGCACAAAGCCTAAATCAATACGCCAGCACTAAGGTTGCTAGGCACAAAGCCTGAATCAATACACTGGCACTAAGCCTGCTAGGCACAAAGCCTGAATTGCTATCTCCAATTCAATTCAATCTTATTATTAATTTTCAGAAAATAACATTCAAAATAATAAACACCACAGTTATTTAATTAACACATTTATTGAGAACTTAACTTAACACATTACATGTAGTACAAACTTACCTCGACTACAACGGTTGTAAAAACAGAATCGAGACTAATTCGAGACTTTGGCCTTTCCACAATTCAAATCCGGTTGATTTTTTTCTTGATCATGCATGTGAATTTCCAATAGTCGAAAGCTTCCTATGGTTTTTATATGGTGTTTCGGTTCTTAGGTCATCCAAATGAAGAAGACGACCATTTTGTTTAATTTTAATTTAAGTTTACTTACTTATTTGCTAGTTTACCCTTTATAAAATATATAAATTACAACAAAACCTATCCATGAACATCTACTATCCCTAGATATGGTATAGTTACTATCCAAGGTCACTACTTCACCTTTTTAAAGCTATTTAATCAATTTAACTAATAGAAAGAAACTTTTGCACATTTTTCGATTTAGTCCTTTTTACCTAATTAACCATTTAAACCTTAAAAATCTCTTTAACAAATTTTTATATGACCTTAATAAATGCTATTAAAAATTAAATAATTAATTAAACACTAACTCATTGATCAAAATCATGTTCTCGAAACCACTATTTTTGACACCTATTGAAAGCAGGTTGTTATAATAGGGACTATGGGTTAAGTTAATTACACACACCATTGAGAATGTTACTCTACCGAAATATAGTGAGATTTATTTTCACAAAATAAATTTTATTTTTCATGTTTTTTTACCCATAGAGAATTAATTTTCCCTACTAGAAAGTTAAAGTTTTCATATGTGATTAGTTCAGGAATTTAGAGCCCACTTTATATGAAATCGAGGATTTGAGAATAGCGAAGAAGACCGTTTTGGCTAAAAGCTAGGAATAGACAAGTCACGCTAAGTGAATAACAGATGTATTAAATTTTTTAAAAATATTGCTATAAATAACACAAAAGGCTCATCTTTTAAGACAATTTTAAAATTTTATTGTGCAATCAAAACAATTTTCTATACTGGTTTTCCAACACTACCATACTAGCATAATCTAAATCTTTCCCAGTCGATGCATCATAATTCAGTTTTAGAAAGCCAACAAGTGGTTGAAGCCAAAGAGAGTAAACACGATAAATGTTCC